>QLOD02000001.1:28970961-29039537 GCA_003260245.2 Sideroxylon spinosum | reverse complement strand
GTGCTTTGCCTAGTCTGGAACTGTTAATGGATAAGATGCAAACTCTGATGTTAATGGAACTCTTAGAGTTTATGGAAATGTTAATGGATATCCACTGATATCCGTGACTCCGTTTGTAGGCAAATGATTGGTTAGTAATTTGAGGAGAAAGAACATATAAAAGTTTATTATTTATTACAAAAAATTATCACAATTTTTTTAACATTAATTTTAAATATTGTATATAAAAAAGTATGGAAAGAGTAAGAGAAAAAAATTAAACCTGGATATTTAATAAATTCAAAATTATAATTTTTCTTATTATATAAGTAACACAGAGTGTAAATTTGAACTTATTTGAAATATAAGTTTTACGTATATTAATATTAATTAAAATATTTATTTTTAGTAAATTTGCAAAGAGAAATAAAGTTTAAATATACTTTTTAAATAAAAGTTTTAATTTACTTTATGTAACAGGTTTAATAAATGTGTGCAAAAAATTAATTTAAAAAATATTAAATATTTAAAAAATTTATGAAAACAGTGAGAGATTATATTTTCATGTGATGTAATTGAATTGATTTACAATATTAATGTTATATGGTTTATGAAATGAAATATTTAATATTTCATGGTTTTAGTTTTCCTAATGTTGACTTTATTATTTGCGTAACAGAAGGTATCATGTCAGAACAAAACGTGACTGTATTTTGTTTTTGGGGTGGGAATGTAACTTCGACAGATGAAGGGCTATCCTATGATCGTGAGTATGAGGAAAGTACTCGGATTCCTACCACGATAAGTTACGAATAGCTAATAAGTGAATTGTGCAAGATAATGGCTGTACAGGAGGCTCGGGTAAAGATTCATGTTACATATCGATATCTAGTGATTGTTGGAAGTGTTGCTCGTTATAGGCCATTTCGGGTGAAAAATGATAGTGGGGTTAGAGCAATAATGGATACCATAGCTCAATTAAAATGGACGTACGTTGACCTATACATAGAGTATGGACCATTGTCTATTGACTCTTCTCGACCCGTAACTGTGCATGCAAACGTGGAGACAACACCTATCATTAATTCTGAGGGGGAACATGCATCAAATACTGACCCCCAATCGGCTCACGTTCACTTGCATGCAGATTTAACTGAATGGGGGGCAGTCTGAGAACTGGCTGAGTACGAGGAGCAAACAGGTGTTGCCGAATCACATGTGCCCCTTACCATGGAAGCTATGATGTAGAGGAAGACTCATTCTTTGGGTTAGATGATGAAACTAATGTCAATCTAGATGGTAACGATGTGGATGACGTAGATGGTAGATTTAATGAGAACGAAGGGTTTGAAGAGGGTGAGCCTAGTTTCCATCGACCAGCATCGCAAATGTTCACAACATTGCCTGAGCCTAGTACTGCAACATCAACTTCTAGGTTTCAATGTATAAATTGGGACCCTATGACTGAGGAGCCTTGTGTTGGAGTTATCTTTAAGGACAAGACTGAGTTAATCAAGGCACTTAAGGCATATTCAGTTCGAACGAATACTCAGTTTTAGACAATTGAATCAGATACAAGGAGGTGGGCTATTAGGTGCAAGATGTTAGGGAAAACGCCCTGTGTTTGGCGACTGCGAGCTACTAAACTTAGAAGACATGGTCAATTTGAGATCACCAAGTATGAGGGTCCCCATAGCTGTGTTTATGCTCGCATGAATCAAGATCACACCCAGTTAGATGCTAGTTATGTTATAACGCATATAGAAGAACTGGTGAAGAAAGATCCATCCGTTTCAGCTGTTTTTTTGGCTTTGGTAGTGAAAAATCAATTTCAATACGTGATTTCGTATAACAAAGCCTGGGTTGCGAAACAGAAGGCCATTGCCAGTATTTTCGGTGACTGAGAAGAATCATATAGTAAGCTACCAGTGTTTCTACATACCGTGAAAACATATAATCCTGGAAGTCTTGTTGATTACTCTTACCAGCCTGGACCTGCTGCGGGTACTGCCATTCTTAAGTACGTGTTTTGGGCATTCAAACCATCTATTGATGGCTTCCATTTTTGTAGACCGGCCATAACAGTAGATGGGACCCATTTGTATGGAAAGTATAAAGGAAAGTTACTCATTGCGATGGGGACTGATGCTAACCTACAGATTTTCCCACTGGCTTTTGCAGTAGTTGATGATGAGACGGTAGACAGTTGGTCCTGGTTCCTTTGTAACTTACGGAGACATATAGTTCCAAACAGGCGAGGCCTTTGTTTGATTGCCGATAGACAGGCTGGCATTACCAAAGCCATCAACAACCCGTTTAATGGCTGGGTGCCCTTTTCGCCGTCCATAGATTTTATTTGAGGCATGTCCAGGCTAATTTTAAGAAAAAGTATCCTGGCTCTCATATAAATAGTCTTATGCTGCAAAAACGCCCCAGATTCGAAAGTTTGACGCAATAATGGAGATGATTAGAGATCTTAATGTTGAAGCGTGGAACTATCTCAACGAGATCCCAGTGGAAAAGTGGACAATGTGTCATAATGGGGGGCATAGGTATGGAAATTTGACAACGAATATTTCAGAATGCTTTAATGTGCTGCGAGGTGCCAGACTCAGTTTATATTTTACAAAGTCATGATGTACTTTAGTAATCGGAGTGAAGTTTCAGTGGCAGCTCAGGGGGTGGGGATTCGATATCCCCCAGCAGTACTGGATTTGATTGGTAAATATCAAGAACGTGCTCGAGGACACCGGATTGTTCGATTTAATCACATTGACGGTGTATATGAGGTCACTACGGGCCACCGTGTAAATGGGGGTGGCCGTGTATAGGTCATATATCTGAAAGATCAAACCTGTACTTGTGGTAAATGGACTAACACTCGGATCCCTTGTTCGCATGTCATTGCGGTTTGTGAGGAACGGCGTTTTGACTGGATGTCCATGATTCATTTAGAGTATAGCATTGACACCTATGTCAGAACGTATGCTCCCCAATTCCAACCCTTACATGATCCTAAATATTGGGAAGTGCCAAGCGTCCCAACTTTCATTCCTAATCCTAAGTTGAAGCGAAAGAAAGGAAGGCCAATGTGAACTCGTATAACAAATGAGATGGATAGGAGCGAAAGTTCGACAAAGCTGCGGTTTGGTATTTGCCGTGAGGAGGATCATACTAGGATGAATTGCCTTAGAAGACGCGTGGGCTAGATAGTATCTCGATTGCTTGGCTTTGTAATATGAAAGATGGTTGCTGATTTCTTCTTGTTATTGCGTTGTCATGTAATTCTAAAATGTTTGGTTGCTTTGTTAAGTAATTTGTAAAACATGGACGAGCTTCGTTTTGTAATATGAAATACTTTTGATGAATTCATATTTTATTTGCTTTGTCATGTACTTCGTAAGATGTTTAATTGATTTGTTAAGTAATTCGTAGGACATGTACTTAACTAGTTTTCTAAATTGTATGTATTTTAATAAATTTGTCATTAATCATTTAAGTAAGCTACATATGTCCAAACTATTACTAATTATTTGATTTGGTGTTTCAGTCATGGATCTCTCTGGTGATCAGGAGGCTCCTTTATTATCGCCAGGACCGCGTGATGCCTCTGTGCTAGGGTCACAGGTCAGACATAGATCGACGAACATATGGGATGGTGTGGTATGTTACGAGTGTATGAAGTTGATTACTATTTTCATTCATAATTGCTAAGTATTCATAACTAAACTTCATGGATGTGATTCTGCAGGAGTCTGCAGTCCTTGATCTTAGTACTGGCCAGAGCCTTATGAGAGATCTTACCACTCCACCTAGAGATGCCCGCATTGTAGATTACATTTTTAGAGCTGGGGTCTATGGGTTTTATCGTCTAGGCTGTATCATGTTGTACAGGCCACTTATTGCAGCCCTGGTGGAGAGGTGGCGAGTGGAGACCCACACTTTTCATATGCCGACCGGAGAGTGTACCATTATACTGGAGGACATCAGTGCCATTACCAGGTTGGCAGTTGATGGGATGGCTGTTACAGGTATGGATGTGATTCTGCCGAGACAGGGCTAGATTGATCTTGTTCATGATCAGCTTGGAGTGGCACCCCCTGCTAGCGCTATCAGAGGCACCGGAATTAGAATCAGCTGGTTGCTGCAGCACTTTGGACACCTCCCAGCTGATGCAGATGATGCCTTAGTTCGCCACCATGCACATGCCACTCTCTTTATGTTGTTTGGAGGTTGCTTATTTCCAAATAAATCGGCGAACCTGATCCCCCTGATGTTTTTACCATTGGTCAGTGATTTGGACCATGTTGGACAGTACAACTGGGGAGGAGCAGCTTTGGCTTTTCTATATTGGAAGATGTGCAAGGCATCGCAGACTTGGGCGAAGGAGATAATACACCAAGCTATCCGTAACAATACTATGAACAGATGGCAGGCGGGGCTTACGTTGACATCTGTACGTACTCTTGTTGAGTATAGAGACCAGCTAGACTTGATGGTAGACGTCCATATGACATGGCAGCCATATCCAGAGGACCTACCTATACTAGTGCACGACCGGGAGATATGGCGGACTAGATCCCTATTAATCTTCTACGACATAGTTGAGATGCACTTACCCGATCGCGTACTGCGGCAGTTTGGGATGGTGCAGCATGAGCCCAGCACGTGTGACACATCTGAGTGATTACATGGCATTGACCGATGAGGCCGGGTAGGTACTAACTGGAGTTTATTTCATGCGGATCACATTGCTATGTGGGACGATCGGCGTGCTCGTGTGGTCACTGCTGAACCACTTGTGGGACGACTGGGTAGCAGTGATCCGTATATGCAGTGGTATGAGTTGGTTACCAGGCATCCTATTGGGACTCCTTGCGATATTCCTCCCATTGGATCTCAGCCGGTGGCTACCACGAAAGAAATATTGGTATGAATATAGTCAAATTACAATGTTCTTTGCTAATTATTTGGAATGGGTTATATTGTAATATGATTGGATGAAGGTTTCAGGTACAAACCGCTGTCATGGCCACACAAGTTGCAGTAGATCTCTTCAGCTGCACTAATATGGAAGAGGTACATTGTTTGGCGACGACTTTAAGGGCGACATGCCCAAGGATTATTGTAGCTCTAAATGAGGAGCATCGACTATGAGAGGATGGTAGGAGTTCTAGATCGGAGGGATGTGGACCGTCTACCTCAGCCGGCCCATCAGTCTCTGCCGGAGATAGACCTTTCACTTTTGCCGGAGTGTACCCATCTACATCAGACCAGCCGATATCATCCAGTGCACCTACTGACCTCCCCAACATCGATGACTATACGGTTATCACCGAGCCTACCGACTAGTCGCCCTCATAGTTTGTCCAGTTTGATACGCCACTAGACGATATCCGATTAGGTGCTCCCACTTTACCACCCAACAGTCCACGAGTATCCTATCCATTGCATTATAAGAGGAAAAAGAAGATGAGACCTCGATATCAGACTGAGGTAGATATTCCGACTCAGGTACAGTTGGAGGAGCCCCTGACATATGCATAAGGGATCAAGCAACCGTCTCAACCAACAGAGCCCCCGACTCAGCCACAAGTAGAGGATAGACGTTGGAATCCGGCACGTAGTAGGAAGGTTCCTAGTTGTGGCTCCCACTAGCCTTTTATCATAGATGATCGCAGCTACTTTCTTATTTCTATGACCTTATTGTGTAATTTCATTATGTAGGTTCTATTTAATGTAAACACTGATTTCTTCTTTGAAATGTTTTTTTTTTTTACTTGCCTAAGGTTTTATTTCAATTTCTTATAGCTTATGGTGCTTGTTTACTATTATTAGTAACCAGATTATAAAACAGGTTTGGTTTTGGAGGTTATGCCCAGAGGAATTGGAGGTGGTGGAGTGCCAACTTAAAACCGCAACATAGTTACGCGGTTCTTGGAAGAACCGCAATATGGTTATGCGGTTTTTAGGAGGAACTGCAAATTGACAATGTGGTTTTCTGGATGTGGTTTTGGCAAGAACGAGAATATGATATTGCAGTTTCATTAACTGTACTCTGCCAAATTGTTTTGCTTCCTCTGCATTCCCACAAAATCTTTCTTCTCCATCAGCAGAACAAAAAAAAAGTCGCGTAGTCAGTACAAAGATTTTGAAATTACCCAAATCATGGATATAGATTTGGGTGGGTGGCAAAAGGTTTAAATAATTCTCAGCCACTGATGGAAGAGCAAGATAATCTTAGCCATTGGTTTAATTATATAGATATCAAATCAATGAGTAATATATAGATTATTCATATTTATAAAAAAAATCTAAGCAAAAAACTCACATATATATAAAAAACAATTTTAACTTTTTTCACTTGTATATTTATTTATTTATTTTCATCATTTTTATGAATATAAATAATATAATTAAAAATTACCAAATTAAAAAAATTAAGTTTTAGTAGTAAAAGAATCATATGGAAAAAAAAAGAAAAAAATAAAACAAAAAATGTTGAAGCTGATGAATTCCAGACCAACTATTGGTATAAACAAAAAGTACATATAATATATCTAATTTATAGTAATGTATAAAAAAGAAGCACCAAATTCTTTTTTATCAAATTTATTACTTTTCTTCTTTCTTATGTCTTCCATAAAATTTTACTTCTTTTTTATTGAAAAATTGTTTTTATCCTTTTGCATTTAAGGATTTATTAGTTGTTACACCATTGTTTGTTACACCGTTGCACCATTGATATATCTATTCTTGGGAGGTTTTTTTTTAGAGAGTTAAATAATTAAAATAATGTTATTCATTTGAAAATATTTGAGGAAGTACTGTTAATGAAAATAATAATAACTAAAAAGTACAATATGATGATGTATTTTCTGTCCCGGGTAAATAGAAAACAAAAATCATATTACATCTTTAGGTTCAATAAAATACTCATGTAACCCTTTAGCTAAAAATTAAACTAGTAAGATAGAAAACATAAAATCATATTGTATATTTTAGTTTAATAAAAGCACATTATTATCTTTTGTTTTTACTAAGAATAAATTCATAGATATTTTTATATAAACAATATTCTCTCAATTATTTAAGTCTTTAGTAGCAAAAATAAAATAAAATCTAAGTATGACAATGCATAGCTTTCGCATTTGATGAGTAACATGGAAAGTTTTAAGAACTTCTCAAACTTACTTTAAGTGTGAAAAAAAAAAAAAAAACAACCCTTTTAGCAAAATTAGAAATGTTTTTACATTAATTGGTAAAATTTGTGAATGATATACACCTAACGATCATTTTGAATTTTTTTACCAAATAAAGCAAAAGTTGTTTATTTAACAAACACCTTCGTTAATAATATAAACCCCTTCAACTTTGCCTGATAAAAAGCACAAACACAGCATTTGTACCATAAACATTTTATCTTGCATCATTTGGTAAGAAAACGATGTTATATAAAAAAAAAAAAGGTGAAAAAAGTGTTTAAGCCACAAACACTTTTAACCAGAAGTACTTTATGAACCATATGAAGAAGAAACTAAATTAACCAAATCTAACGATAAACTCTCTTTCACCTTCATCGTTGTAATGACTCAAATATCTGAATCAAAGTAAATTTATAATTTTAGGCACAAGTATGTCAAAATGAAAGGTAAATGTGATCAATTTGTTGAAAGATGAATGTGATTAATTTGGTGAAATAATAAGTTAATTGGGTTAAGTTTGGAAGATTAGGCCCAAAACATGATATTTTGCCAAAATATGGGGAATGGGAGAACCTCGAGTGCAAGAATAGGGTAACTGGCACTTGCCTTTTTAAGGCTAAGTGCCTAGGAAAGTGATATAATGTGTGTAAGGTCAAGTCTGATTTTATGTTGCACGTGGAACCTAGCCTTGTTATCCACATAGGGTACCTGGAACATGCCTTTTTAAGGCTAAGTGCCTAGGAAAGTGATATCATATGTGTAAGGTCAAGTCTGATTTTATGTCTCACGTGGAACCTAGCCTTGTTATTCACGTGGTTCGGGGGTCTTGTCTGCCTCAGACCTACACCTGAAGCAGAGAGGAGAAGGGGGAAGGGAGGAGGGATTGTCTACCTCCCTCCCACTTATGTCATCCATAAATTTGTATACTGTGGGTGTGTGTATGATGTTGGTTTTAGATAAGGGAGCAAGAGATAACCAAGAATGAAGATGACTCGTGTGTGGTAAGTCCTTCGATGGTTAATTGATTCTGAAATAACTTTGTAATAATAAAATTAGTTCTATCATGAACATAATGGTGTGGTTGTTTGGTGTAAGAATCAACGATTGGTACGTGCGGAGCTTACGAAGTTTTTCAGGGTTTACCAACAAAGTTATTACTTTTCGTTCTTCTTTGTTTCTGCACTTGAGGTAGGGATTCAATGCATGCTACCTATATTTATGACGTGTAGAAGAGCTGGGGCTATTTCTAGCATGATCATTTTGAGTTTTAGATGCATCTTGAGGGTGAATGTGCAAGTTGTACACATGTATATACATCTATATATGTTTGTGGGGAAGAAAATGATGTAAGCTCATAAATTGATCCACACTTGGTGAGATGTCAAATTGATTGTTTCATTTGGTTCTTATAAGTCATGTTAGTGTTATTTAAAATAAGAGATTTTATGGATTTAGCCCTATTTTGAACAACTTTAAGATTCAAAACATGGAATTTTCAAAAACCAAAAACAAAGCAACCTGTAGGATTTTCTAACAGCTACCCGAGTGCACTGATCACTGTGATTGTGCACATGTCCTATGTCCAGAACCTTTGGTTGGCCCTTTTTTGGGTACAAAATGTATTTTTACCTTAAAATTTGAATGTAAATGATTTAAAAAATGAGTTTTTATAAAAATTAATGATGATGTAACCTAACAAATTAGAATACATGATTTGAGTATTTAGAGAATGACTATGTTAAAGAAAAATACTTTTTGTTATAATATTTAAGGATATGAGGATATGAACTTGTTATGGTCATGATGAGGTGTTAGATCTTGGTTATGACATTTTGACTCATTGATAATGGATTTTTGTGATGGTATAAGATGATGGTTACGAATAAGATATGATAAGGAAATTGGAAAGAGATAAATAATATAAGACGTTGTGATTGTGGGGGTTGACGGAAACTAGAAAATAGGAAAGATACATTGAAAAGCCCTACCCTTTTGTAAGAGTTAGTTTTTATACTAGAAGATTAGTAGCCTACATCATGATGGTTATTTGGCTAATCGCAACCCTTAAGTATTGACCCAAAAATGACAATGTTGATAATGATTTGGCTAATCATGGCCTGTAGTCCGAGGATCACAAATGACAACATTTTGGTTAATTGTTTTCATAGGGTGTTGACCCATAAAAATAACATTGGTAGTATCAAACCCATGAATGTGATGTGATGATGTGAAAATGATAAAGGAATAAAAGAAAGACAATAAATAAATATTTGATAATGTTGATAATTTAGTTAATGATGTTAATTATCGAACATTGATTTTATAATGGTTAACTATTTTTGAAGTGTTACATATTATATATATTGGTATTTTGCATCGTGGGTACAAGTGCTTTGTGCTCACATTCCTATATGCTTTGATGTAGGTGTAGATTCTGACAATCGAGTGGGGCCACTGCATTAGATTCAATTTCAGTTTACTAAAATTATGTTTTTTTTTTTAATTAGTTGGGTTTGTATTATAATTTTATTCAAAATTATTCGATTGGGTTGTAAGGCTATTTGGCCAAGATTTATTTATTTTGTCGGAATTGTGTTGGAGCTTTTAGGCCTGGTTTGACCCAGGCTTGTTTATTATCATCTTATTGTTAGTTTATCAATATAAATTGTGGTTATGGCTTTGATTAGGGAATATGTATATTTGATACATTTTGTATGTAACATAATTCACTCACCCCTTAGATCACGGGATTCAGGGTATGATAATCATTTCGACCTCCATGCCACTTTTGTCATTTGTTAGGTGTAGTTTTACCCATTTCCACGCACCTTTTACCAACTAGAAAACCAAAACACACCAAAATTGATGAAAAAAAAATATCATCTAATCGACCACTATTGTAGCAATAATCCTGGTGAAGAAACTTTAGTTTCACCATCGATTGCTAGAAATCCTAAATTTATCGAAGAATAAAGCATTTAGCTTGATAGATTTAGCACTCGCAAAAGTTGAAAGTTAACTTTTGTTACTAACCATTGAAAGCACAAAAAACATCTTCCTCCCCCTACCCAATGACTTTCTCTTTCTATTTTTATATAGATGAAAGTGTTTATACTGCAAATAACATTTAGCCAAATGAAAGTGTTTATACTGCAAATAACATTTAGCCAAATGCATTTGTGCCATAAATGATTTCTATTTCACTAACCAGATGAAGACATTTAGGTAATCAATGTTTTTAGCTTTGTTAAAGGTGTTTGTTAGGCAAACAACTTTGGGCTCTATTTTGGTAAAAAAGAAAAAAAAGAATTAAATAGTCCTAATTAGCTATATCTTATACCATTTCTATTTTTCCCATTAGGGTAAAAAATTTATGACCAAATAGTTTCTTTAAGCAAACTCTCATAAATCTGAATATTCCAAGTGAACCAAGTATAAAGTAGAACAGTATTAAGATAGAGGCTACAATCATTTGGAATCATAATTTATGTCTATATTAAAATATCTTTAAAATTAATGAACACATTAAATTATTGATTTTATTAGAAATTAAGTTAGAGAGCATGAATTTCGAGTTAATCTATTTATGTCGTGTCATTTTTGTACTTTTTTAAATAAACTTGTGTTGTGGTCGTTTTATCGTGTCGTTTCTAAAATTGCAACCCCTTATTTATGAGCAATATAATATGGGGCTTGTTTGGTGGAAAGATTAACCAGCTAGTAATATTTGTGATTGATTATAATAAATATTTAGGATTTGCTTATAAGACTGCGTTCGTGATCAATATTTTATGATCAAATTATAGGTCCTTACAACATAATGAGCCAAAGTTAAAATGGGATATTAAAAAAACCTCATTAACTTTTGTTATCAAGAAAGAATCTCCCTTCAACACATAGAACTCTTTCGACAACTTATGCCCTAGAACCCTATCTCTCGAGTAAGTTAAAAAAAAAAAAAAAATACATATGACTAGCTACCATGATGAACAACTATTTGTACAAAGTTAGTTTCAATAAGTCATGCTCGCCAACATTGACACATTGAACCTGGGTCATCAAATCACAATTTGCTTACACTTATAACATATGCGATCAATGTCTACCTTTGAGGACCTACTATATGGGACTCGGTGGGAAGTTAACTAGAAACATAATTCTTAAACACTTATTTAAAGCCAGTGACCACTTGGTCTAACCTTTATCGGTAAGTAATACCCTCATCCAAATTAATGTCTATTTCAAGTCTAATATTTGAGATTTGTACTCCCTTTTATAAATCACTAATAACATTGCACCAAATTAAACAACTACTTAGTTAACCCTTCTAGATGAGTTTTTGTGAATTTATGTTGGGTTATTTTTTCTATTAAAACCTTCACATGAATTTTCATTTTTTTACAATGTTCAAATAATTTGAATATTTATAACTTAATGTGGATAAATACGAAATTTTGCACTACACATTTAAGTTTGCATGAAAGATGATTTCTCTATGATGTGGATTATTATTGTTTTTTCATTTCGTCTTGCTCATTAGTTAGCTTGCTTTAATTATTGTATGTGAAGTGTAGAAATTCCATTCACCAACTACCTAGCTTTGCTTACAAGCTTGATAAATAATTGTGAGATGAATTAGCATGATTCATGAACCTTTACATAGCATATATGGACTTATTTCATCTTCTATTTGTTATTTGATCACATGAAAAACTATCAGTTGGACAGGGTTGAGTAAATGCTCCTTATTGATCAAGTTCACATAGAAAAAAGCTAGAATAACATTGGTGGAATTTAGTTAGGGATATAATTTTTGCATCTCTTTTTTGTTGATTACTTGCCTTTTGTAGTGTAGATGTGTCTTTACATCACCAACTCATTATTTCCATGTTCACTGCCCACCCAAACCTTCGTGGCCACGTTCTTCAGTATAACAACCATGGGCTAGTTGGTGAAAGCCAGCCCTCATGACCTTTCATTTTTTGTTTATGATTTATTAGTGGTTGATAGCTTCTCTAACACGTCATTTAGTCCTCATACACATCTTTGTCCCTAATAATTCAGAAGACCCTTGCTCATGGGTTCGATGCATAAGTGAGAGCTTAGTCAAGTAGGATTTCTAATTAGCATAGAGAGCACAAACTATTACTATGACTAGGCACCTAGATTTCAGATATTTTATGTACATTCAACACAATCGTCTCACTAGTTATAACACAAATTCAACCCTTAAAAGACTACTACTTTGATGTCATGTACGACATCACTATGACTATCATTACATTTGTCATTGTAGTGCTTTACATCTTTTGAACTATTACTGAATTCATACTTAATTCATTTTTTGTTTCCTTACATTTTGCATGTTATGCTAACTTAGTGGATATGACGATCTCGATGTTCTAATCGTCTATATGAGACCATAGTTACACCTAAGGGCAATCTCATTTTGAATGATCAGTTAAACCCCTACCCTTTTAATTTCATTATTTCCAAGTTTTCTTCCAATACCAATCTTAGTCATTTTGGTTCATATTATTGCTCTGGTGAGTCTCTATCCACTTGTACTTTTTCTTCTCTTAAATGTTCTTTTATTCCCATAGGTAGATTTTGGAAAGAGCTTAAGAAAGAGGGGATCTTAGATTGCTTTAGAGCCTAATACCAAATCTCTAACTTTAGGATCTAACTCCTTGACAATAAAACTCTAATAAAAGAAAGGGGTTCTAAGTAGGTTAGGTGACCAATCATAATAATGCTCCAGTGTAGGATTCATTTTTGTAGTACCCAATGATTTGATTCCATTAATTTTGTTATTCTGTTGATAGTTTAGTTGATAAATTTGATATTTATCTGGCCTTATTATTATTTATTGGAAAGTTGGATCCTATTACTTGAATAATCGGTAAGGAGCCTACTTTTTAATGAGTTGGTGGTCTATTTTGGTTGATTGAACAAAAACCTATTTACTCAATTTGACAATCCATTAATCCATTTATTTAACTTGACCAATACTTCGAACCATGCCCTATATTATTTAAACCATTAAACCCACTTTGACTTATTTTTCCTTCCATTTACAGGAAGTAAAATGGAGATTGCGGGTGAAAGATAAAGAAGTAGAGGTCAATAGATTAGACAAGAGAAGAGGAAGGCTTATACCTATTATGTTTTCTCACTATAGTCATCCTTGACCTATTTTTCACTATTGCTTTGGTTTTTCCACTTCATATTATGAGGCAATGTCAAGCCTCCAATTCTCATGACTCGAGAACACAAGCTAAATCCATGCAAATGTACATAATCATAAATCCCGTCCCATTATTCAAAGCTATATTGTCATGCCTGAATTTCATAACCTGAGTTGTGAACTAATAATCACATATGGATTACAATAATCATCATAAACCTAATTGGAGCCAAATAACCATCCTATAATAATAATAATAACGATGATGATGATGATGATGATGATGATAATAATAATAATAAACAAATGTCTCAGTCTCAACTAGGCAAAGTGCTTCTAATCTCATAACCTAAAATAATATTCAGGCTCATCAGGCCTTTACAACCATATCTAATTGTCAAAATGTATGTTTGATATAATATAATGGATCTCCTTAGAGAATTAAAATATAATATCTCAGAAATAATATCAAATCACAACCTTGGAGTGATCTAAGCTTCAAGCTTAGTACTTACAACAAAATTTGTAGGACATGAGTGCTAAATCCACATTTGCCCACAAAGTACATAAACAAGTATAACATGCAATAACATGCTCTAGCTTGCTACTATCATGCAAAATATAACATCAGTAAATAGAACATTAATATGTATATATATTTGTATATCCAAATCAATGTCATAATGTTTTCATTTCATTAAACAATTATTCCATTATCATTATCTCATCACACTCACACACACATAGGATAGATACTCGACAAAACTACCTCGTGGCTACTAAGCCTAGCCACAAACATCCTCATTTTTATAGGCTAATATCTATTGAAAATGATAAATTAAAATGTCGTTGTTTATGAGTCTTAACCTAAGGGTCACTATCGTGACCAGATTTATACGTTGAGCAAACGGGAAAATGTCGTATGTCGTTATTACGATTTAGTGCGTTCAAGATTGTTCAAATGATAAAAATATATTTTTATTTTAAAAAAGAAATGTAGGGACTAAAAATCCCACCTAATTCTTTGAAAATGGGTGTATGAAGAAACCTGAGTTTCGGTTTTAGTTTAAAATGTTTTCTGGTTTAAGTATTTGAAAGGTGAGATAAAAATCCCTTTTAATAACTCTCTACTAGTTGGTGCAGTCAAAGATAATGGGTCTACGAGTTTGGCTGCGCACATAAACCATCACGCCTAGATACTTAGGGATATCCAGAGTCCCTTTCAATTATTTATAATCATTATCTGACAAAATAATGTTCCAGTTGACAATGATCATAGCATACAACACATAAATGCAAATGATGTATGAAACGTGAGGCAATCGTGCCTAGCTTATATTTACAAGTGTGGTGTAATGTCTCTTTATTTGGTGAATGTGCACCCTAGGGGAGTTTTATAAGTTGGTTTGACTCTAAATGCATGTTAAAGGCTAAGTCTATGACTGGGGATAAGATTAGAACTAGGAAGTGTATTGAATTGGGTACGTGGACTTCCTTATGCATGAGTGTGTACGTGTGCTCCGAATGAAGAATGTATTGAAATATGGTCTATAAAGACCATGGTGACTGGACTCAAGATATCTGCTTGAACTACCTATGTACCTTATGAGAGGATTACGTCAACGTAATTCAAGCCTAAGTTAGGCAAAACTATATGTTTATGTTATATTGGATGGATGCAAGAGCATTGCTTTAAGTTTAGATACATGCCTCATGTAGATATGATATGTTGAGGTGCATGTGTGGATGCAAGCGTGATCAAAATACCGTGGATGGAAAATTGGTTGGCCTTATGCATAATGAGCCTTATCATCAGCCAAGTTAGGCTAAATGTATAAGTTGGTGAATAACCTATGAGGTTACTACTATATACTAAGTTATTGTGAAGGAGCTCGCTCCTGAGATTTGAAATGAAATTTAGCACATCATGTATAACATGGGGAGGAAGCCTTAGTCCAGATGAGACAAGATAGCTAGCATCTCGTGCATAACTAGGAAAAGGAGCCTTGCTCCAGAGGAAAATGGATTGTTAGTTTCTTGCACATAGTTTAGGAAAAGAACCTTACTTCATACGAGAAATAATAATTAGTGCCTTATGCATAATTGGGGGAAAGAAGCCTTGCTTCGAATGTGGAAGAAAGGGTGGTTATTGCCTTGGGTATAATTGGGGAAATAAGCCTTGCTCCAGATAGTTAGTGCCTTTTAGGTAACTACAAAAATGAGTCTTTCTGCGAATGAGAAAGAGCAATTCGCGCCTTTCACGTAACTGGAGAAAATAGCCTCTCTAGGATCCTTACTCCATATGAGAAAAAATCAGTTAATACCTTGCACGTAACTAGAAAAATGAGCCTTACTCTAGACAAGAAAGAATAGTTAGTACCTTATGCGTAGCTGCAGAAAGGAGCCTTGTCTAAGGGTGGGCCTCGTGCGTGTGAGTGAGTGTTTATCATTTAGGAAACGAACTTAACTTTGACCAAGAGCTTAGTTCTTGGTGATGATGATTAGGTTTGCGTGAAATGGATCTAAAGGAGTCATGACTCAAAAATCACCAAGTTAGTTGATCCTAAGTCATTCCCTGTCTCTGTAGCCTCGGTTGCTGAGGTGAATGTTTTATATTAATAAATGTTTGATTTTTTAAGGCTATATCAACCCAAGTAGATGTGTGTTTGCATTTCTGAATGTGTTCTAGCATGTCCTATAATGTGTAAGAATGTCAATAGATGGTGTGTGACATGTTATAGCATGGTTTAGCGTAGCAAATGATATTCTAGTATATTATACCATGATATATAATGGTGATAAAACATGTTAACATGTCATAAAATGATAATATAGCATCGTTGCGTGGTGTAAAATGGTGATGACATTATAAAACATGGTAATGGCATGCTATAATTGTTGGGATGTATGTCCTAAAATCATATATTAGATGATAAATTGATTTTATGTTAATAAATAATTCTTACTTAGTTTATCTAAAGTTTCTTTACTACTTATGGATGCATATATTTCATGTAATGAATGTGATCCTTGATTGGTTAATGAACTTGATTCATGTGCATGAAAGCGTTTCATACATAAGAGATATGAATCTAGATATGAATCAATTTAGATTAGTTAGTATTCGATGATAAGATAGAGACATCTCAACTGAAAGACTGTAACATTTTAGAATTTTATATGATAGAATGATTTACCTCGATCATTAGAGTAGTAGACTCTGAATCTAAAGTGTTGGTGTGAAAGATATTGAACGGGATAATAATAACAAACACATCTAAGCTTTGGTGTGGAAGACATTGAATCAGATAACAATAAGAAACACATCTAAGCTATGCTATCTGCATTGATATATTTCTTTTGTTTACTCTAAGTAGTTGCTCTAAATCTTGAGATAGTGATGGATACTATTTTATCTAATGATGACTTTAATTCATTAGGAGTGAGGCTGATTATCATTAGGCCAACACCTCAGTATTTTGGGAAATAATTGCTTAAAATTAGAGAACATACACTATCAAGAAAGAATCCACAATCTTATTTGAGATATTGATATTATCCATATTAAGAATATTAACTAATCATTAAATTTGGGTATGGTCATCTTAATTATATGCTATTGAGATGGAGACTAGGGATGAGCATGGGGTGAATAAGGGACGGGTATATCTATCTTTGGACCCGATCCCTGAACCCAAATCAATCTCCATACCCTACTCAATCCCCACTAGGGATTTATTTTTAACTGCCATCCCTGCCCCAAACAGGGAATAAGATTCCCATGGGGAATTGGGTACCCGAAATGAGAAAAAAAAATACAAAATTTTAAATATTCTAAATTCCAAAAACCTAACTGCTTAAGTATCAAAGCCAAATTCCAAGATCAAGCATAATTACATAAGTATCGATTCAAGTTCAAGCTTAAGGCGATTAAAATAAGCCAGTTAGGAGATTTTTGGATTTTTTGGTGATCGGGTCGGGTACGAGTCGTGGATAGACTCATACTCGTGCCTTACCTGATCGTATGGTAAAACATACAATCAAACTATCCAAAACAAGCATTGTTACCTAGATTTTAAGAATAATGTGATGATATAATGAGTTTGTACCATTCTCATGAAGACTTTCTCAAACTTATAGGAAAAGAGCTTAAAAGACCAAAGAAATGAAGTATTGAAATTTTAGTGCAAACCAAGGGAAAGAGCTTAAGAGGTCAAAGAAATGAAGCATTAAAGTTTTGGTGCAAATCAAGGTCCCAACAAGAGGAGTGGAGCATTAAGAAGCATGGAAGATGCCTAAAGCATATAATGGTGCAAACAAGGGTTAGCACCATACCTTGGTCATACCTTTATTTGAACTATGGTGATGAACCTTGTTGGAGTTACATAATTTTTCTAAGTAACAAAATATGGTGCAAACAAGGGTTGGTACCATGCCTTGTTCACACCTTTGTTGGAATAACAAAATTCATTTTAACTTTAGAACTTCAAAATTTGGTTAAAGCATGAAGAAATGGAGCGTGCAAGGGTTGGCACCATGCCTTGTTGGAACAAAGGAAGTCATCTCAACTTTTGAACTTCAAAATTTGGCTCAGGCATAAAGAAATGGTGTGAACAAGGGATGGCACCATGCCTTGTTTGCACCCATGTTCGCATAACATTGGAGGAGTAACTTTAAAAATTAAAAGTTTGGCTATGTATGGAAGCAAAGGTTAACACCATTTGATTTTCTGCAGAAATTCTGTAATTTTTCATTAGATTTAAGGGCTTTTTAGTCATTTGAACTACTTAGTTTTGATTACACTTGAGAAGTGATATTACAAACCTCATAAGTTAAATTAAAAAGTATGCATTATCTAATAAATTTCCAAGTTTTGTTAAATTGTATCACTTACTTAGTTTGTTCTCTTTGATTTAGAAAAGAAGAGGAGGTAATTTTGATAAGCAGCGATGAAGATGAGGAAAAAAACAAAAACAAGCCTTCGATACTCATACAAAGAGCTCCGATTCGCACAAGAGCAATAACGTAGAGAGAAAAGAAAGGTAAGAAGTTAGAGTAGCACACTGTGGTCTGGATTATCTCCCAAATGGTCTAAACCACTACATTATAAACCAAGATCAAGCACACTGTGGTCCGGACCATAGCCTTGGGTGGTCCAAACCACTGGGGAATTTTAGGCGCTGTTTTGTATATTTTTTAGGTTTTTCTAAGGGTTCTATAAATAGGAACCTTTGAGGGGATGTTTTGGGATTTTGTTCCAGTCATCATTCAGAGTTTTTGTAAAGTTTTTCTAAGATTTCTTTAGCTTCTTTTGAAGGTTTTGAAGAATGTTCTTGCGAATACTTGGAGTTTTCATTGGTACGTTATCGAAGTTAATTACTTTCGCTTTAATTCGAAGCACGGTATTTAAAGTTTCAATTTAATTCAATGAATGCTATTCGTTATCCTGTTTTCATTTTTATTTCTTGTTTTGTTATTAATTCCCTGTTAGGCTAAATTGCTCGTTTTTGATTCAACGAATCAAGGAAGGGTGGATTATTATGAACATTGTGATGTGAACATTGCATTATTATGAGTATTCAGATTTATTTATTTATTTTTTGTTATAAAACCATTCAAAAACAAGAACCCTTGATCACTTTCTTTATAATTACTGATATGGATTTTTGAATCTCAATTTTTCTTCTATATTTTTGGGATGAATATGTTAAATCTAAACTTTAATATTATTAAAATAACATTATCCGGTTTTATAATCCTAAATATGTATATAAAACTGAGTTAGAAAAATTTTATAAGCTTTTATGGGAACATCTTTCGGATCTATTTTTCCTTTACGTGAAACTTAGATTGTGACCTAAAAACACATCACTTTGTCAAATAATCAATCCACCCAGAATTGAAAGTTGAATTAAGATCTTTATCTATTAGTTGTATGACATTTTTTGATTTTAGTTATTTGTCGCTTTAAATTGTGAACTTTAATATTTTGTTTAGATTAAGTTTAGTTGAGAAATTTACAATTATTTATAGTTTGAAATCAACCTAAACCTTGAAACACTTGAAGTTGTCACCTTTGAACTAGATAGTAAATTATTTTCATCTTTGGAAGCTTAGAAATTAAAATAGTAGGTTCCTTGTGGATTCGACCTTGTTCTTATTGAGTTAAAATTACACTGCACACCTATGCACTTGGGAGTATTTTTAGACGCAATTTCTAGAGGCAGTCAAGTTTTTGGCGCCGTTGCTGGGGAAGCCTAATCTTAGATTTTAAGTTATTTTAGATTAAAGTTTATTTACTACCCTTTTGTTAATAAAAAAAAATTGTTTTAAGTTTTGTTTATGTTTCTTTTAGATAGTGATCTTAAGAAAAGAATTTATAATCTACCAAAAAACCTTGAATCCTAGGAAATTCAAATTCAAAAAGAAGAAGAACAACTTGAGTTTTTCAAAATTTTTGAGCAAAGAATAGAAATCCATAGAAATCTTATTAATTTAGAATTTAATTTAAAGATTTGCTATAGAGAATTAAAGTATTTTCATAAAGAACTTTTGAAAATAGTTTCTTTATTTCTTTTTTTCTCCTAGAATTCAATTTTTATTTATTTATCTAGTTTATGAGTGCTTGTAATTGTGGAGAAAATGGTAGGTTAATGCATTCTGAAAACATCAATATTCCTTTTAATACTGAAAATCTCTCTGTAATAATTCCCCTATCATTTGCTTCTACTCCTACAGTAAAAATGGCAAAAAATAATCAACCCATTATTGCTAGACATTCAATGAGGGACATACTCCAACAAGATAGATATGCACCTGAATCTCGTATAGTGTGGCCTGAAAACCGAAGGCCTTTCAATCTCAAACCTGAGATGATCTAACTTCTGCCAAGCTTTCTTCGTATGGAATCTAAAAACCCTTACGAACACTTAACTAGATTTAGGAATATTTGTGTGAGCTTTAGAGATCAAATTATCCCATAGATCTAGTATTCCTAAAAATTTTCCCTTTCTCTCTTAAGGATAAAGCTACCAGAGGTTTGAATTCTTGCAACCAAATTGTAGTTGTTCTTGGGAAGAAATGTAAGCCAAATTTCTTAAGAAAATTTTTCCTCCCAATCAAACTAATGCAATTTAACGTAAGATTTTGAACTTTGCTTCTCAGACTGATGAAACTTATTATCAATGCTGGGAAAGGTTCAAAACACTTTGACATTCCTGTCCACATCATGGATTTGAAGTTTGGCATTTAGCAAGTATCTTCTATGTATCATTAACACCACAACTAAAATAATTCATGGAAACCATGTGCAATGGATAATTCTATGATAAGGCTCCTGAAGAAGCGTACGAGTATTTTGAATTCCTTGCTGAAAATGCACAAACTTAGAGATAATACGGGAACTCAAAACACCCAAGCTGTTAGTGTTACGCCAAACAGAGGTTTACACCAATTGAGTGAAATCGATGAACTAAAAGCCAAATTGGTATCATTAACTTGGGAGATTGAGACCTTGAAAATTTAAAAGGAAATATATACTGTTTAGGAACCCACGCAAGTGTTTATTATCTTTTGTGTGGTAGCCATCACATATGATCCCCACGTGTAGAGAAATGATGCAAGGACAACAAATCTAGTGAATTATCTGTTAAAACGATCGACCGATTTCGTCCAGCATATCGGGGACAAAATGAAGGGGGAAATCCATTTTCTGAAACCTTTAATTCAGGCTAGGGGAATCATCCTAATTTTGGATGGAGACATGATGGAGCATCAGTGCCTCAGTAGTTTCATGCTACTCTATTTCCACCTGTTCCACAAATTCCTACCCATAACCCAGGAACGTCTCAGAACATAGGACCATATCCAAATACATAATTCCTTTCTAATATGTGGTCCACCGAAGAGATTTTTAGTAATTCGTGGCTACAAAATCTACATTATGGGCCCAAAATAATCGAATAATGGATGATATAAAATGACAGCTGACTCTTATAACCCAAACACTGAGTAATCAGCATAAAGGTTAGTTGCCTGTTCAACCATATCCAAATGCATTTGCTTAGGTAAATCAAGCTGAAGGATCTTCCAATGCTCAAAATAATCTTGAACAAATTCTAGTTGTCATGACGCTTAGGAATGATAAAGTAATAGATAAAACCATTCATCCTAGGGTAGCTGAGCCTGAGAAAGAGTTAGAGCCTAAGCAGATAGTGAAGATAAAATACAGTTGGAAGATCAAGTGAAATTAAATGAGAATGAGGAAGCACAGGAGAAAGACGTAGAAAAAGGGAAGGAAAAGGAAGGTGAAATAGAGAGTTTACTTTAAGGGAATATATGTTCCCAAATCACCATTCCCTCAAAGATTCTTGAAATTAAAGGAAGATACTCAAGTTGCAGAAATATTAGAGCTGTTTAAGCAAGTCAAAATCAACATACGTCTAATTGATGCAATCAAGCAAATTCTTACATATGCCAAATTCCTAAAGGAATTATACAAGATGAAAAGAAGGCTAAATGTAAATGAGAAAGTCTTTTTAACTAAACAAGCTAGTGCAATACTTCATGGTCGTATACCCCCTAAGTATAAGGACCCTCGATGTTTTACTATTTTATGCCACATAGGGGATTATAATATCAGCCGAGCACTGCTCGATTTGGGGGCAAGTGTAAATTTACTTCCATACTCAATTTATGAACAATTGGCTTTGGGAAAAATAAAGCCCATTCGTGTGACATTTTAACTTGCTGATAGGTCTATTAGAGTCCCACGAGGAATAGTTAAGAATGTATTGGTTCAGGTAGAGGATTTCTGCTTCCCAGTAGATTTCATCATACTGGATACACAACCCTTAACTAATGTTTCTGCTCCAAATTCGACATCTATTATATTAGGCAGACCATTCCTTGCTACTTTAAATGCACTTATCAATTGCAGGAATGGATAAATGAAAATGTCCTCTGAAAATTTCCATGTGAGTAAACAACCAAATGGACAACGTGATATACGGGAGGTAGATTTCATAGAAACCATAGTACTGGATTATGTAAATTGTGAATTCATAGAGGATCCTTTAGAGAGAGTTATTTGGTTTAGTGAGGAGAATTTGACTTTTCCAACCCAGATAGTAGAAGTAAAAGTAATTTATGATTGGTTAGTGGTGTGTTCTATGCTGTCTACGGGAAAATGGGCCCCAACTTTTAAACCATTAGGACCAATGTTGAATAAAGCTGAATCCTTTGAGTTGAAAGCTCCACAAGCTAAGAGGAAACCTCTTCCCAGTAATTTAAAGTATGCATTTTTAGGTGAAAATGAAACCTATCCGGTGGTCATATCCTCTGAATTAACATATGATCAAGTGTGTAAACTAGTAAAGCTTCTGTAGAGTCATAAGAAAGCTTTACATTGGTCAGTAGTAGCTTTAACTAGTATTATTCCACTTCTCTGCACACACTAAATTTATTTAGAAGATGCTGCCAAACCAATTAGATAAATGCAAAAAGAGGCTCAATCTAAACATGAAAGAAGTGGTAAGAGCTGAAATATTGAAATTACTTGATGTAGGAATTATATATCCAATCTCTGATTCTAAATGGTTAAGTCCTAAACAGGTAGTCCCTAAGAAATCAAGCATTACTATAGTTCAAAATGAGAATAATGAGTTGGTTCCAACTTGAATTCAGACTAGCTGGAGAGTATACATTGATTATAGAAAATCAATGCTGTAACAAGGAAATATCATTTCCCTCTTCCACTTTTGGACCAAGTTTAAGAAAGAGTAGCTGGGTGTGCAAATTATTTTTTCTTGTATGGTTATTCGAGCTATAATCAAATCGATGTTGCTTTAGAGGATCAAGCTAAAAGCACTTTTACTTGTCTTTTTGGCACATTTGCTTATAAAAGAATGCCTTTTGGTCTTTGTAACGCTCCTGCTACCTTTCAACGCTGCATGATCAGCATTTTTAGTGAAATGGTAGAAGAAATTGTGGAGGTCTTTATGGACGATTTCTCTATTTATGGTGACTTCTTTAAGCTGTGTTTAAAGAATCTTGATCTGGTATTGACTCCGTGTGAGGAGAAACATCTTGTGCTTAATTGGGGAAAATGCCATTTCATGGTGACAAAAGGCTTAGTTTTAGGTCACATTGTTTCTAAAGAGGGCATCCAAGTTGATCAAGCTAAGGTAGAATTAATTCAGAAACTTCCCACTCCACAGTCTATTAAGGATATTCGCTCATTCTTAGGCAACATTGGATTTTATCAGCTTTTCATTCAATCATTTAGTGAAATTTCAAACCCCTTGTGTAATTTATTAACACAAGAGGCATCTTTTGAATGGACAACACAATGTTAAGAGGCATTTGAAAAACTCAAAACTTGTTTAACTACTGCACTTATCCTTCAATCTCCTGACTGGTCACTTTCTTTCGAACTTATGTGTGATGCAAGAGACTATGTTATTGGTGTTGTGTTAAGACAAAGAAAAGACAAGAAGTCCCACGTTATTTATTATGCAAGTGAAACCCTACATGATGCTCAGCGAAATTACACGACAACTGAAAAAGAGATGTTAGTAGTTGTCTTTGCCCTTGGGAAATTTCACTTTTATCTCATTGGCTCAACATTTATAGTGTATACTGATCACTCTGTATTAAAATACCTATTGACCAAACAAGAAGCAAAACCAAGGTTAATACGTTGGATTCTGTTGTTATAAGAGTGTGACCTTAAGATTAGAGATAAAAAGAGTGTTAAGCAAGTGGTAGCCGATCATTTGTTTTGTTTATCGATGGATGCTTACTCAGAGGGTGAAATTCAAATAAATGATAGCTTCCCGGATGGTCAACTATTCTATGCAATTGTAATAACGGCATCCACAGCTCCATGGTATGCTGACATTGCAAATTATTTGGTGGCTGGAAAATTCCAGAAGAATGAAGTCCTAAGGATAGAAGAAAATTTATGAGGAACGTCTGAGTTTTCTTTTGGGATGATCCTTACTTATTTAAATATTAACTAGACCAGGTAATTTGACATTATGTTCCAGAATGGGAAGTCCAAGTCATAGTTGAATTCTACCACTTCCAAGCTTGTGGTGACCATTTCTCCAAAAATAAAATAGTTTTAAAAATTTTACAATGTGGATTTTATTGGCCCACCTTATTTAAGCATGTTCATCACTTTTATACCACATGTGACAGATGTTAATGTTTAGGGAGCCTAACTCGTAGAAACATGATGCCTCTTTCCCCTATTCTAGTTTTGGAAGTATTTGACTGTTGGGGAATAGATTTCATAAGCCCCTTTCTTGTTTCCATTGGGTTTGAATATACTTTAGTAGAGATAGATTATGTTTCTAAATGGGTTGAAGCAATTGACACAAGAACAAACGATCATAAAGTCATGCTAAAATTTCTCCATGAGAATATATTCTCACGTTTCGGAATGCCACGAGCGATTATAATTGATGGAGGAAAACACTTTTGCAATTGGCCATTAGGTACGCTATTACGTGAATATGGTGTAGTTCACAAGGTTGGTATATCATATTATCTATAGACAAGTGGCCAAGTAGAGCTAGCAAATCAAGAAATCAAGCAAATCCTTAAAAAAATGGTTAATCCAGACCGTAATGATTGGTTATTAAGATTGATTGAATCCCTATGGGTGTATCGCATAGCTTACAAAACAACTTTAGGTATGTCTCTATATCATTTATTTTATGGAAAACCATGTCATCTGCCCATTGAATTAAAGCATGAGCTTATTGGGCCATTAAACCATTCAATATTAATATTGATGAGGCTGGGTTGCATCGTAAGCTACAAATTACTGAAATGGAAGAATTACGGAACGATGCTTATGAAAATGCTCAAATCTTAAAAGAAAAGATGAAGAGGCTCCACGACCAGCATAAAGCCCGTCGTTCATTCCATGAGGGCCAAAAAGTGCTCTTTTATCACTCACGGCTTCATCTTTTTCCTGGAAAATTTCATTCTAAATGGACAGGCACTTTCATCGTAAAAAGTGTTTTTGAACATGGTGCTATTAAGGTAGAAAATCCAAAGAATAAGAATCACTTCATGGTAAATGAGCACCAACTCAAACCGTATTTAGAAAAGTTTTTGGGATTAGGCGAGTCGTATGACCTTTTGGATCGCTCACCATACGATTAATTTCTGATCAAAATTATTGTATTAGATATATAGTGGTTAGTTAGCAAGTATCTATCATTTAGTTGTACTTTTATATCATACTTGTGCTTTAAGTTATGCCTATGCTGTGGGTTGTCTTATTTTACATTCATAGTTCATTCTTACCTGTTAATTTTCTTTAATTTCTTTTATCTGTTTTTTGTTTTATTTTTATCTTTTGCATTCTACTATTTATCTCATGCTTACTAGTATTACGATGATTTTCTTATTCTGCACTTTATATACTATTGATGTTGCTATTCTTGCTATTAATGCTGCTTTAGCTACATATGATGCTGACATGAGGTACTTTTTTGCTTTTGTTTTTGTTCTTTTCTGGTTATTTTTTATTTCATTTCCTTTTATTTTTTTTTTCATCATTAGTCACTTGCAATTTAAGTTGGAAGGTACTATTTACATATATTTCATGCAGTTTCATTTTTGCTTTGGTATTGTTCTTGCACGACACACACATTGGCGATAATGTGTCTCTTAAGTTGGGAGAGATGGTTAATAATATGTAGACTTCCCTTTCATATTATCAATGACTAATGTATGTGTCACTGTCTAATGCAATTGTGGTAGTAGTCATGAAATTAACAGATGGTTTGATGTTCAATTTTGAAATACAGAACTAAATTTTAAATTGAGTATAAACTTTTCTTCTGTATTAAAGACTTATCACTTAAGGCCATTGAAATAAAGGCATGTCAAGGATTAGAATTCATGAGATTTAGTTATTCAAGTATGCCAAGACGTGGGTGGAGACTTAACACCCTATATTTTATGAGCTTTTGAGGTTGATCTTTATTTTTGAGAGTTTTATACTTAATGTTCTATATTATTTCTTTCATCTCACTTTTCTTGAATAGCTTCATCACATTACTTTGCTTTGGTATTAAATGCACAAGATACTACTTTAGATTTACATGTATGGATCATTGCTTCTGAAAAAGTGTGATGAACCTAGGCAGTGATATTAGGCCATCTTTCTTACATTTGGAAGTCTGTGACTTTTCTTTGATTACATTACCTTTGGAGCCACTTTGGAGACTTCTCAAAAAAAAACAAAAAAATTATATAATATGTAAAGTTTTTTGGTTTAGCCACAATTATAACCCTTTGGCCTTAGATATATATAGATGAACCAATCCTTGCACGTCATGGGATACTTATGCAAAATTGGTAACAAGGTGTATAAAAAGGTGAGCTCGTAATTGAAAAACAAAATTGTGGTGGAGTGAAGAAAAAAAAAAAATACGGGATATAGTAGTTCATGAGTTCATTATTATTAGTCCCTTGAATGAAAAAAAATGATAATAATAAAGCTTCAGTGTTTGGCACTCAAAGACTTGAAAGGAGAAAAGTTAGGGAGTACTTCTTTGAATTATCATTATAATCCCTAGATGTGCACTTTGATTTTTCTTATCCTTTGTTTGTCTAACCAATACCCCATGGCCAAGCTACAAACTAGTACAGACCTAATGGGCTCTAGGTGAAAGACAGTTATAAGAGCATTTATTTATTTCATGTGACTGATAGTAGCTTTCTTGTTTATGCATTAATACATTCCATTCATGAAGCTATGCAACACTCAATGTTTTAATTCTTTCAATCACTTTTTGATTTTGGTTCATTACACTTATTTGATATTGCTTCCATGCGTGAACCACGAGAGTAACCCTTTTGAGTGATTTCACTTGAGAGTGAACATCCTGGTGAGAGTTGAAGTCAAAACCGTGATCTTTTAGTATATTTGTTAACTATATTGATTGAATGATAATACTTGACACACTTGAAATTAAATGGTTGAAAGGCTATGTGAGTCTGAAGTACATTTGGAAAACTCTTGCAAAATTTTAAAGTTTGGTTTTTTGTTTCACATTGAATTCGAATCTAAATTTTTTGAAATTATTATTACCATCCATTGAGTTAGTTTAAGAATTTTGTGGGTAAATTCACTAGAAAGCCTAATGAGACTTAACTTGTCCACTAAGGGTACCTAGGGGTTTAAATGGCTTGCTACATGTAGCTAAGTGTAGCCGTGTTTCCGATAATAAGAGAAATAGGATAATATTTTGTCGCTTTAAATTCTAAGCTTTAATATTTTGTTTAGATTAAGTTTAATTGGGAAATTTACAATTATTTATAATTTGAAATCTGCCCAAAACCTCCAAAACCTTGAAATCATTACCTTGAACTTGGTAGTAAATTACTTTCATCTTTGGAAGCTTAGAAATTGAAATAGTAGGTTCCTCGTGGATTTGACATCGTTCTCATTGAGTTAAAACTACACTGCACACCCTTGCACTTGGGGGTATCTTTAGACGTAATTTCTAAAGGCAGTCAAGATTATACTATTAAAGAGGAGAAGACATAAGTTATTCAGTTACTTACACACCTATATACATTTGTAGAGAGAGAAAGTGAATCTTTTGTTTGGTTTCCTAGAAAATTTACTTTTCTTTTCAATTTTCTTTGTAAAGATGCTTAAATTTAATTTAAGTTTTGATTTCTGTACGTCTATGAGTGAGTTGTCTTCTTGCTTGGATCCAAATCAAAGAGGATATGAGATGTACGTGGATTTTGAAAGTGATTTGAGTTTCAATGTTTGATTTTCTTATAAATTCTCTACGAATGATGATTAAGAAGTTTGGATCTATTGAAATCTCTAGTTAATAATTGTAGGTCTCATCTTGTTTGTATAGTTTATATAGTATTTATGTTAGATTCTATTTAGAGTTCTCATGCACTTTCTTGAGAAAATAGTTTGTGGATTGCTAATATAGATCTCATATGTACTCTCTATGGGTTATGCACTCTAGATGTTTGATTTAGGTTTTAATTACGAGAACTTAACTTCATACTCAAACTATATGATCATTGTTCTAAATTGTGTTTTATTGTTTAAAATTCTCCAATCTACTCTTCAATCGAGTAGATTGAGTTATATTTTGTCCTTGAAAATCTATAGAAATTTCTACTCGAATCGATTTAGTCCAAGTTATTTTTATAAATTGCTTTTCAATCCAAGTGTCAACAAAAAAATTTCACCATCAAATTTCGAGAACCATCATAAATTCATTGTGAGATTAATTTTTGAAAAGATTTTTCATAAGTGTTTGGTTTCAAAATCATTCAAAGTTTCCTGTGGTTCGATTAGATATTCACGGGATTTTTATCATGCTTACAATCGATCACCTTGCACTTAGGATGTAAATTGGACTCATGGAGACAAACTCAAGCACTTTTGGCGTCGTTGCCAAGGAACTTGCGAGTGACGGTGACATGAATCTTAGGAATCTCGGGCAAAAATTAAGCTCACCTCCATCTTCAATGATGGATTATGCAAGCTACTTGGGTAAATTTATTCCATCTTTTAATTTTGAATAATTTGGGTTGAATTGTTGTGTGATTGAAGTGTTGAGTGCTACTTGATAATATTTGTGTCAAAGCATGAATCTTAGGACTGGTCGAGTCATACACCTTGATTTGGAATCTCGAGTGAGATATCCTGACAAGTCATACTTAGAATTTTCTATTACTTCATCTTCTGAACCACTATCACTTTCATCACATAGTTCTGCTTCTACTGACTTGTTGCATTTCATGGAAGACATAGAGGGTGTTGGCAATTATGGTGTCTGTGGGGACCCAACCTTGTTATGCTAATGGAGACTAGGCCTTTGAGGGAGTTCTTACATCCTATTCGTTAGACTACACCCTTAAGCATTTTCTTACCTTTGAATCAATGAACCTTTAATTTTACACCTGGCACCACTCAGTTGTTACCTACATTTCGTAGGATGGATTTCAAAAATCGATATGCCTATGTGAAAGAATTTGAAGGTATATAGTACATGCATGGACCAGAACACAAATGAGGACACCACTCACTTACGATTGTTCTCATTTTCATTGAAAGATAAAGCTAAAATCTGGTTGAATTCTTAGAGACCTCGCTCCATTAGTGCATGGAGAGAAATGTAGGCTGAATATTTGAAAAAATGTTTTCCCGCATATAGAACCATGATGATGCAAATGAAGATCATGAATTTTTCTTGTAAACCAAATGAATCTTTTTTTTCAAGCATAGGAGAGGTTCAACGATTTATTGAATGCATGCCCACATCACGATTTTGCAACTTGGAGGGTGTAGTTTTTCTATGATTCATTGTCTATAGAGTTTAAACATCTTGTTTCGACCATAAATGGTGGTCAATTTCTTGATAAAACTACTGATGATGCATTTTTATTCTTTGAGGAATTAGTTGAGAACACAAGAGTAGGAAATGGGGCCACATTCACAATTAAAGTTTAGTGGCAAGTTGCATCTTAGTGAGTTTAATGATCTAAGTGCTAGGTTAGCTTTGTCAACTGAGAAGGAAGAGTCCATGGTGATTAAGAATGTCAAAATGGTGTGTGATAAGGAGTCTAAGAGTGCCATTTATGAGACAATGGGACATAGCACCGATGATTGACCTACTTTACCCGCATTCAATGAGGTCTTATATGGACAATCCTTTCCCACAAATAATGCACACAATTACAAAGAGCCACGCCAAGGACAGGCACAAACCACACCTCCCATTCTAAATCAATACCATCTACGTCTTCGGAATCATCCAAATTTATTATGGAAGAATGATACATTTTCTACACCTTTTCCCCAGCAATGCAATCTAAATCAACCTTAACTTTAATTCTAAAGGCCATCTTCTAGTTCATTTCAACCATCTTTTAAGATGTCACCTTTAGAGGATACACTAAATCAGTTCATACATAGCCAGATAGGAATCCATAACCAAAACATAAAGGTTCTCTGATTACTAGGTGGTAGAAGACATTAAAGCTCAATTGAATAAACTTACTTAAGCCTAAAGTCATCAGAAGAAAGATAGATTTCCTGCTTAGACCATCCAAAACCCTCAAGGACTAGTGTATATGAGTGAATCTTCGGGTGAAATCAAGTCAATAGCATGTAGAGAGTAAGAGTGACTATACCTTTATTGGACGTAATAAAGCAAATCCCATCATATGCCAAAGTTCTTAAGGGCCTATGCACCGTGAAAAGAAAGTTCAATGTGAAAGAAAAAGCAATTGTGACTGAGTAAATCAGTGTTCTTTTGTAGTGCCAAGCACCACCAAAATACAATGATCCTGAGTGATTGTATGGTAAAACATACAATCAAGCTATCTAAAATGAGCATTGTTACCTAGATTTTAAGCATAAAATGATATTATTATAAGATAAAAGCATTCTTATGAGTAAATTCTTAAATTTGCAGGAAATGAGCTTAAAAAGACATGAAAATGAAGTGTTAAGGGTTTGGTGAGAATCAAGGCTCAAATAACAAAGGATTAAACATCAAAAGCGAAGGAATTCTTCAAATTCGTAAAGGTGGTATGAACTGTGGTTCAAACCATGATCGTTTCGCACTATGGTTCGAACAACAGTGGCCATGCAAACTTGAAACTTCAATATTTTTCTAAGTGTCCAAAACTGGTTCAAACCAATCTTGGTTTGCACCATGGTTCGAACCACAGAATGCCTTCTAAGCTTAATCTCTCAGAATTTGGCTAAGTATGGAAGAATGGTTTGAACCTTGGTTCAAACCACAGAGAGCAACTCAACTTCAAGCCTTGGAAAATTGACTAGCGAAAATTCTTTAGTGGCAATGTAATTTTCTATTAGTTTTGAGGACTATTTTGTCATTTCCCTTAATTAGTTGGTACTATATAAGAGAGGGGAACCTAGATTCAGAAATACTGATTCATATATACACTTATTGAGAGAGAAAGTGAATCTTATTTGGTTTCCTAGAAAGTTTACTTTCCTTTTCCATTTTCCTTGTAAAGATGCTTAAATTCAATTCAAGTTTTGATTTCTTCTTTAATATGAGTGAGTAGTCCTTTTATTTGGATTTAAATCAAGGAGAGTATGAGATTTATGTGGATTTTCAAGGTATTTTGAGCTTCAATGTTTAATTTTTATCTTGAATTCTCTACGAATGGTGATTAAGTAGTTTTGATTCACCTGAATCTCTAATTGAAAATTCTAACTCTAATCTTGTTTGTATAGCTTATATAGAATATATGTTAGATTCTATTTAGAATTCTCATATATTTTCTTAATAAAATTGTAAGTGGATTGCTAATATAGTTCTTTCATGTAATCTCTATATGTTATGCACACTAAGTGTTTGATTTAAGTTTTCAATTATGAGAACTTAATTTTTTACTTAAAATTACTTGATCATTGTTCAAAATTGTGTTTCATTGTTTATAAATCTCCGCTCTACTCTTTTAATAGAGTAGATTGAGTTACATTTTATCCTTGAAAATCCATTGAAATATCTACTCAAATTGATTTGATCCAAGTTATTTTTATAACTATTTTTAAATCAAGTTCACAGAAAATTTTTCGCCACCAAAAATTCAAAAACCATTACCAATTCATTGTGAGTGAATTTTCTAAGAGAATTTTCCGAAGTGTTTGTTTCGAAATCGTTCAAAGTTCCTTATGATTTGACTCGGTATTCACCGGATTTTATCGTGCTTACAATCGACCACTTTGCATATAGGGTGTAATTCGGACTCATATAGACGAACACAAGCACTTTTGGCACCGTTGTCGGGGAACTTGCGAGTGACGGTGACACGAATCTTGGGAAGCTACAGTAGAATTTTTTGCTCACCTCTATCTCTAACGACGGATTACGCGAGCTACTTAGGTAAATTCATTTCATCTTTTAATTTTGAATAAATTTGAGTTGAATAATATATTGATTGAAGTGTTGAGTGTTACTTGATCATATTTGTGTTAATGTAGGCATCTTAGATTTGGTTAAGTTATACACTTTGATCCAGAATCTCAAGCTAGCTATCTAGACGAGTCATACTTAGAGTATTCTGTTACTTCATCTTCGAAACCATTATCATCTTCATCATCTAGTTATGCTTCCACTGACTCGTTGCATTTCATGGAGGACATAGAGAATTTCAATGGTGATGGTGTTCGTGGGGATCCAGACGACTTCATTCAGGTTGATAAGTTCTACTTTCCAGAAGACTTTATCATCTTAGATACTCAACCTATCGAAAGTCAGGCACCTCTAGTTCCTATCATTTTCGGGAGGCCATTCCCAGCAACCATTAATGCAGTAATCAATGGTAGGACTGGTCTCATGAGGATATCTTTCAGAAATATGACGGCAGAAATGAATGTGTTTAAGCAATCAATGATAAATGATGATTTTAGGGAGGTGGACTTGGTTTAAACAATGACTGAAGAGTATTTTGAATTAGAGTTCATGGGTGATCCTTTGGAGAAGACATTGGTGCTTGGTGAGGGGAGTGATTACATTGATGAGATGGGAGATGAGGAGGTAAGAGAAGTGTTAGAATGGCTAGATAGTGCTCTAATCATGTCTATAGCTCAATCTACTTAGTTTTTCGAGCCTATCCCCCCATCCCTAGTTAAGCCTTTGCTTTCACTAAAACAACCTCCCAAGCTAGATAGAAAGCCTCTCCCAAATGAGCTTAAGTATGCTTTCCTAGGAGAAGATGAGTCTTATCTAGTGGTTATTTCATGCCAACTTATCGATGCTTAAGAGAAGAGTCTAGTGGAGCTTCTTAGGAACCACAAGAAAGCAATAGGGTGGACTATAGTTGACCTCCATAGGATTAGCCCCTTTGAGTGCACACATTCCATTTACCTTGATGAGGGAGCAAAACCCGTTAGACAACCTCAAAGAAGATTAAATCTTAATATGAAGGAGGCAGCCAAAGAAGAGGTCTTAAAGTTATTAGATGTCGAGATCATATATCCTATTTCAGATTCAAAGTGGGTTAGTCCAACCTAAGTCGTCCCTAAGAAGTTTAGAGTCATAGTAGTCAAGAAAGAGAATGAGGAGTTAGTGCCTACTCGAATCAAACTGGGTGGCGAATGTGCATTGATTATCGTAAATTGAACGCTGTGACTAGGAAGGACCACTTTCCTTTAACTTTCTTGGATCATGTTTTAGAGAGAGTAGCGAGACGACCCTTTTATTGTTTTCTTCATGGTTATTCTGGTTACGACCAAATTGAGATTGCTTTTGCGGATCAAGATAAGACTACTTTTATGTGACCCTTTGGAACCTTTGCTTATAGACGCATGCCTTTTGGGTTGTGCAATGTCCCTGCTACGTTCCAAAGGTGCATGATGAGTATCTTTTGTGATATGGTGGAGTAGTTTCTAGAAGTCTTCATGAATGAATATTTGGTATATGGAGATAGTTTTGATCTCTGTCTAGAGAATTCGAGAAAAGTGTTGAAGAGGTGTGAAGAAAAGTGTCTTGTGTTAAATTGGGAAAAATGTTAATTCATGGTTACTGAAGGGATCATCCAAGGAGATGTCATTTATTCTAAGGGGATAGTGGTAGTTAGAGCCAAAATAGAAATCATTCAGAAGTTACCTACCCCTAGATGTGTCAAGGATATCCAGTCTTTCTTAGGACATGCTGGTTTCTATCGTAGGTTCATTGCATCTTTTAGCTTAATAGCAAAGCCATTGACTCAACTCCTTGCTCAGGACGCTCCATTTTAACGAATGTCACAACGTCAAGAGGCTTTTGATAAGTTTACGAGTAGCCTCATATCAACACCTACCATGCAGGCACTTGATTAGTCCTTACCCTTTGAGCTGATGTGTGATGCTAGTGATTATGCTATAAGTGCAGTGTTGGGTCAGAGAGTGGATAGAAAATGAATGAGGCACAGCTCAATTACTCCACCATGGAGAAAGAGCTCTTAGCAGTTGTGTTTGCATTAGATAAGTTTTGTTTGTATTTGGTGGGGTCTCATGTTATCATTTAAACCGACCATGCAGCTCTTAAGTACTTGCTCATAAAGCAAGAAGCTAAACCTAGGCTAATCTATTAGATTCTCCTCTTACAAGAGTTTGATATTGAAATGAAAGATAAAAAAGGAGTTGAGAATGTAGTGGCTGACCATTTGTCACGATTGCCAAGTTAAGAGTTGAAATATTTTGACCCCCCAATTAACGAACATTTCCCAGATGAGCAATTGTTTGCTGTAAGTACTGAGGCACGACAGACGCACCTTGGTATGCAAACATTGCCAATTATCTGGCCATTGGATAGATTCCTTCACATTGGACACTTTTGGATAAGAAACAATTCTTCTGGAACATTAGACATTTCTTTTGGCATGAGTCATATTTGTTTAAGTATTATTCAGATTAGGTTATTAGACGGTGCATTCCTGAAAGTGAGAATTTGAGTGTTATGTCCTTCTATCATAACCTTGCTTGTGGTGGTCATTTTTCGGCTAAAAGAACCACTGTAAGGATCCTTAAGTGTGGCTTGTATTGGCCCAGCTATTTAAGGATGTCTTTACCTTTTGTGTTGCATGTGACCGTTGTCAAAGATTAGGAGGTCTTACTAGGTGTAACATGTTGCCCCTACATCCCATTTACATTCTTGAGATCTTTGACTATTGGGGGATTGATTTTATGGGACCCTTCATTAATTCTTTGGCAATGAGTATATTTTGGTGGCAGTTGACTATGTCTCGAAGTGGGTTGAAGCGATCCCTACTAAGACAAATGACCACAAGGTGGTTATCAAATTTTTAAAAGAAAACATATTTTCTTGGTTTGGGATGCCCCGTGCTATGATTAGTGTCGGAGGAAAACATTTTTGCAATAAACCTGTGGGTATCCTAATAAGGAAGTATAGAGTGATTCATAAGTAGGGACCGCTTACCACCCACAAACGAGTGGTCAATATGAGTTGGCCAACAAGGAGATAAAGAGGATCATAAAAAAGATAGTGAACCTCGATAAGAAAGATTGGTCCCTTACTTTGACTGATGCATTGTGGGCTTATAGAATAGCCTACAAGACCATTTTAGGGATGTCTCCGTATCGGTTTGTTTACGGCAAAGCGTGCCATCTCCCGGTTGAGATGGAACATAGAGCATATTGGGCCATTCGCCAAGTGAATGAGAGTATTGATGAGGTAGGCCTACATAGAAAGCTCCAACTCAGTGAGCTTAAGGAGATAAGGGAAGATGCATTTGAAAATGCTCGAGTGTCTAAGATTAAGATGAAGAAATTGATGATGACTTTATCTAGAGGAATTCTTGTTTGTGGATCAAAAGGCCATACTTTATGACTCTAAGTTGCATTTGTTTCTGGGCACGTTGAAATCTAGGTGGATTAGACCATTTGTCATTAAGTCTATTTCCGAATATGGTGCATGTGAGATTGAGGATCCTTCGGATGGATGAATTTTTAAAGTTAATGGCCACCGATTAAAACCATACCACGAGCATTATGTGGCAGAGATTGAGGTGTGAGACCTTAAGGATCCACCTCTTTTCGATTGATACATATCTTATATGATTGCTTGTACATTGTAGTTAATTTTGTTTTGTTTGTTTTGTTTTCTTTATTTTCTTTTTTTGATGCAAGAATGTGATAGGTGTGGATTCCTATTCACTTTTCCCTTAAATTCTTTTGAGCATACCATGTTAATAATTGGAATTATGAAATGTTCAAGTTAGGGGGAAGGAAGAAGAATTTTATGCTAATCTTTTATGTTCAAGTTATGTTCATACATGCAGGTTGAGCATTGAATGTAGAGGGAAGCAAGAGAGTTAACTTCCTACCATTACATTTCAATTACATATGTTCATGGCTTTTACATTGAGGACAATATGCCATTCAAGTTGGGGGGAAGGAGCTTATTCTTGTTTTTACATGTGGGTTTCAGAGGATAGTTATGAACATGAGTTGAATGCATGTATACTTGGTTTGTTTTACCTCATTTTGCTTTTTTTTATTTCTAAATATCAGAAAATAAAGAAAAAAATTCAGAAAATCTGAAAAATTTTGAAAATTTTTTTAGGTGATTTTGCTTAGTTTTGTTTCTTTTTATTAGGAGTTTGTTTTCATAGGATTAATTAGGGTATTTTTAAAGCCAATTAGTGTTGGTTAACCATAAAAACACCTAAGGGGAACTTTAAGCTTCACGTTGGGTGGAATTGAGGTGGAGAAAAAAATTGGACAACCTAAATACACTATGGTTCGGATCGTGGTTCGAACAGCCTTTGAAAAAACACATGGTCTGAACCTTGGTTCGAGCAAAGCATAAAGGGCTTTCTTGATCGCACCATGGTGTGAACCAACTGTTAACCTGAAGTGAAATTAGTCTTTTAAAGGCTAAAATCGAGACTCCCTCATTCATTTATCCCAACTTGCGTTTGCACCAAGGATGGAAGCTCTCGGGTAGCTCTTTGACTTCACTCCGTCAACATTTCATTTCACTTTCTTCCTCTTAAATCCTTCAACCCTAGTTGCCAAACCTTGATCCTTCCATCATTTTGAGGCTTTGCTCGGATGGAAGAAAGTTATAAGTGAAAGTTTGTGGCTTCAAAGAAAAGGTTAGGTTTTTTGATTTGTAGAAGTTTTTGAGTGATTGTTGTTGGAGATTGAAGGAAGTTCGTATTGTGATTGTTGTTTGCTGGATTTGTAGATAAAATTTTTGGGTTTTGAGGTTTTGGGAGGTTGTCTTGTGTGGTTGAGTTGCATTGGTGCACACCAAGTGTTTGATAGTTTTCTTAAAAGAAGTTCTTTTGGAAAAACTTAGTTTGATGTTGATGCATGATGATTGATGTTTACTCTTGATAATTATTTATGAGTAATTTTTGAAGTAGTGAATGCTAACATGAATTTTATAAGTGTTGACACTCTTGAATTGCTTGAAATTGGATCATAAGGTTAATAGAAGTTTGTGAATATGAATTTATAAGGTATAGTCCTTGTTCAAGAATTGCATGCATTTAATCTCTAAAAAAAGTGGAGACTACCTTAGTAAGAATTGAACCTTACCGTTTATTCTTTAAGAAGGTGAAGTTTTAATTTCGAATTTTTATTGTCTCATTATTCTTTCAATAGCTCTATTACTTTTGCTTTGAATCCATGATAAGAGAATAACAATTATTAATGAATTATAGCTTTAGAGTTTTGAATTCAACCTAAATGGACCCTTGGAAATAAGGTATTTGTAAATTTTGAGCTTAATGACTTTCTTTCTTGTTACATTATCCCTAAGAGCCAAGTTGAGCCAATTGATAAATTTTTCTTGGAATAAACTTCAATTATCAACCTTAACCTTGCACATTGGATTAATGCCTACCCTAAGTATCTTAGTTTGTACTAAAAGGGAGAGAGTGATGATTTGAGAGGAATAAGGAAAATGATAAGAAAGCAAGGAAAGAGGGATGTTACTTGAGAAGTTATATTAGTTGAGTTATTGATTTCTCTAAAAAAAAAAAAAGTTTAAGCATTTGTACAAATGGGGAATATGCTCAATATTGTTTAGTAAGACCAAATGAAAAAAAAGAGCAAAAGAAGCAAGTATATGAAATAAAATGGAATGGGTTTTTGAAAAATAAAAAAATTGAATGAAGATGGGAATGGAAGTAATGGGGGAAATGTGGAATGATCTTTTGAGTGTTTGGGAAAGAGGGAGGATTAGTATATCCAAGACACTTATTTGAATACCCCATCATTTCTTTGGTCCCATAATTAACCCACTAGCCCCATTACAACCAAAATAAAGACCCAACGGATCCAAGGTGACAAATAGGTGAAGTAAGAATTCTAAAGTGACTAATTCATTCTATTAATCCCTTTGTTTTGTATTTTCTTATCATAGAGCTATGCCAAGTTGTAAATTCTTTGAATTATTCCTTTTATTGACTAAGGAAGATCCTTACTAGACTTTGAACTGCATTTACTCTTTTATAAAGAATCTTCCAAGAGTGAAACCTTTTCTCATTTTGTTTAAAGAGTGTAAATCATGTGAGGATTGAGTTGAAGCTTGAGAGAACTTGCTATCATGATTGAAATAGGACTATGCTTTATTGAAGGACTATGAAGTAGGAATATTAACCTGGTGTTCAACTTCTTGTAACATAGAGAGTGTTACATTTATAAACTTTTATGCTAGTCATTGATTGCTTTAAAGAATAGTGAATTTGGAATTTGAAAGAATTTACATTGATACATTATGTTCAATATTAAATGTAGTTCTTTTTCAAAAGAAACTTTTTAAATGGGCTTATTTGCTAGGGACTAGCAAAACTCAAGTTGGGGGGTGTGATTGTATGGTAAAACATACAATCAAGCTATCTAAAATAAGTATTGTTACCTAGATTTTAAGAATAAAATGATATTATTATAAGCTGAAAGCATTCTCATGAGTAAATTCTTAACTTTGTAGGAAAGGAGTTTTAAAAGATATGAAAATGAAGTATTAAGGGTTTGGTGAGAATCAAGGCTCAAATAACAAAGGATTAAACATCAAAAGCCAAGGAATTCTTCAAATTCATGAAGGTGGTGCGAACCATGGTTCAAACTATGATTGGTTCGCACCATGGTACGAACAACAGTGGCCATTCAACCTTGAAACTTCAATATTTTTCTAAGTGTCCAGAAATGGTTCAAACCAACCTTGGTTCGCACCATGGTTCGAACACAGAATGCCTTCTAAGCTTAATCTGTCAGAATTTGGCTAAGTATGGAAGAATGGTTTGAACCTTGGTTCGCACCATGGTTCAAACCATAGAGAGCAACTCATCTTCAAGCCTTAGAAAATTGACTAAGTATAGAAAAAAGGTTTGAACCAAGGTTCGAAGCATGCGAAAATTCTATAGAGGCATTGTAATTTTCTATTAGTTTTGAGGACTATTTTGTCATTTCCCTTAATTAGTTGGTACTATGTAAGAGAGGGGACATTAGAGATTCAGAAATACTGATTCATAGATACACTTGTTGAGAGAGAAAGTGAATCTTGTTTGGTTTCCTAGAAAGTTTACTTTCCTTTTCCATTTTCCTTGTAAAGTTGCTTAAATTCAATTCAAGTTTTGATTTCTTCTTTACTATGAGTGAGTAGTCTTCTTACTTGGATTTAAATCAAGGATAGTATGAGATGTATGTGGATTTTCAAGGTATTATGAGCTTCGATGTCTAATTCTTATCTTGAATTCTCAATGAATGGTGATTAAGTAGTTTTGATTCATTGGAATCTCTAATTGAAAATTCTAACTCTAATCTTGTTTGTATAGCTTATATAGAATATATGTTAGATTCTATTTAGAATTCTCATGCATTTTCTTAATAAAATTGTATGTGGATTGCTAATATAGATCTTTCATGTAATCTCTATATGTTATGCACTCTAAGTGTTTGATTTAAGTTTTCAATTATGAGAACTTAATTTTGTACTTAAAATTACTTGATCATTGTTCAAAATTGTGTTTCATTGTTTACAAATCTCCAATCTACTCTTTTAATAGAGTAGATTGAGTTATATTTTATCCTTGAAAATCCATTGAAATGTCTACTCAAATTGATTTGATCCAAGTTGTTTTCATAATTGTCTTTAAATCAAGTTCACACAAAAATTTTAACCATCAAAAATTCAAAAACCATCACCAATTCGTTGAGAGTAAATTTTCCAAAAGAATTTTCTTAATTTTTAGTTTAAAAATCATTCAAAGATCCTTGTGATTCAACCCGGTATTCACTAGATTTTATCGTGCTTACAATCAAACAATTTGCACTTAGGGTGTAATTCGGACTCATATAGATGAACACAAGCACTGGGTGACTCACTATATATTGTAGTATTGGAGTACACAAAGTGAAGCAAGCCTTATTGAACTTAGGTGCGAGTGTCAACCTTTTGCTTTATACTATCTTTCAACAATTAGGTTTAGGGGAGCTGAAGCCTGCTAGAGTAGTTCTTTAATTAGTGGATCGTTCTGTTAAGATTTCAAGAGGCAAAGTGGAGGATGTTCTCATTTATGCTGATAAATTCTACTTTCTAGTAGACTTTGTTGTCCTAAACACCTAGCCTATCCATAGTTCGATACCTCCAATTCCTATTATTTTTGGTGGGCCTTTCCTACCAACTATTAATGTAGTCATCAATTGTAGGATTGGTCTCATGAGAATATCTTTGGGAATATGATAGTAGAAATGAATGTTTTTAAAGTGTCTAAGCATCCATTAATAGAAGATGATATTAGAGAAGTGGACTTAGTACAAATAATGATTGAGGAATACTTTGAATTAGAGTTCATAACATATCTTTTGGGGAAGGCATTGATGCTTACTGAGGGGAGTGATTACATAGATGAGGTGGGAGACAAGGATGTAAGAGAAGTTTTAGAGTGGTTTGAGAGTGCTCCAGTTATGTTCATAGCTCAGTCTAGTCAAACTTTCAAACCTATCTCTCATTCTATAGCCAAACTTGTGCCATCATTAGAACAACCTACCAAGCTAGATAGAAAGCCTCTCCTAAATAAGCTTAAGTATCATTTCTTAGGTGAAAATAAATTTTATCTGGTGTTTATTTCATCCCAACTTACTGAGGTATAGGAAAAGAGCATGGTTGACCTCTTAGGAACCACAAGAACGCAATAGGGTGGACTATAGCTGACCTCCATGGGATTAGCCCCCTCAAATGCACACATTCTATTTATGTTAAGGAGGGAACAAAATCTGTTGGATAGCCTCAGAGAAGATTGAATCCTAATATGAAAGAAGTAGTCAAATGGGTGGTCTTGAAGTTGCTAGATGCTAGGATCATATATCTCATTTTGGATTCTAAGTAGGTTAGTCTGACCCAAGTTAGCCCTAAGAAGTTCAGAGTCATAGTAGTTAAAAAATTGAATGAAGAGTTGGTGCCTACTGGGATTCAGACTAGGTGGCGTATGTGCATTGTTTATAAAAAGTTAAATGTTATAATTAAGAAAGACCGCTTCCCTTTACCTTTCTTGGACCAAGTTTTAGAAAGAGTAGCAGGACAACCATATTATTACTTTTTTGATGGTTATTTCGATTGTAACCAAATTGAGATTTCCCTTGTCGATCAAGATAAGACTACTTTCATATGTCCTTTTGGAACTTTTGCTTATAGACGTATGCCTTTTGGGTTATGTAATGCCCCTACTATGTTCCAGAGGTGCATGATGAGCATCTTTTATGATATGGTCAAGGAGTTTTTGGAAGTTTTCATGGATGATTTTTCAGTGTATGGGGATAGTTTTGAATTATGTCTAGAGAATTTGAGAAAAGTGTTAAAGAGGTGTAAAGAAAAGTGACTTGTGTTAAACTGGGAAAAATGTTAGTTCATGGTTACTCATGTGATTGTCCTAGGACATGTTGTTTATTCTAAGGGTATAAAAGTAGATAGAGCAAAGATCGAGATTATTCAGAAGTTACCTACCCGTAAATGTGTCAAGGATATCCGATCTTTCTCAGGACATGCAGGTTCTATCATAGGTTCATTGCATATTTTAGCTCAATAGAAAAGCCATTGACTCAATTTCTTGCTCAAAATGATCCATTTGAATGGGCATCATACTATCAAGAGGTTTTTGATAAGCTTAAGAGTGACCTCACATTACCGCCTATCATGCAAGTGCCTGATTGGTCCTTACCCTTTGAGCTAATGTGTGATGCTAGTGACATGTTGTGGGTGTAGTGTTGACCAGAGAGTGGACAGGAAACCTCACGTTATCTATGATGAAAATAAAACCTTGAATGAAGCACAGCTCAACTACTTTACCATAGAGAAATAGCTTTTAGTTGTTTTGTTTAGTTTGGATAAGTTTTGTTCATACTTGGTAGGGTCATATGTTATTATTTACACCGACCATGCAATTCTCAAATATTTGCTCATGAAGTAAGATGTTAAACCTAGGCTGATCCATTGGATTCTCCTCCTACAAGAGTTTGATATCGAAATTAAAGTTAAAAAAAGAGTTGAGAACGTAGCGGTTGATCATTTGTCATGATTGCCTAGTTAAGAGCTGAATCATTTCAACCCTTCAATTAATGAACATTTTCTGGATGAGCAATTGTTTGCTATGAGCATTGAGGCACATACACTCACACACCTTGGTATGCAGATATTGTTAATTACCTTGCCACTGGAAAGATTCCTGCACATTGGAATCTTTTGGACAAAAGGAAATTTTTTGGGAACATTAGACACTTCTTTTGGGATGAGCCATACTTGTTTAAGTATTGTTTAGATCAGGTTATTAGGCGGTGCATTCCTAAATGTGAGACCTTGAGTGTTATGTCTTTCTATCATACCCTTGCTTATGGTTGTCATTTTTCTGCTAAAAAGACCACTACAGAGATCCTTCAGTGTGGCTTGCATGGGCCAAGCACGTTTGATGATGTCTTTGCTTTTTGTGTTGCTTGTGACCATTGTCAGAGATTAGAAGGTCTCACTAGGCATGACATGATGCCCTTATACTCCATTTATGTTCTTGAAATCTTTGATTGTTGGGGTATTGATTTTATGGGACCTTTCATTAATTTATTTGGCAATGGGTATATTTTGAAGGCAATTGACTATGTTTCGAAATGGGTTGAAGCGATTCCTACTAAGATAAATGACCAAAGGTGGTTATCAAATTTTTGAAAGGAAAACATATTTTCTTAGTTTAAGATGCCTCGTGTTATGATTATGATGGAAGAAAACATTTGTGCAACAAACCTATGGGCATACTAATGAAAAAGGATGGGATGATTCATAAAGTAGGAACTGTTTACCATCCATAGGTGAGTAGGCAAGTTGAGTTAGCCAATCGGAAGATTAAGAGAATCATAGAGAAGATGGTGAAGCCCGATAGGAAAGAATAGTCTCTTAGATTTTCTGATGCACTGTGAGCTTATAGAATATCCTATAAGACCATTTTAGGGATGTCTCCATATTGGCTTATTTACGCAAAAGCATGCCATCTTCTAGTTGAAATGGAGTATAGAGTATTTTAGAACCATTCGCCAAGTAAATGAGAGCAGTGATGAGGTAGGCTTACATAGAAAGCTCCAACTCAGTGTGCTTAGGGAAGTAAGGGAGGATGTATTTTAAAATGCTCAAGTGTCTAAAATCAAGACGAAGAAGTTACATGATGATTATATTTGGGGAAAATTCTTGTTTGTTGATCAAAAGGTACTCCTTTAAGACATGAAGTTGCATCTATTTCTGGGCAAGCTGAAATCTAGGTGGATTAGACAATTTGTCATATAGTTTGTCTCTAAGTGCATGTGAAATTGAGGACCTTTTAGATGGGTAAATTCTAAAAGTCAATGGTCACCGGTTGAAACTGTACTATGAGAATTTTATCACAGAAATTGAGGTGTGGGACCTTGAGGACCCACGTCCTTATGAGTAACTTGACACCTTGATTGATGTCTTGTATATTAGTTAGTTAGTTTTCTTTTATTTCTTTTCTCCGTTTTCTTCATTTCCTTTCTTTTCTATGCAAGCATGTGATATGTGTGAATTTTTCTTCAGTTCTCCCTTAATCTTATTTTGAGCATATCATGATTATCATTGGAAGTATTAATTGTTCAAGTTAGGGGGAGGGAAGAAAGTTCATGCTAATATCTTGTGTTCATGTTTTGTTCATATATACAGGTTGAGTTTTGAATATATAGGAAAGCAAAAGAGGTAAACCCCAACCATAACATTTTAATTAATTTTGCTCGTGTTGTTCCCATTGAGGACAATGTGTCTTTTAAGTTGGGGGAGGGAATGAACTCTTATTTTTGTGTAAGGGATTTTATTTGATGATTATGGACATGACTTGAACATATACATGCTTGTTTTGCTTTGTTTGCATCGTTGTTAGTTGCAATAATCAGAAAATTTGAAAAACAAATTCAAATATTTGAAAAAAAAACATAAAATTTAAAAAATTTTGAAAAAGTTTTAGGTCATTTTATTTAGATTTAGTTTTTTTTTTTTTTATCAGGATTAGTTTTCACAGGTCAATTAGTGTTCATTTTGAGTCATTTAGTGTTGGTGAATCACAAAAACTTCTAAAGAAAACTTTAAATTTTATGGTGGGTAAATACTGAAGCTAGCAAAACAAAAAGTGACAAACATACTGTGGTTCGAACAAAGGTTCGGACAAAGCCTTGGCAAAGTTTCACGGTGTGCACCTTTATGCAAACAAGAAATGGAATTCCTCATGGTGTGCATCTTTATGCGAACCTGCCATTGGGTTAGAGAAGAAATTAAGTTTTAAAGGTTTGAGGCTCAAATTCACTCGTTTGTTGCAACTTTAGTTCATACCAAGTAAGAAGAAGTTCTTGAGTGGTTCAACTCCTTGCTCTAATCTGACTTTGTTTCACATTTTCATCCTAGATTCTTTCAACTTTAGTTCTCAATCTTCAACCTAAACATCTTTTGGCAGTTTTGGCCTGGATTGAATGAAGCTTTCAAGTTGAACTCGTGGCTTTAAGGGGGTAAGTTAGGATTTTTTCATTGGTCGATTTTCATTGAATTTTGTTGTTGAGTAGTGGAAAAAGATTGTGTTGGTGTTGTTGTGTTGTTGAATTGTAGAGAATTTTTTGGGTTTTGAGGTGTTGGGAAGTGATATTGTGAAGTTGAGTTTAATTGGCGCACACCAAGTGTTTGCTTGATTGTCTGAAAGAAGTTCTACTTTGATTTTCTTGAGTTTGCATTAATGGCACCTAAGAAATCCAAGGGAAAGAAGAAAGCACTAGTTCCAACCCACCTTAGGAGCTTGCAACATATAAAAAGGAAAAGGCCAACAACAATTTCTTAGGAGGCTCCACCAACTAATGTTGAACCTAGGAATGAAGAAGAGAATTATGATCATTTTAGGTTCTCCAATGGGAATGCTGAAAAAGATCTTAAAGATTATTGGTGTGATTAGGCTGTCTTGGTGAAAAAGGGAATGGTTTTGGATCATTTTCAAGGAGAATAGTGCAAGCTTAAGCAAAAGATGAAAAAAAGAGGATGGGAAAATTTTGCTCAATCCAGTGATGTAGTAATTGTGATTTTACCATGAAATTTATGCAAATATAATTAAATTTAAGAAAGATTAGAAGGATTGCATTTACACAAAGGCGAGGGGAATTGGGATGGAATTAACTCGAAGACGAATTGCTCACTTTTTCAAGCTACTAGAAGTGAAAACTCTTAGTTATCCATTTAAAGAGGAGGAGACCCTGGATAAAGATGCACTTGCTGAGATTTTGATGGTAAAAAGGTTGAAACATGGGGGCATACGAACAAATTGGAAAGTAAGGGGTTGACTCCTAAGTTCAAGTCTTTGCATTTCCTTGTGCGTTCACAAATTAGGCTCATAAGAAATACTTCAGATGTGAGTTATAATAAAGGATTGCTTATGCATGCTATTGACTTAGGGGTTGAAATCGACTTAGCTAAGGTAATTTTTGATTGCATTGAGTCCTCGGCTAAGAACAAAACTAGAATTTTGAGTTTACCCTTTTGGAGGGTTCATCACAAGGTACATTGTGAAGAAGAAAGTAGATCTTGAGCAAGGAATGGAAGTTGTAAAGCCACTGGAACCCATTACTACAACTACCAGGGAAAGAAGTAAAAGATTAAGAAAATGATTAGAATGTACTTGGAGAAGCATATGAATTAAAATTCAGACAAAAGGGAAGAAGTGAGTTAGAAATTCTCTCAGATCAGGAATGACACATACTTTATAATGAGAGAACTTAAGCGGTTGAATGATCAGTTGGATGCTATGGGAGCTCCAGATGTTGCTACGGAACCTTCTCGTGTGTCCCTAGCTCATGAAGATTAGAGTCCTTTTAGATGTGTTTTATGGTTTCACCAAACTAAATTAGAATCTAGGTTTTGGTTTTGTGACTTAAACGAATAGTTTGGTGATCTTCTGATTTTCATTTTGATGTAATGAAAATAAAAATTGACTTTTGAAGTGTTATGCTAGTTGTTGTAAGAATCATAATCGTAAAACTTGGGCTTAATTGTTGAATGAATGGAAGAAGTTCTTTTGGATAAAGACTTAGTTCAATGTTAATGCATGGTGATTCTTGATGATTTCTTATGATCATTTTTGAGGTAATGAATGCTAACATGGATTTTTTAAGTGTTGACACACTTGAATTTTCTTGAATTTGAATTGCAAGGTTAATTAAATGATATGAATGTTAATTCATGGAGTATAGTCTTTGTTCATGAATTGCATGCATTTAATCTCTAAACTGAGCGGAGACTACCTTAGTGAGAATTGAGCCTTATCATTTACTCCTTAAGTGAGTGAAATATCAATTCTGAATTTTGTTGATTCATTATCTTGCAATAACTTTATTATTTTTGCTTTGAATCAATGACAAGAGAATGACAACTTTGAATGAATTGTAACTTTGGAGTTTTAAATTCAACCTAAATGGAATCTTGGAAATGACGTAGGCCATATTTGTGAATTTTAAGCTTAATGATTTTCTTTCTTATTACATTGCCCTTAAGAGTCAAGTTAAGCCAATTGATGAATTTTTCTTGGAATAGCCCTCAATTGTCAACCTTAACCTTATACATTATATTAAAGCCTACCTTAAGTGTCATGGTTTGTACTAAAGGGGAGAGAGTGATGATTTGAGAGGAACAAGGGGAATAATGAGAGAGAAAAAAAGAGAGAAGCAAATGTAAATGATAAATTGGAAGTGAAGAGGTTTGGAACAAAATAAAAGAAAAGGAAAAGGAGGTAATGTTGGAAATTAAGAACAATCTTTTGAGTGTTTGGGAAAAAAAGGAATTAGTACATCCGAGACACTTATCTGAATTTCCCATCCTTCTTTTGGTCCCACATTCAACCCCTCTAGCCCCATTACAGCCAAAATAAAGTCCTAATGGATCTAAGATGACAAATGGGTGAAGTTAAGATTCTAAAGTGACTAGGTCATTCTATTAATTTCTTTGTTTTGGATTTTCCTATAACAAAGCTATGCCAAGTCATGAATTATTTGAATTGTACTGTTTTTGACTAAGGAAGATTCTTACTAGACTTTGAAACTCATCTACTCTTAAAAAAAAAAAAAAGAATCTTCCAAGAGTGAAACCCATTCTTCTGTTCTTTGAATAGTGTGAATCATGTGAGGATTGAGTTGAAGCTTAAGAGAACTTGCTAGCATGATTGAATTAGGTTTATGATCTATTGGAGGATTGTGCATGTGAGGAGATTAATTTGTGTTCAATTTCTTGTAACCTAGATAGTGTTACATTATGAAATTTCATGATAGTCATTGATTACTTTAAGAATAGTGAATTTGGGATTTGAAAGAATTTACATTGATACGCTTTGTTTGATATTAAATGAAGTATTTTTTAAAGGAAACTTGTTAAATGGACTTATTTGCTTGGGACTAGCAAAGTTTAAGTTGGCGGGTGTGATTGTATGGTAAAATACACAATCAGGCTATTTAACATGAGCGTTGTTACCTAGATTTTAAGAATAAAATGATGATATTATGAGTTTGCATCATTCTCATGAAGATTTTCTCAAGCTTGTAGGAAATAGCTTAAAAGGTTAAAGAAATTAAATATTAAAGTTTTGGTGCAAACCCAGGAAAAGAGCTTAAAAGGTTAGAGAAATAAAGTATTAAAATTTTGGCGCAAACTAAGGTCCAAACAAGAGGAGTGGAGCATCAAGAAGCTAGGAAGATGCCTAAAGCATAGAATGGTGCAAACAAGGGTTAGCACCATACCTTGTTCGCACCCTTGTTCGAACTACAACGACGAATCTTATTAGAGTTGCAGAATTGTTTTAAGTGACAAAATATAGTGCGAACAAGGGTTGGAAATATGCCTTGTTGGAATAACAGAAGTCATCTCAACTTCAGAACCTCAAAATTTGGCTAAGGCATGAAGTAATGGTGTGAACAAGAGTTAATGGCATGCCTTATTTGCACCTATCTTTGCATAAGAGTAGAGGAGCAACTTCAAAACTTAAAAATTTAGCTAAGTATTGAAGCATGGTGCACACCTTTGTTTACACCATGTGATTTTCTGCAGAAATTCTGTAATTTTTCATTAATTTTAAGGGCTTTTTAGTCATTGTTGTGATTGGATCCATGCCCTGGGATCGATAAGTGTTGGTCATGAGTCTTTATTGTGACGTGGTGAGTCTAATATCACCCCACTAATAAAAAGATATGTTTTTTTTTTGAAGTAGTGCCTTGATTACAGAGATTCAGAGTCGCGACTCGATACATTCAAAATGGGTATGTCGAGAAACCTGAGTTTTGATTATGGTTTAAAATGTATTGTTCTATTTTTTTTCAAAAGATATGAGATATGGCCCTTTTTTAATGATTCTTCACTGGTGTGTGCAATTAGAGATAATGGGTCCAGGAGTTCAGCTACGCATAAAAATCATTACGTCTGGATACCTAGGGATATCAAAAATCCTTTTCCACTCTTTACAGTCGTAATCTCATAAATAGTACTCCAGTTTATAATGATCATTGCATACAACCCTAAATACATGAAATGTAAGGTGCTCAAGTCTAGCTCATGTGTGTAGTGAGATGTCTGCCTATATGGCAGATGATGACATTTGTAATGGAAAACTATGTTTGATCTCGAAATGGATTATATAGTGCTTAAGCAAAAGTATGAGTGTGCTGAGAATGAATATGGTCTATAAAGACCGATATGACTGAACTCAAGTTATGTGCTTAAGCTGCTTACGTACCCGTGATGGGATTAAGTCTATGTAGCTCTGGCTGGGGATCTATTGTGTGAGTGCCTTAGATGTAGGACTTTAGTTGGTCTGTAAAAATTGGTGTGATCGGACTCACGCTATCTACTTGAGCTGTTTACGTAACCATTACCAGATCATGTCTAGTAACTCTAGTAAAAAATGCCTAAAGATATAGGATTTAGATGGTCTATAGAGACCAGGGTAACCGGACTCAACCTATCTGCTTGAGCTATCTACGTACTAGTGATGGGATCAAATCTATGTAGCTCTACAATATGAGAACTAATGTGTGAGTGCCAAAAGATGTAGGACTTTAGATGGTCCACAGCGATAGGGGTGACCGAACTCAAACTATTTGCTTGAGCTGCCTACGAGGCCATGATGGGATCAAGTTTATGTGACTCTTACAGGTGCCTTACTATATAGGACTTAGGTTGTCTATAAAGACTGAGGTGACCGGACTTAAACTATTTGCTTAAGCTGCCTATATACCGATGACGGGATCGGGTCTACGTAACTCTACTAGGTAAAAGGAGTATAAGCTTAAGATGATGAGATAGTAGGTGTCTGTCACCTAATTATGGAAGATAAGAGTGTAAACACCTGGAGTATAAACTCCATGTAGGTGAAAAGAATACAAACACCAAGAGTATAAACTCCACATGGGTGTAAGGAGAACAGAAACCAGGAGTATAAACTCCAAATGGGTATAAGGAAAATAGACACTAGGAGTATAAACTCCATATAGGTGTAAGGAAAGTAGATGCCAAGAGTATAGATTCCATATGGATGTAAATGGAAGATAGTCTTCAGGAGTATAAACTTCGTATGGGTGACAAAGTACTAACACCAGAAGTATAAACTCTTCATGGGTGTAGGGAAGGTAGTCACTAAGAGTATAAACTCCACATGGGTGACAAAAGTGCAAACATCAGTAGTACAAACTCCACATTGTGTAAGAGTAATGACACCAAGAGTAGAGACTTCACATGGGTGAAAGAGAAAGTAGACACCAGGATTATAAACTCCACTTAGGTATAGGGAAAATAGACATAAGGAGTATAAGACTCCACATGAGTGTAAGGAAAAACAGGCACTAGGAATATAAACTTTACTTGCGTGTAAAGAAAATAGACACAGGTAGTATAAACTCCACGTGGGTGTAAAGAGTAGTCAGCGTTTTAGGCTAAACTAAGGGAATTAGCTTTACTTTGATAAAGAGCTCAGCTTTTAAGGATGTGCTCAGTATAGGTGAGTGAATATCTATCATTTAGGATGGGAACTTAGCTTAAATCGAGAACTTAGCTCTTCGTGGGTATTGTCAAATCTATGTGAGGGGCTTAAGGACCAAATGTGATGAGAGTGAATGTCTACCATTTGGGAAAGAAACTTAGCTCAATTCAAGAGCTCAGTTCCTGGTGATGGTAATCTAGTCTATGTGAAAGGTCTAGGGGCTTACAGTGATGGGATTGATGTAGTTGATATGTAAGTAAATTGAATGTGATGTCAGCTTATATTCTTTTATAGATTATTGCTCAAGAATGCATGTCCCATATGTCTAAAAGATATCATGACTTAAAACTCATCGGCTTAGTCAATCCTAGGTTCTTCCCAGTCTCAAGTGAATGCTCTGGATTGATAAGCAATTAATTTTAGTGGGTGTGTGCTTGCATGTCAGGATGTAGTGTCAAGGCATGTGTAGGCATGTCACAACATGATGCATGGCATGTCAGAGTATGTGTTACATTGTAAATGATGTCTTAGAATGATATGAGATGATGAATGAGCATGGCACCACGGAATTGCATGGTATGGTAAAAATTGCTAAGGAATCGTAGTACATGGATGGCTATCTTTGGGTGAGACCTCCCACGATTCCTTCACGTGTTTTTGTCTTATGGCATAGCGTAGCAATATGATATGTAAGTAGCGTATAAGATGACATTGACAGAGCATAACATGATAGGATTGGCATGGCATGGAAAAATGATGTTTAATATGATCTAGCATAATAACATGATATGGCATGGCATGATAAACATGGATAGCATGAAAAAATGTTATTATGTCATGGCAAATATGATGTTCAGCATGGCTATATATGATGATAAGGCATGGCATTCATATTCAAAATTATCTCGGGTAATTATGATCAATATCATATATTAGCCATAACCTAGACTTGATTTATGACCCGAATACCTTTCATTGACAATAAATTATATCTATTTAATTAAAACAGATTCTATTCTAATTATGTAAACATAACTGAATTAAAAGATAGGGAAAGAAAGCTTATACCGAACTCGAACTCTGGAGAGAGGAAGGCTAAAAATTACTCCCGAACTTTAAAACTCCTTCAGATGACTGAATTTAAGGAAAGGAGAGGGGATAGCTGAATGGGCTAGAGAGGCTCGGCTTTTGGAGAGGAGAGGGGCTGTTCTTCGATTGGTAAAGGAAGAAGAGAGGGAGCTTGGAAATTTCCTAAAACTCCTTAGAAACACCTTATAATGGCTTGCCTTAAAGGAGAGGGATAGGTAGTTAAAGGAAGAAAAGAAAGGAGAAAGAAGGTTGGTTTGAGGGATGAAGAAAATGGTAGGGGAGGCCATCTATTTATAGGCTTTTGTGGTACCAAAAAGTTTGTATATTAGGTTAATTAAACAAGTTTTTAAAACTTAATGGGAAAACAAGTTTACATAATAAAGTATTCAAAAATATTTGCAAAGGTTATTTTACAAACCTCTTTGTTAAATAAGATAGACAAACAAATTTGAATAACCTTGAATGTGAAAAAGCTCTAAAACAAGTGGGACAAACAAGTTTACAAACCAACATAGGTGAAAAAGCATGTTAAACACCTATTTAGCAAGGTTTTTTGTGGCTAGGCAAAAATAGGGGCGGATTTGGCCTGAGCCCCTGACTTGGGCCATGTTTTGTATGGTTCGAGTCACATCTTGACAACATCGGGTCATTTTAAGACGTTTGGCATAGTTTTTGGGAGTTTGGGGACCTTTTGGACAATTTTTGGAGAGATTTAGACCAATTAAGTCAAAATTTGGTCCAATTTGGGGTTCCTGAGGTCGCGTTACGTTCCTTTGAAAATTGCTACTCGAAAACGGGCTAAAACAGGGAAGGGATCAGTCAATCCTTTGACTTAACCCCTCGAGGCACCACTAAGCTGACTCATTCCTCCATTTTTGGGTATGAGAAATCTAACAATGCCATCGGTGGGTCTTTGAGACATTTCTAAGTATCTGTAAAATGTAAAATAAAATTTGAGTCAGGGGTTTGGTGGGACCTTTTAAAGTTTGAGTTGGCCAAACCTAGCTATGAAATTACATCAAGGATTGAGCCCTCAAAATTTGTGTGCAATTTAAGGGCATCCTGACTTCGTATGGATGCTCAAATTGTGTTTGGGGTGCCGATGGCCTCCTTTTTGTTAGCTGGAGCCAATTTGAGTCGATAGAGCCCAAATGACCTCTAGTGGTGCTTTCTTGCTGCTTTGATCTTTGTTCAATGGTTTTGACATGTCTTGGAATGTTATGCATCTTCTTGAGGATTTTTGACTTTATTTGGGTATTCCGGTTGATGCCGTCTTATAGGTACATCGATAGAGACTTCTTAATTTCTGGACTGAATTGGCCCTTGAATTTGAACTTTGGCTCTTTTGTTGATGTAGGAGTTGTTTGTTTGATGTCTTGGACACATTTGTGCATTCTGGTGCCCTTTTGTCTTGGTTTGGTCCTTCAGTTTGGCTTTTCTAGCTCTGGGGGTAGAATCGTCATTTTACTGATTGTTCTTCTTTTGTTGATTCCAAGTGCTTTGACATATCCTACGATTAAGAAAACTTAATCAGCAAAGCACCATTCAATTGAAAATATTAAATATTATAAATATTAAACCGGGGGGAATAGGGTGTCAATGGCTACCCCTCATTTTCTGCCTTATCCTACTTAAAACGAAAAAAGAGACAACCTAAGTTTGCCGCCTTACATAATAAAACAAAGAAAGAAAGAACCTTATAGCTTAGTTGATGCCTAGCACTTGGACGACTGTAGGGGTTGGCCTCTTCATTTGACCCTGAAAAAGAAATCTCAAAAATTATATTAGTATATAATATTTAATTATGAAGAAGTAATCCTCGCTTATGGGCCTAACTTATTATTGGGTTGGAAGAAAGGAGTTTAAGTTGTCTCTGAGTTTTATGATGGTGAGAACAAGAATTTAGAAGGGGAGTGCTAACTCCGAAATGGACTCTAAATCGTATGGTAGAGACAAGATTATAGAAAGGAATTTCTAACTCCATTAGATTTCGGAAGGGGAGTGGTAAAATCCGAAGATGACTCTAAATCCTATGATGAAGAATAAGATTATAGAAGGGCAGTGTTAAACTCTGAAGATGACTTTAAATCCTATGGTGAACATACGACTATAAAAAGGGAGATCTAACTCCAAGGTTACCACTAAATCTAGTTATAGCAAAAATAAGATTACAAAAGGGGAGTACCAAACTCCGGGATTAACTCTGAATCTAATGGTAAACAAAAGATTACAGAAGGAGAGTATTAAACTCCAAGGCATAAGGAATATAAAAACCAAAAGTATAAACTTCACCTGGGTGAGAAAAGTGTATTAACATCAATAGTATAAACTCTAATAGGGTGCAAAGAGGTAGGAATCACCAGGGTATAGACTCCATAAAAGTGAGAGGATTATGAATCACCAAGAGTATAAACTCCACAAGGGTGAGGGGGTACGAATAACCAGAAGTATAGACTCCATAAGGGTGATAGGAGATATGCATCACCAAGAGTATAGACTCTATAAGGGTGAGAGATATGAATCACCAGGAGTCTAGACTCCATAACAGTGGTAGGAGATATGCATCACCAGGAGTATAGACTCCATAAGAGTGAGAAAGATGAACCAATAGGAGTATAAAATCCACAAGGGTGATGGAAATGAATAACCAGGGGTATAGACTCCACATGGGTGATGGAGATATAGTTCACCAGAATGATTGGATCCACAAGGGTGATAGGAGATATGGATCACCAAGAGTATAGACTCCATAAGGGTGAGAGAGATGAGTCACCAAGAGTATAAAATCCACAAGGGTGATGGAGATGAATCACTAGGAGTATAAACTTCACAAGGGTGGAAGAAGTACGAATCACCAGGATTATAGACTCCACAAAGGTGAGAGGGGTGCAAATCACCAAGAGTAAAAGGATGAGAGAAGTATGAATCACCAGGAGTAAAGACTCCACCAAGCTGAGAGGGGTACGAATCACTAGGAGTAAAGACTCCATAAGGGTGAGAGAAGTATGAATTACCAGGAGTAAAGACTCCATTAGGGCGATAGAGATATAAATCACTAGGAGTAAAAACTCCATAAAGGTGAAAGAGATATGAATCATAAAGAATAAAGACTCCAAAGGGTGATGAAGTATGAATCACTAAGAGTAAAGACTCCACACCAAGAGTAAAGCTTCACAAGGTGATAGAGGTATGAATCACAAGGAGTAAAGACTCCACAAGGGTGATAGAGAGATAAATCACTGGGAATATAAACTTAAAAAAAGTGATGGAGATATGAATCACCAGGAATATAAACTCCACAAGAGTAAGAGAGATAAATCACCAAGAGTAAAGACTCCATAAGGGTGAGATACGCATGAATCACCAAGAGTAAAGATTCTACAAGGGTGAGAGAGATATGAATCACTAAGAGTGAAGATCCCACAAGGGTAATAGATGTATGAATCAGTAGAAGTAAAGACTCCACAAGGGCAAGAGAGATATGAATCACTAGGAGTAAAGACTTCATAAGGGTGATAAAGGTACGAATCACCAGGAGTATAGATTCCACAAGAGTGATAGAAGTATAGAGTCACAAGCATATGGCTCTAGGGAGTAAGGACTAATGAGCATATGGCTCCAAGATCAAATACTCTAAAAATCTAATGAGCAAAGGCTCAATAGTAAAGGTTTAAGATTAAAAGCTCCAAGGTTTAATGAATAAGGATTTGGAAGTGATTAAGGACTCAAGGTTTAACGAGTGAAGAATCAGATGTAAGTAAAGGTTCAAGGTTTAACAGTGAGGACTCGGATGTGAAATAAGACTTAGACGTAAGTGAAGACTTAAGGATGAGTTAAAGGCTCAAGGATGAGTAAAGACTCGGGATCAAACATCTAAAATTTATGTTAAATTCATGGATTCAGACAACGGATTCGATTTCTAGGTGGGAGAATTCATGCCCCATGTCTTACCTTTTGGTCAAAAGTTTTATTTTTGACCTATTATTTATTCTTTGCTTTTCATTTGTTATTGAGTCCACATTTTGTAGTTGATTTTCTGAAGGATGCTTCATTCGTTGGTTGTTGATGATTCTACGCTTTATAGTGGATGCTGTTGACAATAGTGCAAGCCTTATGGGTTTTATATTGTGTAGTTTCATTTGTGAAGATGCCAAAATCATAATTGGGTGCCTATAAGATGTGCAATCTCATGTGCTTGATCCTGAGATATTTGATTTTAAAAAAGTTTAAGCTTTGAAAACTTATTTGTGAATTTTGAAAATCGGGGAATATGCCTCTATGTGGTTTTGGTTTGTGAATCAAATTCATATGTAATTAATGAACAATATGTGCAATGTTCTTCCAAAATTAGGTTATGCATGAATAAATGATTTTGAATGAAAGAATCCAGTATATACTGGTCAAAATATACTTTGAATGTCAGAGATAAAATGATTGGGTTTTTTGTACAAATGTGTGACTCACTAATGTGGTAGAGTGACTGCTTGTGCACTTTTTTGAAAAAGGTTGTTTTTGTAAATGACCTTACTGTTGAAGTGTTCAATGAGGTATTAACCATGTTTGCAATTTTGTCAAGAGATCTAGTCACTAAGTATGTTTTCTGTTCCCTTAAGGGCTTATTTGCTTTACAAAGCTTTTGGATTAATAGACCATTATTAATTTGACAAGGTTTTGATGAATTTTGACAAAAAATTACCCCTAGCCTGTAAAATCTCTCAGCCTAAATGACCATTGTTAATCAGAGAGGTCTTTATTTTTTATTGTAATGTAGGCCTAATATCAAGATTTGATGAGAAGGGAAGGAATGTACAAGCCTAAAATCCTATTTCTACTTGGGTAAAATTTACCAAGGATTTGTACGGTCTTCATGCATCATTTATCTTAAGAGTTTGTCTTCTATGTTCGGAAGTGCTTTGAGTACATTCAATGGTTATATCTGAATAAAGCTATTAGTCTCAATCTGAGAGGTCTTTATTTGGATCGTAATGTAGGCTATGGGTTAGGGTTTTAGAAACAAAGGATATTTAGGCTCAGAATATTTCTGGGGTAAAATAATCCTAAGGTCGTCTGATTCTTCATTTGAATAAGCTGGCGTACTTTGTTGTTGATGACGCTTGAGAGCTAGAGATTGGTCATTGCTTGACTTCCTCATTTCGAGGTTCTTAAATCTTTTATACTATTTGCTCTTTTTACTTTGCTTTGACTCTGACTTTTGCTTGGTTCTATCTCTTAGACTCTATAGAGTTTTTTTTTTCTTGGATTTGAATTTGAATCTTATCTCTTTACTCGATTCCGTCTTTTGGACTTTGAGCTTCTTTATTCTTTTGTATTGATCTTGCTTCCAACTCTATCTTGTTCTCTTCCATTACCCCAATGTGGGGGATGACCTATGGGGGTTTATTTTAAGAGAATACCATCTTAATGGGCTTTGCAGAGGGTATAATTGTCCTGGTTCTAGAGATAACACAAATGAATGCCTCTCTTCATTTTAAATTTAATCAATTTGTTCAAATATACCACCCTAAGTTACGCTAACTCTTCTTCCTATGTTGAGCTAACTTGTCTGGAAGAGACGACGACTTGTGATGATGAGGGATGCCCCCGATGTCTGAACTGTCCTACTTGCTTATGAATGCCTCTCTTCATTTTAAATTTGATTAATTTGTTCAAATATACCACCCCAAGTTACTCTGACTCTTCTTCCTATGTTGAGCTAACTTGTCTGGAAGAGATGATGACTTGTGATGATGAGGGATGCCCTCGACGTCTGAACTATCCTACTTGCTTACCCCATTGTAGAGGATGATCCTAGATAGGGTTTAATGAAAAGAATGTATGAATGATTTTTTTTTCATATAGGCTCAAGAGTCTTGAATGTGGATGATCCTAAACCTATTCAGGATAGTTGAAATGATGGCCTCTAGTCATTTTAACTTTGGTCACTAAGTATTTTGAGCTTTCAATATCGTTAAGTGCAAAAATTTGACCTTGGTTTTTTTTGAAAAATAAGTACCACTTGTTATTTCAAATTTGGTCTATTAATCTGTCATGCTCTAGATTGCATTGACGACACTTATAGGTATTAAAAAATATCCCTAGTGGTTTGATATCTTAAATAAGGTGACTGAACCTAATTTGATTGCCTATGTATCTTGGTGATCTGAGAATCAAGTCACCTGTAGTTCTGTCATCATTTAGATTACCAAATTGAACACTTTAAAATTGCGTCATTCTATTTGTGAAAATGTGTTAATGCTTAGCGGTTCTTCTAGCAAACCAGCTTGTCACAAAAACATTTGATGAAAAATGATTGAATATTTTCAAAAATTTGAAACTTCTACATAAAAGTGTATGATAAGTTCAAAATTGCACAAAAGTGTAGGCCTTATTTTTTGAAGGACAAAATGCAGACTTTACATGGCTGAAAAGATGAAGTGTTAACTTAGCATGAACAATAAATTGATTGAGTGATGTGACGCTAATCTAGAAAATGGAAAGATGTGTTTGCAAAATGACATTATGTAAGTGGCGGGAGGGATTTTGGGTTACCATCAAATGTTAGATAAGTTCAAAGGGGAATGCATCCGGCCAAAAGAATTTTCAAAGTGTAGGTGTAGTGCATGTAGTATGATTATGTTGATTTTATGTGTGAAGTTTGCGTAACCAGCGATATGCCAATTTGATGTGAAGATCTAGTGATTGAAATGTCTTGAGAATGGGGGTAAATGGTTTTATCACTGATTTGAAGATTGGGGTTGATCTTTGTGTTGTGTTAAAAAATGTGAATCAGTAAATTATGGTTATAAAGAATGTTAATATTCTAAGTGTGATGTTGTATCTGGGATCTTAAATTCTTGAAAATTGAATGGACTAAAAGGAATTCGAAAATAACATGCACATTAGTATTGACATTTCAAAAATATGTACAAGAAATAGAAATAAAAAAAAATAGGGCTTTTGCAGGCTTCTTTTTCCCTTACTGTAGCTTGGAGGCTTTGATTGCAGCATCAAGTGGGCTATGAAAGTTTATCAATTTCTCTTATGAAGCAACAGTATGATCCATCAAAGAATTGGTGGTGACATTTGAAGTTACAAAAGTTTGAACCATTATCGTCACATTATCAATCAGGTCCTAAATTTGATGCCCCAAGGTCAAGCAATCTTCAGTTTCATGACCTAGTGTTTTTCTATGGTATTTACACCTCTTAGAGCTATCATAGGAGCAAGGAAAAGGTGGTGTCCCTATTTGATTTGGCAATGGTTGAATTAGATATTTTATATGACATTGTTGATATGCCTCGATCCATGTACATGCTAACTTAAAAGACCCTTCTTGGCTTTGGTTGAGACTGAAGATGGTCTTTTATCCATTTCCTTTGGGGTGAGTGCTATTGAACTGGAGTTGCAAAAGAGGGTATTGCTAAGGTTCCAAAAGGCCACTTCAAATGTTCAAGTGTTGGAATGATTCTTCAAGCCCTCCTTAATGTTCTGGATCTTTTGGGCTTAGGCCAATTATGTTGATGTGTATGGAAAAGCATTGGTACTTGTAAATGAGAGTGTAATATCTAGCTGTGTAGAGAAATAAGAACATAGGCTAGTGCCTAACTGAGTGCTGAAATGAGGTTACTGATTTGTTGGTCTTTTGAAAGGAAAGTTTGAGGATTTAGCAAAGATATTGTCACTCTAAAAATGATTGCAGGTAGAGTCCTAAGGAAAAATGGGACCATATGCTTGGCAGACCACTAGCGGTAGAGGTAATAATGATTGGAGAAGTATCAATGGCAATGTCAGGAGTAAGGTAGGCATTGAGGTTTAGGAATACTGGCAGTTGACTTAGGCCCTTTGATGTAGCTATGACAAGTGCTTGAGTTTTGATAGTGTTGAATGCTTTGGATGAAGATGTCATGTCTTTGATTCCAGATCCGGCGTTGACAAAGGATTGCTGAGTAGAGAAAATGGTAGCAATAGTACCGGTTATAAAAAATGAAAGTTTAGTATAATGATTATGGATGAAATATTATTTAATTTTATTTGTTGGGTCATCCTTGTTGGCAAGGGAAAAAATGATAATGTGATTTGAAATGAATACAAAGAGATTTGTCATTGGAATCCTTATTTGAATAGGTGCCCCTCATAGACCCAATTGAGTTTTTATCTATACGTATTCTGATTTAAAATTTACCAGAATTTTGGCAGAGTTTCAGGTATTGAAACTATTGCAGATTTGCAGGTAGGGTTTTGACAAAACTACAAATCTGGATAGAAATATAGAGAAACTCTCACTTGGTATTTCTATCCCAAATCTAACAGAGTTTCGGGTTGAAACTACAACTAGATTCATAGATGAAAACTCTAAGAAGTGTTTATGAAGATTTCTATAGAGTTTTAAGGATTGTATCAAATCTCAATCTCAAATCTAGCAGAGTTTCTAGCAGAAACTTATGACAATTTTGAGGTGAGATTTGATAAAATCTAGGTTTTGAATCGGGATATGCATTGACTTGACTCAGTTAGTAAATGTAGGGAAAACTTAGATATAGATAACAGTCTCTTTGTTTTATTTAAAAAGGTGAACCCCAGGGGTTTACAGTGCATAAAGGAATGGTCTATTTTGGGACATGGTCCCTTAGATAAAAATGGGTAGGCTTTATTGCTATGCAGAGACAATATTAAGCTGTCTCCTCTATTGTGTATAAATAAGTGTTTTTATGTAATCATAATGAACAAACAGAGTTAGCACCGTCTTCTCCAATGTTCTTTTAAAACATTTAGGTTTTGTGAGGCTTTAGCTTATGGCTTGACTATATATGACATTTCACGGCTTGACTTAATGCATCCCAAAATAAGCAAATGATTACCAGATCTTCAAACCTCCATCTTTTTAAGAAAACCTTCTTAGGTTGGTGATCCGGCCAGGAGGAGGTTCGATACTCCTGTCAGGCGAACTGCATATGCAACCAGGTCCTGGAGGGACCTACTACCTTCCCTTATCTAATTATAGAGTGAAAATGGGTTATGCAAAATATGCTCAGTGATGTGCACAGTGTGTGATTTAGGAGAGAGGGTTTATGACAAATAGGGAAAGCAGTAAGCATTTTTTCTCCTATTTATTTATGCACCATGTAAAACAAATCAGGATATATACATACACGTAGTTTATTTGTAGGTGAGTGGATTAGCATGCACAGTATGAAAGAAATGGTAAAAACATACACATTTTGGAGAAAATGAGTTACATGCTTTGATCAAATAAATCAGAGATTAAGATGTGAGATAGCGATTGTGAGGAGGGGGCATGGTTAAACCCTCGAAGCAAGAGTTGGGTCCCTAAAGGAATCGCTAATTGTCACGACTGGATCCGCATGTTGGGGTCGACGAGTGTGGGTCGTGAGTCTTTGGTATGATGTGGTGAGTCCAATATCACCCAACTGATAAAAAAATATGGTTTATTTTGAAATAGGGCATTGATTACAGAGTTTCAGAGTCGCCACTAGACACTTTCAAAATGGGTATGTAGGGAAACCTGAGTTTTGATTATAGTTTAAAATGTATTGTTTTATTTTTTTGAAAGATGTGGTATATGGCCCTTTTTTAGTGACTCGTGACTAGTTTGGTGTAATTAGAAATGATGGGTCCTGGGTTCGGCTATGTATGAAAACCATTAGGCCTAGATACCGAGGGTTATCCAGAGTCTCTTTCCGCTCTTTACAGGTCATAATCTCACAAATTAATACTCTGGTTTATAATAATCATTGCACACTACCCTAAATGCACGAAATGTAAGGTGGTCGAGCTTAGCTTGTGTGTGTAGTGAGATGCCTGCCTATATGGCAGATGATGAGATTTCTAATAGAAAACTATGTTTGACATAGAAATAGATTTATGTAGTCCGTTCGCAAAAGTATGTGTGTGCTAAGAATGAATATGGTCTACAAAGACCGATGTGACCAAACTCAAGTTATGTGCTTAAGCTACCCACATAGTGGTGATGAAATTAGGTTTACATAGCTCTGGCAGGGGATCTAATGTGTGAGTGCCTAAAGATGTAGGACTTTAGATGGTTTGTAAAGACCGATATGACCAGACTCAAACTATCTGCTTGAGCTACCTACGAACCCATGGCCAGATTAGGTCTACATAACTCTGGTAAAACATGCCTAAGAATATTGGACTTAGATGGTCTATAAAGACCAGGGTGACCAGACTTAAGCTATCTGCTTGAACTATCTATGTACTCGTGATGGGATCAGGTCTATTTAGCTTTACAAAATGGGAGCTAATGTGTGAATGCCTAAAAATATAGAACTTTAGATGGTTTATAGAGACCGAGGTAACCAGACTCAAGCTATCTATTTGAGCTCCTATACACCTGTGATGGGATTAGGTCTACGTAGCTTTATAAATGGTGCCTAAAGATATAGGTCTTAGATGGTCTATAGAGACTAAAATGACTAGACTCAAGTTATCTGCTTAAGCTACCTACATACCCGTGGCAGGATCAAGTCTATGTAGCACTTACTACATAGCTCTTACTGGTGCCTAAAGATATAGGACTTAGGTGGTCTATAGAGATCGAGTGACCGGACTTAAACTATTTGCTTGAGCTGCCTATATAGCTTTGCAGGGTAAAAGTAACATAAGCTTATGACGATGAGATAGTAGGCATCTGTTGCCTAACTATGGAAGATAGATGTATGAACATCAGGATTATAAACTCCATATAGGTGAAAAGAATATAAATGCCAAGATTATAAACTCCATATGGGTGTAAGAGTAATGACACCAGGAGTATATGCTTCACATGGGTGAAAGGGAAAGCAGACACTAGGATTATAAACTCCATATGAATGTAGGGAAAACAGACACCAGGAGTACAAGACTCCACATGAATATAAGGGAAAATAAGCACTAAGAGTATGAACTCCACATGGGTGTAAAGAGTAGTCAGCGTTTGGGCTAAACTAAAGGAATGGCTTTACTATGACGAGGAGCTCAACTTCCAAGGATGCACTTAGCACAGGTGAGTGAATATCGATCATTTGGGTTGGGAACTTACCTTAAATCGAGAACTTAGCTCCTGGTGGTAGTGGTCAAATCTATGTGAGGGGCTTAAGGACCAAATGTGATGAGAGTGAATGTCTACCATTTGGGAAAGGAACTAAGCTCAACTCAAGAGCTTAGTTCCTAATAATGGTAATCTAGTCTATATGAAGGGCCTACGGGCCTGTGGTGATGGGAGTGATGCAGTTGATATATAGGCAAGTTGAGTGTGATGTCAGCTTATATTATATCATGGATTATGTTCAAGAATGCAGCTTAGATTTGTCTAAGGGATGTCATGACTTAGAACTCATCAGCTTAGCCACTCCTAATTCATTCCCAATCTTCTCTAGATTGGCAAGAAATTAATTTCTAAGTTTGCATCAACCCTAGTGGGTGTGTGTTTGCATGTTTAGATGTGTTTTAGCATGTTAAGGCATGTGCAGGTATTTCAAAACATGATGCATGGCATGTGAGAGTATGTGTTAGCACTGTAAATGATGTCCTAGAATGATGTGAGATGATGAATGAGCATGTCAACATGGAATTGCATGGAAACAGTTTCTAGGGAATCATAGCACATGGACGGCTATCTATTTGCGAGACCTCCCATGATTCCTTCATATGTTTTTATCTTATGGCATAGCATAGCAATATGATATGTAAGTAGGGTATAAGAAGACAATGACAGAGGATAACATGATAGGGATGGCATGGCATAGAAAGATGATATTTAGTATAATCTAACATGGTATGACATGGAATGGTAAACATGGACAGCATGACAGAATGTTATTATGGCATGGTAAATATAATGTTCAGCATGGCTATATATGATGATAAGGCATGGCATTCATATTCAAAATTGTCTTGGGTATTTCCTGCCAATATCATAAATTGGGCATAACCTAGACTTGATTTATGACCTGATACCTCTGATTGACAAAGAAATATATCTACATAATTAAAACAAATTTTTGTTCTAATTATGTAAACATACTTGAATTCAAAACTAGGGAAAGAAAGGTTATACTAAACTCGAACTCTAGAGATAGGAAGCCTAGAAAGTACTCCTAAACTTTAAAAATCCTTCAAATGGCCAAATTCAAGGAGAGGAAAAGGGATGGTTAAATGGGCTGGAGGGGGTCGGTTCTTGGACATGAGAGGGGCTGTTTTTCGGTTGGGAGTGGAAGAAGAGAGGAAGCTTAGAATTTTTCCTAAAACTCTTTCGAAACATCTCCTAGTGGCCGACCTTAAAGAAGAGGGAGAGGTAGCCGAATAAGGGAGAAGAAAGGAGAAGAGGGCTGGTTTGAGGGATGAAGAAAATAGAAGGGGAGGCCACCTATTTACAGGCTTTTATGGTGCCAAAACTTTTGTATATTAGGTTAACCAAACAAGTTTGTATAACTTGATAATCAAATAAGTTTGTAAAACTTAATGGGAAACAAGTTTCCATAATAAAGTATTCAAAAATATTTACAAAAGTTTTTTTGCAAACCTCTTTGCTAAACAAGATAGGTAAACAAGTTTGAATAAAGATAAATGTGAAAAAGTTTGTAAAACAAGTTTGTCAAACATGTTTGCAAACCAAAATAGGTGACAACATTTTCCAAAACACCTATTCAACAAGGTGTTTGGTGGCTAGCAAAAATGGCGGTTGATTTGGCCTGAGCCCTCACTCGGGCCACGTTTTGTAAGGTTCTGGTCATGTCCCGATAAGTTTAGGCTAGTCCAAGACCTCTGGCATAGTTTTCGAGAGCTTTCAGAACCTCTCGGAAAAGTTTTGGAGAGATTTGACCAATTAGGTCAAAATTTGGTCCATTTGGGTTTCTTAAGGTCGAGTTATGTTTGTTTGAAAATTGGTACTCCGAAACGGGCTGAAATGTAGAAGGGGTCAGTTAATCCTTTGACTTAACCCTTGGAGGTGCCACTAGGCTAGCTACTCCCCCATTTTTAAGTATGAGAAATCCAAAAAGTCAATTGGAGGGTGTCTTGGACATTTCTAAGACTCCATAAAATTCAAAATAAAATTTGTGTCAGGAGTTTGGTAGGACTTTCGATAGTTCGAGTTGGCCAGACCTAGCTATGCCATTACCTCAGGGAATGAACCTCAACATTTGTGTGCAATTTGAGGGCATTCTAACTTTGTTTGGATGCTCAAATTTTGTTTGGGGCGTCGATGGCCTTTTTTTTCCCCGTTGGAGCCAATTTGAGTCAGCAGAGCCCAAATGACCTCTAAAGGAGCTTTTTAGCTACTTTGATCTTTATTCTATAATCTTTGACATGTATTGGAATGTAATGCATCTTCTTGAGGAATTTTGGCTGGATCTGGGTATTTTGGGCGGTGCCATTCTCGGGTCTGTCGGTAGAGACCATCTGGATTTCTAGACCGAATTGGCCCTTGACTCTAGATTTTGGCTTTCCTGTTGATACAGGAGTTATTTTTTTGATGTCTTAGACACATTCGTGCATTATGGTGGCCATTTTCCTTGATCTAGTCATTCGGCTTGACTTCTCCTTAGCTCTAAAGGTAAAGCTATCATTTTGCTGATTATTCCCCTTTTGTTGATTTCTGGCGCTTTGACATGTCCTACGATTAAGAAAACTTAATCAATAGAGCACCATCAATTGAAAACATTAGATATTATAAATATTAAATGAGGTGGCAAACATAAGATGCCAACAGTCTTTTGAACTATTTAATTTGTACTATATAAAGATAAGAAGATTTGAGATATTCAGTTGGTTACAAACACATATACATTTGTTAAGAGAGAAAGTGAATCTTCTTTGGTTTCCTAAAAAATTTAATTTCCTTTTCAATTTTCCTTGTAAAGATGCTTCAATTTAATTTAATTTTTGATTTCTCTACATCTATGAGTGAGTAGTCTTCTTACTTGGATCCAAATCAAAGAGAGTATGAGATGTATGTGGATTTTCAAGGTAATTTAAGTTTCAATCTTTGATTTTCTTATAAATTCTCTATGAATGATGATTAAGAAGTTTGGATCTATTGAAATCTCTACTTGATGATTGTAGATTTCATCTTGTTTTTATAGTTTGCATAGAATATATGTTAGATTCAATTTAGAATTCTCATGCACTTTCTTGAGAAAATTGTATGTGGATTGCTAATATAGATCTCACATGTACTCTCTATAGATTATACACTCTAGATGTTTAATTTTGGTTTTCAATTACGAGAACTCAATTTCGTACTCAGACTATTTGATCATTATTCTAAAATGTGCTTCATTGTTTAAAATTCTTTGATCTACTCTTCAATAGAGTAGATTGAGTTTGATTTTCTGATCATAATGAGTTTGATTTTCTGATCATAATGATCAATTCTCTGATCGTAAATTCATTATGAGTTTGATTTTCGAAAATAATTTTCCCAAGTGTTTTGTTTTAAAATCAGTCAAAGTTCTTTGTGATTCAATGTAGTAATCATTTGATTTTTATCGTGCTTACAATCGATCACCTTGCACTTGGTGTGTAAATAGGACTCGTAGAGAAAAACATAAGCACGACCTAATCCCAAATTTTTTAAAAGAATGTCCCCATTCCCTATCCAATCCCCAAAAAATCCCTAAATCCTTTACTTTTTTGGGGTAGGGATCGGGTAGGGTATGACTGGATCAGTCGTGATGGCCATCGCTAATGGTGACCAACACAAAATGATTAGAATAATAGTTCTTAGAATATGGAGGGAGTTATCAATTGGAATTGGATAGCTTCTTAAATGTAATTGAATCAATATCTTGTGGAAGGGCGTAATTGCAAAGTTAATGAGTGTCTAAGGTGCTTTATGAAATTATTTTAAAAAAAACTGGGGTTGGAGCTTAGTTACACATTTTTAGTGGCATAACATACAATTATTAGGGAAAGTATTTGTAATTATGAGATAATTATGGGTAGTTTTCTAATTACCTAACTTAAGTTTATTTGCACTTAGGTTCTCTGCTCTTGCCTATATGAAGGATTAGTTTGTTAGGTTGCCCATGCAATCCTAGAAGTCACAAAAATTCTAAGAGGATCCTAATAAGATAAAGAGTAGAAAATTTGGGAGCTTCAACCATCGGGGAAGAAAAGTTCAAGAAGCCAAGATCAAATCAAGAAACAAAAAAAGGTTAGTTTTGTTTATTGGTTAATTTCATTTTTGTATTCAAATACAGTTACATAAGAAGTTTGCAATCTTTCATGCATCAACGATGCGAATGGAAAAAAGTAAAAAAAAGAAATTTAAACTTACTCTGTTGTGTTTTTTATTCCAACAATTTGAGTTAGAGCGGTCTTGCATTATTTCTTGTAACTCCTTATATGTTCATGAATTTATTTATTTTTATTGCAAGATGTACAGATCTATCTAGATCCCTTTAAATCTTTTTGAATAAATGAAATTCGAAATAAAATAAAAAGAAACTTCAAGAAACAAATATTTTTTTTTTGAAAGGTAACGTCAAGAAACACTACTTATGGTTACTTAAGGTTATCTTGTTTTTAAAGAACGCAGTTCAACCGATTCTCAAACCTCCTGTTGAGGTAGACGGATTTAAGAGTCCTACAGTCTTGGTCGAATCTATTTTAGAAGGTATTCGAGATACGTTTGGTACCCTTAAGATCGATACCTTAGATATTGACTCAGATCAAGAGCTCATAATAGACGCTCCTCCTGAGATTTTAGAATCTCAATTTACTCCTAATCTAGAAGTCAATAAATTGGCCACTAATCGAACTTTACGGTCCGACCTCAGGCCTCATCAAAAGTATTATTATTCTAGGCCAACTCCAGTCGATGTTCTTATAGAAAAACAACATGACTTTGACCAAAAGGCCTATTCTTCTAGGATAGCTTATACCTGGAATATAGATGGTCTTTCTCAAAAAATGATACATCAACTGTGTCATAGAATGCTTATTTACGCCTCAGTTAATAAAGCCAATGGCGTAACTGACAGAGCTGCCGCCAATAATATTATTGCCGGTTTTAATGGTACCCTTAAAGGATGGTGGGATCATATGTTAAGTAATCACCGAAGAACATTTATCCTAAATGCTAAAAAATTTACAGACAGTCAAATAGTGATTAAGTCTGAAAGTAGTTCTCAAACTCAAACCCAAAGAGTTGAGATAGAAGATGTTGTCTACACTCTCGTCTGTGCCATTCTAGAACACTTCACTGGTCAAATAAGTGAAGATAGTGAAAAAATTAGGACTCTCCTTCAAAACCTCAAATGTCGTACCCTTTCCCATTATAGATGGTATAAAGATACTTTCCTAGCGAGGGTGTCTCAACTAGAAGACGCTATGTCAGAACATTGGAAATCTAAATTTCTAGATGGTCTTCCCTCTTTATTTAGTGAAAGAGTAAAAACCACTCTTAAAAACAAATGGGATGGTAAGCATATAGATTACCATAACCTAACCTACGGGCATCTTATGAATGCCTGCGAAACTAAAGGGTTAGCTTTATGTAATGACATGAAGATCTATCTAGATCACTTTAAATCTTTTTGAATAAATGAAATTCGAAATAAAATAAAAAGAAACTTCAAGAAACAATTTTTTTTTGAAAGGTAACTTCAAGAAACACTAGTTATGGTTACTTAAGGTTATCTTGTTTTTAATGGTTTCCAAGCCAAGAACGTTGCATTGGATTGGTGAAAGAGAATCTGAGGAGTGAGAAAGATTAACTCCAGGAGCTGGGGGTGGCCATCGGAAGTGGTGAGTCATGTTTTTCTCTCTCTAAGTTTTTTTTCCTCTTTATTTCTTCTCTTCAAACCATTGTTTTTCTTGGTGCTTTGCAATCCAAAACTGTTTGGATGTTATTAGAGGGTTAAAGGAAAAACAAAATAGCTTTTCCCATGGCCTCATGTAGTTGGAAAAGTGAAAAAATAGGATCTCGAAAAATTGGAATATTCTCCTTTTCAAAATATTTTCTTGTTTTGTTTATCACAAAAAAAAAAAAAAAAACCTAGTTTTTTTGGGGAAACCCTGCTGTAATTTTTTTTACAATTACGAATATATATATATATATATAT
>QLOD02000001.1:28941742-28954737 GCA_003260245.2 Sideroxylon spinosum | reverse complement strand
CACTAAGTCTAAACATTACAGAACTCTGTTTTGACTATGGATTTGCCAACTTTACAATTTTGTCCCTAACAAAAACATTCTTACAACAAGAACCAGAATAAGTAAAGAAAAATTAGCTATGCAAGGTAAAAGAAAAACTCACCATAATGTAAACAAAGCTTGAACTTGAAACGAAATTCTTCTATTAAAACTCTAAAATTGTCTTCAACAATTCAACCAAACTTAAGAACAATATGAATTTAGGAAAACTTTCTAAAGACAGAAAAAGTAAAAAGAAAACTAAAATTTAATTCTAAACTAACTATAACCAAACTCCAAAAGAGGGAAATGGGGAGGGTATATGTAGGAGAATGGTGTCACCCCCAATAAGATCTGATAAAGGCTCTTAAAGCCCTCTTAATAAGCCCTTAAAACACCTGAGGTTTATTGCAAAATGATGGAAACCTTTAGAGTTCAGCAACTAAAACCGCTATCTGGAACTTAAAATGGTCGTTTACACAGTCTATTGCGTGGAGGGTCTTCCACGCTTAGCCAATTAAAGTTCACATGACCTTCCATACCTAAGAAAAATTTTGAGGCTTTCTCGGACGCTCAGCTTCTGTCAACCAAACATGGATGTGAACGAGGCATTATCCGGACTGGAGTACATAGGGTATATCAACACTTAGCCATTTTTTCAATAAAGTCCTCGAACATTCTCTTTATCATCCGAATGCTCGTGTGAACTGTGGACCATCCAGAATGGGCCGGGGTCCAAACAGTATTGGTATTCTTTGGCATTTTTTACCTTTTTCCGATCCTTTGTGACCATTTAGGTCCTTTTTGGCTTTCTTTCCTTCAACTGGGGAGAAATTGGTTTACATTGGCAATTAATCAATCATAATATCCAATTAATAAGTAATTAATCATAAATTAGGTTAATATATTGCATTTTATACGACTAATTACTCCCCTAGATTGGGCATTGCTAGTCCGTAGCATGGAGGCATCAATAATATTCAACAATTAATCTTCGAAACTAATAATGAACTTACTAAAAAAACATGGTGAAACAGCTTTATCACAAATTCTCAACTCATCATCCACAAAACAATAACAATTATGTATAAGGGTTTAAAGAAGTTCACACTCCTTAATCCACTAGAAACCGAGTTATTCAATTCATCGTTAAACAATCATTAAACAAGTTCAATCCTTTCTCAAATTGTATCATTAATCTATTTAAGCTTTGGTTTAAACTCTCACTTGGAATTCCTTCTCAACTCAAGTTCACACTTGGAAGGCATCTATATAAGAGTAAATGTCTAAGAAATTTCATTTGAAATATCTTTTTTTTGCCAAAAAATGGAATATTTAATTCAAATTCAATGTATTGGCATATCTCTATGAAAAGAATGATTCATGCATTAGTGAAACTTATAAAGCAATTCATTTTAAAAACTTCAAGTTGAACTTCATGAATAAAGGATCTACTAGAACTTTATTTTGGTTGTAATAGAGATGGGTACAGTGAGGTACCAAGAAAAGGATGAGATTAGTCAAGAAATGTATGGAGAAATCTTGTTTTACCCAATCAATCTCTTTTATTTTTTTTACTTACCCACAAAAAAAAAAAAAAAAAAAAAAAAAGTCCACCCTTATTTTTCTTATACTTCCTTTGCATTTCAACTGACAGCTAAGATTTAATCCCTTTCAGTGTAGAGATTCATCCTTTTTCTTTCTTTTTTCTTTTTTGGTAAGTTTCATCCTTTTTCTTTTCATTATTTTTATCTTAAAAAGATTTGTAACTTTAAAAAATCTTATTGTAAGATGACTCTTTGTTTCATTTTACACACCTTTGAATTTTGTAGATAGTTGAGTGTGTTGCCTTTCTGAAATCTCCTTTCAATCTCAACTATATCCCCCATTAAAACTAAACATTTTTCTCTAAGATATTTAGGGTGGTAATAAATATATGCTTTTTTTTTTCCCTCTCTTTCAAGGCTTGGTAGAATTTTATAGGTAATCAAAAGAAACTCATTTATTCTCTTATGGCGCTTAACTTGGCTAATAGGGATAATATTACCGAAGTATAGACATTAAGATTAAAAAAAAAATAAAAATACAAAGATGGACTAGTTTCAGGTCCTAATTCCATTCATACGAAGTTCAATAAAATTCAGTGTTCATTTTTAAATGTGTTTCTCAACTTGAATAGGAGTAAAAAATGACAGAGCTGTGCTATTAAAAGAGATTATGAAAGACTTATACATAGAGCAAGTGTTAATTCACTCTCAAAGAATGTTAAAGGCTCAAAAGCCCTTATAGAGTAAGTCTCCACTATATTCAAGGTCAAAGCACATAACTTTTGAGTAAGAATCTAGCTATCATGAATCCATATCTCAGAATTCATCTTATTTTAAACTTTGTCTCAATTGAATCTAAAAGTGTTAAGTCTAATAAAACCAAAAACATATAATTATTACTCTAAGGGCATTTATCAGTTCATTATAATCTAATTATTCACCATGTATTATGAGTAATCAAATTTGAGACAAGATGCATTATTTCATTATTTCCCAAGAAAAATAGTTTAGGTACATGATATATACAATAATTCCCTCAACTATCATTGACTTAAAACCAAAAACAAAAATTCAAAAGGAATACAAACTGACTCAAAACAAAATAAAAAATGAAACATATTAAAAATAAAGACAAAAGTAGTTCTAGGTCATAGATGATGACTTAATATAGACTTGACCTTGACTGGGTCAACATAAAAATAGGTCCTAACGTCAAATTTCATGCTCTAGTGAAACATCTGGACATAAGGTAGTCTAAGAGGTCTCAACTAGAGGAGGGGTAGAAGAAGGAGGTCGGTTGATTGTACTTCCAAAGTATAATCATAAGCTCTAATTATTCTTGTTTTTAACTAGCATTTCTTATTATTTCATGTGTTTTAAATTGGTTTTGCGTTACCTATAGAAATTTATATTTTTCTATAGACAAAGGAACAAAAAATAAGAAAAACACCAAGAATAAGCATAAAGTAGATTGAAGAGTCAAATGAGGATAAAAAAGAAGCTAAAAAGAACAGACTTGAGCTGGCATTTGGATGTTGTCCCGTTGCTAAATCCCAGTACCCCGAAAGTCCAAAAAGTTGAAAAAATAAACTACACCACTGCCTTCTAGCGTCTGAACAGCAGTCTTAACATCTAGATATGGCATCCCTGAGATCCCAGGTTTAGGGTTTTGTCAGGCTTTTCTATAAATACCCATGCTATATTAGACTTTTACATAGTCATTTACACATTCTAGGGCTAGTTGTCGAGTGTTTTTCTTTCATTTTTCAAAGAGTTTTCATGAGTTTGTAATTAAATTTGGATTATAGTTTCAACTACACAATTGTTCTTAATGCAATATTGCTAACTTTGTTTTAATGGAGTTTGCTTTCTTAACTTCCTCTTTTATTTTCCGTTTTACTCTTCTTTTTAGTATGCTAGTATAGATTTATACTTGATTCAACCCATCAACGATGGGTGAATCCTATTTGAATGTTAGATGTGAATGGATCTGTGCGTGTCACGTAAAACTTGCACGGTAGGGTTTTTGCTTTCCTAGATAAATTTTATACCTTTCAAAACCTTTAAAAACTTATGTGGCTGATCATATTTCTTTGAAATCCTTGAAACCTGTGTATGATTAAAACTTGAAATCCTTGAAACCTGTGTATGATTAAAACTTTCTTAACACTTTGTAATTATAAAAATTAGATATAGGGTTTTCCAGATTTTCTTATTCTTTTGTTTTTCAAAATTTTCGAAAACAAGTAACCTTGACCATATTTCACAAAAATCACAGCTGACGTTCATGTGATAGAACTTTTTGTAATCTTTTGAAAACTAGTGGCCTCGACCATATTTTGATGAAATCACTAGTGATATTTTCTTGATTAAAACTTTCTTCATACTTTGAAATCTTTGAAAATGAGATCTGGAGTAAACTTTTTGATAATGATATCTTTTTATCACATCTAACATGAGAATAAGGTATCCGCCTGGATTTTTCGGTTAGATCAAGTCGTTTATATTTATTTAAAACTCTAGTTTTTATTACTTTGCTTCATTTTAAGTATTTTGAGTCTTAAAAGTTTTCATACTTAGATTAGAATTATTTGAGTACTTGCTTTTAAGTTAATTTAATTGTTACAATTTGAATTTATTGTTCACTAATAGTAACCCAAATCTTTTCAATATCAAATTTGACTTTACTTTTATTGCTTTCAAAGAGAATAATAGATTAGAATAACTTAGTAACCCTAGGTTTCAATCAAGTTCCCTGTGGATTCGATCCTGGTCTCACGAGGTAAAACAACATTGCACGCCCTTATACTTGGCGGCTTAAGTTTAACTACATACTTACAAGGTGGTCATAGGCCTTTAGATCTTACGTGCCGCTCTACCTAGGCTCTAAGCTTTCTCTTTATCCGAGCCTACCCTTTACACATGTCAATCTGCTCTCTTCTAAGGATGAGCTGCTCATTCCTAATCCCCCTATGTGGTTCTTGAAGTCATCTATTCCGTTCAAAGTCTCCTTAATTGATGGAGAATGAGCCCCCCTCAACTGGCTCTCATTCCTCTCCTAAGATGATGTAGGGATGAAGCATAATGGCTTAGCTATGTCTATCCTGAGCTTAGACTTTACCTCCTTCATCTTGGTAAATTCTGTGATGAAATCTCCGAATCATACCCCAGTCAATTCCCATTTATTCCTGGCTTGCACCGTAATGGTGTCCCATGCATACCGTGCCAAGTCAATGATCACACCCATGGATATATCATGCATTAGAAGAGCCCTTTCTTAGCTCATGTTAAATGTGTTAATGAGAGGCATGAATTGTGAACATGTGAGTAGGTGGAGAGCATTATAACTCTTTATCAGCTTTTTCTTCTCCAACATCGTCCTATGTTCTCACTATTCCTCCTCTTTGCCAGTCAAGCTTTGTACCAAGGCATCATTACTTGGGGTTGTGTCCTTTAGATAAGGAAACTCAGGGCTCTCTACTCTTCTAAGTGAAATAAATTTGCAATGCGCTGGGGGTGGAATTTCATGATAATGCCTTTTACCCATGTGCTCATGCAATTATAGTCATCTTTCCTGAAGTCCTTAATATTAGCATAGAATTTTACAAACTAAAGGGATGATGGCATACCCCTGAACTTAATAGATTCGACCTAACCCTCTCTTTAAAATTTTGCTTTAAATTATACTTGAGAGGGTTGTGATCAAATCCGCACACAAGGCTATGGGTGCGGGTTGTGTGTCTTTATTTCAATATAATGCATCTAAGATCACCTAAAATATGTTTTGATTTTAAAAAAGAGCCTAAATGCAAAGACTAGGAGTCACCACCTATGACATCTTGAATTTTTTTATTTTTAAATGGAATATTAATTCACTTGTTATTTTATGCTAAGAAATTTTAATTATGCTAATTTGGTATTATTTTAAAATTTATTTAATCTTATTCAAAATTAATTAGTGAAATAATGAAGTTATTAGTATTTAATTAAATTAAGTTAATCATTGAACTTAAAGTGACATATGGCTAAGTGTATGTAAGACTATTAGTATGTTAAGTGGGTTAGCCTTGCATCAGCTGTGTTCATGCGTGAATATGTGGGGGTATAAATTTGGCGGATATTTTTAAAGGGTGATGTGGTTAGTGGAAGGTCACTTAGGCTACTGGATTACATAAGTGATTGTGTGTGAACCTTGTGATATGACGTGTGGCATGCCTTAAAAAAAAAAGATGAGGCGGTGAAGCCTTAGCCACTTGAAGGTATTTATATTAGTTATAAATATTTATTTATATAGATAAGTTAGAATAAGTAAACAGAAAGAAACTTAGATAGAAAGGAAGAGCCGAAAAGAAAGATAGACAGTGAGTAAGAAAGAATAGCGAGGGAGAAGAAAATTAGGGATTTTGGCCCAATAGTTAAGGTAGGTTATTTTATTTTGTTAGTTCAGAATTAATTTTATGGAAGATTAAATAAATTAAATATATTAAATGTGTAATGGTTGTGTTTTATTTGTTAGATTTACAATATTAATTGATTTAGTTTATATTTGAATTCTTAAACATTTGATTTGCACAATTTGTATGGGTTAAAATTATGACCTGAGGACAATCAACAAATCTTACATAAATAATTCAATTTTTTCAGAGTATTTACAGTTCAGGTGGGTGTATTATACTTAAAAGTAACAGGTATTGAATGTAAATTGGTAAAATTTATTTATTTATTCATTTTTGTTATTAATTAATTATTTTGATCAGGAGTTTTGATTATTTTTGAGTTAATTATGTTAATGTTGGATTTTGGTTATTTAGAATGATTAATTTGGAAAGCAGTATTTTTATTTGAGGAAAACAAATATTGCATATTAGCATGTATTGTGTGCATTATAATTACATTATGGTCAGATGGGGCCAGAAAATAAAAACACGAGGCCAAATGGGGTCAGGGAATAAATAAATAAATAAAGCTAGATAGGGCTAATAGGACATGCTATTTGAAGCTACTGTCCATAGTTGAGCGCTCAATTTATAGGCTAGATTAGACTAAACGTATGTTACACTATTATTTAAATCAATTTTCATGAAAATTTGTTATGAGATGTTCGGTTGGGGCCTAATGATGATGGTGATGGTTGATAAATGAAAAGGGGTGATGAACTGTGTGTTGAAATATTTTTATCATTGTTAGTTATGATACTTTTAAATTAATCATTGCTTATTTGTGGAACATTTGATTACGTAATTACTATGGATTATTTTTGGTGTATATTTATTTTCTTTTATTTTAAATATAATAACTCTACTGAGTATGTGACACTCACGCCCAAATTTTACATATTTCAAATTAAGTTTAGGAGTGCATCCACGTGCCTGAGGAGACCCTGAGTCGTCCATTTCCCTGTTTTAATCCTGTATTCGTATCTGGGGTTTGTGTAAATAAAGCTAGAGTTATAATAATATAGACTGACGCACTGTTCAATGAATTTTGTAAGTTATAACTTTGTATATATTTAAGTACATGGGACATGTTCTGTTCATTTTACCTGCAGAAATAATATAAATTTAATAGGTTATGTTTTTAATGAATACGTGTATTCTAAATTATGATTTGGGGAGAGGATTTGAAGTGTCTACTCTATTTAAGGGATTAAATATATATCGTAAAATAGAGGTGTGAAATTTTGCTATCAGAGCCTACGTTAAAAGGCTCGGTAGACTTATTTGTGTCTGACATTAGCAACCAATTATAAGAGAAGTGTTATAGAGTTGGTGATTGTGGAGAAGTATTTAGTTGAATGGATATTAAGGATCATGAATTATAAATGTGATGGAACTATATTTTACATCTCACCTTGAGTTTGATGTTAGATTAAAAATATTAATATTTAACATAATCCTGAGGCAGTGAAAAGAGAAGGCTTAGTTGGTTAGATTCCACCAATAGTACAGGCTTCAGGACAACAAAGAGATTAGGTGAATCAACCTCTACTTTAGAATTAACCAAACCCAGTGGAAAGGGTAATTCAAGTCGTGGCTAGATTAGTTGAGTTTCAAACAGAGCAGAGGTTCAGGTTAGAAGCTTATCGTGCTATTTATGAATAATTTCTTAAGGTTGGACCTATGTTATTCTTTGGTACAGTTAATCCATTGAAAGTTGAAGACTAGCTGAAGAGCATGGTGGTAATTTTGAGGTGATGAAGATATTGATGAGGACAAAATCGTTCTAGCAACATTTATATTAAAAGATCAAGCTAGACTTTAGTGAGAAATTACTAAAAGATTGTCAACCATTAGAATGACTTGCAAACAATTTATTAATGCTTCAATGATTAGTATATTGTCTAGTTGTATAGATATGAAAAATAATAGGAGTTTATTACTTTGACGTAAGGGAGGATGTTTATCATAGAATATGAAGCCCAATTTACAGCATTATCTAGATTTGCTTCAGAATTGGTGTAAACAAAAGATGCAAAATGCCTATGATCTACCAAGGAGTTGAGCATTCTATTAGATCCTAAATTTCTGCTTTTAAAATGAGAACTTATAGGGAATTGGTAAATAAAGCAAACATTGTTAAAAAAGATGTTGGGAGGTAATTGGAAGGCAGTAACAATCTAAAACGGATAGATTTGATTTTCTAGCTTCTCAGAGGGTAAAAGGTGAGTCTTCTTAATAGAAAAGCTAAGATTTCCAAAGTTATAGAGGTGTAAGACAGTTAAGGGAAAGCATAAGTACAAGTTATAGTAGGACTCAGGGACAAAGTTCAAGGCTAACATCATCTGGTTTATGAGAAGTTGATGTTGAGGAAAGAGTAAGAAATATGAAATGCTTTAGGTGCAGGGCTATAGGTCATTGTGTCAGTGATTGTACAATTCAGCGGCCTTTTACTTGTTTTTTTTATGGTTAAGAGGGACCTTTTTCAAGAAATTGTCCTACTTTATTTACTCTAGCAACATCTATGACTAGTTTGGCTAGTGATAATAGGCCTCCTTTAAAGGCTACATCGAGAGGTAGAGGAACAACTAATGGAGCTTACTCACAAGCTCAAGTCTATGTTATGACTTATCAGGATGCTCAGGCATCTTTTGATATTATTACAGGAATGCTTTCTATTACCGGTAGACTCGCTTGTGTATTGATAGATTTTGGTTCTACCCATTCTTTTATATCTCTAGCATTTGGCATGCATTTAGACCAACATCTCTCTCAGTTAGATTCTGTGATTGCTGTTGTTACTCTTGTTAGTGATATAATATTTGTAAAAGATGTATGCATAAACTGTGTAGTGCATATAGCTGGCAGGGGTTTGTTTATTTATTTGATACCTTTAGACGTATGTGATTTTGAATTTATTTTGGGTATGGACATATCATGCTTTTATTGATTGTTTAACTAAGGAAGTAATGTTTCAAGTTCTAGGATAGCTAGATTTACGAATCAATGGTAATCATAGGGTTGTACCTAATTGTTTGACATCTGTTTTAAAAGCTAAGAATTTGTTGAGCAAGAGATATCAGAGATATATTGCTTACGTGGTTGATGCTAAACACTGAGAGAATAATTTTAATGACTTACCTACTGTGTGTGAGTATCTAGATGTGTTTCCATATGAGTTATGAAGGGTGATCCTAGATTGAGATGTAGAATTTACTTTTGAATTATTGTCGGGAACTACACCAATTTCAATTACACCCTACAAAATTACAGTACCTGAGTTAAAGGAATTGAGAGTTCAATTACAAGATTTATTGGACAAAGGTTTTATCCAAACTGGTGTATCACTATAGAGAGCACCACTGTTTTTTTAGAAGAAATATGGTTCCACGAGAATTGAATCGGGTAACAGTAAAGAACATATATCTATTACCAATAATCGATGATTTATTTCATTAGTTACAAGGTGCTACTATGTTTTCTAAAATTGACTTGAAATATTGGTACTATCAGATTAAAGTATGAGATAGTGATGTGCCTAAGATAGCCTTCAAAACTAGATATGGACACTTTGAGTTTCTTGTTATACTTTTTGGACTGACTAATGCACCAGTTGTTTTCATGGATTTGATGAACAAAGTATTTAAACCTTATCTTGATGCTTCTGTGATTATTTTCATTGATGATATTTTGATTTACTTAAGAAGCAAGGAAGAACATGCTCATCTTAGAATAGTTCTACAGACTTATAGGATAAATAACTATTCGCAAAGCTTAGTAAGTTTGAATTTTGGCTGGATCGAGTAGGGTTTTCGGGACGTATAATTTTAGATTGTGGTATCAGTGTTGATCCTAAGAAAGTTGAGGCTGTATTAAATTAGGACCATCTAACTAGTGTAATAGAAATATGCACTTTTCTTGCTTTGGCTGGATATTATCGTGGTTTCATTCAGAATTTTTCTTCTATTGCATCACCTATGACACGACCAATCCTCAAATGTGTTAAATTTGAATGAAATGATAGTTTTGAGAAGAGTTTTTAGGAATTAAAGCCAGATTGACTACAGCTCTAATGTTAATACTTCCCTCAAGTAATGAAGGGTTTGTAATTTATAATGATGCTTCTTGACAAGGGCTAAGAGATGTTTTGTTGTAAAATGAAAATGTAATTGAATATGCCTCAATGCAGTTAAGATTTCATGAACAAAACTATCCAACCTATGATTTGAAGTTAGTTACAATTATGTTTGCTCTGAAGTTATGGAAACATTATCTATATGGTGAGACTACTGATATTTCCACTGATCATCAGAGTTTGAAATATTTGTTTACTTAGAAATTGCTGAATTTGAGACAAAGAAAATGGCGTGGAATTACTAAAAGACTATGATTGCAATATACATTAGTAGCTAGGTAGAGCAAATGTGGTAGTAGATGCATTGAGTCATAAGTCTGTAGGCATGTTAGCTTGCAATCAGTGTTGGAGAGTTCAAAAATTTCATGATTTGACACATAAGTGTACGGAGTTAGCTATAACTGAGACATATGTTTTAATTGCTCAATTAAGGATAAGGCTATTACTACTTGATCGTATCAGGAAGTTACAGTTAGAAGATATTCAATTGTAGAAAATCCGAGAGTAAATAGCTAATAATAGGCAGATAGACTTTGTATTCAAAGGTGATGGGTTACTTTGTTATGGTGATAGAGCTTGTGTACTAGAAAATTCAGAACTAAAGAGGGATATTTTATATGAGGCACACCATTCTCCCTATGTTATGCATCTTAGAAGTACAAAGATTCATTGGGATCTGCAAAAGCATTACTAATGGACTGTTATGAAGTGAGAAATTACCAAATTTGTGGCTAGATGTGTGACATCAATAAGTAAAAGCTAAACATCAGAGTCTTGTAGGATTACTATAGTCAATTCTTATTCAAGAGTGGAAATGGGAACATATTACTATGGACTTGATCATTAGATTATCACGTGGCCAGAAAATTTTTGATTCTATTTGGATGATTGTTGATAGGTTAACCAAGTTAGCCATTTACTACCAGTGAAGTCCAATTATATGACTGAAAGGTATGCTACGTTGTACATCAAGGAGATTGTAAAATTGTATAGTGCACCTGTGTCTATGTCTAGATTTTGGCATAGTCTACAACAAGCTATGGGAACAACTTTAAAGTTTAGTACTAAATGGACAATCTAAGAGAACAACTCAGACTTTAAAAGACATGCTACGAACATGTGTGTTAGAGTTCAAAGGAAATTGGGATGATTTATAACAATTGACGAAATTTTCTTATAATAATAGTTTTCATTCCAGTATTGGCATCGCATCGTTTAAGGCTTTGTATCGTTGCAAATGTAAAACTCAAATATGTTGGAATGAAGTGGGGGAAAGAAAATTGCTTGGGCTAAAGGTAGTGCAAGACACAGTAGATAAAGTGAAGACAATACAATATAGACTAAAGATAGCTCAGAGTCGCCAAAAAGCTATGCAGATAATCACAGGCAAGAATTAGAATTTTCTATGGGTGATAAAGTATTTTTAAGATTCTCTCCTTAGAAGAGTATAATGAGATTTGGTAAAATGGAAAAATTAGGTCCTCACTACATTCAACCATATAAGATTATACAGAGAATTAAGGAAATTACACACAGATTGGCTCTACCTCCAAAATTTTCCATGATTTCATGATGTGTTCCATATGTCAATGTTACATAAGTATATTTCTGATCCATCTCATGTGTTGACTTCCCAACCAGTTGAATTGAAAGAATATCTTTCTTACATGGAAGAACCAATGCAAATTTTGGATAGAAGGACTCAAGTTTTACAGAATAAGATAACACCATTAGTGAAGGTACTATAGAGAAGGCTACTTGGAAGAGGGAGGAGAAAATGTGAAAGTAATACACATATATATTTTTGCTAGGTGAGAGTTTTGAGAACGAAATTCTTTAAGGAGAGGAGAGGTGTGACATCCTAAATTTTTATTATTATTAAATGCATTGTTAATTTAATTTTTATTTTATGCATAGAAATTTTAACTGTACTAATTTGGTATTACTTCAAAATTTATTTATTCTTATACTAAATTAATTAGTGAATTAGTGAAGTTAATAGTATTTAATTAAATTAAGTTAATTATTAAACTTAAAGTGACACGTGGCTAAGTGTATGTAAGACTATTAGTTTGTTAAGTGGGTTAGCTTTGCATGTGCTATGTTCATGAGTGAATATGTAGGGATGTAAATTTGGTGGATATGTTTAAAGGATGATGTGGCAAGTGGGAGGACTCCTAGGCTACTAGGTTACATAAGTGATTGTGCGTGAACCTTGTGATATGACACATGGCATGCTTAAAGAAATGGGAGGGGGAAGATAGGGCGGTGAACCCTTACCCGCCTGATGGTATGTATATTAGTTATATATATGCATATAGGTAAGTTAAAAGAAGAAAACCGAAAGAAACGTAGACAATAAGGAAGAATTGGAAAGAAATGTAGACAATGAGTAAGAAGAAAGAATATCAAGAGAGAAGAAAATTAGGGATTTTTTGCCCAGCTGTTTAGGTAAATTATTTTATTTTGTTAGTTTAGAATTAATTTTATGAAAAATTAAATAAATTCAATATTTTAAATGTGTAATGGATGTGTTTTATTTATTAGATTTGTATTATTAATTGATTTAGTTTATATTTTAACCATTGACCATCTGATATTTATAATTTGTTTGCGTTAAAACTAGGATTTGGGGACAATCAGTAGCAACCACCTCAGTAATTTAATTTTCTCAGAATATAAAAATTCACACATGTACTGTGCTAGATATCCGAAGCAATTAAGAATGTAAATAATTTGAAAGCAGAGGACAATATATGTGGCTAGGAAATCCACACCGGAAACTCCTCTAAAAACTTTCACTAAAATAAACATTGGTTACAAACTCAAAGCTCTCGATAGATCAACTCCTCGACTCTA
>QLOD02000001.1:28919458-28941642 GCA_003260245.2 Sideroxylon spinosum | reverse complement strand
ATCACTAATGATTGCTCTTGGCATCCCAAAACGAGAAAAGATATGTTCTTTTAAAAACTTGACCACTACTCGGTGGTAATTGGTGCGAGTGGTAATGGCTTCTACCCACTTAGACATATAATCTATGGCCACTAAAATGTACTCAAAACCAAATGAATTAGGAAATGGACCCATAAAATCTATCCCCCCAACAATCAAAAATTTCTAAAATGATCATAAGATTTTGGGGCATCTCATTACATTTAGATAAAGCTCCTAAACGTTGGCAATGATCGCATCTTAAACAATAATTGTGCACGTTTTTAAACATAGAGGGCCAATAACATCCACTTTGAAGGATTTTAACGGTAGTTTTCTTTGAAGAGAAATGGCCTCCACAAGCTAACGTATGACAAAATTCAATGACACCGTGACTCTCATTGTCGGGAATGCATTTCCTTATAGTTTGATCTGGACAATACTTACAGAGGTATGGCTCATCCCAAAAGAAATTTCTCACATTACGTAAAAACTTACCTTTATCAACTTTTGTCCAATGGGAAGGCATTTGTCCTGTTACTAAGAAGTTGGCAATATCTGAATACCAAGGAGATTGATCATAAGAGGTAGTGCTAACATGCATGAGGTGCTCATCGAGGAAATGCTCATTAATTATCAGGTCACTAGATTCAGACACATGCTGTGGAAATCTAGACAAAAGGTCAGCTATCAGATTTTCCACTCCTTTATTGTCCTTAATCTCCAAATCAAACTCTTGAAGGAATAGGATCAATCTAATTAAATGAGGTTTGGCCTCTTTCTTAGAAAGAATATATTTCAAGATCGCATGGTCCGTGAACATTGTGACATAAGAACCTACTAAATAAGACCTAAACTTGTCAAGGGCAGACACTACTGCTAGGAGCTTTTTTTCAGTGGTAGTATAATTCATTTGAGCTTTGTTTAGAGTTTTACTAGCATAGTAAATGACATAAAGTTTCCCCACTTTTCGTTACCCTAAAACTACTCCCACTACAAAGTCACTAGCGTCACACATACGCTCGAATGGTAAAGACTAATCTGGGCTTTGAATAATAAGTGCGGTAGTTAGCAAGTGTTTATGCTTATCAAATGCCTCTTGACATGACACTGTCCATTCAAATGGAACATCATTGGACAATAATAAGCATAATGGTCGGGCAATAGTACTAAAAGACTGAATAAATCGCCAATAAAAACTGGCATGACCAAGGAATGATCATACATCTTTCACACATCGATGATTAGGTAGATTTTGGATTGATTCAATTTTTGCTTTATCTACCTCTATCCCTAGAGATAATACCATATGCCCCAAAACAATTCCCTTTTGTACCATGAAATGGCACTTTTCCCATTTTAGCCCCAAGTTACTCTCCTCACAATGTACTAAAACTTTCTCGAGGTTGGTTAAAGTGTCTCCATAAATAGAAACATCGTCCATAAAAACTTCCAAAATTTTCTTAACCATATCACTGAAAATGCTTATCATACACCTTTGAAAAGTCACAGGTGCATTACACAACCCAAAGGGCATGCGTCTATAAGCATAAGTGCCAAATTAGCATGTAAAAGTGGTCTTTTCTTGGTCCTCAAGTGCTACCTCAATCTGATTATACCCCGAGCATCCATCCATAAAACAATAGTAAGACTTTCTTGCTACTTTCTCAAGTACTTGATCCAAAAATGGAAGGGGAAAATGGTCCTTTTAGGTCACAACATTCAAGCACCTATAATCTATGCACATACGCCACCCAGTTTGAGTGCATTGAGGCATTAACTCTCCTTTCTCATTCTCAACTACGGTGACACCAGATTTCTTAGGAACCACTTGCGTGGGACTCACCCATTTTGAATCAGAGATGTGGTAAATAATACCTGCATCAAGCAACTTAAGTACTTCCCCTTTTACAACTTCTTTCCTATTGGGGTTTAGTCTTCATTGCAGCTGCCTTACTGGTTTAGCTTCATGTATATATGATGAGACCATACTAACGGGCTAATACCTTGATGAACTGCAACAGTCTAACCTAAGGCCTTTCGGTGGGCACTCAAGATAGATAGGAACTTCTGTTCCTAATCCTTTTCTAACTTTGAAGAAATAGCTACCGGGAATGTCTCACCCTCTCCTAGAAATGCATACTTACGTTCACTGAGCAATGGTTTTCTAGAAGGACAAGGAAGAAACTCAACTGATGGCTTGGGTTTGATCAAGGACGGCTCTAAAGATTCAAAAACTGGCACCCAACTATTAATTGCCATAGTTTCTTCTCTATCACTTAAATTTTCTCATTATCTATAAAATTTACTCCATCCAGAGCTTCACACTTCTCGCTCCTCACTAGTGCTCGCTCTAATGGATCCTCTAATAAAAGTCCTCTCAAAGTACTCTTCACTTAAAGCATAAATTACATCTACTTCCCTAATATCCTCAAATTTCCCCATTTGTTTTCCTACCCGAAAAATGTTCATCTCTATGGTCATATTTCCAAAGGATAGCTTCATAACCCCACTCCTATAATTAATCATAGCATTGGATGTGGCGAGGAATGGTCCACCTAAAATGACTGGACTGGAATGGGAAGGATTTTCAACAGGTTGGGTGTCCAACACAATGAAATCAACTAGAAAGCAAAATTTGTCTACTTGAACCAACACATCTTCCACTATCCCTCATGGAATTTTAACTGAACGATCAGCTAACTGTAGTGTTATTCTAGTGGGCTTTAACTCACCTAAGCCTAGTTCCTCATAGACAGTGTAGGGCAATAGATTGACACTAGCGCCTAGGTCAAGAAGTGCTTTATCTATGATGTGGTCCCTAATTATGCATGAAATGGTTGGACCCCCAGGATCTTTGTACTTAGGAGGGGTATCACGTTGGAGTTTAGCACTTACTTGTTCAATCAAGAAGGCTTTCTCCTTAAAATTGAGTTTTCTTTTTACAGTGCACATATCCTTTAAAAATTTAGCGTAAGAAGGATTCTAATTGATAGCTTCAAGTAATGGGATGTTGATTCTCACTTGTTTAAAAATTTCATAAATCTCTGAGTTCAACATCTCATTCTTGCCTTTTATTAATCTTTAGGGAAAATGTGGTGTGGGTATGTGCTCAATAGTTTGGTCTACTTGCTCATCGGATGTTTTTATTACATTTTTTCGTTCTTTCTCTCTCAATTCTTTCTCACATTCCTTCACCTTACTCTCTGTATTCTCGCTCACTCTCTCTTCCTCAACCTCTACTTCAATTGGTTCCTTAATATCCTCACTAACCTTTGGTCCCGTCTTATCACTAGAGGTATTGGCTTTATGATCTACAGGTTTCTGAATGACTTTACCACTTCTCAAAGTGGTGACAGACTGCACCAGTTCATATGGGGTAGCACCCGTGGTTGATGCTTTAGTAACATTCACCTGACTTTTAGGGTTTGGGAAGGTTTGGGTAGGTATTTTGCTACTTTGGGTGGTGCTCATAGCTTGAGTTAGCTTGGAAACTTGTCCCCGTATGTCATCTAAAGCTCGAGTCATCTGGTTATTAATGTTCAATTGCTGATGTATAAATTGATGAATAGTGTTCTCAACGGGTCCCTTTTGTATGGGTTGCATTGCAGTAGGATTGGGCTATTGGAATTGGGGTGATGGTACGAGAGGTGGTTGAAATGGTTGATTTTGATGGTCATTCCTCCATGGAATACTAGGTGGAGGTCTCTACCCCCGGGGATAAAAGTTGGAAGCTTGGTTTCCCCCTTGATAATTAACATTCCCACGTTGATGGTGAGAGGGATTTCCTTGGCCTTTATTTTAAAATGATCTATTTTAGAAACCATTGACATAGGCCATACCATAGGCAACTTCCTTAAGTAAAGGAATCTCAGGACAAGAATTAGGATCATGCCCCACTTGGTCACAAGCTCTACGAACTATATTCACCTCAACCACTTTCTCTTTACTCTTGAGTTCAAGAGAGTCTTACTTATTCTGCAAAGCAGCTAGTCTAGCTCTCAAGTCATCAACCTTGCTTAATTCCAATTGGCCACTAGACGTGGGGTTCCTATGTTCAGAAGAAGATAAGGGTCCAATTTCCCAATCATTTGAATCTTCGGCCACCATGTCAAAGAAATCCATAGCGTCGTTCGCAGTCTTTTCAAATAAAATACCATTGCACATGGTTGACACAAATTGTTAAAGATTGGGAGTCAAAGACTCGTGAAAAATACTCACAAGTCTCCATGGCTCAAAACCATGGTGAGGATAGGCCGTTAAAAGGTCCTTAAGTCTTTCCTAAGCACGATAGAAAGTCTCATTAGGTTTATAGGAAAAAGTAGTTATTGTCTCCTAAAATGCTGTCTTTTTTGGTGGAGAAGTATTTTCTCAAGAATTCAGTTTGCATCTCACACCAAGGTCCAATGGAATGCATCTCATGCCAAGTTCTAATGGAACGAGGATGAAGGGAATTGAGCCAACATTTGGCTTTGTCCTTAAGAGAAAATGGAAAGAGTAGGAGGTGCACTGTATCCTCATTGGTATTTTGGTCTATACATGTGTTACTCACTTACTCAAACTCTCTCAGATGGTTGTATGGATTCACTGAATCTAGACCACAGAATGTAGGAAGAAGTTGGATAATCCTCGATCTAGGTGTGAAATTCCCCCTATTTAAAGGCACGATGATATACGAAGGTATGGCTTGCCTAGTTAGGTTCAGATGGTTTCTCATTGGTATAGGACCTGGATTATCTTCATTATCCCCCTGAATACTCACATTGTCATCTACTCTAGCCACTGAATTAAAAGTTGAAGAATTAACTATTGAAATGGTTATGTAAGAGTTTGAGTGTGAAATTTGGTAAGACGGGTCTTCTAGGTCGATAATTTCCGCTAATATTCTAGTCGACCTTAAAAACATGCAATTCTAAACATCCCCAAAGTTTTTTCTTTTTTTTTTTTTTTTTTAAGTTTCAGTTAAATGAAATAAAAAAATCAATAATTACCTAAAACTAAATTTTGGCTCCCTGGCAATGGCGCCAAAAACTTGACCGACCCTAAAATGTATTTAGGTTTTTCCTCTAAAGTACAAGAGGGTAGTCGTAGTTTTAAACACGGTGAGTCTGAGGTCGAATTCACAGGGAGCCTATATTATTTAGTTTTTAGGTTATGAAGGGAATTTTAGGTTTAATGTAAAAGAAGTTTGATTATCAATTGTAACTAAATATTAGCTTTTAACAGAAATAAAAACAAATAAAATTAAAACGAATAATTAAATTAACTTTACGAAAGAGCTTTAACAACTCAATTATATTTCTATTTTCTTTTAAATTCAGAATAAATTGAAAATAATTTAATCTAATTAATTACTACGACAATCTGATTTGAATAACGAAATCAATAATGAAAAAGTCCTTGATTCAACTTGCAAGTCCGAGTAGTTCACTACTTTACTCTGGAACATTTACTTTCAAAACTGAAATTTGATTTCGTTTAAAAATTATTGAGAATATTTGAATCAACAACCAGTGCCAGTGATTTCAACGAATGTGGTTAAAGGTTTTTGTTTTCGAAAGCTTTTCAAACAAACTAATTTAAAGTTTTACTCGAAACCTATTTATAATCTTGTCCAAAAATATAAAGATAGTTATAATCGAAAACCCATACCAGTGATTTCAACGAATATGGTTAAAAATTTCTGTTTTTGAATTTTTTCGAAACAAGTTAAAATAGATTTAAAATAGTAAATCCCTACGCATGTGCCTTCGAAACCCATGCGAAGGGTCTACGTTTATCCTGAATATTTTCATAAACTAGCCACTCTTGATTCGTTGAATCAAGAGCTAAGGTTTCTACACTGACTTTTTTTAGATGAAACGAAAGTAATAAACACGTAAATCATCATCCGATCTATCAATTGAAATCTAAAAATCATATATTAAAATGCTTAAATGAAAATAACTTACACGGAAATTAACTTTGAAAAGGCGTAAGATAAAAAAAAGGTGCTGCGAAGAATAGGAATAAATCGAACGAATCCATAAAAACTCTCTAAAACAAATTATAAACTCTCTTAAAAACAATTCTCTCAAGCAATATGAAAAAGAATGGATCCCCCCTCAGTCGGCCTTGCAGAGGTATTTATAAAAGGTTCATCAAAAACCTAAAATTCAATTAAACCACGCGCCTATCTAGTATCGGTGGTCTGGACTGTATGGGGAATGGTCTAGACCATAGAATGGTCATTACTCTCAGTGGTCCAGACCATCTGGGGAGTGGTCCGAACCCCAGATGGTTCGGACCATAGAATAGTCATTACTCCCAATTTCTTTCTTCTTCAGTCTAGGTCTTTGGGCTGGTCCGGACCATCCTTGGTAAGCTTGAACCGCAGCTTCCCTTTCATCCTCCAAGCCATTGTCAATGTGAAAAAATTTAACGTTTTCATCCTTTTCCCTATAATTAAAAGAATAAAACTTATAGATTACAAATTAACATTAAAACCTTGGATTTAAACATGTAAATGCATTAAAATTATCAAAATATAGAGTTATAATTACACTTTTCAAGTGTAATCACATACCTATTAGCATAATATGCTATTCTAGTTGCACACAAATAAGTAAGTGAACTAAATTGAAGTTCAAAGTGGACTACTCATAATAATGTTCCAATGCATGAGTAATAGCTCACACCACACAACCTACACAAGACCACAACATGCAAAATACAAAAGTTGCTTGCTTAGAATCCACTAGATCTCTGTTTCAGTTGTAACTTAGCCACGAGTAATGGTTAATAATAGAAGATATGGAAATCATAGCACATGTCTCAGGATAAGAATGTTCAAGTGCATACAAGTCCCAATTTATATAATTCTTTTCTAAACCCCAACAAGAATCCCAACGAGAAGCTAATTTACAACTTACAAACTATTCATAGGACATTCTCAACAATTACAATACATTACACAAGTCCCACAATTCCATGAGAAATTTTTTCTCTCTTCTATTTTATTATTATTTTTATTTTTATGAATCTGAATAATGAAATACACATCAGCTGAATTCTCCACCAACATTCCCTCTCAATATGCTCTCAAAAGTTTCCATTCCCAACCCAAATTCACATCATTAACATTGAGGCACTTTCACAACCCAAGACATGTGAGGGTAAGGCTTAAAGTGTGAGAATGGGCTTAAGGGATAATATATGAGGTAAAAATCAAGAAAGAAAAAAAAAATATCACCAACTTCATTAAAAGGCATCAAGTTGGTTCCTAGGGTAATTCATAATCAAGAAAGGACAAGAATGCCCAAAAATAGCAAAGAGGGCCTAGCATCATGTTCTAAGCTTACAATAACTCATACTATACTAAGTGAAACTCATGCAAATGTATGTGATGCAATTGGTGCATTGAAAACTAAATTGAAGAATAAAAGAGCTATGATTATGTGCAAGCCCTCAAGAAAAGAGTAATAGGCTCAAAAGCTCACCATTAAGGGGTATTAGTCTCTACCAAGTCCAAAAATGCTCAATTAACCAATGTTAAACAAAATCTACTCCTAAGCACATAAGCTTTTCTCCTTGGTAGTAAAAAAATACACAAGGTCACGACACACTCAACTTGAACTAAGTTTCCTATTAAAGCTCAAACAAGACTCACTCATCACTCTCTCACTCAAATTCACCATCGGCTAAACCATAAGGCCTAGCATAAGGGTATAAAAGTGCAAAGATCATAAATTCTAGCTCTAATATGCTCAAAAAAAAAAATTTAAAATCTTTCAATTATGGCACAAAAGTTCATCATGCAAACTCTACCCCCAACCTAAACTAAATATTGTCCTCAATGTGAAAACCATGAAGTAAATGTGGGTCCGTAGTATGCAATAGTGAGCATGATGATGAGCATGAAACAACAGCCACAAATGGTACAAATAAGAACAAAGCATAAAGCAAACCAAGCATGCACCCATTATTCAAGCTCCTTAAGCAATAAAACACCCCCCCACCTAGCTTCTATAACACTCCCAACAACAATGATCAAATTGATATCAAAGTGCCAACCACAAAATTCAGAAAGAAGAAGGTATGAAGAATGGATATTACCTTTAGAGCTTCCTTATTTGAAAAAAAAAAAAAAACGAAAGAAACTATACAAAAAAAGGTTATAAATAAAAAATAAAAGGAAAAAATGAAGAGAAAATTAGACAAAATAAAGAGTTAGTACAAGAGGAGAAAGAAAAATAAAAGAAAAGAAAATAAGAGAACAAAATCAAACTAAAAAGAAATAACGAAAGAAAAAAAGAAAAAAATCTAATCTACTATGTTCAAATGAAATGAAGAAAAAGGGTTATCTGACACCTTCTCTATCCCATGTATCAGCAAATGATTTAATGAAATTGAGATTATCCCCAAGCTCAAGAAGCATCGAGGGTGGAAACTCCTCAGGTGGAAGGCACACTAAAAAAGAAATGACCTTATGGGGTTCTTAAAACCCTAAATATGGCCAAATTTAAACTATAGATGTAGACATGATGGGCTCAGTTAGTCTCTCGACACCCAAAAAGTCTATGTGAGCAGCCCTTGTGTCGACTACCTCCTCCCACTGATGTTCAGTCTCATGGCAATCACTCATAATCCCCATAGTAGGACTATCAGATAGGCCTAAGTCAAAGGATGAGAGGTGTCTCCACTCTCAACCTCAGGTGTGCTGTGAAGTGAACTAAGTTCAATCGACTCAATGTGTGCTCCTTGGTCCATGTGACATTCAAATGCTCAGTTGGAGTCAAAGGACTCTCAATAGGGTCTGAGATGGTAGAGGTAGGTTAGCATCAAGCTTGGTAGTATGAAAGGACTGCATATCTCCCAAACTCTTGGTAGATGACACAAAAGTTTCTTGAATAGGAAAGCCAACAGGGAAATGAGAAAGAGGCTCATCCCATGTATTATCCTTAAGATGATTAGGGTAATTATACCACTCGATGCCTATGGCAACAAATTATGCATCATATGGTTCACTAGGCCAATAATGTTGGGGCTATTCAGACTGGCGCTCAATTAGTGGAAAAAGATTAAGACATGTAAATTCCAAGTTATCAGGTTCCACATTTATGCTACTTTCAAAGGGTAGATCATAAGGATCAAGTGAAGTGGGAGCATGTGGGAAAGGGTTGGCATGGTTTTTAAGTGTATAAGGTTCAAACTAAGTTCAACCTTTTCCCATGGCCTGGTGTTTTCATAGACAAATTCTGGGAATGACCATCCATCACTTGAGGTGAGGTTAATGAATTCCCTATCGAAGACTATATCAAATGTCTGGTGCAACTCACGAGATAGGGCATTATATAATATGGCTAAAATGTCCCCTGGCACTAATCCATGACTTTAGAAAATGTCCAAAAGTATGTTAAATCTCTTCCAACATTTATAAAATACTTTATCCTTCTTTTAATGATAATTTCTTATTTGAAGGCTATGGGTAAAGGTTTAATGAATAGGGAGGAAATTTTCAATAAAAGCTTGACAACATTGTTTCCAAGTAGTCCATTCACCAAAACTACAGCAGCAGTCACCAACCACACTTTGTAAAGACAAAAGGAAAAACATAAACCTAAGTTTCTCACTCATTCTAGCATCATATGAACCACACACTGCCTCAAACTTATCGAGGTGAAGATATGGGTCTTCCTCCTTGTGCTCGAAGAATTGGGATAATTGGTGATAGGTCTCTAATGTATATTCATGTCCAAATTGGTTTACTAGAGACTCTATGTATGCTTGGGCATCAAAGGTACCTTGAGTGAAGTCACCAAAACCCATATGCATGATAAGAACATAAAAAATATAAATAAAATAAGAGAAAATAAAAACTAAACTAAAATGCAACCTAAATTAACTAACATGCAATCTAGATTATAAGATATGCAAATGAATATGTTATAGTGTAAAAGAAAAAAAAAACTACTAATAAAGAGATAGCAGAAAGAAAGAATTCACCTAATTTCTCAAGTGAACTCCTTTTAACCCCCAAATCTAGCACTGAATTGCCCTCCCCGGCAACGGCGCTAAAAACTTGATCAACCTTGAAATGTGTTTGGATTCTACCTCTCAAGTGCAAGAGGGTGGTTGTAGTTTTACTCGGTGAGAACCAAGGTCATCTCCACAGGGAGAGCTTTGTTAAAAGCTCTAGACGTGTTCTCTTTAGTTAGTAGGTAATTCAAATCTAATCTACACAGTCTTTGGATTTTAAGGGCAGGTTGATAATGGTTTAGGTTGAAAATGATGAAGTGATGGAAGGAATTATGATTCTAAATTAAGGCCAAAACTCTACAAATAAAATAAATAAGACAATCTTGGCTTTGAACCAAATCCGGTAGCGAGATAGTAATAGTTTAATCAAACGCGTTGATAACTCAACCTAGCAAACGCACATGCATTGCTAGGTCAGAAGATATTTGTTTAAAACCTAATTTATGGAATTCAAAGTATGCAAAGGCTTTTGAAATTAGTTTTGGACTCACCAAAACATTAAATCGAATACCTAGTATGCACAAGTGCTAACTCATAACCAGGCTTCGATTGTAAAACAGGTGAAGCGATTTTGTACGAAAACCTCAAGTTATGGTTTTAGGAAAATAGGTTCCAGATCACCAGGCCACTAAATCAAACACTTGGTTTGCACAAGTGGCCACTCGTAACCAAGCTATAATTATAACATGAGTGATTTGATTTCGTAAGAAAACTTAATTTGGACTTTTAGAAAATATGTTTCTAACTCACCAAGACATTAAACCGAACACTTAGTGTGCACAAGTAGAAAATTGTGACCAACTTATGATTGTAACATAAGTGAGTCGATTTTGAAAGAACCTTAACTTACTATAAGAGTCCAATTAGAAATCAAAATGATTTTTCATTGAAAAATTTTCTTTTATGTTTGAGTTCACTGAACTATCACACCACCTTCAATGGGTTAAAACCATGTACAAACCCTAGCCTAACATATTTGAATTTCGAGAAGAAAAATAAAATTATAAACAATCCATTAATGTGAAACGAAAGGCAAAAACAAGAAGAATAAATTAAAAACTAAAGAAAAAAAAAGAAATATGAAATAAATCTAAACTTTGAAAACTTGGAATTGAAATAGTTAAATGCGAAGCAACTTACATGTATTAAAGAAGAATTGCCATAGATTCGTAGCTTCAATCCAAAAGTGACTGAAAAACTAACTAAAAGGATCTCTAACCTGTAAAAAAACTAAACTAAACTAAACCTAGAATATATAGAATGGATCCTCTAAAGGTCTAATACAATTTTTGTATTTATAGGCAACTAGAGAAACCATAAATCTGAAGCTCGGGATCGTTGCGTCGAGATGCCAGGAGATAGAGTTTGGCCATTAAAGTGTAGCCTTTCAAGTTTTATTTCTCACCCAAAAAGAATCGCATCAATTAGAGTCATGAGTAAAATGTTATGGCCAGATCTTTGACAAGGTTTCGTGCTAAATCATCCAAAAAATTCCAAATTATGCACTTTGCAAGTGGGTTGTGGGGTAGATGGAGGCCTCTTTTGGACTTAGGCTCTTGTGAAAATCAAATCTTAGAATGTGTACTTGATTTTGGGCATTTGAATCAACTCAATTGAACCCCAAAAACTCAAGATATGCCTAAATCCTTCGGTGATTAGGATTTGTCTAGCTTTCCAGCCTTGACTTTTAAGGAATGTTTCAAGGCCCAAACTACTTGAATTTTCACCCATAATAACTTTTTGAAAAGCTCGAGATGTCCACTGCAACTTTATTAAGCACCACTTTTAATTTTTGGAACTTCTTCCACCTCACAAAATGCATCCATCACATTCAAACAAACTATTTTAGTGTGATTTCTACTAAAACATGCATAAATAAACAAACTAAAATAACTAAACAAAATCAAACTAAAATAGGCATATCAAAACAAAAATTACTGATATTAGCATGGAAATCAAGGTTTATGATTACACTTTTCAAGCGTAATTAAGGGTCATCTCACATCTTTCTTGGGGTTAAGATCGATGCCCTTAGCCATTTGTCTTCATTTCCTTCCTTCCAAAGGATCATAGTTATATATGTGCTTATATACATATGATATATGTTTTGGGTAAAGGACCAGTGAGTTGGCGAACGAAAATGAACTCGGTAAGTTAGTCTAACCCTAACCAAAACCAAATTGCTCTTACAATCATTCAATTGGAACTTTTTAAACACATTAGTTTTGTAGATTGATCTTAAAAAGTTTTCAGATTTTTTAAAGTTTTGGTAGTTTACCGTTCTTCATTTTCCTTTCTCTTCGATCAACCAAGGTAAGGATAAAATGGATTTATTTGGATATATGATATGTTGAAGATATTGTGATATTAATTGTTTGCTTATTTCAATTTTCTAAAGTTCACGATGTAAACTATTACATTTATGCATATATATGTATATATATGTTAGCGAAGAAGATAATGAATAGAAAATCAAAAGTATGTGCTATATTTTCCCAAATTTCAAATTGTTGTTCTATTGAGTTTGTATATGATTCTTGATGTTAATTGAACAAAAGTATTGCAAGAAACTATTCTAAATTGTGAGTTTCAAATTTCAAAAGTTTGAAAACTAATGTCCATAAAATAAAATAGTACTAGACATGAATAGTAAATGAAACCAGGGAATATGGACCCTCATATCCGGGAGCAGGGGCTTCCTCGAGTACATGGATGGGAAGTCTAGTGTGCATAGGTTCCCAACCCTCTCCCCAGCCGCACGAATGTGGGAGCCCGAGCACACGGACCCTGTCTTTTGTCCCCAGATTTTGCTTTTCCATGTTATTTTGAAAATAAAACCTTTACTTCAAAGTTTTAATATTAAGATTTATCAAAAGTATGAGTTGTGAAAAGTTAATGAATCATGATGAGATAAAGGATATGTTTACAATTTAAAATGTGATTCATGATTTAAGGATTGAAATGATATGATACATAAAATTGTTATTGATTAGGATGATGAAATATATGGTGATATTGTTAAGTATGATAAAGTTATGTTACTGATAATGATAATGAAAAGTGATAATGAAATAGGAATTGATAGTTGTGATTTCGGGGTTAACGGATATTAAAAAATATGAGGGAACATAAATGCCCTTAGTTTGAGAGTCCCTAAACGTGCATAAGATTTTATTATCGTGCCAGTAGGTTAGTAGCTTATAATACAACACAGATACTAATGTATCTTGATCATTGGATATTGATCCATAAACGGCCGTACAGATCGTAGGCTGTGCAAATCGTAGATCTCCCTTTTGTTTGGTTGAGGTTGGCGAGGAGTTAGTAGTAATACCACATTTTTTTAGGAGACCACAAGAAAGGTCAAGTTAACCCAATAGAGGCTCGAGACGACGTAAAGTCACTAGAAGAATTATATTGATATGAGGCGGAGACCATTGGAGTTAGTGATGGTAGACAATATGTCTTCAAAAGTCTAACCATGCAGTTCAGGTTTCGAAATCGAAGAAAGTTATCACTGAGATTTATTAGACCATCTAACATATTAGATCGAGTTGGGGAGGTGGCATATCGTCTTACACTACTACCCCAGATTTCAGGAATGCATGAGGTATTGTGTGTGTCTATGCTTTAGAAAGTTGGACCTAATACATGTTTTAGATTGAATCAAGCTTAAGGTGGACTCAAATGTAACAAATAGGTTACTCCAATGAAGGTTTTGGATTATCAGGAGTGGATGCTCCAAAGGAAGATAATACCTTCGGTGAGGGGACTATGTAAGCAACACAAGGTTATGAAATTGACTTGGGAGAGAGAAATAGAGATGCAGACTTGGTATCCTCAATTATTTTCATGATTTTATATTATGGTGTTGCATTTTTACTATGACTTGATCTTGTTACTCCCCAAATTTCAAAGATGAAACTTTTGTTAGGGGAGATTGTGATAACCCAAAGTTGTATTTTAATAGTTAGTATCATCATTTATATTTTCCTACTTATATATTTTATGAAGTTATTCACAATTTTAAATGGTTAGAGTTGTGTTTGGACGTATTATGGGGTTTGATCTAGTTTTGCCTAATTATTCCAAGACCTAGTTTTGTTGTATGCACACCTATTTCTTTCTTGAGCGCACGGTGTGTCCGAATCTAGAGTGTGCTCATGACTATCTTCTTCTTGTGCGTACGGGATGACCTAGTGTTTGGCATGTGAATGCAATTCTTTTTCTCATGCACACATCCTCGCCTAGGTCTGTGTTCCAACATTAGTTTCACTTTTCTTGTTTTTTTTTTTTTTTTTTTAGACCATATTATCAGATTCGATATCCATGGTTCAAGCCATCCCATGATATCTACAAACAGCTAGAGATATCCCCACCCTTTCACCCAGTTCCATTATCACCTCTTCCTTTTTCCTCTTCTTTTCTTCTTTCCTTTTCAAATTTTTGTCTATCTATGTGTGTGCATATAACTGAGTGATAAATAGATATACATATATATATATATATAAAGAGAGTGATGTGTGTGTCTGAGTTTGCAAGGTGAGCTAGTTGTTTTGGACGTTGGAGTTTCACTGTTGGTCTTGGAGTGGATTTAGGTTTGTGAATTGGCTTTTCAGTGTGGTGTCGATTGTGGTCACCGTCTTCTTCTTCTTCTAGCTGAATCATCATCTTCTTCCCTTTCCTTCTCATCTCCTACTTAGAAAAAAGGTAAGGGTCTTTTCTTGATGTTTCATTTTCACTTTGGCTTTGTTGGGTTATCAAGATTACTTGAAGATACATGAATATTGTGGATTTTGCTAGTTAAGATATTTATCACATTTGTACACTATGTTTCACATATAGAAAGATAAATATAAAAAAACCCATTTCTTAAAATTCTTACTTCATTTTTTGAATTAATGTTTGAATGTTGCTTAGAGATATTTCTATCATAACGTGAAATATTTTTATTTGAGAAATTTTGGATATTATGAAACTTGAAACTTGAATGGACTGAAAAATCCAAAAAGAGAGTTTGAACTCACACCATAAACCAAAACCTCCTGCCTCAAACCTGATGGAGAAGTTGAAGAATAGGAGAAGCAGAACACGGAAAGACCCAAATGTCCGACCACGTCCAATCAAAAATACAACACCTCCATGCCTCAACCAGAACCACCAAGATGCCACCATCAAGCCACAAAACTACACACACTTACCAGTTTATGAAACCTAACCTCACAACACTCACTTGAACTCTCTCCCTCACTTCTCTTCTCTAAACTCACTCACACAAAGTCACAGACACTTACTCTAACCAAACCAAAATTCAGAAGGAATGATAAAGATGGGAAGGGTGGCTGAATAAAACAAGCCAAATCCATATGGAAGACTCCAATTGATAGGACATGTACATACACCCATGTATGTATAAAGTAAGAGGTGGGTAGTTGATAATTATCAAAAAACATCTAGGCAAGTAGCGCACATGAGAATGAAAGTATCGTGCACATGCTAAGGACCTTCCTATGCGCATGAGACACTCAGCCACCCGATCCTGTGCATGAGAAAGGACATATTATGCGCACTCCAAACCTCTACACATAAAAATCTCTACGTGTTGAGCCGAAGCTTAATTATGTCTAAAATCTAATCCAGCCTCTACCTAAAGACCCAACCAAACTCAAACAAACCTCACAAAATAGCATAATAAACTCCAAAATACAAAAATAACATAATATAAAATACAAAATACTAGGTTATTACAGTGTTGGCATGAGCTTCAGTCATTTCATGATGATTCACAATATTTCTAGGAAGTTTAAATATCTATTCATGTTGTTTTTACTAGATTTTATGTTTCTCAAATTTTCATTTCTTCAGGATTCATTAGATATTTCAGTACCAAGACAAAGCTTGACTCTCTTAGAAGTGCACTAGATGAAATCTAGGTGAAATCAACTTTCCAGAGCTTAAGTTATTTCTTTCCCAAGTTCAATATTAAAAAAGGGGCAAAAATAGAGCAAGGTCTTCTTCTTGCTATTGTTTTTGGCTCTATAACTTCAATGATGAATACAGGCTAACTACCAGACATGTGGGTAGTCTAAAAAGACAAGCCATTCAGTTGATAGTAGATTTTATAGGCCTGTGTGATGGGAAAATGTGGGCCCACTTTCTAAAAGGATACCTTAGCTTCAATTTCACTTTATATATTAATTGTTAATAAGCATCTCTAGCAATTTTTGGGCTCTTCTAACTTCAAATAGAAGTCCCAATCCCCATTTGTACAATCTCACAAGAGATAGGGTTGTTTATGGGATTGCATATGAAGGAACTTTCTATTCATGAGAAATGGGGCCATCCTGGCTTATAGTGTTTGATATTATATTCTTAGCACCTCTACAAAGTTTTTGAAGAATTTGACTAGAAATAAGTGTTTTATTCATCATCTATCTCCTATAAATCAATGCAAACTGCTTGATCGAAAGGCCTCGGCTCATAATTGAAAATCATAGCTGACTTTTGAGCTTTCTAGACTTCTATTTTTATGAATTCTAAAATATGTTCAGGATGGACTATGTTTATCATGAGAATATTTTCGCCAATTGTGCCATCTCGTAGAGGCATGTGCCATGGTATAGTCTATTATTAGCTTAGCATTTTAGCAGTTCCAAGGTGAGCTTAGAGTGCTCTATCTACTGGCTACTCTATAGATTCGAAATTCATAAGAATGGTTTTTGCTAGTCTTTGGAATATTTTTGTCAATTTTGTTGTCTTCTTGTCATTTTTTTCCATCTATAGAAGTTTGGGAGACTTAACACCATTTTAGGCTGGAAAATAAGACTTAAAATGTCTACGTCATTCTATACCATTTATTGAAGTTTGTACTACAACAATCTCGCATTTCTACAATTCTTAGACGAGACAAAAGAATTGTTTTTAGCAAATCTAAGGCTTCTAAAATTCGTAGAGAGATTCTTATCCATCTTTATAACATTCCTACTAATTTTGGTAATTCCTAGTCGCCTATGGCATATTGTGTCATCTCTAGAAGTTTGGGCAAAATTAGGTGTCTACAAACTTCAACCCTCGATACAAATAGGTTACTGCTCAAATATTACATCTTCTTCAATCTCCACTTCATCCCAATCAATGATGTGCAATGGATCTAACTAATAGTTTCATAACATTAAAATACGGAAATATTATGGATGTGTGACAAATGTGGCGATAGAACTAATCTCTACACCATCTCACCAATCTTCTTGACAATCTTGAATGATCCAATGTACCTTGTTTCTAACTTTCCCTTTTTGCTAAAATGGATGATTCTCTGTCTTGGAGATACTTTGAGAAACATATGATCACCAACTTCAAATGATAAGTGTCTATCTCGTTGATTTGCATAGCTCTTCTATTAGCTCTGTGCTGTGCATAGTCTCTGCCTAATGACTATCACCTTTTTCGAAATATACTAAATCAAATATAGTGTCACCAACACGATGTCACCAACTTCGGCACACATAACTACGAAAGGCACCATCTTCACAAAACCTCATACATCGTCATCCAATGATTATCCAATAATTGTTATTGTATACAAACTTAATCAAAGGTAGATGATCCTCCCAATTACCACACAATTTGGAAGAAAAGCTCGCAACATATTCTGTAATGTCTAAATTAGCTATTCCAACTATCCATTAGTTTGTGGATGAAAAGTTATGCTATAAAGAAGTTATGGAGCCAATGCTTCCTGTAAAGTTTGTCAAAACTAGATCATAAATATTGGATCTGGATCCAAAATAATGAAAACGAGTACTCAATGTAGACATACACTCTCATTGATGTATAACTCACTGTGCTCCTGAAGAGTGAGGTAATTTTGTTTGAGTTCTTCTTCTTAGGTGCCTATGGTAATCCCGAAACTAAGTTCATTGTAATATGTTTTCATTTCTACTATGTTACAAGGAAGTTTTACTTCTTTTGGCAGGTTAAACAACACACCACGAACTTAGCTACATCTATCCTTATGCCTCCACCAATACTGACATGATAAATATTGGTACATTTTGGTGCTACCAAGGTGGATGACAAAACAAGAATGGTGAAATTCACATAGAATATCTAATCATAGCATTCCAACATCTGGAACATAATGTTGAAATTGAAATCTACAGGTTACTCAAAATAACCAATCTCCCGCGAGTGAAGTACAACTACCGATGAGTTCATCATTCTAAAGCCGTCATAATCATCAAACCAAATTTCCAAGTTATTCACTAACCTCGTCATCTTCTATTAATTTTATGTTTTTAGGTGGTGGTTTAGAAATATTTGGAATAAAATTTACAAAACAAAAACTTTGTGTTTACCATTCAGTTTATTGTTTCATTTCTTTCCTACTACATGACATGACATAAAGCATTTCATTTTTTACCAAACCCATGACATATAAGCGTTAAGTGATTTTCTAACTACAAGATTTTAATGCTCATACCTCTCCATTTAATATTCTGCAAGTAATGAGATTAAGATTGTTTTCCGTGATGATTTTGCTCAAGAGTGAGGCTATTTATTTTATTTCAATTGAGACTTTGGACTTCGGACTGTAATATTCTTTTAATGAGCCTCAGATTGTGAATATTTAAATTCAAACTTATTATGTAGTATGTTATTTAATAAATTATACATTGATTTCTTAAATATTTAAGTAATTATATTTGGACCTCCAATAATTAAACTTTACAAAAATCTCTCATATTTTGCAAAGTTGGTAACCTCCGGTTATTTCCGTTAGTTTCGAAACTAACTCTATTAAAATTTTTGATGTGAGGACAATTTTAGCCCCCAAATTAATTAATTAATTACAAATTTATAAAGTATATAAGAGCGACATGACTCATCTCGGGTTTGGTGAGCTTGCGGTCCCGAACCCTCTGGTACCCGACCTGGCCGGCGTCTTAGCCGTCGGTGTCCTGGGTCTTCACCTGGGTCACAATGTTACCCTCTCTGAAACCAACCATCGTAAGGGGGACGACGGTGCCGCCTGGCTCGAAGTAGCTTATCATGCCCAATTTGGTTCCCATGACACCGACGCCAATCTCCATAAACATGGAAATGGGTGTGAGATGTCGGAATATCTTTGCGGGTTTTGGGAATTTGATTGGAATGAGACGGGGGCCGAGGAGTGAAGAAGACGAAAAACGGAGAGCTGCATAGCTAGCGCGAGGTCGAAGAATCAATGCAGATGATAACGACGAGGATGAGGGATAATACCGGAGATTTAGTTTAGTTGGCGATGAGGTTACTCCAGTGGAGGGGAGCGAAACGGTGGCCATATTTGAGTGAGATTTTGAACCAAGAAGAAGACAGCGACAATGAAAGCCTCTTCTTATCCACACCTGGGGTTGGAGAAGGGACCGGTAGAATCTGGTACGCTTCGGAACGCAATAGTTACACTGGGTCGTTTGACATGAGCTGTCTAAAGCTTGGAAATAAAAAAGTTAATTTCTTTTCTTTTATAATTAGGTTACTGAAAAAGTTAATTTTTTAATTTTTTATAAATTTAATATTTTTATCCTTATATGTTTAAAAAAATATTAAAATATAAGAAAATAAATATGATCAATTTAGAATTATCAAAAAATTAATACCTGATAATAGAGCTATTAGTTTAAAGTGTCAAACGGAGCTTAAATTAAGGTGTAATATTTTATATTAAATGAATTTATGCTTTTTTTTTAATTTTATTTAGTACCTATTAAGTGTAATATTTCAAAAATTAAAAATATTTATGAATAATAAATTTTAAATAGAATTAAAAAATTATTATTAAAGTAAGTTATTTTTTCAAAAATAACTTTTTTTTTTTTTTTGTGAGATTCAATCACCACAATGAAAGCATTTTTTTTTTTTTTTTACCAGTGGAGGGTGCCCGTGCAGGGCATGGGCTAAATTTTTTTATAATTAAAATATTTAATTATTTAGATAGATGTAGATTTATTAAAATCTTGCAAGTTCCAAAAGACATGAGATAGAAAAAACAATTTCATACACTACATACAAATTCAATCATACCAACAGAATTTAAAAGCTTTATCGACAGTTAATTGTTATATGCAACAACTAATGTTTTCTCGTATTAATTTAATAGGATATAATAAGGATGTCCAAAAAAAAAATAAGAAGAATAACATCATAAGAGGATACTAACGCATTTCTTACCATAGATGGTTAAGTTTGTCTTTTTGCCAATAATTATTCTTATATATATGATAATTAAATTGCACGTGCGTTACATGTGTGTGTTATTTTTACATCTATTTAAGTTAAAAATAATAAAAATGTAAATTTTAAAATAATTTTAAAAAATAAATATATGCCAGTATTTGTATATCCTTTTTGCTCCGAATTGCTTTTTAGTTTTATTGAGGTAAAAAACGTTTTTTAATTTTACTGGCCAGTCACAAAATAAAACAATCACATTATACTTTTATTATGTAGTGAAACGTTAATTTTACAGCCATAATGATTTCTATACAAGTTTATCAACAACAATATACCTAAAACTTTGAGAAGATAAAACCAGACTAACCATTTATACCTGTTATCACCAAGAAAATGCAACCAAAACATGACCGACTTTCTTTGTCTTACAAACTGATGGGAGTAAAAAATTCATCAAATATTTGCCTAGGCCACCATGGATGTGATTTAATCTTTTCCCTGTACCATCTCTCTCATATTCATATCTAAGGTTTTTCAGTTCTCCTTACAATGCATCAAGTATTTTGAGTCCAAGGCCTTTAAAAAGTGTAGAGTCTAATAATTTAAGATCCAAATTATCCTGTTCCTCTCTTGCTTGTCTGTTTCTCATGACATCCATGGAAGCAACCATGGCTATCCGCTCTTACTGCTTCTAGCAGCAAATACGTTATTTACCCCAATTGTCAATATTCAGTAAACTACAATAACACTAATTTTACATAATCAAGATTTTTCTCAGACATATCATCTATTCATTTTCCCTTTTTCCAATGTGTCAAGCATTTCCTATCCTAACAATTGCCAAGACAAACACAAAACAAAGTATAGTAGTTACGGTATGATTATTTTCCATTTGTAAAAAATAATAACAATGAATAGACTATCGATTGCATTTTTAATTTGTAACTAAATGTGTGAATGCCTAAAATATATTATTCACATTTAAAATAAAAAACAAATAAAAAGCTTTGGTTACATTTGGTTTTTTTTATTTTTTACTTTCTGTTTTTATTTTTATGTATTAAAAGTCCCAAAATAAAGAAACAGATACTTTTCTATTTTTTTTATTTTGAGATTTTTCTTATTTTGAATTGAATACACTCAAAACAGTTTTTTTATCATTTTTCATTTTATGTGTAAATTCATTTTCTGTTTTCTAAAATAAACTTTAAAAACATGAGTGACCAAATGCGTTGAGTTGTTTTTCTTATTTTCAAAAGTATAAAATAAAAAACGAATTCAAAACAGAAAATTAAAAATGAAAACTGAAAATAGAAAATAAAAAAACAAACCAAATAAAACCTTACAAATGAGAAAATATAACTTGGTTTCTGTTTAAAGTTATATATTTATACACAGACAATAATAAATTAAGTTTTGTCTCACATGATCTCAAATTTTCTGTTAACTTTAATGTATAGAATTAGTATTCGAATCAAATAGAATGAAATTGGATAATTCGAGAATGTAATAAGTACGTTTGATAATTTGAGAACCAAATAAAAAAAATAGGGATAATTTTTAAGCATAGTATGCGGGTTAAAAGAAATTACAAAATCAAAGGATTAAAAATATAAAAATCAGGCATAAGTTTAAAAAAAAAAAAATTTATCATATACATGTAAAACTTTTTTTTTTTGGAAAAAATATACATGTAAAACTTTTAATTTGGAAGCATTTTTCTTGTTAATTTTTTTTCGTGCATAATATACTTAAAATTGAAAAAAAAAATGAATTTTATTGGAGAAAAAATCATATGAAAAAATGATGCCAAAAAAAAAAAAGTTACTTGTTTCTAACCCGAACAACGTTTCGCTGCTGCAGGTTCACTGGATTCCCAGATTCACCGAAAAGAATCGACAGATTATTTTATTTAAACATGTTTTCTTGCATGCCAT
>QLOD02000001.1:28901181-28919358 GCA_003260245.2 Sideroxylon spinosum | reverse complement strand
CAGGTTCACTGGATTCCCAGATTCACCGAAAAGAATCGACAGATTATTTTATTTAAACATGTTTTCTTGCATGCCATTGCTTGGTTTGGATTTCTTCTTAATTGCTTTTTTTTTTTTTTTTTTTTTTTTTTGTGCTGTTCATGCAATCTTTGGCTATTCAGTTCTTAATTTTTCACTTTCTATGCCTTTTTTCGAATTCCATGTCTTTGTTGATATGCCGTTTCAAAGCTGTTATTTATGAGATTTTTTCAATTGAGAATTGCGGGGGACTGAGGGGAGAGCAGTAAGTGGGAGATGATTTAGTTTCCTGGCCATTGTTCAGTTTTCAATACGATACATGATTTTTGTTTTTTATTCATTTTTTCCCGTTTATCAAATGTCAATAAATATAATCAATTCGTAAGTGTAACACTCCAAGAGTAAATTTGATGTGTTATGTGCACTTCTTAAATTATAATCGATTCTGTTTTTTTTGTTTGGTAGCTTGGAGAACTGGCAAAAAGGAAATAGAAATAAACTTGGGGTTTTGATCTTGTGTATTCCCTTGTCTCTTTCTAGGAGAAGTGAATATGGCTCAGCTCTGCCTGGTCAATTTGTTGTATTTTAATCAACAGCCTGGGTTGCAAGGCGGTTTTGTAATTGTTGCTGCTTATTAATTTTGGTACTATGGGGGTAGGTTCCATTTTGGACTACAGTTTAGAATAGTTGAGTGAACAATTGTCTAAAAAGATAAAATCCAGTTGAGGTTGATGATGCTTGTTCTCTTATAAGCAGTCCAGTTGTATGGTTTTTCGTAGACCCATTGGCTCTTACTTTTCAGAAATTGTAGGTGAAAAAATAAAGTCAACAAAATGAGCTTGAATTCTAAGTAGTTTTTGGTAAAACCAATCAAAAATTTATTCTCTCCCCCACTCATGCAAGTATCTTCTCACTTCTTTGACCTCACTCCCCTGTGTGTATGCCTCCCTCTGCTGTTGTCTCTTGACATTCTTCTTATGTCTTCTCCTTCTCTTTCTCTTTCTCTTTCTCTTTCTGTCTCTCTCAACACATGAGAGACGAAATATTTATTTGACCACCATTTGTTTGACAAAATTCTCATGACGTCCAAATTACAACAGATAATGATGGTTCCTATAATCGAAAAGCCTAAGGCTAGCATGCAAAAAAAAACTGATCTTTATTGTCGAACAATTGCAGATCCAATGAAGTTAAAATCCGATAATAAAAAAAATGCTGACTTGAAACCCACATGTAAGATGAACAAATCACAGACCTAAATGGCACAATGCATGCATCTCAGAGCTTTGTTAGGAGGCAATTGTTGAAATTTGCGCAAAACTTCACAGAAGCACCGAAAAATAAATAAATAAAAAAGAACCCATATATCTAGTGTCAAATATTCATATGTAAAGTATTAAGAATCGGAATATTTTTTCATCAAAATCTACAGATAAATATAAATTTTCACATAAAATTTAAAAAGAAAAAGAACCTCCATGGCCAGTTTCAAACTTGGATTTTCTTATCAGAAACAAATGTAATGAACCCAACAAAAAAAAAAAAAAATTCAAAATCATTTGGAAAACTACTAAAAATCATAACTTTTTCATCAAAACCTAAAGAAATAAAACATTTTTTAGCAATGCCAGCAAAAATGTAACGAATTTCTATAAAAACATTCCACAAAACAAACACCTCCACAATATCCAAACATTGTTGAAATCAGAAAATCAATTCCAATGCATATCGGTAGATAGATTTAGCTCTCGATTCACCCACATTTTCAAAAGAAATACTTAAACCCACGTAGGAAATACAGCAATTTGATGGGATTATACCAGTGTACATATAAACATAAAGAGTATCTATGTGTGTGTGTATATATATGTATACCTTGAGGAAAGCCCAAGGATCAGGACCAAAGAGGTCTCTGATTTGAGGGTACTGAGAGAGGATCTGCTTTCAACAAAAAGCGTGAGGTCTCTGATTTGAGGGTACCGAGAGAGGATCTGCTTTCGACAAGAAGCGTGAGGCTCGTCCGTGTATAACCAGAAGAAGTCGATCGCCATTACCCCTTCTCTCTCGTCATTCCCTCCACCCATTGCTCCGCAAACCAATTTATTACTCTGTTTGAGATTTTATTCCTCCTCTTTTTCCCTCTGAATTCAAACTGTAGTTACTTCTGTAACTGAGATGAAGTAGATCAGGGAAAAAATGGGGAAAATTGCAATTTTGGACAAGGATTTAAAAGAACCCTAGATCGACCTCCTTTATTTTTGTTGGGATAGGGGGCTATGAAATTAGAATCCGTAGCGATAAGATTGGAAGGGATTTGAACTCACTGGGCATGCCATCTCTGTTTTGGTAGACTGCTCCATACCTTCAGTCATTCTCCTGACATTTATCCTAAACCGTCTCAACATGCGAAGGCAAGGATTATGCTTAGTAAAAAGTTAGAAACAAGGGGGTAAAATCATTCCAAATCAAAAATAGGTGGAACAACAAAAAAACACTGTACACAAGACTCTTTTTATATAATTTTTATAAGCTTTTTATTATTATATTTTTTTTCTCAACTTGTCGATCATTGACGAAGATGTGTTGAACCTTAAAAGAAATGGCTCTCGACAAGTTGCCCCTTTGGAGCACACACAAGGTCTCCTTTCACGAGCTCTTTCTTGATCTTTGAGTGTCGATGTGTCGCATTTTAGTCAAGCGACCATTAAATATAAGGGGGAGGATTTCGGAGATCTAAGAAATGGAGTAGGTGACCACTAAGACTCCACGTTGGAAGATGGTGGAGACAACTGTGTCCATTAGGGTTCGATGGGTGCAAACAAAGAGGACGCCGGAGGTGGAGGCCGGTGATGGTGACGACTTACATTTGATGAAGACTCCATCGCCGATGTTCAAATTTTCATGAAATGAATGACCCCCAATCCATCATCAAATTGGAATTTAGGCCGTGAATACAAGAACTCAGTAGACTTTGGAATTAGGTTTTGAATTATTTTTGGAGTTGGATTGATTTGTACTAATCCTCTCCTTTTGTACCCGAAATTCGCCGCAACTGTCACGACGACACCCAACCCTCGCCTTGCCCGCCATATACTTTTATGTGCATTTATATATACTACCATCTGTTTATATATAAGTATAATTATATCCTATAAATTGTAATTACTTAATTAATTTGAGGATAAAATTATCCTCACACTAAATATTTTAATCGAATCAGACTTCAATCTAAAAAAAAGGGTTGGAAGTCATGAACTTTTCAAAATAAAAGAGATTTTTGTAAATTTTAAATGTTAAAGAGATTCAAGTATAATTACTCAAATGTTTAGGAGATTCATTTGTAATTTATCTTACTTTCTTTTTTCTTGTTGGATCTGTTATGAATATTACAGATTTATTTTATTTAATGAGCCAGCTTGTGAATATTTAGATCCAGCCTTATTATGTAATATTTTATTTTTTTCTAGTTGGATGACTGTTATGAATCATTCAACAGCAAGATGTTTATAAAAATTCTAAAAGCAGGCGCAAGAAGCTCATAACACATTTTTGAGGCAGACCTAAGTAATCTTTCCAAACAAAATTGAAGCAAAATACATTCTACCCGATAACATGGCCGAGACATTTCACAAAGTAGCTGCCCTCGAAGAAAAGTTATAAAAGGCCTGCGTTGTGGATGTCATTCCAGAAACCATTCTGGTTGGATAAACGTGTGAATCAAGAAGCATTCGATGAGGCATCACTAAAATCTTCTGAATCCGAACCATCAACCATCTTCTCTAATGAATCCACATCCCCAGCTTCTGAGAGGGTGTGTAGCCGAAGTTTCTCGGCATCTTCACTGGGATAATTAAAAACCAGAAATATTATAAATCGCCACTGAAACTTTAAATAGAAGTATGCAGATTGAGTAAAAGTTCAAGGGAAGATGCTTACTCTGCAACTCCAAATATTTCTTTCACGATTAAAGAGCTATCCTTCAAACAGAATTCTGGCAGCTGATCCGGAGAGTAAAATAAAACCTTGATCATTTCAACACTAAAAGTAGAGAACTAACTTCACAAATTGGTACTAAAAACACTTTTATCAACCCAATAGAAAAAACATGATTCTTACCTCTTCAAATCTTACAAAAACCATACTCAAACTCTATGGCTACTTTTGGTCCCCAGATTTGAGCAGAAAAGGCAAAATTTATCTAAACTCAAGTACAAAAGTTTTACCAAAACAGCTAGAACATGTGATGAGTTCTGACAGCTTGTCTATATATCCATTAGCAGTAAAATATCATGCACGTATTCAATTAGGTGGTTAAACAAAAATTGCCACAACGAACTTAACTTATGGTGGCTGCTTCATGCCACCAAAAACTGACATCATTTATTGAGCAATATGAAAAAAACTATTGTCACACTTAATCATTGATTAAAATTTCATTTCGGCGGAGTATTTCAGTTAGCATGGAACAAAAACATTTCAAAAATGTTTATGATATACTTTGGAAACATTTCAAAAGAGACAATAGTTTCAAAAAATATATAAAAATGTTTGTTATAAACTGAAATTTAAGGCTATCAATAAATTTATTAAACCATACATCATTTTTGTTATATCAAGATGAATTGTGGTGTGTTTTCGGCATTTTGAAAATATTAAAATTATTATTCCACTGGTGTTTTGATTCAATCTCTTAGAAAATGAAAACTTTTTGATAATTTGATGGAAAATAAATGTTATTTTGCTTCTTTTGATAGTGATTGGCTGATATTCCCTGTTAATCTGTTTTCAATCTAAGATAAATCGGATAAAAGTGTTGGGAAAGATGATTCGATAAAGTAAATTCTCAAATTAAGGAAAAAGAAGAAAATATGCAACTTAACAAATTGAAGGAATATAACAGCAAAAGGAGCAGGACACATGGTCCAATCAGCCTCTTACCTCAGATAGATAATAAACCTTTCCAAAAAGAGCTTGCACAGCAAGTTTTCTCTTGAAACCCTTCTCAGAATATCCTGACATGTCCATGACAACTGGACCTAGAATAACCAACAGTCAGCTACCATCCGCATTTCATCAACACTTTTAATTAATAAATAGTTCGCATTAATTAATTGATCATGTTTCATTGGCCCCATACACTCTTCTAGTTTTAGTTTTCATTTCAACATGTTCCATTACTAGAAGTCAGTAGGCCACATTTGCTCCATTCCCGAGCAAGGATTGTAGGTATAGCTTACAGACTGTTAAACTAAGGAGCATAATATTGCAGCATCCACATTAAGCCAATATATTTATTGTGTTGAGAGAGAGTCAATATAAATAATAAAGTTTGTTAGGGTTAAAATTGTAAAATTGATAAATCTATAGTCAAAATAGAATTTCATTACCTTAGATGTAGACTAAGGTATCAGAGTTTCGAGCTAGAACGAATTGTGGAAGCCTCAGAATAAGCCTAAAAGTCCACAAAACTCAAAATAGCCACTTTGCGGGAAGCTTGCAAGAAGCCATGGGATAATACCGAGAAGCTGTTTTCAGACTTTGGCCATGCAGGAAGACCGTGCAAATGTTGCGGGAAAACTTATTCCGCGAGGGTCGCAGTTTTAGTTTCCATACTGCATTTTGGAAACCTATGAGTCACAATTTCATTCCTTATATATTCTAGGACACATCTAAGGTTTCCATGCAAAAAGAGAAACAAATTCAGAAGATCAACGAATAGCAATTGCAAAGTGTTCTCTTAACAACTTAGCCAAAAACATTGAGCCTACGTGATTTGAATGAGTTTGAATCATGAAGGCTGAAGATTTAGGAAGCACCGAGGAATTGGTGCGTGTTCTTCAAGGAGTCAAAGAGGGCTTTCACTTGGGAGCCGGTGAATCAAGAAGTTAAGCAAAAGTTCAACAATATAAAGTCAAGGAGTCAAGTCTATTGTGAGGTTAAGGTTTTGTAACCAATGTTTGGTATGATAAAAGTTTTTGAGGTTTTTCCTTGGATAAGGTTTTCCCCGTTATATCTCAATGTCTTCATATTTTATTATTTATTGTGTTGTGATTGCATCATCTAAAATATTCTCAAATTATCAAAATTACTCCTCTCTCTAACAACTCAAACTTTTATATGACATTATAGTTAACAGTCAAACATGGTACCATAAATATGTTGTGGGGTATTACCCCTAAGTATGTATTATTTCAACAAAAAAATAACTCCATCTATTAATTATCAACATTTATGCATCGAGCAATGGCCCATACAACACAGAATTCTTTAGATATGATACGTCAAACAATATACCATTCCATATCGGCTCCTACCTGATTGTTTATTGTACCACGATCTTTCAAAACATTCCAGGATTTCTCGGATTCTACTAGAATTTTTTGCAATTTTGACGTCCCAACTAGCAATTTTTTTAATTCAATTTTTTCATAAAACCTATTGGAATTAAGATTAACAAATGAACTGATGAAGAATGCAATATTGAAGGAAGAATAAGAAGAAGAAACAAAAGAAGCAATAGCTGAAGAGGAAGAAGCAACAGAGAGGAAATCAACTCAGTCAATATTCATTCAAAAAACAATGATCCCTACTAACCGTAATTAGGGTTTAAATACTAATCATCTAAAATTCATAGGCCAAACATAAAAGGCCTTTAATAAAATAAGCTCAATGCTAATATAGCCCAAAACAAATGGGATTATCAATGTATAATAGTATTAACGTGTAGTATGTATTAGACCATAGGGAACTTGTATAGTCGCCCTAGAATATGTACAATCATTTTTTAAATGTGTATAAATTTAACACACATGAACCCCGTTGGGTGTTTGATGTTCCTTTCAAATCATATTCAATTGTGTCACATGATATCAAAGCGTCATCTCTAAAGTGTCTGAGTGTGTTGTCACTCATTGTCCTACGTATCAATATATTAGAACCATCAATTTTTATCTTCAACAAGAGCCAGAAAGTGCACCGTCACTGTCAAAGGGAAAAAAGTACAGTCCTCGATTGCTAGTTCAACACATGACCTACCTTAAACGAGTCACCGGCGTCAGGTGACCCTCATCAGAGAAGCGTGTTGTCCGAATCTCTCCCACATGCCTTCACGCACCATCGTCCTCCCAGCTCGTCGGCCTCACGCGCCTCCATCTAGCACACAAGGGCGCGTGAAGCTTCCTCGCCGCCATCGGTTGATTATAGATTGCTCATCCACCTCCGTTTGTTGTTCCAAGCTTGATTCTCGTAGTCCTTCATTAGTACCTGTTCGTGGCACCTATCTATGTCACTATTCTTCAATCTCTATTGTTAGACACTAAAGTATTATTTTGGTTAAAATTATACTCCAGTCTAGTACCACCAGTTTCATTGTACTTGTGCTACTATTTCTTTTTTGTTTGCCAAAACTCGGTTACGCGAAGAAGACTTCACCACAAATGGCACATATAGTCTCTTTAGATTCTTCGATTAACAAGCATCCACACACTGTAACTCTTTCTAAATAAGTGTATTCAAGATTTCTAGAGTATCAGAAAGCTCAGCAGGCCTCTCGTCTTTCATCTTTCTTTGCTCAACAAGGTAATTCCGTTTCATATCTCTCCACTCACTCTCCTCCCAAGTGGATTATGGATTCTGAAACTTACAATCACATGTGTGGAACATCTTCATTGTTTTCTGGTATTTAATATTCCACCTCTCTTCCAATAGTTACATTATCCAATGGGTCAACTACCGCAGTCAATGGTGTTCGTAAAGTCGTTCCTTCTCCTTCTCTTTCTCTAGCATCAATATTCTATGTTCCTTCTTTTCATTTTAAGCTTATGTCTGTTAGTTAACTTACCAAGCACCATAATTGTTCAATAACCTTTTTTCTTAATTCTGTTGTTATTCAAGATATGACAACAGGAGAGAAGATTGGTGGAGAGCATGAAACTGAAGGAGTATACTACCTTGATATTGAGGTACCTAGAGCCTATCCCACAATAACTTCCCCCTTAGAAATTCATTGTCGTCTTGGTCATCCATCTTTGAATAGGTTAAAAAGTATGGTTTCTAGTTTGCATCATTTACCGTCATTAAATTGTGGGTCCTGTTAGTTGAGAAAACATCATCATATGACTTTTTCTTCCCAAGTCAATAACAGATCATCGAGTCCATTTTCATCAGTTCATTCAGATGTTTAGGGTCCTAGTCGAGTTATTTCAAAACTGGGGTTTTGGTATTATCACCTTTGTCGATATTTTTCAAGAATGACATGGCTTTATTCATTCAGATGTTCCGAGCTATTTTCCATTTTTCAAGCTTTCTGTAATGAAATTAAAACTCAGCTTAGTGTGTATCTGTGCGAGTTCTTCATAATGATAATGCAAAAGAATACTTTTCCATAACTTTTGCTAATTTCATGACCTTCTCTAGCATGCTCCATCGATCTTCTTGTTCTTGTACTCCACAACAAAATAGAGATGCTGAATAAAAGAATTTACACTTTATTAAAACAGCTCAATGTCTACTTTTAAATGAATGTTCTAAAATCTTTTGAAGTGATGCTGTTTTAACTGCATGTAATTTAATCAATCGGATGCCCTCTTCCGTGCTTAAAAAATTAACCCCTCCTTTAGTGTTGTTTCCTAAAAAACCTTTGTTTTCTCTTCCACCTCGTATTTTTGGGTGCATTTCCTTTGTCCATCAGCTTGCACCTCGGATTGATAAATTGGATGTATATGCTCACAAGTACATCTTTTTGGGGTATTCTAGGTTACAAAAGGGGTACCATTGTTTTAGTCCATCTCTTAACCGATTCTTTGTTTGTGTAGATGTCACATTCTATGAGTCTACCCCATTTTTCTCTTAGTCTCAACCTCAACCTATCTTATACGAGAGTCGTTCTTTCCCTATTATTTCAGCTGAGTCTAGTTACCATACTCCTTTGAGTCCATCTAGTCGTTTGTCTTGTCCTGACTTGTAAGTCTACACTCGGCGTCGAGAAATGATTACTCCACCTCCTGCTTCAAGTGCTCCACCATCTGCTTCTCCTATGCCGTCAACTTCTGTAAATGATTTAGATGCTTCTATTACTCTTTGGAAGGGTATACGTTCTTACACTTCTCATCCTATTTCTCATTTTGTATCTTATGATGCATTATTATCCTCCTATCGTTCATTTATCACATCTTTACACTCTGTTTCTCTTTCTAAAACTATCTCTGAAGCATTTTCTCACCCCAGATGACATTCTGCTATGGAAGATGAGATGTCTGCCCTTCGAGCTAATGATACTTAGGAACTTGCTTCTCTTCCTCTTAATAAGTCTGTGATTGGTTATCGTTGGGTATATACTGTCAAGGTTCATCCTGATGGTACTGTGGACAAGTTAAAGGCACGCTTGGTTGCAAAGGGGTATACTCAAGTTTATGGTTTAGATTTTTCTAATACCTTTTCTCCTGTGGCTAAGATTGCCTCAGTCCGCCTTATTATTTCTTTAGTTGCAGTCTATCATTAGCCTCTCTGTCAGCTTAATGTGAAAAATGCTTTTTTACATGACGATCTTGCTAAGGAAGTATATATGGAGCAACCACATGGGTTCATTGCTCGGGGGGGTTTAGGTTGGTTTGTAAACTAAAGAAAGCATTATATGGCCTGAAATAATCTCCTCGGGCATGGTTTGGCCGGTTTAGACTATTGTCTTTGAATTTAACCAAGTTCGATGTAGAGTTGATCATTCAATCTTCTACCGTTATTCATCTAAAGGACAGATTTGACTCCTTGTGTATGTAGATAACATTATTTTCGAAGGAGAGGATTCGCAAGATATTGAAAATCTGAAGATGTTCCTTCAAAGTAAGTTTAGCATTAAGAATTTAAGACCATTGAAATACTTCTTGGGAATTGAGATTGCCCAATCACGTATGGGTATTATCTTTCCAAGAGAAAGTATGTTCTTGATTTGTTGACCGAGACATGTTTGGTTCTAAACTCGTGAATACTCCAATGGATCCAAATACCAAGTGGATTGCTGATCAAGAAAAGTTGTTGCATGATCCCAGTCAACATTGGAGATTGGTTGGAAACTTAACTACCTCACTGTTATACGATCAGATGTCTCATTTGCTACGAGTGTAGTGAGTCAGTTTCTTGAAACACCTCGGTCGAGTCATTGGGATGCGATTATTCGTATCCTGAGATATCTAAAAAGTACACCAGGACGTGGTGATTGTATAGAGATAATGGTCATACATTTGTTCAAGGTTGTATAGATACAGATTGGGCTAGTACGTCATCAAATAAATGATTGACTACTAGGTATTGTATCTTTGTGGGAGGAAATCTCATATCCTAAAAAAGTAAGAAACAAACTGTGGTGGCAAGATCAAGTGCAAAGTCGAAATATAGAGCCATGGCACATACATCCTATCAATTGATCTGGATACTTCATATGCTAAAAGAATTGGGAGTCCCTGTAGTACAGCCTATGAAGTTGTTCTACGATAATCAAGCTGCTATCCACATAAGTTCTAATCCAGTGTTTCATGAACGGTTTACGCACATTGAAATTGACTATCGCTTTGTCAGGGAAAAGATTTTGTAAAATGTCATCAAAATCAGTCATGTGAAGTCACTATATCAATTAGTTGATTTATTCACTAAAGCTTTAGGAGGAACTAGAGTAAGATATATTAGTAACAAACTTGGAACGTATGATGCATATGCTCCAGCTTTAGGGGGAGTGTTAATGTATATTAATAGTATTAACAGTAGTATTAATGTGTAGAATGTATTTAGACCATAGAAAACTTGTATAGTCACCCTAGAATATGTACAAAATCATCTTTTAGATGTATATAAATTAAACACGCATGAACCTGGCTGGGTGTGTGGTGTTCCTTTCGAATCATATTCAGTTTTGTCACAGGGTCCACATAATAAATAAAAATAAACCACAATTATGCTAAACTAAACTACTAATAATCAATCCATAAATGTTAATGGTTGGGTCTCTTTGGTTTAACCTCTTTACACACGTCCACATTGGCTTATTCTACCAATGCCTATAGACTAGCGGTAATGATGAAACAAAAGGTACCAAGTCCAGATCATGGTCAACAGTTGGGGCATCAAATAATCCATCAGGAGGGTGTATGTGTCCTTTGTAGGCAAGACGGTATTCAATATTAAAAATGGCACTAAAACCAAAGTGTGAAGTGATATATCAATAACATAAGCATTTGATTCAACTCATTTTAATATTTTGAAAGGACCAATACTGCGAGCCTGCAAGTTCGAAACAAATCTAGAGGGAAACTGTTTCGGCCTTATTTGAACCATTACTTAATCACCAACACCAAATATAATGTGCCGTTTATGTACATCAGCTTTATGTTTATATGTTTCATTAACTATCTCGAGTTGCTTATTGATCTCAGCATGCAAGTCATGAATATGTATGCAAAAGTATCAGCCGACTTAGACACACTAGCGAATGAAGACATGGAAACTAGGTACAAACGCTTCTTGGGTTTATAAACTTGCACAACTTTAAAAGGGCTTATTCCTATAAATCTATTCATGGACTTGTTATAAGCGAACTGAGCTGTAGATAAGATTTAACTCCCAATTTCTACGATTGTCCTTAACTAGATCCCTCAAAGGATTCTGGATTCTGGATTCCTTAAAGTACAGTTAACAAATTCTCTTAGGCCATCAATTTGGGGGTGATATGCTATGGAAAATTTGTATTTTGTGCCAAATAGATGCCAAAGGGTTTCCAAAAATAACTTGTGAAACGAACATCCCTATCAGTCACAATGGTTTTAGGTAGGTCATACGACTTAAGATCTCAGAAAAATATAACTTAATGACTCTAGAAGCATCGAATATTTTACTACAAGAGATAAAGTAAGCCATTTTAGAAAAACTATCTACCAGCACAATAATAGAATCATATGATTCTTAGGTGTGCGTGAGAGTCCTAAAATGAAGTCCACACTAACATCTTGCCAAGGACAACTAGGAATAGGAAGAGATGTAAAAACCGGTATTTTACTTTCTTTGCTTAGCTAACTGACAAGTACGGCATTAACCCACTCCCTTACCATGACAATTTTTTTCCAAACTCGGCTAATAAAACTAAAGCTCAACTTCCTCAATGGTCTTATCACGTCCAAAATATCCAGAAAAACCTCCACTATGAACTTCCCACACTAAGAAATCACGTATTGAGGTCCACAAGATGCAAAGCTTATTGGCCCAAACCAAAACCCCTCCTGAATATAGAACCTGTTAGAAACATCCAATTTTCCACTCCGTAACACCTAGAAAAATCTCTCCGAAGTCGAGACATGACTCATAACCATCCTTAAACTTCTCAAATCCTATAACCTTAATGCTCATGAATGAAAGGACACAAGACTACTAAGGGGATCAACGACCCTTTTGTCAACTCCTGACCTATGCTTTAAAATGAAATAACAGTCTCACAAGTACTCAATCCACCGACCATGAAGTTTCTTTTGTTAACTAAGGTAATGCGATGCCTCACAATTAGAATAGGACAAACTCATTCAGAAGTAAGTAATGACACCAGTAGCGCAAGCCTTGCACCACCACATAAAACTCCTAATCACAGGTAGAGTACTTCTGCTTAGACTCACTCAGTTTCTCACTAAACTAAGCAATAGGGTGACGATCTTGACTAAGAACTCCTATACCAACTCTTGACACATCATACTCTACCTTAAAACTTTTTAAAAATCAAGAAGACGCATCATAGGATATTGCCATTCTTTTCTTGATGTCTTTGAGAGCCCTAGCCGCACTCTTTGTCCATTTAAATTCTCCTTATTTCATAAATTCAATAGAGGGGCCATAATTGGGCTTAAACCCTTTAACAAATTGGCGGTAGAAGGTGGCTAACCCAAGGAAACTCCTAACATCATGAACAATTTTGGAATCAAGACAATCAACAATCACTTTTTTTTTTTTTAACTTTTAGGAGATCAGCATAAACTCCCTCAGACAAAACTACAAATCCTAGGAAGACAACCTTATCAGTAAAAAATGTACACTTCTTTAAGTTAGCGTAAAGGATCTCTTTCTTAAGTATAAAACAAACTTGAGCGAGATGGTCCGAATGTCATTGCAAGCTATATCACCAAAAATTCTCCCATAAATGGCCTCAGTGCTTGGGTCATTACTCTTATGAAGGTACTAGGGGATTCGATAGACCAAGAAGCGTGACTAGCCACTCATAAAGGTCATCTTTTGTTTTAAAAGTAGTTTTTCATTCATCTCTTGGGCGAATTATGATATGATGGTAGCCACCTTTTATATCAATCTTAGAAAAGACTGTGGCACCCGCCATCATATTGAATATGTCGTCAAGCCTAGGAATAAGAAAACGATACCTTACAGTAATTTTGTTTATAGCTCTACTGTCTACTGACATCCTCCAAGAACTATCTTTTTTTTTTTAGAGTCACGAGGGCAAGGACAGCATAAGGACTCAAGCTTTCTCTAATAAATCCCCTTTTTATGGAGTTCACCAACCTACCATTATAATTCAACATGTTCACCAGGACTCATTCTGTAATGCGGCAAATTAGGAAGCACTGCTTCTAGGACGAAATCTTTGACATGTAAAATGTCACATAGTGGGAGTAAACAGTTTGGGAGATCCTCGGAAAAAATATTTGGAAATTCTTCTAGAATATTACTTGCCTCATCTGATATGGACGGTGGAGATTCCACATGAGCTTCTTTGACCATTAAGGCAAACACAATACCTTCTCATCCCTCCATATCATGAATGAACTCCTTAAGGCTGATGATATTCAACCTTTTTCCTTCCGTCACCTCCTTTCCTATGATAGGATTTGGTTGTATTAGAGGAATAGCTTTGAGATAAATTTTCTTGCCCTTAAATGTAAAGGAACAAGAGTTGGAACAACCATAAAGAGTGGCATCTAAATCAAATATCCAAGGCCTTCCTAGAATGATATGGGCCACATCCATGGAAATCACATTGCACCAAATATTATCTTTATAACTAAGGAACTTAATGGACACTTGACAAAGTTCTTTTACCGGTATGGATAAAGAATCTACCCAAGAAACACTTTAAGGGTGTGGGTGGGGAACAGTATGTAACACCAGACGAGCGACAGTACTTAATGAAATCGCATTAATGCAACTATCACTATCCACTATAATCTTACAACTCTTCTTATTAATCTTAATATAGGTATGGAAAATGGCATGACGACACCAGTGTTCAGCCTCTCGCGTGAGAGTACATTGAACAACACCCATCCGAAGAGTGCGGGAACTGAATTGAGGCTCTCCTTGACAAGAAGAGTTAGTTCTAAGGCATCCCATTAAGTTTTCTTCACATTCCTCCTCCACATCTTCAAAATCGTCCATGTTAGGCTCATATACTTCCTCTTCTAAAGGCTTATCATCCTCGACTCTCTTGTTCTCCCCAATAACTAAAGTTCGGGTTGAACAATTGGTAGCCACATGTCCAAAATCTTGACATTTTAAGCATTGGACTCGAGAATTGTTTCCAATACCATCAACAATTTCCCTTTTGTTTCTATTATCTTTCCCAGTTTAGCTACTAGGGGAAGGTCCTAAAATAAACTAAGTGTCAGATAAGGAAGGGTGTTAATAGAAAAGCAAACGTCATTACGTTTCCCAAGCTAGAGCTTAGCTGATAGTTCGCAGTTTTGGAATAGAGTGTAGGCATCGTCTAAAGTGGTGACTCTTCTAAGGACAACTTCTTTTCATAGTTCATAACTAAGACCACACCCAGATCAATTCAAAATAACATCCTGGTCTTCCTGAACATTACATCTCATCATAAGTACATCAAACTAGGTTAGGTATTCTAACACTAGTCTATTGTCTAGTCGAATGTCATTCCATTGATCTAACAAGTTACTGTGATAAGATGAAGGCAAGTATTTGTGTTGAAGTCTCATTTTCATCTCCTCCCAATCTACCACTAGGGGTTCACAGCGCCTAATGAGTAAATTCTCAACACTCTCATAATACAATTGGATATTTCATTTTAGCAAACTGACACTCTCTCTTCAAAAAATTGGTACCACTCAAAGAAACAGTCCATGTCTATCAACTATTTAGTGAACATCCAAGGGTCTAAGCGGCCATAAAAAATTGGGGCTTCAATTTTGACTCATTTCATTAACTTGTCATCATAACATTTAGGCAACACATCATTCCCACAACATTGCACAAGTTCACTATCTGGGTTCCTAGGCCTATTACATTCCTCAAATGCATCGATCATAGCACTTAACTGAGCATGATAATTATGCATATGGATGATAAGGCCTTGAATTTTTAAATTGCTTCTATGAGGGCTACTAGTTGGGGTTTTAATTGGTTACCTTCCATTGTATTAGTACATGTTACTGTGCGACCACTACGCAAATGCATGCAATAATTTTATAACTAAACTTGTTGAGATCAATAACAACTTACACAAAACATTGCTAATATAAACCTTACCTAAATATACGTATATATATTATTGATTTGATTATTGTATAATTCGAACAAAGTACAAACAATAGCGCTGTCCACCCTTTTTTTGTTAACGGGGGATCAAAACATAACCAAACCAAACTAAGCCTTTTCCCACTAGGTGGGGTCGGCTATATGAATTTGACGACGCCAACTAAATCTGTTGAGGGTCATATCCTCTGTTACATCCATAGAGAGAAGAATGCTAGAAAAGATAAGAGTTGCGTTGCACACAATAACGCATTTAAATGCTAAAATAAAGAGCTATCAATAACACCAAAAATATTATGGAACGAAGTAACTGTCCAAATCAATAGTATGCAATGTATTATCAACTTGGAATCAATAAAGATGGACTAAAGGGTGTTTTGGAAATACTTTGGATCTCATAAAAGGATTGTTGCAGGTCTGGTTTAGGTCGTCCGAGGGAGGTGATCACAGGGTGGACTTAATCAAGTGCACCAATGGTTAAGTGCCTTCAAAGCTGTGAAGTGGTGTTGACGAGGGTTTCGGGGTTGGATACTGACAACCACTGGTTGTCGATTTGGGCAATCTGCAAACTCCTACTATGACTGACAAGGATTTTGAAGGCCTGTTTAGAGTTGCTGATAGCTATGGAGAGGGTGCATCCACATGCAATGATTCTACAACTAAACAAAAGAGGGGAGGCTAACATAGCTTTTATTATATCAGCCCATGACATTAATTGTGGACTATTGAATTTTAATTCAACGGTCTAGATGCATTCACATTTTAATTTAAAATAAACATAAATGCATTTGGACCATTAAATTTAAAATCAACAATCCAGATTGTATGTTATGGAGCTAACATAGCATTGCTATGTCACCTCCCCCGAATCCTAACTAAACGAGTTGAGATCAATAACAACTCACACAAATTATTGCTAACATATAAACCTTACCCGGAACGCATCAGGACTAGCACATACCCTACCATAACAGAACCAATATTCTATCCAGTACGTGATTTAAGACTATGGTGCTGCTGCTTGTCTCCATCACAAGGTTTTGCTGGATCAAATTATCATGCAACCAGAGATGCATTAAGCTGTAGATTTTCTACACTCTATAAACTCCTTGGTTCAGAATTAAACATCTTACACCAACCATGTGACAAAATTGCACACCTCTACATGCTTGTCACTTGGCATATTTTTCTCCCCATGCATTTTCAGTCAGTTATTCGCGGCAATTAATCAAAAGGTAACGTATGTTCTCTGGTCAAGGTGGACATGCTAGGAAAGTTTGAATTACTTGAAAATTGATATTACACTTTTCCATTCAAAAAGAAATGTTGAACTGGAGATTTTCTGGGAAAAAACGGGCCAAAACACATCGTCATTACAGACGAGCCTACACAAAAATTCTCAGGGGAAAAAAGAGTACTATGAAATGGCAGGTATGCAATAGCTAACCAATAATTTTTATTTGTACACATGAAAATACTATTTATTTTTTATATCAGGAGTGCATCTACTGTAATTTAAGTCAAAATAGTATTTGTTTTCTAAATAAATGTTGAAAAAAGAGCTGTGAAAATCTTAATCATGAATAAATGAGTTAATTGCCTTTATACCCCTGCACTAAAGGTGAAATAACTAACACTCACAACTTTAAAAATCTACTTTTGTACCTCCTATACTTGAGACCAAAGTGAAGCTGTGAATAACATTAAATTTTCAAATAAGAAGACAAAAATATCCATGCAAAGTCCAATTGAATCAGAGGATATAAAAGCAGGGGATGTAGGGATACAGCACATAAAATAAATGTTATACGTATAAATGTAATTTATAATAATATATACAAACGAGGAGAAAGGTTTTTTTTTTTTTTGTTTTTAAATGCTGTAACAAAATCGATGAAGTAAATTATAAAATAAAAAATGAACTTAAAAATAAAACTTCACTCGTGAAGTAAATTATAAAAATTGATGTAGTATTTTTATCTTCTTATAAAATGAAAGACCAAAAGAGTTTGGAGTCACATTTCGTCCAAAAGATTTCTTAAATCCAATCTTCATCTCTCCAAAAATTGCACCACATCTGACACGACTCACATTTCGTCCAAAAGATTTCTTAAATCCAATCTTCATCTCTCCAAAAATTGCACCACATCTAACACAAATCTTACACCCATGTCGATATCATTTCATGTTGACACAAGTACTTCACCTTCAAATGCAAATTCCAAGGCAACATAGGTCTAAAGTATAGAGGGGGTAAAGGTAGGGTTTGAAGTTCATAGGGTATTAGTGATTTCACCTTTTGTGAAGGGGGGATAAAAGCAATTATCCCTAATAAATCAAAATTTTTATAATTCATAAAATTAATATATATATATATATATAGGAAGAGAGATTAATAGATAAAAATCCATATTACCTACATAACAATCTCAATGGTTACCACTCAATGAAATGGGAGTCCAAGCGATCACACAATACCCTAACAACACCCATGTCTTGATACACTCATGCACACCTAGAGATGTCCATCTCGGCTGACCCATCCAAATCTCATTCGTTACCCGAGCTAAATGGATGTGGAATTTGGATTTTTTCAGAGATTGGAATGGATTTGGAATTTTTTTTTTT
>QLOD02000001.1:28852059-28870091 GCA_003260245.2 Sideroxylon spinosum | reverse complement strand
GTGTTTGATGAAATGTCTCAATGGGTGATTTACACAAAAACCTCTCATGTTCAAATGCTTTTCTAGACTTTGTATGCTCACCAAGTGTTTGTATGCATAGTGCTTTTGTTGAGTGTGATTACATGTTAGGTCTTTATTAGAATACTTACATTCCTAGATAAATTATGCATGCTATGTATATTTGATGCTATGTTTCCCTATGCATTCTAGTAATTGGACTTTGTTTCTTTAAATCGACCCACTCTTTGATTGTTTCACCTAGATGCATATAGGTAGAACATGTTCGCCCTCAAATTGATCCATTGCATATTAATTGGATAGTTCATCCTTGATCCCTAGCCATTTAAATTTCATAGTTTTAATTCATTTTCATTCACTTTGCATTAGATTTAATTGCCACCTCTTAAGTGTTTGACAAAATGCTTATGTAGGTTTCATTTTCAAAATTCAATCCAAAATTTTCTTCATTTCTATTGTGTGACACCTATTAACTAAGAAAAGAAGAATTGTAAGTAACAAAGCCTCTCCCTGTGGACGCGACTGGTATTTCACCCTTACAAATTTAAATTGCTATATCGGACCACCTTGCACTTGGGGTGTAAATCCACATTGTGGAATGAGAAGCAATTACACAAGCCAAAAGGCATTCTTTGTATGCAAAGGTGCCAAAAGGACAAGTAATTGTGCTTTTAGCTTGATCCTCCAAGGCAACCTTGATTTGATTATAACCCAAGTAGCCATCTAAGAAGTAGTAGTGAGCAAGTCCTGCTACTCTTTCCAAAACATGATCAAGAAAAAGAAACAGGAAGTGATCCTTTCTTATCATAGCATTGAGTTTGTGATAATGCAAACCCTCCACCCAGTTTGAATGTGGGTAGGCACAAGTTTATTATTTTCATTATGGATGATCGTGACATTAGATTTCTTGGGAACCACTTGTGTCGGATTCACTCACTTTGAATCTGTAATAAAGTCGATGATCCCTATATCCAATAATTTCAAAACTTCTGTTTTCACCACTTCCTTAACATTTGATTAAGGCACCTTTGCATTTGTCAGAATGGTTTGGCATCCTCTCCCAAATAGATACGGTGTGCATAAAAGTGGGCTTATACCTGACACATCGCCTACAGACCAACCCAATGACTTTCGATGCCTTCTCAAAAGCTCCACCAATTGATACTCTTATTTAACTGTTAGCTCAGGTGATATCACCACCAAGTAAGTCTTACCTTCTCCCAAAATTGCGTACTTTAAATTGGTGGGCACCTTTTGAGGTTTGGAGCCTTTACATCGGAAGCTTCTGCTTATTTTTCCAATGGCTCTAATTTCTCAAAAGTTGGGACCCAATTTCCAATTAACATAACTAGGCTTATGTCCAACCAATCAAAAATAGACCCCATTTTATCACTTTCATTAGTGAAGATTGCGCTTTCCTCACTAAAGCACAATACTCTTTCCAAGGGATCTTCTATGAACTCGCGATCAATATGGTTTTACATGATAGTCTCTATTAGGTCTACCTCTTCCACCTTACGCACATTTTTTGGCTGTTTAATAGCATGAAAGATGTTTGTTTAAAAAATTATCACTTAACTCTTGTATTAAGAAATGAGACTCAATCTTTTTACAGCGAATTTATAAGCCGTTTTCTTTCGCTCATATAAGTATTTGATTTAATTCATCAACTCGAATGATGAATAAAAAAATGAAAATATATTCAATTCATTTAACTTCTTTTCTAAGAAAAAGGTAAATAAAAGAAAGTTTATGTTTCAACGAATCACACGTAGAGAAATTGATAACACACATAGAGTTAATTTGAAAAATCTATTTCATTCAAATTGCACATGGGGCTTCTGATATATTTGTCCCAGTCCTAATAATTTATGAAAGGAAGATAAAAGAAAGATAAAGATCAACCCAGGATCCCGCTCCTTTTAGCGAAAGAATGAATTTAGCGAGGTAATGGAATGAATCGGTCACGACCAGCTAAAGCTAAAGCTCCATTAAAGAGCATTTCCATGGGGTAGAACCATCTCAGGGAATATAAGGTTTTCATGATGCTAATCTTGAGCTGCTATCCAAGCACCAATACCTTCGTTTAAGAGAATATTTTTTAGTGTAGAAAGTCTCAAATTCTGAATCTTCTGTTACACGAATTTCCTAAGAAACGAAGTCATAGGCATGTAAGTTTAGGGAAATATGTTTGTTTCAAAAACTATGTTACCATAAGACATTTTTATCGATCCATTCCTATAATTAATTAGTGCATTTGAAGTTAGAAGGAATGGTCGACCTAGAATGATGGGTGTTTTATTTTGTCCGGACTTACTGGTTAACAGTTGACTATCGAGGATTATAAAATCCACTAGAAAGTAAAAATTCTCTATTTAAACCAAAACATCCTCGACTATACCTTATCAACCTTGATAGATCGATCGGCAAGTTGTAAAGTTACACAGGTGGACTTTATTACACCTAAGCCCAATTGTTTATACACTAAGTAAGGTAGCAGGTTTATACATACCCCTAAATCAAGCAATGCTCGTTCTATACGGGACTCCCCAATATTATAACAATAGTAGGACAACTAAGGTCCTTGTATTTTGGGGGTGTTTTGCACTGAAGAATAGCACTTGCTTGTTAGATCTAAATGTTTTCTCTTTCATGTTTAATACCCTCTTCACGGTACATAATTCCTTTAAAAATTTAACATACAAGGGGATCTATTTTATTACATAGCATCTCCACAGCCTGAGCTTTCTTCTTACTCTTCGTCAACCATTGAAGAAAAGGTGCTTTAAGGACGTACTCCCTTAATGCAACCGCTGGTTCTTCTTCCTTTATCTTCTTCTTTTCTTTTTCCACAACCTCTTCAATTTCTTGTCATCCGTCCAATGTATATGTTCATCCGTCTTTAGTTGATCTTCTGCTATCCGTTTAGGTTCTAAATATTCCCTAGGCTCAGCTACCCTAGAGTGAATGGTCTGATCAATAACTTTACAATTTCTAAGCATTGTGACAGCTTGAACTTACTCAAAATTGTTTTGTGCACTAGAAGATCCATCAATCAGATTTGCCTTGGCTACTGGATTTGGTTATGGTTAAGTAGACAACTGATCCTTCAGTTGAGTACTTAATGCTTAAGTTATCAAGGTTAGCTGACTCTTTATATCATCCATAGCTTGGTTGTTACGAGCCCACAGTGTAGACTATGTGGTCATGAACTGCCGAAATGTCTCTTTGGTGGACCTTTTTTTGGGGAGAGTATAAGTATTCTATTGTGGCCCCATATTCTGATACTGTCTTGGGTGATGAAATTAAACTTGAGGTATAGGGGAAGGTAGGGAAACATGGTATTACTAAGGCATAGGTGCCCCCATCGTTTCTCCAACCAAAGTTTGGATGGTTCTTCAAACCTGGATTGTATGTCTTAGAATATGGGTTTCTCTCTTGATTAGGTCCCCGATAAGGTAGACGAAATTGATTAACAGCATGAATAGAGAGTTCACTAGATTGTTGATTGTAAACCACTTCTCTAAAACAGGTTTGGCCGAGCAATCTTCTGTACGATGTGTCTGACTGTCGCATATGATGTAATAGACATTCGATATAGGTTCTTTGATGACTAGTTTGTCATTTTTTATTTTCAAGGTTTTAATTTCTCTTGATAACGTAACTAGTTTCGCTTTGAGTTCATCAGATTCATACAATTGGTGCACGTTTTTGCTTGATGAAATACCAGTGGCTTAGGTATGTTAAGGCCTTGTGGTGTCCCAAGTCTGTGCATTTCAGCTAGAAAGTTGAAAAAATTATATGCTTGTTCCCAGGTTTTGTCGTAGAATTGCTCATTACACATTGTTTCCATAAATTGTTTAAGTTGTGGCATCAATGATCCAAAGAAGATACTTGCAACATGCCATACTTCGAATCTGTGATGTAGGCAAGAATGCAACAGAACTTTAAACCTCTCCCAATATTGGTAGAATGTCTCTCCTGGTTGTGGAGCAAAGTTTAAAATTTGATGTTGGATGGTGTCAGTTCTTTTTGGTGAAAAGTATTTCATTAAGAACTTCACCTGCAACTCATACCATATACGAATGGAATTTGCTTATAAAAACTCAAATTACTGGACTGCTTTGTCCTTGAGTGAGAATGGGAAAAGTTTGAGAAAGACAAGGTCTATGGGAAGTCCTTGATCTTTTATAGTCACACATATATTTCGAAAATGAGTCAAGTGATCATATGGATTTTTGAAATCCAAATCGTGAAAGGTAGGTAACAATTGGATCATGCTGGATTTAAAATTAAAAGCCTACTGTGCTTTGGCCAAATAATACCGAACTTAGTTGTGTGCCTATTTTATCATAAATAATCCTTCACTGACCTCATAGGAGGTGCCTGAGATCTTCCATCATGAACACCCTGAATCTGGCCATCAGCTTTGTTACCAACACCTACCATTTCAATGCTTAGAAAGGAAGAGGTTTGAAGATTGACATAAAGGTTCAAAGGTTCAAATAGAGGGTTAGAGAATTTAGAACGCTCTAATCTCCCTGATATACCCTGTTCCAAAATGCTCCTAAGTAGTGAAAGAATACTTAAAGCGGTGTACAGCATCTCGATGGCAAAATAATATCCCAATGCTGAATATTTTTTTTAGTGAAAAATAGTAGTTGATAAAACCCAAATTACTTTAGAAAAAAAATTCGACTCCTTGGCAACGACATAAAAAACTTTGACCGGTCAAAAATAATGCAATTAAAATGCCTCCAAAGTGAAAGAGGGTATGGTGTAGTTTCATTTTAGTGAGACCAGGTATCGAATTCAGAAGGAGCCTAAAAGATTTTCATCCATAGAATTTTCTAAGTTTAAATTCTATTGTGTATGTGCAAAAAGAAAGTAAATTTCTAGGTTTAAATTGGTTCTGAGTTTTATCCTAAGGCATGCAAAAGTAAACACCAAAACTAAAATTAAATCACAAAAATACAAAACTACCATAAATAAAGGCTTATATTAAATATTACTTGTAGATGAGGCTATCACATATGTATATATTCTCCTACGATTTCCTTGTCCATCCCTGCATACACCAATTTTGTCACACGCAACCATATTCTGTTATAAGTAAATATTAATTTATAACCAAAAAAAAATTAAAAAAATAAAATATCACCCAATAGTTTAAAATCAAGTACATAAAACTATAGCAAAAAAAAAAAAAAAAACTGCACTAAATAAAAAAACAAGCACAAAACGATATAACAAAAAACTACATAAAAAATACAATAAAACTCTGCATAAGAAAAAAAAATAATTATACAGAATTTAAAAAATTGCACAAAAAATACTACAAAAAACTAAACATAATCAAAGAAAACTACATAAAAAATACAACAAAAAACTATAGAGTATACAAAAAAATTACAAAGATAAAGCAACACCAAATAAAATTGTACAATATCAAAAAAAAAAAATTGTACATAAAAACTACATATTATAAAAAAAATAAAAAATAAAACTTCATAAAAAAATTTTACAGTATAAAGAAAAAGTGTACAATATCAAAAAAAAAAATTGTACATAAAAACTACATATTACAAAAAAAATAAAAAATAAAAATTCATAAAAAAATTTTACAGTATAAAAAAACTACATGGATAAAGCACTATTAAATAAAACTACACAACATCAAAAAGAAACTGCACACAAAAAAATTGCATAAAAAACTTATATAGATAAAACTGCGTAGCATCTCATGATCAATCAAAAAGTAAGAATACATAAGTGTTATAGTTTTTCAGTTAAGAAATATAGTAGGTAAGAAATCCATTTTTTGACATCATCAATCACATTTTTTACAACAAAATCAAAAAGCTAACCAGTTTGATAATAGTGTTAGAGTTTCTCAATTAGAAATGTAGCTTGTTTTCCATTGAACTTGTAGCATCATTCTACTTTTGCCTGTAAATTTCAAGCCTTACGAAAGAAAACTAACAAATTCAAATGATTCTTATTTAAGGATGTGTTAACTCGACGATCAGGTAGAGCATAAGATACTTAAATGATTCAATGACGGGAGCAAACATCAAAACAAGCACCATTACTCAAATCACTAATAAACAATTAAAGCTCCAAATGACAACATGCTGTGAACAAAATTCGAATTGTAAGAATCATACAGACTAATAAGGGTAAAATCATGAAAGTACTTTGCTAACAAAATCTAATATTTGTTTTATAAGACAATAAACTCTTAAGAGTAACAAAAATAAGCTGAAATTAATTGGAAGAAGTACTGAATATGAATTTGTAAGGGCATCTACATTAGAATTTTTAATCAAACTATATTAATCAAACTACATCTACAATATATATATATATATTTGTAAAAGAAACTATGCACAATCATCAATCATGGTTCTAAAGAAAAAAAAAAGTTCTTTATTAAGAAAGCGTATTGTGTCTAACATAGTTAATGGTAAATAACATAATGACAAGACAAAAGAATTTAGAAATACTTTTTTTACCCACAAACACACTCATAAAATAGATAAAATGATCCAATCACTTTGAAAGAAAGTTACTACCAAATCTTTATATTCTCATCACTTATTAAGTGTAAAATATTGTTGCGTTATTTTCTAACCAATTAATGACAATGGCAATTTCAACAGATAGAATAAATAAATGAATAAATAAATATTCCACAGATCATAAGGGGCCAAAAATAAAAGAATAAATCGATAAATAATTAGCTAAACCTTAGAATTCTACTTCATTTTATAATATACTCATTATTTGTGTAGTTGTCAGATGAAGGTTCATGTTCGTTCGCCTCATATACATCATCATCATCACTAATAAAATTTGTTGATGTTATATTTCTTGTCATATTCATCACAATGGCAGAAAGATAGGCTGAATATCATCTCGGGTGAGCATGATTGTGATGTCATCATTCTCGAAAAATGGAGTTCTTTGCTTCAATCAATGTAGTTATCAAGATTATCGCACCAATCAGTCATAGAAAATACTTTTTCAAGCTCTTCTTGTTGGCAAGCATCATCTCCATCTACTAAAGAATCTACGTCACTCTCATCTATGTTTTGTCCATCATCTAATGGTATATTATAATGATCACAGAGATTTTTTTAAGTACAACAAGCCAATAATTGTTTGCAAGATCTTCTACATAAAAAACTTACTCTATTTGAGAGGCCAATACAAATGGTTTGTTACTACTAGACTTTCATGAACATTTACACTCATGTACCCATAGTTATCAACCTTATATCCCTTTCCCACTCGAGCATGCTCCCATCCAATAACCCTGGAAAATGGTGATCTTATTATCTCTCATATATGACAACTCAAAAATGGATTATAAAACAGTATAGTATTCTTTTTCTAGAGATGCGTCATCCTCTTTAATAAGAACACCACTGCTTTGAGTTTTTTCATTTTTTTTCAATTGAGCAATCTTTTGTATGGAACCTAAAACCATTCATAATATTGGACCAATTAATAAATTTAAAAAATCTTTGCTTGTACATCTTTTTGCTTATAGTTTTGAAACCTATCATTCAAGAAATGATCATGAACCATGTTGATAAATATTATAACACAATTTTTACAATCAATGAGACTGTTTTAAATAATAAGAGTATGAATAACTATATGCTAGTAAACTCAACTAGGACACTCCATATTATGTCTCTCTAGAACATGCCTTTGAGATTGTATCATGATCTCGCTCTTATGTTCCTTATTAATATTATTAGCTTGATATTATTAATATAAAAAAAAAAGAAAAAGAAAAAAGTCTCCATAAAAACTAGATTTGTCTTAATAAATGGCCAAACTTATTCACAATTTTGAAGTACGTATATGCATGCTTGATTAAATTCCTAATTGCTATGATGATATGGCTTGAAAGCACCTTTTGCAGAACCATTTTCACCAAAAATAGACAGCCTATTTTGGCTAGTTATTTCATCATTATTCCTTGGTGCTTGATTGAATTTATTTTGATCTCAATGTAAGTATTTTGAACAAAATGTCAAGCATTCATTAGTAATGTAACGTTCTGTAATGGATCCTTTTGTGCGAGCTTTATTGCAAACATAGGACTTAAGTGTTCATAGGTACCTAGTTGCAAACACTAATATTAAGAGACATAATCATACCGCTAAATCGGGTAAATATTAAAGGATATAGTCATATCTCTTAATTGGATACATCCAACAATATTGTACTAGTCTAGCAATCTTGGCTTTTCTTGCCAACTAAATTGGAAAGTGAAGCGTAATGTCAAAAAAGTTGGTGGAAAAATTGTCTCCAACTTACATAGTGTGATCACAATTTGTGATTCAAGCATATCCAAGTTATCACTTATTAGTGTCTTTAAGCACAAGCTTTTCAAATTTTCTCATTTCCCATAGATTCTTGGGCAATAGTCCATGTATTGCAAGTGGAAGTATTTGTTGCAAAAAAATATATTGGTCATGACACTTTAAACCTGATACTATTTTTTGACTAACATTTATACACCAGATATGTTTGATGAGAACCCATCAAAAACTTTCAAGTTCTCTAAAAATTTACAAAGGATCTCCTTCTTAGTTGAGGATAATATGCAGCTTGAATCAATACTTTATTGCCAACAAACTGAGGATGAAAATTTTGTCTAATTTTCATGTCCACTAAATCATAGCGACTCTTCAAAGTGTCCTAGTCTTCCCCTTCATATTTATTATTGTATTAAATATATAATCAGACACATTTCTTTTGATATGCATAACATATAGGTTGTGTCCCAATAAGAGAGTTTTCCAGCAAGGCAATTCAAAGAACATGCTTTTCTTTTACTATTTGTAAACTATGTTTAACTCATTTCTATTTCTCTTCTTTGCGCTCCCAAATGTAAACTTATTAAAAGAATGTAATTTATCAAGAATATCATCCTTTGTTAACAAACTTGGTGAAAGTAGATCCTCGACTTTTTCATTAAATGACCTCTCATTTTCCCACCAAGCATGATTTACTGGCGATGGTCCATATAACTAACTTATTTGTAAAGAGGTAGAACAAGTATGTTTATGGCAGCAAGGGCAAGCTAACTTTCCTTTCGTCAACTATCCTAATAAGTTGCCATATGTCAAAAAGTCAATAATTGTCTATAAAATACAGCATGTAACTTGAAATGTTGTTGTGTGTATGCATCATATGAGCTTATTCCATTTTCCAATAACTCTTTTAACTCTTTTATTAGTGGCTGTAAATATACGGCAATATCATTTTCAAGTGACTTAGGTCCTGGAATAAGAATTGTTATCATGAAGTAAGGATGTTTCATGCATAACCAAGGTGGTAAATTATATGGAACTAAAACCATCGGCCATATACTATATGATGCGCTTATATTACCATAAGGGTTGAACCCATCACTTACTAAACCCAGCCATACATTTCTCGGATCTATAGCAAATAACTTGTGCTATTCATCAAATGATTTCTAAGCAATCAAGTTTACGGGTGTCTCATTTTACCATCATCCACCCATTTTTACTTATGCCACCTCAGTTCCTTAGCAACATCTTTTGACAGAAACAACCATTTGAATCTTTGGTTTTAAGTTGAAATGATGTAAAACCTTGTAGGGAACTTTGTTACGCTTGTTCTTATCTTTTTAGCAAAAAAATCCCACATAAATGACATAATTGTGCATGTTTATACTATCTCCAATACAAAATGCAATCATTGTTGCAAGTATGTAGTTTTACATAATCAAGACATAAATTCCAAATAGTCTTCCTTGTATGATAATAAAGAATCTGGGATCAATGCATTTTCTAGAAGAGATCATTTATGTAAATTCAGTATATCATTCATTGGCATGTCACTAAGGTTTTTAAGACATTTCATATGCAGTAAGTTGACAATAAAAGAAAGTTTAGACAACTTGGAGTTGGGTATAGAATAACATTAGCATCTTCAAGCAACCTATAGAACTTTTTTGCTTTTCTATTTTGTTCTTCTTGAGAATTTCTTTTAACTTCTTGAACACCTGTATCTACAAAACTAAACGTGTCATGAACCATTCAAATCATATCATTATGATGCAAATTTTCTATATTGTTATTGTGAACAATATTAAATGTATTTGAATTTTTTCTGAACTTTTCCCTATGAAACATCCATGTTTTGCAATTTCTAACAAATCCATTCTTAAACAAGTGAAATCTCACATAACCTTAATACTTATAGGCCGTATTTGTACAATTGTTACATGGACAACGAACTGTATTGCTAACCCCAGGTTGACCAAATGAAAAATTAAAAAATTGATCAACTCCACGAAAATACACCGTAGTCGCTCTCTATTATCGACTTCAATCCATTTCCTATCTAGCATCCTTAGAGTTTGTTTGGATGAGGCATTTCAGGCCGAATTTGGGTGAGGCTTATTATGGGGTGCACAAATACCAGCTTTGGATGGCATCTGGGAGGCTTGATTTCTTGGCCAGATGGGAGGCTTGATTTCTTCTCTAGCCTAGCCAAATTTCTCAAGCCTAGTACCCCCTATCGCTCGTGAAGCATCGATGTGGTTTGGCGTGAAAGGTCTGCTCTACCCTTCACTTGTGTTGGAAAATTGCCATTTTTATTATAAAAATAATGAATCAAACATTTTTTTAATTTCAAAAAAAACCATTTTCATACTTATTTATTAATTTTTTTACTGAAATATTAATTTTCAAATATATGTATATTTATTCATGTATTTATTATGTAATTTTTTTGAATTTTATGTATTTGTTATGTATTTATTCTATTTATAATTAAATTAATCAATTTCTACATGAAAATAATAAACATGGCGGCAATTGGATCATTTGCTCTTTTATCCTATCATATCCACCCTCCAAATCCATCCGATTGAAAAACCATCCAAAGAGCTCATATACAAATCCACTCTCTTTTAGAGTAGGACCCGGCCTCATTACAAATCCACCCTCAAATCCGACCTCATTACAAATCCACCCAAATCAAATCCTTCATCCAAATGAGCTGTTAATTTCCATTAAATGTAGCATAAAGGAGAAAATGAAAAATGAAAAAAATAGTAAGCTGATAATCCTAACTAGTAAATGAAAAATTGTAATTGATAAAAACAAATAGTAGTTACCTATGTATCCTACACTGATGAAGAAGAAAAATTATAGTTTTATCTAGAAAATTGATCCTATATCTACCCATTACAAATATGCATATTAGCTAATGACATGGATCATGTTAAATGAATAATTTTGTTAATTTTAATGCTTGGTTCATCTTCGTTGCATCACATTAAAATGAATTATTTTATCTAAATAAGTTATTGAATTAAAATTATTTTTTTAGCCCAAGGTTTATAAACTTGGTTTTATAACTGATTTTGATAATAACATTGAATTGAATTTTTACAATTAATTTTAATAAATTCAAGATAATATACTTGGAAGAGATTGATATTATCTTTTAGGTATTTTTACATAATTTGGATGAAGAAATAAAGGCATATCAAAAGTAGGAGCATTGGAAATCAAAGTACGATGAAGACTTGAAGTAGAGAGTTAACTCGAATGAATAGACAAACCAGATACATGTTAGTATATAGATGATATTTGAAGATCTAATGGTTCAAGCTGCATGAACTTTGACGTTAGTAAACTAAACTTCCAAATCTACAAATTTCTCGAAGGAAACTATTCGTGGATCTAAAGAGAAATTGTCCACAAATGAGATAGAAAATCAGTCTTGGCGGTAAGTTTTAATTCTGAATTCTAGAGGTAATCTTGATGTTTGTGAGATAACTTATATTATATAGCTCCAAAAATTCTGATATTTGGGGTGTGAAAATATGACTTATAAAGCTATAACTTTTTTAGTTTAAGCGTTTTCAAATTCCAAAAGCATCGTGGTGAAACAGTGCCCTTAATTGGAAACAGAGATTCAGAATGTGAGAAAAATCTACTTGGAGCTAGTTTTGGTTTAGAGGTTATATTGGACGATCTAACCGTTGGATGAAACTCAAATGTTTACATGTGATAGCTGACTTTTATATCTACAAAGTATTCAATCTGCTACAAAGTCAGCTATGAACATTTATATGAGTGAAAAATATGACAAATATATTTCAGAAAATCTGAATCTGAAAGACAACATTAGAAGCAAGAAGATTCAAAAATTTTCAAAGCCAAAAGTGTATTTTCACTTAGTAACAGCCATTTGGAGATTTTTACCTATAAATAGAGCTTCAAAATCAGATTCAAAGAGAAAAAGAAGATAAAGAAAGAAGTATTTACAAAGAGATACAAGAAAGTCCATCATTTTGTAAATATAGAGTGATTTCTTTCTACACTTGTGCTTTATTTTTTTCCTCAACTAGTAAGAGTTTCTTGTTTATTTGATTGAGTGTTAAACTTATCATTTTAATTATAAGAGAGGGGAATTTAAAACCCTCTTAATTTTTGAGAGTTACGTGAGCTCTTGTTAGTTTTGGTTGTAGTGTTGGAACCAAAACAAGGGATATTATTTCAGAGAGACTTATAGAGTGATTTGGAGATATAATCACTTGGCGCGAGTGATTTGAGGATAAAATCACTTGGGAAATATTTCTAGCACCTTGGAAAGCTAGTGTATAACAAGTTCTTCAAAGAATAGTGGAGAAATCTCAAGGAAAGCCTGGGGGAGTGGACACAGGAAACATTGAAGCTGAACCACTATAAATCGATTGTGTTTGCTTCTCTTCTCTCTCCTTATATTTATTGCAAACACCAACACTCATTTTTTATCCACAAATATTAAATTTTTTTTTTAGTGAATTCCTTTTTTTATTATCCTTTTCACCTTAACATATTTTCTTTAAGGGTTGAAAATTTTATTTGACAATTTTTTAAGCAACCTTATTCACCCCCTCTAGTGTTGCTATTTAGGACAACAATTTTAATAAATAATATAATTAAATTAATTTATTTTTGTTAATTTAATTATTTAATTTAATTTAAATATATCAATCATAGTTGATTAAATTATTTTCAATAAATAATATACTTGAATTATATTAAATATATTTTATTTTTACTTAAATAAATCTAATTAATTAAATTATTTATTAACTTATTATAAAATATACTTTATTCAATTCAATTTATTAGTTGGATTGCTCTCTAGGTTTAATTTCCTAAAGGTGTTAGAGATGATCACGTCATTTTACCAATTGATGGTGACTAAGTTTAAGTGCCTGTGTATCTTTTTTCTTTCTTTCTTTCTTTTTTTGTGAGGTAAAGGAAATATTTTATTAATAGTAGAAAATGAATGTACAAATAATGCTGGGGCCTACCATTAAGAACACAAAAAATAACTCAGACACATTCTAATTTGAAATCCAACCGACACTAGAAACAAGAGAATTGTGACAATCCCACAATAAGCTATGAAACCCATTTTGTACCGACAGAAATCAATGCATGAATAATAGTAAAAATTTCAAAATCAGCACTATATAAGAATAAACCAAACAATACAGGATCCAATCTAGAGTACAATTTTAGAGCAAATAACCAGTAAGGACACATGCATCTAATCGCATTAGAAGTTGCTATCTAAAATATAGCTAAGCTAACCACATAGCTAGTAGAAAATTTCAGTATTTCCATTAGAGATATCAGCTCCAACAGTTCAAATAACCAATCCAAAATTAAATTACAAACCAATAATAAGAAATTCAAGAAAAATACTTAACATCAACTCCCAACCTTCAGAACAACTTCAACATCACAACTTTTAATATCATCACCTTTAATGCAGCAAAAGGTGCCCCAAAGTGCAACAATGCAAGAGCAAACTATCACCCAATCATTAAGTAATGTACCATGGAACCAAACATCCAGTAATAGTTCATAAAATGAATGGCCCATGCAAAGTCCATGACAAAAATTAGCACCTTACCTAAGCTATGAAAGCAGTAAACACATCAAACAACATGGAAGCAGTTACCACCAGGAAGTTCCAAAATAATAATAAACGATCCAAATCATGAATTAGCCTGAGTATCCTAAATGCAATAGGGGAACCAAATTGTAACATAGCAAAGACGACCAAATTAACCAGCAAAGAGTAACAGGAAAGCATCTAGTTGTAAAGCATTTTCATAAAGCATAGGAGTAGAGAACAAACCATAAGTTTTTTTTTTTTTTTTTCATTTACAAGGTGGATGCAAACAATACCAAACTAACAGAGTCTCTAAGATGCTACATGTAAAAACCTAAATTTTCGTATTAAGATGAAATGGAGATTTTAATGACTTTAGTATATAGTGGGTTGTTAAGTTGATTAATGGAGGATATTTGAAAAGTAAATTGATCAAAGTATGGAGATTGGCTTCAATTTGTAATATCCTTAGTTCTATGTTATATAGTTTGATGATTATTAATAAGTTTAATAAGTAATAATGTGTTAACTTGATCGATGCGTGTCATTAGGAATTTGATTGGTTAAAATTTTGGAGACTTAGCCATTTTTGGCACGAAAGGGGGCAATAGGGCACCCATGCCTCTTTGTGGGGCACCTATGATGTTCTACAGAATGTCAAATCGAGTTATTTCTTTTAATCAACCATTAGTCGCTTTTTATCTTGTTTAAGCCATGCTATGTGACTAGGGGGAGGGGCTTAAGCTCTTGTAGCATACTTGAAGCCTAAGTGATCTTGTGCATATATGGGTGTATTGGAGGAGAAAGAAAGAGTTTGGCTGTTGGCGAGAAAGAGAGCTATGAGCCAAGAATGAAGCCGAATGAGCTCAACTTTAGTAAGTGGCTCTAGACTTGAGCAAAATCAAATAGGTCTTGTAGTTATGGAATTAGATGCCTAATAAACACGTTTATGCAATCAGTTTGATGATAAGATCAAAGATTTGAGTATATGATCAACTCGAATTTTTGAAGGTGTAATCGAGAGTTTACTGTGTGTGAGTTCTTCTCCATCGAAGGCTTGAGGTAGGAATTTCAAGCTTCTAAATAGCATATATAAGATGAAGAAAACTTGAAAATGTTGTTGTGATGCATATTCTAGATGTTGGAAGCATGAATGGATAATTTAAGTTGAGTTATACATGTATATATGTGTATGTATAAGTTTAAACCAAGATTTTGATTTTGAAAGAATGAGATAACTAAAACTTGTTTTGATCAATCCATTAGAGTCTTTTAGGTCCTAGACAACACTTAGAAACAAAGTTTTAAACAAAAAGTTGGATTTGGAAAAGTTTGAAAGCAAAACCATGAAATGGAGATTGGACCAAAATAAAGTAATGAAAGCAAAACCATGAAATGGAGATTGGACCAAAATAAAGTAACTTTTTTGATATATAGGGGTGCCCATGAACTTTTGTGGGGCACCTGTGACTCCCTATCTAGAATATTAAGTTTTGCTTCTTTATATAACAACTTGTATATTTTAAATCCCAAACGTTATGATATTAAATGATTGATTTAGAGTGATAAAGTAGGTGAAAGGTGTATAAATTAGAATGTGAAAAGCAACACTTGGATAGAAAGGTTGGCTTTTAAGATATGTTTAGTATTGTTTTAATGTTAAACTTACGTGCTTACATCCTATACTTAACATAGGTTTAATATAGAATTGTTCTAACGTTGTTAATGAGAATTGAGTTATATTTGTTTCAAATAAGTAGAGATTATGATAATGGGAAGAAGAGTTGCTAAAACGAAATAATAATATATTAATGTGATATTATAATGAATTGGGATTAGTGATTTGGATTTATGATAATACAAGTTATTACTTGATTGAAGGAGATGATAAAAAGAATATGATAATGTTAATGGGGGGATGTTTAAGAGATAAGATATAAGCCATTGAATTACCAAGAGATATATGATTTACTATTTCATTGTTTTGTAAAACTATTGCATTATTATTGATTTAGTATAATTACTGAAATATGAATGGCTGTTTATATTGGATGATATTGATTATTTGATCATGATAAGAATAACTTGATTATGATGAATCACTTTGAAATATGATGAGTTATTGTTGAAATTAATAATGAAAGTGAAGAGAATTAATGAGAAGATGTGTTGATTTTGAAATATGATGATAAGTTATAGACACAATGTTGATAATATTAATGGAAATGAGATAAATTGAAATGTGATTGATATTATGATACAAGATGGAGGGTACAGGAAAATATGAAGGGTAAAAGATTACTTTAGAGTTGGAGGACCTGAAACCTACGCAAGGATTGGTATTCATGCTATTAGGTTAGTAGCCTACAACATGATATATATATATATATTGTGGCTAATTGTGGCCCCTAATGACAATATGTGTTATGGCTAATCGTGGCCCTTAATGACAACGTGTGTTATAGCTAATTGTGACCCTTGACAACGACGTTGATTGTAACTACTCGCAAACTTAAATGAAGATGAAAATATGACTGAAAAACACTGACGATGATGGTACAAAAGATAATAATGTTGAGATTTATAATGGTGTTTGTTACTTAGATTTAATGTTGTATTATGAGGATCTTTAGAGATGTTATTCACCTATATGATGATTATGGTACTTGTTATTGATAATGCATTATAATTATGTTGGAGATGCTGATTTATATATGTGAATCATACTTTATGTCTTTTGTTTACATATTATATATTTTTTTATTATGCTTCATGGGCACAAGTGGACCAGTGTTCACGTCCCTACATAATTTGTTACAGAATCTGAGATTAAAACTTAGATGGGCCCGTGATTGGATTTGATGATGTAATTTCAGTAGCGGATATTTTTATATGAAGATTTAAAATGTAGTTATGCAAAACTATGTATTTGTTTAAGTCTAGAAACTATTCGATTAGGTTGTAAAATTCAGAAGGCCAAGATCTTATTTTGTGTTTAAGTTGGAACATTTTGCCCAGTTGGACTGGGGCTTGAATATTATGGAGTTTTATTATTGTAATTTGTTATTATGCTTGCTCCGGAGTGGTTATATTACTCTGATCAGGGTATTGGTAATATGTGCATGAGACGTATGGCTATTCATCCACCCCTCGGGTCACAAGATCTAAAACGTGACACTATAAAGTCAAATGCAGCAATATACATCATCATAAACGACACCTCTGATATTAGAAATGTTAAGGGGGCACAACACCACTAAAATTTCTTTATTTATTTATTCTTTTATTAGTATTGTTGTTGTTCATTTTGGATTGTCTAATTGAGTGTCTAGTTCTTCTATTTTATTAGGTGTATGATAATAAGAAACGTATAAAATGGATTGTTTAGGAACTCATCCAAACCAAAGCCCATCAGTCCTTTCTATGTGCGTGAGTCAATGTCTTTTGAAGTAGTTATCTATGATGGTACAAAGTCAAAATTAAGAGCTTTAGGAAATGAAAATTCTAACTCTTTAGCTTCTCTCCAATTTAATGCTTCGAAGTGTTGTGTTTATTGGGTTACGAGAAAATAGGCTTACATATATTTAGTAATTTCCTAAAAAATCCTCCTAAACAACATACATAATTCGGCATTACTATAACTTAAGATTTTCTTAGACAAATCCTCCAAACACATACAACTGTGTTTCATGACAAATCCTACTGAACAAATAGCTATGTTCTATGACTTCTTTGGGTCCAACACTCTGAGACCACTACATGGGCCAAGATTTGTTATTTTGCCTTACCATTCCTAAGTAATTAAAGAGCTCTTCATTGTCACATATTATGAACTAGATTGCACCACAAATAGAATAAAACATTCTACTAAGAGGGTCTGTCACACCCCATGCATTGATCAGAGCCATTTACTATCCTGGAGCAACATCCACAACAAATTGTAACATAATACAAACAAGTCTCGATTATTACCAGGCTAACATGTTCCAACACGTCCCATAATAATAATAATAATAATAATAATAATAATAATAATAATAATAATAATAATAATA
>QLOD02000001.1:28839577-28851959 GCA_003260245.2 Sideroxylon spinosum | reverse complement strand
TATCTCTATCACTTTATTGTTCTTGAACTAATCAAGCTTTGGAGCATTTTCAATGGCTAATGGTCTTCTTTATCTTCTTTTGTTAAGTTTACCTCTCCTTCTTAAATAAGAATGCTTTTCATTCTTTATTCTAATCCTATGCATCGTCATTTTCGATATTCTTGGAAGAAAATTTATTAAATCCATCAAACACAACATGAATAAATTCTTCTACAACTAAAGTTCTTTTATTATCCACTCTATAAGCTTTGCTAGAGGTAGAATATCCATGAAATATTGCTCCATCTGATTTAGTATCAAATTTTCCCAAGTTATCTTTATTATTATTCAAAACAAAACATTTACAACCAAATGCATGAAAGTAGCTAATATTAGGTTTTCTACCTTTCCATAGCTCATATGGAGTTTTCTTTAAAATGGGTATAATCCTTATTTGATTTACAATATAGTAAGCGGTATTAATCGTCTCGGCCCAAAAGTACTTTGATAGATTATTTTCACAAAGTATAGTTATAGCCATTTCTTCAAGAGTCATATTCTTTCTCTCAACTACACCATTTTGTTGAGGAGTAGTAGGAGCCGAGAAGTTATGGTCTACACTATGTTCATCACAACATTTTTCAAAAGAAGAATTTTCATATTCTCTACCATGGTTACTTCTAATTGAAAAAATAAGAAATCCCTTTTCATTTTGAAGTTTGTAACAAAGTTTTGTAAAAGCATGAAAAGTTTCATCCTTATAAGATAGAAATACTACCCATGTAAATCTTGAGTAATCATCAACTACCACATGTGCGCAAGATTGTTCACCAAGAGCTAAAGTCTTTACAGTGCCAAATAGATCCATGTGTAATAGTTGTAATGGTTTAGAAGTTGAAATCATATTTTTAGATTTGAAAGATGTTCCAACTTGTTTTCCAAATTGACACGCATCACATAATTTGTCTTTTTCAAATTTAATAGTAGGTAAACTAACAACTAAGTCGTATTTGGAATGTTTTGAAATTAAATCTATGCTAGCATGTCCAAGTCTGCTATGCCATAACACAACTATTATCACTCGTTGCCGAAAAAGAATTTGACATCATTCAAAGATAAATAATTTAAATAAACAACATAAACATTTTCATGTCTATGCCCTACAAATAATGTCTTGTGGTCTTTGATGTTCTCTATGATGCAATGGGAATGGTCAAATATGACACGATTATCTTTATCACATAGTTGACAAATACTAAGCAAATTATGTTTTAAACCTTCAACCAGTACTATATTTTTAATGGTGGGGAATGGAGCTTTACTAATGTTATCTACACCAATACTTTTTTTCTTTGCTATTACCTTTGAAAGTTAAAAACCCTCCATTTTTAGAAGATAAACAAATGAACATAGTTGCATCCCCCCGTCATATGCTTTGAGCAAGCACTATCAAGGAACCATCTTTAACTCTTTGATTTAGATTTCAAGTAAACCTACAAGAAAAAATCAACCATTGACTTTTGGTACCTAAAACTTCTTGGGTCCTTGAGGGTTAGACATATCATCATTTAAATTTATTTTTCTCTTTGACCACATTATTTTTGATCCAGTATAAGTCTTTCTCCTATAAATGTAAGAATGAATAATGTGTCATTTTTTATTACAATAATGACAAGTAGAATGATGACTACTAGATGATGTTTCTTTTTAAAACAAATCCTTACAAAAATTTTTGCTTTTTAAAAGAATTAAAGCTAATTTTACTTTTGTTAAAAACATATTTCTGTCTACCAAGAATCGTACCTAAGTTTTCACTTCCTTTAACAAATTTTATAAGATATTTTGTTAAATCCTCTACTTGATTTTTTAAATTTTCATTTTCATTTTGGAAATCATTTTGAGTTGAGATTTTATTTCGATATCCTTTTTCAGAAATTCATTTTTTGTCTTTAAGACATCATTTTCTTGAGAAAGAGAAGAAACCATATTTTTTTAGAGAAATATTCTTTAAGGCAATTTTCTTAAGCTTATGATGTAAATCTTGAAAAGCATTTAAAAGTTTATTATAAGTAAATTGACTAGAAGATTCACATACCTCATTTTCCTCTTCTTGAGCCATAAAACAAACATTTACAATTTCTTCCCCATGTGACTCATCATTGGAGGAGCTATCATTGTTATCTCCCTAAGTTGCCACCATTGCATTCTTTTTGGCCTTTTTATAACTCTTTTCAAGTTGAGGACGTTCAGTCTTGATATGACTGGGCTTTTTGTATTCATAGCAAATAATAACATCTTTCTCACTTGAGTATCCTTTGATGTCTCATTCTTATGAAATTTTCTTTCGCCTTATTTCTTTTTGTTAATGTATCTTTTGAATTTTCTAGAGTTCATAGCAATGTCTTCATCATTTTCATCACTTGATCCATCAACACTTTTATCATTTAATGTGGACTTGAAAGCATTTCATTTCTTCTTTTTGGAGTCTTCTTCCTTATCAGCTTTTAAAATAATCTCATGGGTTATAAGAGAACCCAAGAGTTCATCTAGGCTCAATTTCATGAGATCTTTAGTTTCTTGGATGGCCGTCACCTTTAGTTTTCACCCCTTTGGCAAAGACCTAAGAATTTTTCTCATCATTTCATTGGTGGTATAGATTTTACCAGGAGATTTCAAACAATTTATAATATCAGTAAATCAAGCAAACATTTTCGAAATGGACTCATCTGATTTCATTTTAAATAATTCATAGTGATGAACAAGCAAACTGATTTTGGATTCTTTAACTTGATTAGTACCTTCATGAGTGACTTCTAATCTATCCTAAATTTCCTTTACGGTTTCGCATGTAGAAATTCTATTAAACTCATTAAGATTAAGTGCACAATATAACAGGTTCATAGCTTTAGCATTTAATTAGACTTTACCTTCATCAGCTTCGATTTATTCACTCTCATCCTTAGGAACAATCTTATTATTTATGATTTTAGAAGGAATATAGGGTCCATTAGATATAACTTTCCATGACCCATAATCAATGGCTTGAACATAGATTCTCATTCTAGCCTTCCAGTAATAATAATTTGTTCCACTGAACAAAAGAGGTCCGTGGGTGGATTGGCCTTGAAAAGTGGAGGCACCCAAAGAGACTACCATGATCTTAACTCTTACACGATTAAGTAAAAAACAAATGCTCTTACTCTGATACCAATTGTTGTCCCAAATAGCAACACTAGACGGAGAGAATAGGGTTGCTTAAAAATTTTTACAAATAAAATATTCAACTCTTAAAGCAAATACGTCAACATGAAAAGGATAATAAAAAATAGAATACACTTAAAAAATATTCAATATTTGTGGATGAAAAGTGAGTGCTAGTGTTTTCAACAAAAACAAAGAAAGAGAAAGGGAAGCAAACACATGGTTCAGCTTTAATATTTTTTACGTCCACTCCCCAAGGCTTTTCTTGAGAGTTCTTCACTCTTCTTTGAAGAGCTTATTATACACCAGCCTTCCATGGAGCTAAAAACATCTCCCAAGTGATTTTATCCCCAAATCACTCACATCAATTGATTTTATCCCCAAATCTCTCTACATGTCTCTCTTAAATAACACCATTTGTTTTGGTTCTAACACTTGAACCAAAACCAATAAGAGTTTACTCAACTCTCTGAAATGAAGTGGATTATAAATTTCCCTCTCTTACAATAATAATGATGAGTTTAACACTCACTCAAATAAAAAAGAAACTATCACAAGTTAAGTATAAAAGATGAAACACAAATGTAGGAAGAAATTACTCTATCTTTACAAAATGATAAACTTTCTTATTTCTCTTTGTAAGCAATTCTTTCATGCTTTTTCTCCTCCTTGAATTTGAATTTTAGACTGTATCCATAGGCAAAAATCGTTAAATGGCCGTTACTAAATGGAAAAGCACTTTTGTCCTTAAAAGAAATTGAATCTCTTTACTTTCAATGTTGCCTTCCAGATTTAGATTTTCTATGATAAATTTGTGATCATTTTTCACCCTCATAACGTTCATATATGACATTGCCTCAGAGTAATGACTTTGTAAAAATATAAATCAACTATATTTCGGCCAATTTTGAGTTCATCTAATAGTTAGATTTTCAGATATGGCCTTTAAACTGAGAGTAGCTCAATAGATAGCTATTTCTGAAATTTTACATCTGTGTTTCTAATTAAGGCTACTATTTCAATATGATGCTTTAAGAATTTGAGAAACTTAAAAAACAGAAGTTTTAGCTTTATAAGTCTTTTTGTCACGCTACAAAAGTCAGAATTTTTTAATTTGTAAGTTATGAGTTAAGGGTCAAAAACCAATACTAGCTCTAGAATTCAGAATAACATTTTCTTCTCTAAAGACTAATATTCTAACTCATTTTTGGACATCTTAACTATAGATCCATGAAAATTTCCCTAGGTAAAGTTATAGTTATGAAAGTCGAGTTTACTATGTTAAAATTTCATGAAAATTGAACCGTTAGATCTTCTGGTATCATTCATATACTAACATATGTCTAATTTGTATGGTCATCCGAGTTCAACTTCAAGTCTTCATCTTTCTTTGATTTCCACTACTCCAAACTTTGAAATTCCTTTATTTCATCATCTAGATTATGTTAAAATATTTGAAAAATAATAGTAATCTCTTCCAAGTATTTTATCTTGAATTTGTCAAATTAAAATGAATTGTAACATTTCATACAATGTCTATTTAAAATTTAATTGTGAAATGTAATTCAATGTTTGTTATTATCAAAATTAATTATAAAATTAAGTTTATAAATCTTGGGTCAACAGCCTCCTTTTTTTTTTTTTCAGGTCTCTCTCCCTCCTTAATTAGTAAAAATTTTAATTTTTCATACCCTCTCTCTTTAATCAATACAAATTTTAGTTTATGATACTCTCTTTTTAATAATATAAAGAATAGAGAAAATTTATTTGTTTTGGTCTTATCAGCTAAATGAATTGACTTTTAGCATTATGGGATTCAGTCGAAGACGTACTTTGGTAATTCGTTTTCATTAACAGTTATTTTATAATTATTTTGTCGTGATCAGCATTTGTTAATTTTTTTTATCTTAATAATAGAACAAAAAAATTCCAATTTTTAGTTGATAAACTAATTGATTTTGTTTTCTTATTAATTATTAAACTAATTGCCCAAATGATGTTTGTGGTAATTAAATTGGCAAAGTGATCTTAGTCTTTGTTTGGGAGAATGAGATAAAAAAGGAAAGGAAGGGAACTCAAATAAATAAACGAAAGGGAAAGGATGGGAATGTAAGTTAATAATTTTTTTATTTGTTTGAGAAATATGGGAAAAAAATGGAGGGCATGATAATGAATATAGTTAAAAATACAATTATACCTTTTAAATATATTTAATTATGACACATATTTTTGAAAATAATAAAAAAATAGTAAGGGAAAAATAGAGAAATCATACTTTTTTTTTGTTACATCTATTCCTTGAGTGAAAGAAAGTTAGTTAATGGGGGTGAATGACTCACTTTCATTATTTCTAGTCCCATCCATTTTACCTCCTAAACAACATAAATTGTTTCACCTCCTCTTATTTATTTTCTTTCACCCCCATCCACCTCCTTCCAAACAAAGGCTTAATGAAAGTGACATTATGTAGCACGATTTCATCCCAGGCTAAAAACGAGACACCATAACGCTTCCTCTGGATCCAGGCTAAAAACGAGATATAGTGTAGTAGTTTTTTAGAATGACTAAGCTAAAATCATGACATCTACTTATCAATTCTCGAAGTGTAAGGTATCGCTAAGTAGTAGCTCGGATGTGTCTAGGATCGTCCTCAAGGAAAAGATGTCTGGAAGCTTTTGGGGGTGAAATAAAAAAAAAAGTTTTTGTGGATTTGAAAGAAGTTTGATTTAGAATGAATAAAATAAATGGAATAAAAAATAATACTAGTGTAGATTATTTTTTCAATAATCAAAGTGGCATAGACTTTAGATTTCCCCCCATTTTTTTTATCTTGCAAGTCCTGATTTATTAATACATTTTTATTATTCAATTGTTACTACAATAGTGCTATTGGAATTAGGAATGCGGTGGAACGTGTTTTCAAAATTTTTTATTCAGATTAATTATGTTTGAAAGATTATAAACTCCTTATGTCAATGTAGTCGAAATACAATAACGAATTTGAATCAATAAATAGAAATCTAAACTTTTGTCATTTTTTGATTTGATGTTATTTCATGAACCTCTTTTCAGTTTCTCGATGGTTAAGATTCTACATTTTTGCTCTTTGTCCTATTAGGATCCTCTCAGAGTTTTTTTAACAGCTAAGGTTGTGTGGGTAACTAAATAGACTGATTATTTTTATCGGCAATAGCAGAAGACTTAGGTGTAAAACAAACTTAAGTTGGCTAATTAGGAAATTATATATAATTATCTCATTATTGCGAATACATCCCCTAATACTTATGCCTTATTCCACTAAAAAGATATAACCGAACTCCAACCATGGTGTACTGAAATAATCATATAAAATACCTTGTTCACTCTTTAATTCATCAATTAAACCCTCTACTGACCTAAGGCTTGTAAACTTAGTTTTATAATTAATTTTGATGATAGCAAATATTGAATTAAATTTCAAAATTAATTTTCAAACACATTGTATTAAATATTACAATTAATTTTAATTTAATAAATTTAAGATAATATGCTTGGAAGGGATTGATGTTATTTTTCAAGTATTTGTAAATAAATAGGATGAATAAATACAGAAATATCAAAGGTTGTAGCAATAGAAATCAAAGTAAGATGAAGACTTGAAGTAGAGAGTTAACTCGGATGAACAGACAAATCAGACACATGTTAGTATATTGAAGATATTTAAAGATCTAACGGTTCAATTTCCATGACATTTTAATATAGTAAACTAGAATTCTATACTTATAACTTTTTTGAGAGAAATGTTTGTGGATTTAAAGGGAAATTGTCCAAAAAGGATATGGAAGATCAGTCTTGGTAGAAGAAGTCTAATTCTGAATTTTGGAGCTGATCTTAGTTTTTAGGACATAACTCATAATCTACAACTTTAAAAATTATGATATTTGGTGTGTGAAAAGAAGACTTATAAAAATACAACATTTGTAGTTAAAATTTTTCAAAATTCAAAAGCATCATGGTGAAACAGTAGTCTTAATTGGAAACACAGATTCAGATTATTAGAAAAAGCTATCTAGAGCTGGTCTTGGTTCGAAAGCTATATTTAAAGATTTAACCATTAAATAGGGCTCAAATTTGGCCAGATGATTGTTGACTTATATATCCATAAAGTTATTAGTCTGAGTAAATGCCAAGTATGAATGTTATGAGCAAGACAAATAGTTACAAATATATCTCAGAAAATTTGAATCTGAACGACAGCATTGAAAGCAAGGAAATTCATATTCTTTCAAGAGGTAAAAGTGTCTTTTCACTTAGTCACGGCCATTTAGGGATTTTTGCTTACAAATAGAGCCTCATATTAGATTCAACAACAAGAAGAAAACAAAAAAAAAGTGTTTACAAAGAGAAACACGAAAGTTTACTATTTCACAAATATAAATTGATTTCTTCCTACATTTGTGCTTCATCTTTCATATTCAACTTGTGAGAGTTTTTTTTCTTTTTTATTTTTGATTTAATTGAGTTTTAAACTCATTGTTGCTATTGTGAAGGAGGAAAATTTATAACCCTCTTAATTTATGAGAGGTCGGTGAGCTCTTGGTTCTATTGGTTTAAGTGTTGGAACCAAAATAAGGGATATTCTTTAAGAGAGACCTATAGAGTGATTTGAGGATAGAATCAATTGGCATGGGTGATTTAGGGATAAAGACCCGTGGGAAAGATTTTTAGTATCTTGGGAAGCAAGTGTGTAACAAATTCTTCAAGGAATAGTGGAGAAATCTCAAAAATGGCTTTGGGGAGTAGACGTAAACAACATTAAAGCCAAACCACTATAAATCGATTGCGTTTACTTCTTCTCCATTTTCTTTATATTTATTACAAACACTAGCACTCACTCTTTATCCATAAATATTGAATATATTTTAAGTGCATTCCATACTTGTTATCTTTTTCATCCTGATAGATTTATTATAGTGGTTAAAATTTCTATTTACAGAATTTTTTCAAGCTACCTCATTCTTCCCCCTCTAGTGTTATTATTTGGGACAACATTTGGTATCAGATCAAGGGCCTTTTATTTTTACTTAACTATCTAAGAGTTAAGATCGTGGTAACCTCTTTTGGTACTTCTACTTGTGAAAGACAATCAAACCACCTATCTCTTTTGTTTAATAGAACAAATTATAATTATTATAAGGCTAGAATAAGAATCTATGTTCAAGCCATTGATTATGGGTCATGGAATGTTATATCTAATGGATCCTATGTTCCTTCTAAAACTATAGACAATAAGATTATTCCTAAAGATGAGAGTGAATGGATCGAAGTCGATGAAGTTGAAGCCCAATTAAATGTTAAAACTATGAACACGTTATATTGTGCACTTGATCCTGATGAGTTTAATAGAATTTCTACATATGAAACCCCAAAAAAAATTTGGGATGAATTAGAAGTCACTCATGATGGTACTAATCGAGTTAAAGAATTTAAAATTAGTACATTTGTTTATTATTATGAATTGTTTAAAATGAAGCCGGATGAGTTAATTTTGGAAATGTTTACTAAATTTACTGATATTATAAATTGTTTGAAATCTCTTGGTAAAATGTATACTAATGTTAAAATGGTGAGAACAATTCTTAGGTTTTTGCTAAAGGGGTGAAAACTAAAGGTGATGGCTATTTAAGAAGCTAAAAATATCACAAAATTAAGCCAAGATGAACTTTTAAGTTCAGATGAATTTTTAAGTTCTCTTATAAGTTGTGAGATTACTTTAAAAATTAATGAGGAAGAAAACTCGAAAGAGAAGAAATGAATTGCTTTCAAGTCTACATTTAATGATGAAAGTGATGATGAATCAAGTAATGGAGACGATGAAGACATTGATATAATCACTGGAAAATTTAAGAGATTCATTAGCCAAAAAAAACAAAGTAGAAGAAAATTCTATAAGAAGAAAATAATCAAAGGAGACTTAAGTATGAAAAATTTTATCATTTGCAATGAATGTAAAAGGTCGGGTCATATCAAGTCTGAACATCCTCGACTGAAAAAAGATTTATAAAAAGGACAAATGGAAGGCAATGGTGGCAACTTGGGAAGATAACAGTGATAGTTCCTCCGATAATGATTCATATATAGAAGAAATTGCAAACATTTGTTTGATGGCTCAAGAAGAAAATAATGAGGTATCTGAATTTTCTAATCAATTTACATATAATGAACTTGCACCGGTGGTAACTTAGGAAGGTAGTGATGATAGTTCCTTCGATGATGATTCACATGTAGACGAAGCTGCAAACATTTGTTTAATGGCTCAACAAGAAGAGAATGATGTATGTGAATTTTCTAATAAATTTATTTATGATGAAATTTCAAATACTTTTAAAGATTTACATCATGACTTTAAGAAAATTGCTTTAAAGAATGCTTTTTTTCAAAAAAAAGTTGGTCTCTTCTCTCTCTCAAGAAAATGATGTCGTAAAGAAAGAAAATGAATTTTTCAAAAATAAGCTTGAAACTAACATTTCGACTCAAAATGATTTCTAAAATGAAAATAAAACCTTAAAAAATCAAGTAGAGGAATTAACAAAATCTCTTGCAAAATTTGTTAAAGGAGGAGAAAACTTAGATTTGATTCTTGGTAGACAAATATGTGTTTTTAATAATAGTGGAATTGGTTCAAACCCTTTTAAGAAGAAAATTTTTTATAATGTTTTGTTTTGGAAAGCAACATCTTCTACTAGTCATCATTGTACTTGTCATTATGCGTTTATAAGCGAAAGACTTATAGTGGACCTAAAATGATGTGGGTTCCAAAGAACAAACTAAACTTAAGTGATGACATTTCTAATCTTTAAGAACCCTAGAAGATTTGGGTACCAAAAGTCACTGGTTGATTTCCTTTTGTTGGGTTGTTGGATTTTTGATGACTAGTTCTTCGTCAAAGTTCCCGGAATATCGATTTGACTATAGGACGACAGTGACTTCTCACAGTTGACATTACTTGTTATTTTGTAAACTGAGAAATGATTAGACTTATTTTAAGGGAAACTTCATATGAGCTATGGAAAAGTAGAAAACCAATATTAGTTACTTCATGCATTTAATTATAAATGTTTTGTTCTGAATAATAATAAAAATAACTTGGGAAAATTTGATACTAAATTGGATGAAACAATATTTATTGGATATTACACTTCTAGCAAAACTTATAGAGTGTATAATGAAAGAACTTTTGTTTTAGAAGAATCTGTTCATGTTTCATTTGATGAATCTAACAAATTTTCCTCCAAGAACATTGAAAATGATAATGACATAGGATTAGAACAAAGAATGAAAAGAATTACTATTCAAGAAGAAAAAGTAAACTCAACAGATGAAAAAAAAGAAAAGCCATTAGTTATTTAGAATGCTTCAAAGCTTGACGAGTTTAATATGTGTAGGTGTTTGGATTGGGTTCCTAAACTTGGATTTTTTTTTTCTGATCTTTGAATCTTCTCTTGCTCGTTGTTGATTGAACATGGGTCTAGACAAAGACTTGTACAAATAGGGGTGTGAACAAGGCTTAATGCTTAGTGAATTTTCAAGTGATCTTCGAATTGAAGCTACTATGGATCAAACACATGTCTATACCAAAGCCTGCTTGGACAAGGGACTGGACCTCCTTGTGACATCCTAAATTTTTATTATTTATTAATTTATTTTTTTAATTTATGCTTGGAGATTTTAATTGTATTAATCTGGTATTATTTTAATTTTTGTTAATCTTAATTGGAGTAATTTGTATATTACTATAATACTTTTAAAATTTATTTAATCTTAATTTAAATTAATTAGTAAATTAATTAGTTAGACTAGGTTGATTGATACGGCCTACAAGGGTAACGTGGCTGGCATATATAACTCTACATAAGGTTATGTATAAGTTAGTGCTACACCACGTGGCAAGTAACAAAATAAAAAAAGAAAAAAAAAAGGGTAAGTCAATTGATAGGCTTGTTGAATGGGTGGTAGGAGCCTAGCATGTGTATTTTTACATGTGTGTGTGCATGTGAGGTTGGATATGGCGACGTAGCAAGTTTAGAAAAATAAATAAAAAATAGAATGGCACATTAAGTTGAGGCGGTGGGGATTGAGAAGGCCATTTGATATATATAAATACATATATGTGTATAGTTAATGGCTAGGAAACAAAATAGTGAGAAAGATTAATAAAGGGCAAGAAACAAGAAAAGTTTAAGAAGTTTGTCTAAGCTGTTAAAGGTAATTTATTTTTTTATTTTGTTAATTTAAAATTAATCCTATGAAAGTGCAAATAAATTAAGTACGTTAAGAATAAAATGGTTGTGTTTTGTTTATTAGATTTTATTTTGTTTAATTAATTAATATATGTATAATATATAATTTATTTAAGTTAAACTTAAGACTCGGGGATAGTCAATTGCAATCACCTCAATAAAATCATTTTCCCAGAATATTTGTTGTCAAGTCGGTGTGTTAAATTTAAAGGTAAAAGGTAATAAATTTGAATTAATAAATTTTGTCTCTTTGATATTAATTATTTATGATAGAAGTATTGATTGTTGTGAATCAATTTTATTAATGAGAAATTGAGATTATTTAGGGAAAGCTAACTTTTGGAATTAATATTTTTATTTGAAGAATTATTTGTTTAGAGAAATTGACTATTCATGAATTTATTATGTTGATACTGAATTATAAATATTTATGGAGTAATAATTGTGAATTGATAATTTTTATTGTTTTAATGTTAATAAGTGAATTATGATTATTTATGGGAAAATAATATTTATATTGGAGAAATTATTTATATGTAAATAGTAATTATTTATGTAGTAATTGGGTTGATAATAAAGAAAGTGGTGATTATTTATGGAATAATTTATATGGATAAATAAAAATAATATTGATTATTTTTGAAATAATTGTATTTGTAGTTATGGAATAATAAAGCTGATTTTTATTTAAGGAATTATGAATTAATTATGGAATGTTGGTGTGTAGATTGATAAATTTGTTTTAAGAAATTGTTTATTGTTTGTAAATTAATTGTGCTAATGCTGAATTATGATTATTTATGGTATGATACATGTGAATTTACATCTTTATTTAAGAAATAATAATAATAAATAATAATAATAATAAATAATAAATACCATTGCTTAGCATGGATTATGTGCATTACACATGCATTTAGAGT
>QLOD02000001.1:28802318-28821130 GCA_003260245.2 Sideroxylon spinosum | reverse complement strand
ATGTATATTGTATTATTATTTAAATTGATTATCATGCAAATGTGTCATGGGATGGTTAGTTGGGGCCTAATGATGATGACGATGGTTGATAAATAAAATGTGGTGATGAACTGAGTGTATTTTTTTATCACTGTCAATGTTGATACATTTAAATTAATAATTGTTTATTTGTTGGGCACTTGATTGTGTAATTACTATAGATTATTTTTGGTGTATATTTATTATCTTTTATCTTAAGTATAATAACTCCACTGAGTGTATGACGCTCACACCTAAATTTACACATTTCAGGTTGAGTTTAGAAGTGACTACAAGTGTTTGGAGGAGATCCTGAGATGTTTATTTCCTTGGTTTAATCACATGTTAGTATTTAGAGTTTGTATAAATAAGCCTAGAGTTTTAACCATATTTGACTTATGTTTTGTTTAATGGGTTTTAAAAGTTGTAAGTTTGTAAATATTTAAGTACTTATGAGTTTTCTGTTTTATTTTCTTAGTTACAATTTAATAAAAACTTGAAATGTCGAATTTTCTTTTATTGTTTACAAAATGTGATTATTAATATATTATGGGCAGTGGATTTAAAGATGTTCGCTCTAAAATAGGGTACGACATTACCCTTGGCAACTCATTTGGAAACACATTTGAATACTCACACTCAATAGGTAGCTCATTAAGCTTAGTCTTTAGCTTTTTAGCATCAAACACATAAGCAATATATCCCTGATATCCTTTACTGAACATAACCAAACCAGCTATCTGCACTACACAGTCTTTGTATGCATCTTTTACTAATACTACATCACTAGTAGGAGTAGCCATGGCCAACATAGAATCTAACTGGGAGAGTGGTTGGTCTAAATGCACACAGAATGCTCGGGATATAAAATAATAGGTAGAACCAGAATCTATCAATGCACGAGCAAGTCTAATGGTAATGGAAAGCATACTTATAATAACATGAGGAGATGCATGAACATCCTGACGAGCCATAAGATAAACCCCGAGCCTGTAAGTAAGATCCTCTTGCTGCTCCTCTGCCTCTCTGTGTAGCCACTGAAGGAGTGTTGCTTCTATTAACTACACTAGCCATAGATGTTGTTGGAGTAGATAAAGTAGAAAAGTTTCTTGGAATATGTCCCTCCTGACCACATCGAAAACAAGTCAAAGGTCGCTGAACTATACAATCACTGGCGTAATATCCTATAGCCTCACACCTAAAGCATACCACATTCCTTACTCTTTCTCTAGCATCAACTCCTCACGAACTAGATGGTGTCTACCTCGAACTTTATCCCTGGGTGCTACTATAACTTGCACTTCTTCTTAGCCTTAATTGGCTTGCATCTCTATGACTTTGGAAGCTTGGCTTTTCTATCTAGAAGACTCATCTTCTACCTTCCGAGAAGTTGGAAAATCAAATCTAGCCTTTTTAGATTGTTCTTGCCTTTCGATGGCCTCCCAAACATCTTTTTCTACAATCTTTGTCTTATTTACTAATTCCCCATAACATCTCATTTCAAAAGCAGAAATTCAAGATTTGATAGAAAGCTCCAATCTTTCCTTGAACCTTTGGTATTTTGCATTTTCTGCTTGCACCAATTTTGAAGCAAATCTAGATAATGCAGTAAATTGGGCTTCATACTCTGTAACAGACATCCTTTCTTACTTTAAAGTAATAAAATCCAGTTCTTTAATTTATCTATATGACTGGGGAAAATACTTGTCATTGAAGACATCAGTGCATTGCTTTTAGGTCATTCCAGTGGTTATTAGTCTTTTAGTAGCCTACCACCAAAATTTGGCTTGATTTCTCAACATAAGTGCAGCTAGAATAATTTTTTTCTCATCAGATATCTTCATCACCTCAAAAACTACCTCCATTATGTAAATATCCACATAAAATAAAGCATAACCAATCAATTTTATATTATATCCATTGGTAAAATAAAACAAAAATCCCACGTGTACTTAAATATATACAAACATATAAAACCCATTAAATAGAACATTAGTTAATATCATTGAAAAAGTTTATTTACATAAACTCAATTAACAAACTTAGGATTAAAAGTGTAATAGGGAAATAGACAACTTATGTCCTCTTCCAGGCATATACAACCACTTTTAGACTCAATCTGAAATATGTAGGTTTAGGTGTGAGTGTCACATACTCAGTGGAGCTATCATACTTCAAATAAAAGATAATAAATATACACTAAAATTAGCCACAATAATTATATTGTCAATCATCTCTGTAACAAATTTTAATTAATTTAAATGTTCCATATCTTTCGATGCTAAAAAATATATTTCATCACATAATCTATTACCATTTTCATTTAACAATCATCATCATCACATTAGGCCCTAACTAGCCGTCTCATGATACCTATGCATGATAACCAGTTTTAAATAATAATGTAACACATGTGCCCCCATCTGGCCTATGAGTTGAGTGCTCAACCATGAATAGTGGCTTTAATTATCATGTCCCACTCGCCTAATTAGGCATTCCTAAATACTAATTCGAATATAAACAAATTATGCAAATCAAACATTGAACAATTAGACTATAAATTAAATTAATAAAAAATATAAATCTAATGAATAAAACACAACTATTCCATTTTTAAGATAATTTATTTACCTTCCATAGAATTAATTTTAAATTAACAAAATAAAATAACTTACCTTTACAGTTGGGTTAAAATCTCTAATTCCTCCTTCCCACACTCCCTTTTTTCTCATTATTCTTTTCTTTGGTGTGACGTTTTTTTTCCTCATGCTACACACACTAAGTACATATATATGTTCCGCTCCCCACTTTTTACCAATTCAACACCTTTTCTTTATATGTTTTCTTCTTCCTAACGTTGTCATGTGGCTTTAGGGATGTCAATGGGAAGGGTACACGAGGGTCCCTAACCAGATCGAAGCCAATAAAAACTCGTTGGAAAATACCCTAATGGGGTTGGGAAGGGCTCAAGATTGAAGTTTAATACCTATGTGAGTTTGAGATTCGCCTATAGGGTACTTGGTACCCAATACCCGCTTATGCTTATAGGGTACCTGTTAAGTGCCTATTTAATAAAGTAAAATATAATATAATATAATATATCTTTATATTATGGAATTCTTAAAATAAATTTTTGAAATTCTTAAGCTAAGTTTATTTATGAAATTTCACTCATTTTTTCCTTAATATATAATGTGGGGTATCAGTAGCCTCAGTCCCCAAATCTGAGAATCTATCCCCTTTTAGTCTTTTTTCTTGTTGTTTGCAATCGTGCTATTGCAATCATTAACAGTCATTGTTCTTTTATCCGACTTTGTAATCGGGGGCTAGTTTTCTTCAAGTACTAAATTATCTCTCAATTATTAGACTTTTCTAAAATTTCCACGAAACAATTTGAATTATCTTACTTAGGCTGATGGTTTAGATCTTTGACATTTTGTTGATAGTTGTTCTTAGCTTTGTTGGGATAGTTCATTTGGACTTGTTTAATTTATGATTTGTTGTGTGTTATCTTCACATATCATGGATTGTTCATATTGGGTTTGAAAATTCTTTATGAACTGTAACTCCTATTGAACTATTTTAAGGGGTATGCCCTTCCGTATTTTGTACATTTACTAGCAATTGTCAGTGCCTAAAGGCACAGAAATATAATTTGATTTGTAAATAACTTAAATTTAAATTTATACAAGCAAACTTACATAAAAAAAATGTAAAAATAATCTATAAAAATAAAAATCATTACGGTATGAAATTTTCTTATTTATTACAAATGTTATCACATTTTTTTAAATATTAATTTTAAATATTTTAAATCAAGTATTCAAAAAAAAAATGGAAAACGTGAAAAATAAAAATAAAAATAATACTGACCATTCAGTAAATCCAATAGTTAAAAAAAATATTTCAAATTCAAATTTTTAAACTTCTTTATTATATAAAAGACACAACGTGTAAAGTGTATGTATTTAAAATTTAATTTTCAAGCACATTAAAATTGAAATTTTAATTTAAATATTTATTTTTTAAGAAAATTTTAAAGAAAGTTAAAGTTTAAATATATATTTTAAAAAAAAAATTAGTTGACTTTGTCTAATAGGTATTCATAAATTTTGTTTAAGAAATGTCTACAAATTTATTATTTATTACAAAATATTATCAATTTTTTTAAGTTATATTATTGTATAAATACACATGATATTTTGTAGATAATAATGGTGTTAGATGGTAGAAAAATTACAATAAAAGTATAACTATACGTTATAAAAGTGATATGTAGCAAAATTTGATTAGAAAAAATTACAAAAAGTTGGCAAAAAGTTGGTGAATTTCAATAAAAGCTTTGATGATGTAGGATAAATGTCAAAAAAAATTAATTTTCAATTTATTTAAAAATAATTAATTCTTTATTTGAAATTTATTCATGAGCCCCCTGGGTTTCTCGCTATCTCCCTCTCTCTCTCTCTCTCATGCCATGTAGGACAAATGTCTTCTTAAATATTCTGTTTCATTATATAGATCTCTACTATTTATAAGATATTTCTTTTACATTAAAAATAAATTGGAGGTCCTTTAACTAATGAATTTGTTCAATTTAATAAATTTAACATTTTTTTTCACTTGCTATTTATTTTATTTTATTTTATTTTTATCTCAAGTCAGGTATTTAACGGGGAATTTAACTAATTGAATATAAACGGAGTTCACGGGTTTAGGATGGGTTTCGCGAGTTTGGGACGGAAACAGGTTTGAGATTCCTACTACAAAACAAACGGCTTTGGGATGGTAATGGTAAGCAAAAAATAAAAGGGTTTGGTAATGAAATTGGCTAATTAAGTGGATACTCTACCTATTTACATCACTAAATGGCTTCACCAATCTTGTACACAAAACGCACACCTAATCTTGTACACCTATCCACACATGTGTATCATAAAACTAGCCACTGCACCTGCATATGCACCTTCAACATTAACTTAAACTAATTAATACATATTAATGAATTAATTAAACTGCTAATTAATTTAGATTAAGATTAAATAAATTTAAAATAATACTAAATTAACACAATTAAAATTTTCTAAGCATAAAATAAAATTTAATTTTACAATGCAGTCTAAAAATAACAAAAAATTGAGGATGTTGTAATTGGATTAAAGCATTATTCTAGAATTTGTTTAATTTATAGATGGGATTGTAATATTATTAATTTGGATACATTCAATTTGGTTGAAAAGCCATAAGACCAAGATGTCATTTTGAGATTATGGTAGTGCGCTAATCTCGGGTTTGATCGGAGCTTAGTTAATATTATTATTTTATTGTTATCCTATTGCTATATATTATGGATGTCTACTCTAAGGTAGCTATGGCTCTGATCAGGATAAAGTTTAAAATATGCATGTTGTGCATGATTCCATTTCACTTAGCCCTTGAGTCACAAAATCGGGGGCACAATAGGTGATGTGCTGCGAGGTAGAGATGACTGAATAATCAACAATGGCAATGACTCATTGTGTTCTGTATAATGGTGTAGTCATCAATGCTAGGAAGCTCAATAGGCTCGCGAAGTGACAATGTTAGCCTAACCGAGATGATTGGGCTTAATCTAGCTGAGGTAGATGATCCATCTTTGTCTGAGGTGGACGGGCCCTATGACTAGCCGAAACATTACCACAAGTATATGGGTCATTATTTAGTAGAATAGGGTAAGCAATTATTGTTCCCTTACAAAGAATGTTTCAATTATCAATTCTAGCTAACTCTTTTATTAATTAGACACTAATTATGCAAGATTTCTCAAAGAAAGTGCCAAAACTCAAAAATGCTAAACTGGACATTAATTACAAATAATTCTACGATTTAGATATCATCAAATGAATTATGCAATGAATAAAACTTGCCTTATGACTAAACCATTATTTTATAATGACTCTATTTCCTAAGATATTTGATTATCTCTTTCAAGACTAACCAATTGTGCTTATATTAATCCTACATTTACTTTCGTCATTGCAGGTTTTAGCACAAACTCTTTATGCCTATGAAATCGTTAACTAAAGTCACTTTGGTTTGTATTTTATTTCTAAACAATATAACCAAAGATTGTTGTTTTCACATACTAATACCAAACTTCCACTTTCATTTCATCATTCGGTATCTCAAACATGACAATAATGGCCAATTATTCACAAGAATACAAACCAAAAACACTAATTTTGCAAACAAAGAATCATTCATGAAGACATAATCTTAATCCATTAACATAAATTCAATGAATCCATCCTAACCCTAGAATAATAAAACTAACTAGAATTCATGAGAAACAATATATCAATGTACTAAAAACGTTTAAATGAAAATCAAAAGAGTTGGGAATGAATGAGTGCAAAGAAAGAACTCCACTAAAATAGAAGTTTATGGTCCAGGATTTCCTTGTAGCCTTTGACTCTAGCCTCCCATGGAACTCATCTTCTTGCAAATTTAGCCCCTACAAGATTCTCCTCTTCCTTACATTACATGCATTTTTCTTTTATAAGCATTCAGCCCCTAAATTAGGCTGATTTCATGCCCTTAAAATATGCCCCCTTATCCTCCTACGTTTAAACGCCTTTATCACAAAGAACTTGGAGAATGCTATTTTTCTAGCAAATTTCGTCAGCTAACTTCCAAGTTATTTTTGTCCTTCAAAATGACAGTGTAGAAGAAAAGTGTCTTCAGCAAAGTTGTTAAGATGGGTCTCATGTTTCCAACGCACTTGGCCTTGCTATTTGTGCACATCTACAACTTCTGGGCTAGGCTAAAAACTGAAATTGATTTTAGGATACTAACAGAATTTCTGTTACGAATTTAAGGCCAAGTTCTGAGTCCAAAACGATTTCTTTGTGTTCTAGGCCCTTCATTGTAGCATTATCTCTCAACTTTCTAGTAAGATAAAGAAAATCAAAACAGAGGTTTGTAGCTTCAAATATGAGCCAAAAACTTAGCAGAGGTCAATTATGGTGAGACTATCATTCTTAACCCAATTTAGGATTTGCACTCCAAATTCAAAGCTCAATAAAAACTTCAAAGGTAGCCCAAATTCAATCCAAACACCTACGTAATAACTAAAAATCCATAAAAATTAATTAAATAATAAAGAATCCCAAAATAATAATTAATTAAACTAAATGTTCCAAAACAACATGCAAAACTAAGCTAAATAAGATAAAAAAATGTGCAAATTAATTTCACAATTTAAATACTCTCAAGCAAAGAAAAACCATAAAAACAAATGATACTAACTATATTTAGTTTCAACAAATCACACTCCAAGTACCTATTATGCAATCATCACATCTTCAACTTAGTACACAACAATAACAAACAAAGAAAAACTAAGCATACTCACTTTCTTTTAATTAAATATCCATACACATTTTCAAGCTCAATCACGCTCATCATACAACTAACAAAATTGAATCATGTAAGGTTCGTTTGGCAACTATTTTGTTTTCAGTTTTTGTTTTTATAATTTTAAAAACTGAACATGAAAACTCGTTTGGCAAATTTGCTTTTAGTTTTCAGTTTCAAAAAAAATGAAAGCTATTTCCAAAATTTTTAAAAATTATGAAAATATAAAGTATGTGTTTTCTCAAGTTTTCATTTTTAGTTTTCATTTTCTGACACAATTATTATTAGTTACCGTCCGTTGGTCACTGCCAACATCCGACCACCGCCACCACTACCTTCACCAAACTTCGAACACAAACGAAGGTTTACATTTTAATTTTTTTTAAATCATGAAGGGCAAGAATGTCAAATTAATTAAAAAAACTAAAAAGTTAACTACAAGGGTTCGTTTGACAAAATTGTCAAAACTAAATAGAAAAATGTAAGAAAAAATGTTTTCAATCTTTTTTTTTTCTGTTACAAATATTTTGTCAATTTTATCATTTTATCCATTTTTCTTACATCGTATTAAAATGAATTATTTTATTCAAATATTTTACTAAACTAAAATTATTTTTAATAAATAATATAATGAATTTAATTATCTAAATTATATATGTATCATTTTTATTAAGTAAATGAAATTAATTGAATTAATTAACAAGTGATAAAACTAGTGCGATGTATGGATTTATCATATTATATATTTATTTTAATTTTTAATAAAAATTCATATTAATAATCATTTAAGAAAAATATGTTTTATTAAATTATATGCAAAAGATTAATTAACTTGTTAAATAAAGATTTTAATTCATTAACAAATAACATGTACACTTAATTTATTTTTACTAATTGACATATCACTTGATAAATAAATTATATTATCACTTTATTATATTAATCGAGAATCAAATTTGGATAAAAATTCAAGAATGACTTAAATAATATGTTAATTTACATATGTAAAATAATAAAAATACAAAAATGAATGTATTAAATTTATTTTATTTTCCCTTTTATTTATAAATTTTATTAATTATAATTTTATTTGATCTCAATTATCAAAGTAGAATGAAATAAGATCTAAATTTTATAGAATGAAATAAAATTTAATTATTATTAAAATGAAAAATAAGAATCCTAAAATTATTTAGGACTTTAAAAATGTATATTGTCAATAAAATAATTATTGATAAATTATACAATTCATGAACAACATTAAAAAAATAATTTATGATAAATTATAATTTGAATAAATGATAAAATCAAACACAATTTAAATAGATATGGATTAAAAAGATATATATTTAATATTGTTAATTTATAACTATAAATTATATTTTTAAATTCATAACATTAAATTTAACAAAATATATTTTAAAATAATGCATTCTATCTAAAATGTATAACCAAAATCTAAATTACGTTTATAAATTATATTTAATTGTCACTTAGTATTATAAATTTTTTATCTAAATTGAATTCTAATATTTATCTAAATATAATAATTGAAAAATTCACATAATAATCAATACACAATTTAGTTCAATTGACAAAGAAATGATTAAATATAAAAATTTCAATTAGATAAAGTTTTTAATTTACACAAAATATGCTACGTTTTTGTTAGATTAACCATAATCTTCAATTAAATAGAATTCCAATAAATAATTATAAATTACGATAAAATTTAAGTAGCATCCAGAATTTAGTATACAAAAAATTTAAAATGTTAAGAATCATGAAAATTTAATAAAATCTAAAAATTCAAATTAAAAATTAAATTAAATAAAAATATATTCCATTAATTGTTTAAAAATCTAATTGCATTAAATATTTTATTAAAATAAAAAAGTAACAATTGCAAGTGAAATTATATTTTTAAATGTAATTTCAATTTTTATTTAAAGAAAATAGCCAATAAAAAACAAAAAAACAAAAAAAATATAAACATAAATAGAAATACTAATGAATTTTGAAAACATTAAATTTAATTAGTAAAAAAGGGAAAAACAAAAAAAAAGGCAAAGTTTTTGATTCTTTGTGACATTTTTGAGAACGTACGCTTGTGTTGAATCTGTTGATGTTTGATGGATAGGTTTGGATGAAAATAGGGGTTACATAGGAACATGGTTTGCTGAAACCATGCATTCATTTTCGTCAAAAGTCGCGTAATTATTTAATATTATTAAAAAATGGGAAAAAAATGGTTAAAAAAAACTGCTGCTGCACACCGTAATCCGACGATGGTTGCATGTGGAAGGTGAAGCACTTCCTTTCACAACGATCGGCTCCCGATCTGTTCGAGGAGGCTTTTCTGCAAGGGCGATGAAAAACGCCCGTTTCTGTTATTTTCTTGTAATTTAGGGTTCTATTCTTTTCCTTTGTCATTCGATCGAAAATTGGAAGGAATAACAGCCCAAAACGGTACAATTGAAGGGGAAATATTAATGGAAAATGGAAGCAGCAGTAGCAGCGGCAATTTCTTATTCAAGTCGATCGCATTCTTCAACAAGAGGTCCAGCCAGAGCCAGCAGAATTCGCCCAGGGCCATACCGCTGCTCTCTCCTCTCGCTAATTCTGTAGTCTCTCGTTGTTCCAAGTAAACAACAAATTCATTTTGTGTATATATATATATATATTTTCTTTTACAATCATCTTAGTTTATTTATTATCTTCTTTTGAATTTTCTTTGATTTGTTTTCACTCGCGTTCTTCTATTCAAGTCTGTTGTGGCGAGAGTATATATTGATGTCAATTCTTATCCCTAAGCTATAGCACAAAATAAATAGAATAGTTTCGTGTGTGCTCGGGAGAATATTATTCTATTTCGACAGTTTCTGTTGAAATTCCTATATTAAAATCTGGGTTGGTGTAGCTTTGTTTTTGTTTGTTGTTTTTCTTTCTAATGTGACTTTTCGAAATGCTTTTAGAATTGCTATTATACTTCTTTGGAAATGCTTAGAATTGTAGCACTTCTCGGTTTAATGCTCCTATAAGATGGTGCTGAGTTTTTTATTTGATAATTTTTATTACTTAATTATTATTTGCATATTATTTTAAGTAAATCCTATTGCAAAACCTCAGTTTTTTTTGCTGTTCAATCAATTGCTATTTTGGTTGCTCCACTCCCACAATGAGTTTGGATTATGACTGAAATATTGGTTCTGGTTTCATAACCGAATTGCCTTGATTGCCTTGATTGCTTTGCCATCTTGCAAAGATCAGCATGGTTTAAAATGTTCTTCAAATGAATACCGAAATGTAAACATTCTTTGATGCTGTACTCGTTGTAGATTTTCTACCCATTGTGCAGAGATACATATTATTCAACTTCATGTTGCAAACTTGTATATATCCTGGAATCAATCCAAATTTCTAATCAGCCTTGATCTAACCAATTCCTGTCACCTTCATAACCAGAAAACGAAATCAGCCCAAGCCCAAGTGTTGTGTGGGCATATTTCTGGAGGATGGACAGTGGTAGAAAGCTCAGTGCATGGCCCACTAATGTGTTTGCAGAGTTAGGCTGATCTATTATCCATCATCTGGATAGGCACATAGTTGATTTTCCACAAGCTGCATTTGATCCATCATGCTCTCCTGGTCAAATTCAAGAGGACGGGGAAGGCAATTTTGGGCTTGTAGATAGCAATCTTCATTACAGGTATGATAGCCCAAGAGTGTTAATGCCAGTTAGAAGGCTTATTCGATGATGGTCTGGATGCACGACTCTAGTTGCGAAGTTTGTTGAGTTCAACATCAATGAAGTATCGGGTGAGGATAATGGTATTGGGTTATCATCATTAGAAAGCTCAAAAGCTACTAATTGCGTGTCCAGTTTACGTTCTGTAGTCCCCAAAGCAGAGATAGGATTGATTGTCTCTTCGACAAAGTGATGTCAAAAGTAGAAATGAACAAAATTGAGTTGACCAATAGAAAGATGAATGCAACGTCCTATTGACACATATGAGGACCTCTTTGAACAAAGGTTACAATGTCTTGAACTGTTGGGGGGCTATACTTCTCGTTCATCTTCATCTTCTTTTGGGGGTCTCGAGAAGGGACTGAAATTGTCAATTGGGAATTTATTTTTATTTTATTTTATTTGTAAAACTCATAGAGTGAGCTACTGTTAGGTGATCTCTTACAATAGGGCCAAATATTTTGTCTTCAACTCCTTACTGTGAATGGATTAATGATTTCCTAATTCTTGAAAAAAAGATGACCAGTCAATTGTTCCAAATGATGATGATGATGCTGGGAAGGGTGGGGTTTAGAAACTCATGGGAAATGGGATATACTTAATTTAGTCCTAGCAATAGTAAACACGAGATTATCCAAAAGAAAAGGTAAGGGTCGAGGTAAGTTGAGAGCTCAACTTAGTCCCTGCCCTGTAAAAAAGTTCAAATGGATTTAACTATTAGAGGTATGAGAAAAGGATTGAGAAGCAATGCAACCACGTAATAGGCTGAAGGAAAGGTTGTTCCACTTTGATATTTGTTTTATACACGTGTAGTTGCCATGTTATGTATTTGTGGATCGAGCCATGTATAAAGTTAGCTCCTTGCTTTATGCAATTTGTTTCATTGTAAGCTTCCCAATGTTTTTGAGAATCTCTAAAGGTAATTCCAGATATTGAGGCAAATTATAAAAATTAGAGCAACATTTTAAGAGCAGACATCAATTGACTTCGTCCATGAAAATTGTTCCGATGGAGGAATATGAATCTTTGAGAGAGATAGAGGATGCCAAAGCTCCATTCACGTCTTCGAAGGAGAAAGGAGATGATTTGTTTGTAGGCATCGAGAAGGAAGGAGGTTTTGGACAATTGGGTTGAATGAGGGGGAAGAATGGTTATAATTTGTACTCTTCTAAGTTAGAGGTTGGGATTGTTGGAGTTTATATTATTTTGCCCCATAGGTGGGTTAAAATTCTGGAAAAACTCATGGAGAGGGATGCGGTTTTTTCAAAGTGATGCTTTTTAAGTTTGATCCTAATTGGGGGATTAAATTTGAGGAGGGTTCATTAGTATGTTCTTGGGAAGGGGGTAGAGCGGCATGTAAGAGTGGACAGGGATTCAAAAAATGTTTTTTATAGAGAGAAGTTTAGCTGGAAGATTTGGGGAACAGGGCCCGCTAGTTGTTGACATATTAGAGATTAGGAGATAGGTAGAATGAACATGGCAGGCCCTGGGGGGAGTTGAGGTGCGGCCATTGGGTGCTTATTGGTTCTTTTTTACATTTGTGTCAAAGGAGGCTGCTAGAGAGCTCCAGGGGAAGTCATCCAAATGTGAGCGGCATGCCTTTGTTGTTGGGTTACTAGTACCGATGGGGTTATTGCTCTAGGGGGAAAGGTGGAATCAAGAGGGAGTTTAGGTTAGGTTATCTTTCTATTCATCTTTGGGTAGATGATATTCTTAGATGCATCATCTTGATCTGTAGAGGATTTGATGGAAGTTGATTACTCTTCCAAGGGCGGAAAACACTTTAGATGGGCAAGGGTGAAGGGTAGAGGAGGCGGCAAATGTATTTCGGCATCAGTTATTATAGAACCTAGGAAGGCATGTTGCGATATCCCACTGTAAGTAGAGAGAAGACTTTTCATCTTTTAAAAACCAACCTTATACTGGGGTTAGAGATGGGATACTACAAGCTCCAGGGGCACATGGGGAGGTTGGGCACATGAAGTTTCAGAGACAACTAGTGCATGTGCCCGACTCACGTACATGTGATGATATTTTCTTTATTGAATTCAAGCACTGGGTCGGTGGGTGAAGGGAGTCCCTTAAAGTTGCTAGGCTAGGGCAGTGGGCCTTAAAGAAGGCCCAGGGCCATAATTTTAAAAGGCCAATTATTCAGTTTAGGTGATTAGTTGAAGATTCCATCGTTTTGTCCAATTCTAGAGAGGCCAACAAGCTAGTCCAATGGTTGGTTGATAGAAAATCCTAAGGATGGGCCAAATGTATGATTCTCTTCCTAGGGTAGACACAAAGCCTCTCACTCAAAGGCTAAGTGCGCATTTGTAGAGCTCCAAAGCGCTCTCTTATTCTTCATTGCATTACATCCCGTCTTCCATGGGAGAGCATGTAACTTCTATTATTGGATTGTTTGGCAAAGGGTACGGGGGCTTTGATGGGTTATGGATTGAATGTTGCAGGGTGGAAAGTTCTGGGGCTTTTGAGAGGGAAGACTTGAGAAGGTACATTGGAAGCCATCATGTGTCATCTGTTAGCAAGTGCTCAGCTCAAAGACAAATAATAGGGAGGATGGAAGGTGTCTGCCCACATGTAGGGAGGATACAAGGGAAGTACCTAAATGGGTCCTAAAAAGGTTAGCTCTCTCAAGTAAACTCTAGGAGTCTTGTGTGAAGTTATGGGGAAGGAGATGCATAAGCTCTTCTCAGCTACAATTGTTAGCTAATAAAACCTCTGTAGATAAATATTGTGGTTTTAGAATGTTTTGATCTGCTGTTAATTAGGAATATTAGATTAGATTTGTTTTCTGTGAAGTTTCAGTTTCTATGTTACAGGAATTAAATTCCTGATTTTCAGGAATTTGTTTCCTTATCTTCAGGATATTGATTAGGATATGATTTCTTAATTATAGGATATTGATTAGGAATGATTCCTAAATTAGAGCAAACTGATTAGGAGCTGCTGTATATAAATAATGATATACTGTATATTCCTTCCTTCAAGGTTAATGAAAAATATTTCAGAATTCCTTCATGGTATCAGAGCGTGAGACTCTGTAAAACCTTTATTTCCTTCTTCTCAGTTGAGGTTTGTCCTCCTCAACCATCTTCCAATTATTTGTTCTGTTTGGCTGTAGGTTTGTTCTCCCTTCAGCCATTTCTTTGTCATTTAAAGAGACATCCTTGTGAGTAGTTCTTCCAGATCTGTTCACAGCATGAGTTCAGGAAAGGAATCTGCCACTCCATCTGCTGAACTTTCTCATCCTCCAATGGCTTCCCAGACCTTTGGAGAAGGAGCAACCCTTCAGATCACCAATCATAAGTTGAATGGAAAAATTTCATTCAGTGGTCAAGATCAGTACTTCTTGTTATTAGAGGCAGAGGGAAGATGGGATATCTCAATGGAGATAATAAACAGCCCAAACAAGAAGACCCCTCCTATGAAAACTGGGAACTTAACAATTCAATTGTTATGGCCTGGTTGATCAATTCCATGGAACCTCATATCAGCTGCACTTATCTGTTCCTTCGAACAGCCCAAGCAATCTGGGCTGCTGTAAATGCAAATTATTCTGATCTCACGAATGCTTCTCAAGTGTTTGAGATCAAGAATCGACTAAAGGAGATAAGACAAGGAAACCAGGAAGTAACAGAGTATTACAATGAATTGCAAATACTCTGGCAAGAATTGGATTTACACTATGAAGCTGATTGGGGAGAACTAGAAGACAACCTAAAATTCAAAAAACATTTGGAGAAGGAAAGGTTGTATGAATTTTTGACTGGTCTAAACCGAGAACCAGATGAAGTTCGAGGAAGAATTCTTGGCCACAAGCCATTGCCTTCCATTGATGAAGCATTTGTTGAAGTAAGGAGAGAAGCAAGCAGAAGAAGAGTCATGCTTGGAGGGAACAAAGGAGCATCTGCTATTTCAGTTGGTGAAAGACCAATTGAAACAACAGCTCTTGCTGTCAAGAATGATTATAGTGGCAATCAAAGAGGAGACAAAGGAGGAAGGCCCTAGTGCAATCACTGCAATAAACCAGGGCATACACGAGACGCCTGCTGGGATATTCATGGAAAACCAGCCAACTGGAAACCTCGAGGACAAAGTCGAGGAAAAGTTTTTCAAGCTACAGCAGAGGAAAAGACTGCTGAAACTCAAAGCGACACTGAGTTAAATGAGATTTTCCTAAACAAATCCCAACTAGAGCAATTGCAAAGGCTGCTGAGTCGCACAACAACTGAAAATACAAACATTGGAACAAATAACACTGCTGCTGCTACTTCTTCAGGTATAGCCTTGCATATCAAGAATAAAAATTCGTGGATGTTTGATTCTGGGGCCTCAGATCACATGACAGGTAACCTATCTCTATTCTACTCCTACACCTCAAACTCTGGGATGTCTAGAGTCAAAGTTGCCGATGGTTCATACTCCACAGTTGTTGGAAAGGGATCTGTTCATCTCATAGAAAATATTTCCCTTCACTCAGTCCTCTATGTCCCTAATTTAACTTGTAACCTGATTTCTATCAACAAACTGACTCATGACCTAAACTGCTGTGCTAAATTCTATGCTGATGGTTGTGAACTGCAGGAACTGGACTCGAGAATGATGATTGGCAATGCTAGAGAAAGAAATGGACTCTACTACTTTGATAATGAATACAGTTTAGAGAAGAATGCTACTATAGCTGAGAGCGATCCTCCTCTTATTTCCAATAATGATGAAATTATGTTAAAGCATTATAGGCTAGGCCATCCTAATTTTCATTATCTTAAAAGAGTGTTCCCAGATTTATTTATCAATAAAAATCCAAGTTCCATCAGTTGTGATTTTTGTCTCTCTGCTAAACACAATCGTGCACAATTTCCTTTCAAACCATATAAAGAATCTCATCCTTTTTCCTTAATTCATAGTGACATATGGGGACCCTCTTGTGTTAAAAATGTCTCAGGCACTCGCTGGTTTGTCACCTTCATTGATGACCACACTCGAGTCTGTTGGGTATATCTTCTTAAGGAAAAATCTGAGACTGCCAAAGTCTTCCAGTCCTTCCACTCAATGGTATTGACCCAGTTTCATGTCCCAATTCAAGTCTTAAGGATTGATAATGGAAGAGAATACTTTAACTCCATTCTCAGCGATTACCTTGACACTAATAGGATAATCCACCAAAGTTCTTGCACAGATACACTACAACAAAATAGAGTAGCTGAGAGGAAAAATAGATATCTCCTTAAAGTTGCTAGAGCTTTAATGTTCACAACGAATATCCCTAAATATCTATGGGGTGAAGCTGTTTTAACAGCTTCATATCTCATTAACAGAATGCCCTCAACAGTTCTTAATTTTTCCTCTCCTCTCTCCATTCTCTTGCATTGGTACCCAAATTTTAGGTCTATGTCATCCTTACCTCCTAAAGTTTTGGATGTACTGTGTTTGTTCACAATCATTCATCTAATCACTCCAAACTTGATCCAAAATCTATCCCCCTCAATGTGGGTACAAATGTTACTCCCCATCTCTTCGTCATGTCTTTGTATCTATGGATGTTACATTTATTGAATCCCAATCTTTCTTTCCACGTACTTATCTTCAGGGGGAGACTCTCAATGAAGATAAGTCATGGGATATACCTGAAGGAGACCATTCCTCACCTTATTCCTCACACTTAAAACCTCCAAATCTGTTTTTGTCCTTAATTCCTAACATTGAAACTGAGTATAGCGACAACCAAACTTAGCCAAATATGGAAATAAGAGAAGAAAACTCTCAGTCAGGGGAAAAGGATATTAGAATTGACTCTCGGCCAGAGGGACAGTTGCTGGTTTATTCCAGAAGAAATCAAAGACAGCAATGCCAATCTGACTTGATATCTAGTTCCCAAGACATTGAAGTTACTGAGGATCAAAATCTGCATAGTATTGAAGTTCAAAATCAGGATTTGGATCCTAATCTGTACCTACCAATTGCTGGTAGAAAAGGGACAAGGTCTTGTACTCAGCACCCTATGTCGAAATTTGTATCTTATGCAAGGCTGTCTCCTATCTTCTATGCATTTACCACTGCACTGTCAAAGACTGAAATTCCAAGAAATATAGAAGAAGCTCTTGTTGACCCAAATTGGAGGGCAGCAGTACAGGAGGAAATGGATGCTCTCAGGAAAAACAACACTTGGGAAATGGTTAAGCTACCTACTGGAAAGAAAACAGTGGGATGCAAATGGGTGTTCACCTTGAAATATAATGCTGATGGAAGTATCAGCAGATATAAAGGAAGGTTGTTAGCTAAAGGTTTCACTCAAACATATGGAATAGATTACCAAGAAACCTTTGCCCCTGTAGCTAAGCTGAATACTATAAGAGTTCTGCTTTCCTTGGCAGCTAATCTTGGTTGGCCTTTACAACAACTAGATGTGAAAAATGCCTTCCTAAATGGTGAGCTACATGATGAAGTGTTTATGGATGCATCTCCAGGATTTGAAGGAGAAGACAACATGGTCTGCAGATTAAAAAAGTCCCTTTATGGACTGAAACAGTCACCAAGAGAATGGTTCGAGAAATTTACTAAAGCTGTTAAAAGGAAAGGGTTTTATTCAAGCCCAAACTGATCACATGTTGTTCTATAAGCACTCTCAAGATGGTAAAATTGCGATTCTTATTGTACATGTGGATGATATCATTGTCACAGGCAATGATCACGAGGAATTAGAATCCTTAAAGAAGTATCTAGCTGGGGAATTTGAATTAAAGGATCTGGGGGCCTTAAGATACTTCCTTGGGATGGAAGTTGCTCGCAGCAGTGCTGGGATTATTATTACACAAAGAAAATATGTTCTTGATCTACTCCAACAGGTAGGTATGTCAGGTTGTAAGCCAGCCGAAACACCAATGGATCCTAATATTAAGTTGGGCCTAGAAGGAGGTGAAGATGTCAATAGAGAAAGGTATCAGAAGTTGGTGGGAAAGCTGATCTATCTGTCACATACTAGACCTGACATTACCTTAGCGGTAAGCATGGTAAGTCCGTTCATGCACTCACCAAAGGAGAGACATTTGGAAGCTGTTTTAAGAATCCTAAGGTACCTGAAGAGTACACCAGGAAAGGGACTGTTCTTTAAGAAAGAAAATCACAGAATGGTGGAAGTTTTTACTGATGCAGACTGGGCAGGTTCCTCTGTCGATAGAAGATCTACTTCAGGCTATTGTACCTATTTGTGGGGAAATTTGGTAACTTGGAAGAGCAAAAAACAGTCTGTAGTTGCAAGAAGCAGCGCAGAGGCTGAATTTCGAGCCTTAGCCCATGGAATTTGTGAAGGGATTTGGTTGAAGAGGCTGCTAAGGGAGCTAAAGTTGTCTAATGGTATTCATATGAGAATATATTGTGACAACAAGGCAGCAGTAAGCATAGCTTAGAATCTAGTTTATTATGATCGCACAAAACATGTTGAGGTTGATCCGCACTTCATCAAGGAGAAGATCGACAATAAGAGTATTTGCTTAAATTACATTCCGACTAATGAACAGACAGCTCATATATTAACCAAAAGTCTACACAAGCCAAGCTTTGAAAGTCTGGTAAACAAGCTGGAATGATCAATATATACTCCCAGCTTGAGGGGGAGTGTAGATAAATATTGTGGTTTTAGAATGTTTTG
>QLOD02000001.1:28779746-28797113 GCA_003260245.2 Sideroxylon spinosum | reverse complement strand
TATCTTGCCTTAACAGGCTAAAATTTGGAATCAAGACTAGCAAGAAATTTCAGCACAACTATTCGTTTCTTTTGTTTCTGCATCTCATGTATATCAGCTGATAATGGTTAGAGGGAGTTTAGTTCCTCATACATTTTCTTCTAGGTGGCAGAGTAGCAATAATGCTCCTACCAGACTGTTGGAGTTTAAAGAACTCACTAGAAACATTATACATTCTGCTGATATCACTTAAAAACAACAAATAGATATACTACCAGATTTCCTTGCAAGTAACCAATTGAGTATATGAATCTGCTACATCGATCTCTATAGAGTTCCACAAAAGGCCAACAACGTTAGCATCATCTTGAATCCAGAGATTATAATGGTTTGCTGTTGTAGTTGGAGTGGATTCAATTAGATGTTTCTGTTTCCCAAGTCCAATGAGGGCTATTTTCACCACCTTTGATCATTGAATGAATTCCCCATTACGCATTCAAGTGGTTAATTGAATAGGCTAGTGAGAAGAACGTTGTGGTCTGGAGTTTGTAGGAGGGGAAAATGAGGTGGTACTGGTCTTATAAGCCATTAGCGAAGAAGCTGAAGTGTCCTGAAGTATCTTGGTGTTGCCAGCAGGTCAAAAAGTAGTTTTTTGATGAGAGATGATGGTTGCGGACCCAAAGATGATCGATGAATGACAATCGATGACAAGGGTCGCTGCAATGAAGGCTAGGGTTTCAACAATCAGTGATTGCGATGAAGGAGATGCGACTGTGATGATGGCTAGGGCTTCGGTGATTGCTGCGATGATGAAGATTAATGGTTAGGGCTTCAGTGATCAGTTATTGCAATGAAGATTGATGGTTGGGATGACGATGGATAGAGCCAATGATTGAAATCGACAATGGACAGAGCTAACGACAACGATTGATAAGGCTGAAGTCGATGATGGGCAAAACTGAAGACATCAGATGAGGAAGATGATGCCGACAATGGACAAGACCGAAGACATTGATCGGCAAAACTAATGCCGACGGTGGAGATGGATGACACCGATGTTGACGAAACTAACTGATGATAGGAGGTCAAGATAGGTCAATATTGATCAAAATTCAGAGAATTAGGATTTCTCATCCAATACCATGTGAAGAATAAATATTGAATGAAATGGCTTAACTACTATAGGTAAGACCACGTATATATATATATACTTGAATGTTAAAATTTTAGATCCTATTCTAATAATGAGTAACCAAGAAAGATATAAGTGAGAGAGAGTTTATTATGGCCTGAATCAAGCATGTGAACAAAAGCAATACATTCAAACAGATGAGGAGAGATAGAAAAAGTAGTTTTATCAGGATATAAGTGAGAGAGAAGGGAGATTAATTTTCCAAGATGATCGAAGCCATATGATTAATAGAGTAACAAGCAGTGAGGATAGTATCCTCTCCAAAATGTTGCAGCATATGCATGTTAAACATCATAGAGCGAGCCACATCTGGTGATCATGTTTACATTCAACAACACCATTTTGTTGGAAAGTGTGTGCACAACTTGTCGTGAATGATACCATGAGCAACGCAAAAGGATTCCATGGCACATTGAAGATATTCTAAGGCATATTAGAATGAAAGGTTTTAACATGTTTGCCCAATTGGATAAAAATCTCATTATAAAAGTGATTTATAATAAAAGAAATTTCAGATTGAGCTTTCATTTAGAATAACCAAGTCATGCTCGAAGAATCATCAACAAGGATAACAAAATAAAAAAAATCATTAATATTAGGTATACTAGAAGGAACCCAAATGTCAATACTAATATCATGATTAAGATACGAACTACGGTGATGCATGCAAATTGACATGCATCACATTCTAGACTTGACACAGAACTTAACTTTGGAATAGGTAACTTCAATTTATTTAGGGATGCAAGTCCCAATTGATAATGCAATTGATGTGGAGAAATAGCAGAACTCAAAGCAGATGTTTGATGTGTGGAGAAATTGGCTGGATCCAAATAATAGAGGCTACCTCGTTCATGCCCTGAACCAATCATCCTCATCGTTTTGAGGTCTTGAAAATACAAGAGGTAGGAGAAAAGGTTACTAAATAGTTTAAGGACTTGGTCAATTGACTCACAAATAAGAAATTGAATGGAAAAGCAAGTACATAAAGGCCATGAGGTAAGGAAAGTGATGAACGAGGATGAAGAACGCCTCCCACTAACAACTGTTCGAGATGATCCATTAGCTAAAATAAGATGATGCTAAATAGAATTCAAGTCAGAGAACAAAGAAGGTTTACTTGATGTGTGAGAACTAACACTAGAATCAATGACCCAATGAGTAGATGAAGATGCAACACATGCAATGTTACCTAAATTGGCTAACTTAGTTGTAGAACAAGAAGCATGGGTGGGGTGGAGAGTCTGAATAAGTTCACCAATTTAGGTTGTGAGTGCATCAAGAGAACTAAAAGCAGGCGACTCAAAATCCACGGGTGCAAAATGAGATAATGACAAGGAGCCCGGCCTTGTCTAGAATTTTGGAGGCCTTAGGCGAAAGTTTTTAGGGAGGCCTAAATTGTGTAAAGCCTAATTGTAACTTTTTGTTTTCTTTCTGATCTTAAAAAACTCTGATCCAGTCTCAATTCAGTTGTATCTTGAAAAAATATTAAATTTGGAGTACATGAAGATACAGTGAAATATCTTTCTATCCAATCTTATATGGTGAAATATGAAGATAAGAACTGAATTTGGATTTGAATTATGAGACTGATTAAATGATATATAATGATCCTAAATAGATAATGGATAAAAATATAATTAATAAGATAATAATAATCCTTTTATGAAGATAATTTCTATTGGTAATGTAATTAATAATATAATAATTATCTATTTATGAAGATACTTATGGTGATTTCTAATAGATAAAAATAGCTATAGATAAGTTCAAAAGTCAAAATAAAATTTTAAATAAAACTAAAAAATAATGATGAATATATTAGTTAAAATTTGATTGGTTTATTATTATTTAATTTTTTTATTATTAATATAAATTTAAAAAAAGGGGACCTTATCTATTTGTGGGGCCTTAGGTGACTGCCTCATCTGCCTAGGGGTAGCCGTGGCCCTAACAAGGAGCCGTTTGTTGCATGATGAATCTAACCTGGTATACCATACTTGGCCCAACACTATGGTATTGTATAAAATAATAAGATATATCATGTGGTGTATCTGATACGTATCTTAATGTATTCCAAAAGTATGTGCATCCAATACATATCAGAATCCAATACATATCAGATACGGATATGGATATGACACCCATTTTAGAGTATCCGTGCTTCCTAGGTTGAATTAAGTTTGTTGTAAAAGGCCTATATTGCAATAACTAATCCCAAAGGCTTTTAAGTTAACTGTGGTAATTAGAAATAGGTCGGTCTCCTTGCTTGGTGCTGAATTATTGTTAATATAATTCAAAAACAGGTGTTACATTGCTTTTCTATGAAAATGAATCAGCCAAAGAATCCCAAATTTTCTTGGAGGAATCACAAAATTCAATTGTAGTGGCAATGTGAGGTTCTAAATTATGTCATAACTACCCTATAATAATTGAGTCCTCGCTAACCTAGTCCTCATAAGTCTCCGTCATAGGATCAAGAGGTAGGTTTGTTAGATATTTCAACTTCTTTTTTCCTCGAAGATAAGTTTTAATAGTATGTGCCTAGACTAAATAGTTAATGTCCATTCAGTGGCTTGGAATTAATGGACCTATAGGTGGATCATCATCTTTAGATAATCGTGGTTTATACTTAAATACTATCTTAGTTTCAACCACTGTTTTAGGTTCAACTATTAGAGACAATTGACAAGCAACCACGAATGATCTAAGTAACAATCTAATCTACTGAAGAACCAACCAAACAATTCACCGATCACAAGATAGCAGCCCGGATAGGTAAAGGAATACTAATCAGGCAAGGGAAAACGAATAACCAAACAGGATACAAAAGAACACCAATTAAGTCAAATATACCAAGCGGAATTAGTCAAAAGGTTAATCAATTATGAATAGATCACTAGGAGACCATACTGAGCCAAATCACAACATATTTGGAACAGAAAAGGATGTTTGGAGCAAAAGCGATGCACCGCAAACAATGAAATCACAGATGGACAAACAACGAGCGACCAGGTATCGTTTTTGACCTAATGGTTGAGTAGATCGAAGGCTGGGGCAACCATCATAGACGAAACCAGGAGGCGTGGGTCTCACCCATGCTTCCACATGCACTGGCTCGAGTAGTGTTGAATAATCCCACATGCAAACTGGTTTAGATACGCGTGGCGGCATGTGATGAAGTTTCTGGCGAGGTGACTCCCTGGGCTTTGATTGGATGTTATAGCGAGCCTCCTTGTTGTGGTTTTTTAGAGCCTTGACGTCTCTAGCTAGAAGGTCTGAAATTTCTCACTCATGGGATTAGGATTTTGGCTCTGATACAAAGTCGTAATTAAGGAAGTCCTTAGACCCTTTTTTCCCCCATTTATCACCCAATTAAACATTGTCTTTATTTATAATATGAATATACTAATGCTAGCTGTTAATTTCAAAAATACAAGGATCGTCCAAATCACTCATATCTATAAATACAGTATATTATAACAATATCTTGTACTATCCATCTTTAGCAATTCAATTCTCTCTATTTTCTCTATATTCTGTATTTTTATAATTCTGATATGGTACCAGAGTAGGCAAAGGTCCTAACTTCAAGTGTTATTGCCATCCAAATTAATTAATGATCCCATGTATTTTGCCCTTTCAAAGTCAGTTTGGCCATAAATGAGGAGGCATATCGTGAGATCCTAACTTCAAGTGTTATTGCCATCCAAATTAATTAATGATCCCATGTATTTTGCCCTTTCAAAGTCAGTTTGGCCATAAATGAGGAGGCATATCGTGAGAAAATAAGTTAATATAAAAAATAAAGTTGAACTCATTTCTTACAATTTAAATTTTTAGGTGAGATGGTGGCTAACAATCTAACACAAACTATCTACACAAAAGTTTGATAAAATGTGCATGTTGTTAATGATTGAATGAATCTTGAAAGCAATTACCAGGATCTGCAGTATGTTTTCATTAACAGTCTCTTTATGTGGTGCTCATTATTGTAAAAAGGTTTATCTTTTGGCAGGACGGTTGACACTCACCAATTATGCTCTGTACTTTGAGTCTTTGGGAGTTGGTTTATATGACAAACCAGTAAGATATGATTTGTCTGTAGACTTGAAGCAGGTGATAAGGGCTGAATTAACTGGTCTGCTGGGTGCTCGTCTCTTTGACAAAGCTGTGATGTACAAATCAACGTCTATGTATGTTTCCATTTACAATTTGTTTGAAACTCGCATATTTGGCAAAAATCTTGAGATTATGATTAATTCTTGTACAGAGCAGAGCCTGTGTATTTTGAGTTCCCTGAATTCAAAAGCAGTTCACGACGGGACTACTGGTTGGATATCTGTCTTGAGATCCTGCATGCCCACAGGTTCATTAGGAAGTACAATTTTAAAGGGATCCAAAAATATGAAGCACTTGCACGGGCCACCCTAGGTATTCTTCGATACCGTGCAGTGAGAGAAGGCTTTCGTGTCTTCTCATCCCATTACAAAACCTTACTGTGTTTTAATTTGGCTGAAAGCCTTCCTGGTGGAGATACGATCATGGAAACTTTATCAAGTTGCTTGGCACTTTTGAATGCTAGCACCAGCCAACGTGATTCAGTTTTGGCTATAAATGCAAAACTGGGGTTGAAACTCCCACTTTCAGTTTTGACACTTCACAGATTAGGCATTATGTCAGATATAGGGGTTGATGTTGATGGGGAAGCAATCGATGCAGCTGTCGATGTTTGTGTTGGTGAAATAAATCCATTAGAAATGGCAGTGAGTCAGTCCAGGCTGAACACGGGAAGGGCCGAAGCTGCACAAGCAACTGTGGACCAGGTCAAAGTGGATGGCATTGATACCAATCTAGCTATAATGAAGGTCCATTACAATATCTCCTGCTTTTGTGCCTTTATTGTGCCAGAAAAATATTGTTTACTAAAACTTGAATAATTTTTATTGAGTTCAATTGCATTTTGATGGAGTTGATAGTATTAAGTAAAATTATCTTAAGATATCGTTATGCAATTCAGATGCTCCATTCCCTAGGATGACATAATTGTGCTTTTTTCCTTGTAGGAGTTGCTTTTTCCCCTTATTGAATCATTCAACAGTCTTCTAGTTTTGGCTTCATGGCAAGACCCTTGGAAATCAACAGTGTTTCTGGTGTTGATTAGCTATACAATTTATAGGTAAGTTTGTTTTTGGGTATTCAACTGGAGTTGTGTTTTTGATTGTTGCAAATATCATTTTTCCAAGTTTGTTTAGAATATGGTGATTTAATATTTTTTATTGGTGGTATCTTTTGAATGAATCCACATAAATTGATGCATTAAACTATTTAGTGAAGAAAAACTAAACTTTAGTAAAATTTTCATTCTTCATATGAAACTTGTGTTGTGGAGGCGACTCATCTAATTTAAATATGGGGATTGGAATTCGGGAGAATTTAGGGGGAGGCACGGGGTTGGTTTAAGGAAAGGAATTAGACATGGTTGGTTTGAGGAAAGGAATTAGGGTTAAGGAGCATATGATTCGGAATATGGGGCATCAGGATCGGATAAGTTTCTAGGCTTTCGATTGGTTGGGAGAGGATTGTCTTATAGAGACCTTCCTTGACTTGTTTGATCTAGTAGTTAATAAGGAGTCATCGGTGATGCAGGAAAGGATCGATTATGATGGGAACAATTTTATACCCCTAGAATTGATGGATTTAATTAGGATCTGGTTAGAATTTTTTCCTTGTATCAAGGGATGGTCTTTGTATTTTGTAGCTAGGATTAGGTGTATATAAGTAGCCTTATGATGACTAATAAATTTATAGAAAAATAGATTCTTTCAATTATATTCTCTGTTTGTCTCTAGTTTTCCACATGGAATCAGTGCTTTAGGCTCTAGGAAAATTTTCAGCCTCTTTCTGCTTATTTGGCCTTTAGTGCTATAGCATATGTATAATTTTTCTTTTCATTGACTTAATCGCTGTATGCTTTAGCGCGTAACTTCAGCTGATATTAGACTGTTGCTGGAAACTTTATTGCCGATGGTTGAGAAAGCGATTGTAGTTGACCATCGTTGTAGAAGGTCTAGAAATCCTAGCGATTCAAGTTGACTAGTCGAAGTTGACCTTAATTGCCTTAATTGTCCAAAAATCCTAACAATTGTCGAAGCAGTCTCGATAGCCTTGCCTCTTATATCGTTGCCGATCGTTGTGGGTGTTCCCCCAATCGCCGTCGATTGCTGAGGGACTCACGTTGTCGTCTCCAGTCAACGTCATCACAGTCATCTTTAGTCGATGTCGTTGATTGTTGTTGATATCATAGTCAAAGTTGTTCTAGTCATCGTTAGTTTGACCACTCCCATTTTCATCTAGCTATTGTGTTATTCTCTTATCATGTCAATGACAAAAGATACTACCATGCAGTCTGCTATACAGACAGGAGAACTACAACAGATTCAAGTTGCTTATCAGTTGAACGGAAAAATTACTTGAAATGGTCTCAATTTGTTCGAACTCTTCTGAAAGAAAAGGGTAAGATAAGCTATCTTATGGGAATAGGGCCAAAGTCGGGCGATCCGAAATTTGACGCCTGGGACGAGGAGGATTTAGTGATCATGGCATGGATGTGGAATTCATTGACTCCTAAGATCTGTGATATGTGCATGTTCTTGGTCACCGCGAAAGATATTTGGGAGACTGTTCAACGTATGTATTCAAAGGCTAGAGGTGTAGCCAAGGTGTACGAGATCGAAGTCAAAATTGTTGCAACAAAACAGGGAAGCATAATTGTTTCAGAGTATGCTAAGATGATAAAAAACCTGTGGCGAGAACTTGACCATTACCTATGTATTAAGATGAAGTATCCTGGTGACGCAATGATCTTGAAGAACTACATTGAGAAAGACTGAGTCCATAACTTTCTTGCTAGACTCAACATCGAATTTGATCAAGTTTGGTGTCATGATACAAAATCAGTTTGGTGTCAAAATCAAATAGTTTCAGTCAAACAATAAATCAAACCAAATCAAACCAAGCATTTTCTCACTAAGTGGGGTCGGTTATATGGATTTGACGACGCTAATCAAATTTGTTTAGGGCCATGTCCTCCGTTAGACCAATACAGGGTCATGTATAATAATTTCTTTCCAACTTCTCTTAGGTCATCTTCTCCCTCTCTTACTCCTGGCAATCTCCATCCTCTCACACCTTTTAACTAGTACCTCCATTGGATGCCTTCTAATATGGCCGAACCATCTTAAATGATTTTTTCTCATTTTATCTTCAATCGGTGCTATTTCTACTTTGCCCCTAATCTCCTTGTTCCTAATCCTATCTCTACTTGTGATCCCACACATCCATCTTAGCTTCTCATCTCCGTAACTGTCATCTTCTGAACATGATTTTGCTTTACAGCCTAACACTTTGATTCATATAACAACGTTAGTCTTTCCGCCATCTTATAATACCTTCCTTTCACTTTAAGGGGGACTTTCCGATCATACAAGACCCCTGAAGCACTCCTCCATTTGGTTCACCTAGCCTGAATCCTATGCCTTACAATCCCTCCTTCCTGTTGCACCATAGTTCCAAGGTACCTAAAGTTTTCTTTCTCTACAATCTTTTGTGTGCCCAAACTTACTTCTATGCCCTCAGTTGTTCTACTTTAGCTAAACTTGAATTCCATATATTTCGTTTTACATCTACTTAGCCTAAACCCTTTTGTTTCTAATGTTTCCCGCCATAATTCTAACTTAGCATTCACTCTTTCTTTTGTCTCATCTATTAAAATAATGTCATCCACAAATAGCATACACCAGGCACCTTATCCTGAATATGCTTTGTAATCTCATCCATAACTAGGGCAAACAAGTACGGGCTTAATGTTGAGCCTTGGTGCAGACTAATCGTGATAGGAAATTTCTTAATCTCTCCGCCAGTCGTTCATATAGATGTCACAGCTCTATCATACATGTTCTTTATTGCATTAATATATGTGACACACACTCATTTCTTTTCCAATACTCCCCATAAAATCCCCTAGGAACCTGATCGTAGACCTTCTCTAAATTAGTGAACGCCATGTGTAAATCTTTTTGACATTCTCTATACTGTTCCGTTAACCTCCTCAAGAGAAATATAGCCTCCATGGTTGATCTCCCAGGCATGAAACCAAATTGATTCTTTGAAATCTTTGTTGTCCTTCTTAATCTTCTCTCAATAACTCTCTTCCATAATTTCATCGTATGGCTCATCAATTTAATCCCGCAGTAGTTCGCACAGTTCTGAATATCTCTTTTGTTCTTATATATGGGTATAAGGATACTTTTCCTCCATGTATCAGGCATCTTCTTGTTCTTTAGCAGTACATTAAAAAGTTTTGTCAACCAAGTTATGCCATCCTCCCCTAAGCACCTCCAAACCTCAATAGGGATACCATCTGGTCCAACTGCTTTCCTATTCTTTATCTTTTTCATTACTTCTTGTACTTCTTTCTTACTGATTCTCCTAAAGAACATATTATTCACTTCTTCCCTAGAAGTGGTAAGCGGCTTCAATTATATGTCACTACAACTGCTTTCGTTAAATAACTTGTAGAAGTAGTTTTTTCAACACTCCTTTATCTCCTCTTCCTTTAGTAACACCTTTTCATCTTCATCCTTAATGCATTTAACTTGGTTTAAGTCTTTGATCCTCCTATCACTGGCTTTAACAAGCTTGAATATCTCTCTTTCGCCTTCTTTAGTGTCGAGTTGCCTATATAACTCTTTATATGCCTTTGCCTTAGCCTCACTAACTGCCTTATGGGTTTCTCTTTTTGCTTCTTTATACCTCTCCAAGTTTGCTTCATTTCGATCCTTGTGCCAAGATTTAAAACGCTTTCTTTTAACTCTTATATTATCTTGGATAGCTTCGTTCCACCATTATGCTTCTTTTTGCGCCGGAGGACCCCTTTTGGATTCTCCTAAGACTTCTTTCCCTACCTTCCTAATACACTTTGTTATCTTATTCCACATATTATTTGTACTCTCGTTTATCCCCCAAATGTTTTCCTTTAGTATTCTTTCCTTTAAGGCTAATTGTTTATCACTTTTCAAGTTCCGCCATTCAGTCCTTGAGTATCTATACAACTTTGCTAATTGTTTATCACTTTTTAAGTTTTGCCATTTAGTCCTTTAGCATCTATACAACTTCTTTTTTCTTGTCTACCTTTGGAGCTGCACATCTATGATCAACAACCTATGTTGCGAAGTCAAGCTCTCCCCCAATAAAACCTTGCAATCTTTACAAGCCAACCGGTCTCTTTTCCTAGTTAAAAAGAAGTCAATCTGTGTCCTTGAGGAGCCACCCTTATAAGTCAACAAATGTTCCTCTCTCTTCCTAAAGAATTGTTGTGGAGTGCGAGGACAAAAGAACTGGCGAATCATTCCAAGAGTAACCATGAAATCAATGAAAGGTTTTTAAAAATACTCTTTAGCATTATCACTACGAAGAATTTTAATAGGGACACAGAACTGAGTTTGAATTTCGGTACAAATGGACTTGAAGATAGAGAAGAATTCAGAATGATTTTTGGTTAAATATAACTAAGTAGTTCTTCAGAAATCATCCACAAAAGTTACAAAGTATTGAAATCCTAATTTAGAAATGACATAACTTGATCCCCAAATACTTGAACGAATCAAGTGAAACGGGTTTAAAGCCATATTATTAATTCGAGGAGGAAAGGAAGCACGATGATGCTTTCCTGACTATCACGACCCACAATCTAAAGATTTTAGATGACACAAATTAGGAACCATTGTCTTCAATCGAGAAAGAGATGGATGGCCAAGGTGGCACTGAATATCGAGGAGGGAAAGAATTGCTGAGCACACGGTAGAGGTTAGTGTAGATGCTACATCTAGGTAGTAGACTCCCTTAGCTTCATGTCCTCGACCAATCTTCTCTTTTGATTACATATCTTGAATAATCATATAATCAGGAAAAAAGGTTACAAAACAATCTAACTGCTTAGTTAGTTTACTTATGCATGAGAGATTAAAGGAAAAAAATGATACATATTAGACAGAAGATGAAGGTAAAATAGGAAAACGATGGATTGTACTAATTTCCCCCACGGTGTTACTAGATCCATTAGCTGTAGTAACAAGAGGAATGGATGATGAATGCTAAACAATGGAACATAATCTAGGTGTTCTCGTCATATGATTAGAAGCATCAAAGCCAAGAATCTAGGATGTAGGAGGGGATGTAGAAAGACAAGTGATGTGTTTACCTTTATGTGCAAGATAAGCAGTGGGAGAAATGTTTGATGAATTTCTTGATACTGGAGGAATTTAGAATCCTCATCGCTAGAAATTGTCACAGGTGTAAGTGATCTAGTCTCGTTGCAATTATGTCCATCAGTAGATATAGCTGGCTCAGAGATTCTTGCTTGAGTTCACGGACATGTCCCAGCTTTCCATAACAAGTGTACTTGGATCGAGACTCTTTACCTTTATTATTATTCGATCTACTAGAGTACCACGACCATTAGAAGGAGTATGAGCACCAGTTTGAATAATAAGGGTCGATTGCGTGAGCTCAGACTCGCTTGAAGTAGAATTTTGGGATTCCATAATTAGAGTTCGAGAATATGTCTCAGTAAAAGATGGAAGAGATGCTCCTCCAAGTATCTGTGCCCGTACTGGTTCAAATTCTTGATCAAGACCAAAAAGAACTTGAGAACCATTTGTCCGCACTATTTCTGAGTTCAATTCTTCATACATGTACTTAAGGATCGCAAAGTAATGAGTGATATTTTTGCTGGACTGTTGAAGTTTGAAGAGGTCACTAGTTACATTATAGAGATGATTGAGATCACTTGAGTACAACAGCTGAGCATACTCCTAAATCTCATTGCTAGTATTCAGATGAGTGTACAGGTCTGCAATTTCAAACTCCATAAAATCCTATAACAAGCTTACAATGTTAGCATCATCTTGAATCAAAGAGTCGTAGGCAGGTTGGGAAGATGATGGTGCAAAGTCTGTAAGGTGTCTGTGTTTGCCAAGTCCAGTTAGGGCAATTTTGTTTGCCTTAGACCTATGAAGATAATTCTTCTCATTTAATTTTCTAGTTGTCAGACGATTAGGCCAATTTGCAAAGCCAATTGTCTTTGATTCCATGGGAATACTAGTCATAGTAGTTGATTCAGAAGTCATTGATGGAGATCAAGTACAATATTGGAATAAGTTCCCGTTGTTGATGATGCTGAGATATGAGTCAACAACGAAGGGAATCGTCAATGAATGAGAATCAAGTTGATGGTGGGCTCGACTAATAATCGAGTTGGTGATGATGCTACAACACTGACTTGATGTTGAAGGGAATCTTCAATGAGGACTGAGTTGTTGAGTTGACGATGATGACGATGAGTAAGATTCTAGTAATCGTAATCGACAATCGTAATCCACAAAGGGAATCAATGACAAACTTTCACTAATGATCGAGGATGAAGGCTAATGATCGACCAGCGACTACCGAGACTGATGATAACGAAGACTGGCAACTAGTAAAGGCTGATGATCAATGGATGTAACTAGTGATCGACTATTCGAGCTTTGTCAATTAAAAAGATGCTATTAGCACTGACTGCTAAGATTACCAATTTTGTTTTCTTGATTTAGACACAAGAAACACAGGTACTTAGGGCCTCTTGATACAGAAACAAGAACATAAGAAAAATTGAAGTCAAAGACCCTAGGATCTTTGCTCTGATACCATGAAAGCATTCAAGAATTGAATGGAATGACTTGATCTCATTGTGTTATTGTATCTATTTATACACATAAACACCTATACAAATTAAGAAATGACTATAATCACAATAATCTAAACTAGGAAAGAATTAATCAAAATATCTACCTACCATATATATATTTGTGACGCCCAGAAAGCCCATAATATGTTGTTTTTATTTGCATGAGAGAATATCATTTGAGAGGTTGCGCTGCAATTCTGTTGTAAATGATGTGGATGCACTGATTGCAGGCTAAGGCTGCATGTATATCCATATGTCATTGTAATTATTGATGGTGAGTGACTCAAATAATGTTTTGATAGTTCAAATACGGATCCCAACTTGAATTTGAGAGAATATGAAATAATTATGTACAAAGTAGTTATTTGAAATTCTTGATGGTAAGGGTTCAACTTTTACAAAGTCCTAATTGACGTGCCTGTAATTGTCACTTTGCTTGTATCTTGGTAAAGTTTAATGTCATGTTTGAAATTCATATCTAATCCACACTGAAAGTAAAATATTCCTTAAAACTGATGATGTGAGAATTAAAATTTCTTCTTTCCTTTTCCGTTTTAGTTTGAAATTGAAATTATTTTAAAGGAATTGACTTATCTCATGATTCTCTGAGACGAAATTTTACTGATGTAGATTTGACAACCTATTAATAGGCCTTTTCTCGACTCTTGTTTTGGCCTATTGAAATTTAATGAAATGATTAATTATGATTTGCAGGGGATGGTTCAGGTATATACTGCCCTCCTTTTTTGTAATTCTTGCACTTATTGTGATCTGGCATAAGCTTGCAAACAAAGGGAGGCCGTTGGAAGCATTCAAAATCACAATTCCTCCAAATAAAAATGCAGTAGAGCAGTTGGTGACTTTACAAGAAGCCATCATTCAAGTTGAATCTCTTGTTCAACTTGGAAATATTATTTTACTGAAAACTAGAGCCCTCCTTTTCGCTGCACTTCCGCAGGTATTTCTACTATCCATTCTCAATGATACCATTCTTCTAAGCCATGTCAACATATGCTTTGTTGCGGAATTTCATAATTTATTTTTTCAATTGAAATTCAGATAATTGTCGGGTAAAATATGAGACCCCAATTATCTCATTAATCGGGGTCCACATTATCTCGTGACGAGACATTTCTTTACACATTAAATTTCTCTGATAGACACTTCTTTGATTTCTTTTCCAATGACTGTCTTCAGTGGTTATTTTCGTTTCCATTTTAATTTCAGGCTACGGACAAAGTTGCTTTGCTGTTGGTTTTTGTGGCTGTTTTATTGGCGCTTGTACCTCTGGGACACTTAATTTTGTTGGTTTTCTTGGAGGCTTTCACAAGAGAGATGCCCCTGAGGAGAGGCAGCAGCGAGAGATGGGTGAGGCGGATTAGAGAATGGTGGGTGAGCATACCAGCAGCTCCTGTTCGCCTAACGACAGCCGATGACAAGAAAAAGAAATGACTGGCGGATAAACAACCGAATGGCAGTGGCTGTGGGTGATGAGGCAGCAACTCTTGTCCTGTTCATCTAATAAAATTAAGCTGATTACAAGAGGAAAAAAAAAAAAAAGCAAGAAAAATGACAAATTAGCAATTGATTTGTGAGGCAATGCCTATTTGCTTGCACGTGAACAAACAGTTAAGGTCTCATTTGATTTGTTTTTGTGTTTTTTGTTTTCTGTTCTGAGTTTTATTTTCTATTTTGTACTTTCGAAAACAAAGAAAACAAATCAAACGTATTTGACCATTTATGTTTTCAAAATTTGTTTTAGAAAACAGAAAATAAGTTTACACAAAAAACGAAAAATGACAAAAATCGTTTTGAGCGTTTTCAATTCAAAACAAGTAAAATCTCAAAACAAAAAAAAGAAATTATTTTTTATTTTCTTGTTTTGAAATTTTTAATACATAATGAAAACAAAAAATAAACAAACAAATCAAATATTACCTAATTAAAATAAATAATGATCGATATATATTGTTGCGTAATCCAGCGACATTTATATTATCCTTGGCTATTCTAGCATTTGTTTGTATATATATGAGGATGCTGATTTTGATTTGATTTTCTTCACTCTTAAATTTTACTTTATTATTATTATTATTATTATTATTATTATTATTATTATTTTATTTTATGGTCATTGAATTGAGGATGGCGGTAGGTAGGGTAGGTGTTGGATTTGAGGAATAAGGGGATTTGGCGCTTGGCAGGCTTATATGGTCACGGCCAGCATGGTATTGTTGGAAGGTTAGGAGATGAGCTGGCAGTGAGGCTGGGGTTGGTGCACTAGGGAAGGAGGGAAGGAAGGATTCGGAGTAGCACTAACTAGGATGGTAATTGAGTAGGTGAAAGTTAGGAACTGATTTCATCCTTAATAGGACAGGAACAAACAATTGTCGTGCCCACTTAAGAACAAAACAAAAAGAATTGTTCAGTAACAATTGTGCCCATTGAAGAAAGGAAAAACATTTAACTCCGTACCAATTGTGTTTACCTAAAGAAAAAAGAAAATTTTAACATAATGTACACATGCAATTGTACTAGTACAACCAATATAACGATAAAATATTTGGTTTCACTTTGATCCTTTTTTCCTCTCTCTAATCTCTCATTTATGTATCTTATAATTTGTTTCTACCCACGTAAGAAATTCTTGTTCTACCCTTGCAGTAGTGGAAACATATTTACTAGAATACTGATAATAACATCGCAAAATGGTTATGCGGTTTCATTAAACATAAAAAAGCATAATGAGATTGCAGTTTTAGTCTAGTCAGCTAAGAATCACATGATGATATTGTAGTCCGAGACCTAGTCAGAAACTATAATATAAGATTGTAGTTTTCGGGTAGATTTAAAACCACATAATCAAAATGACGTTTTTTTGTTATAGTTTCTAGTCTTACTAAAAATAAAATAGAATTAATCTGTTTAACAAAACAGAACATTTGTTATAGATGTAACATACAAAATGGTAAGATAAATTTTGTAAAACATTTTGTAAAACAAGCATACTTATGCAGTTTAAGTATATATAAAACGAGAGACAATTTGAGAGGTTTTAGAGTGAACTTGAGAGAAAGTGTGCGAGTGTCTAGCTGATGGGTGCAAGTATAAGAGAGACTACATTTTGATTGTAGGTTTTCTATTTAACTAGAACTTGTAATTCCATTATGCGTTTTTAGAGTTAAAAAAATCGCATCATTATTTTGTGGTTTAATTAATACCATTCTGATAAATACGTTTTTTAGTATAATACTTCTTTTTAATTATTTTATACTAAATCGACAAAATAAAAAAGAATTCCATAACCATACATGGTAGGAATCGCTTGATGGTTGTTATGAGTGGTGGATTAAGGATGCTGTGATGGTCAACGGTGGTAAATAATGGCACGTGAATGGTGGGATGGTGACAGCGGCGGTGGCGGTGCAAATAGATGGAGAGAACGGAGTGGTGTGAAAGTGGGTTATTATAAAAGAAGAAAGATAATTTTATTGTTTTATAAAGAAGCTACCAAAATTCACTTATTTTTTTAATCACCATATCATCACAAAGAGACTATGTTAGTTTCCATGGGGAGTTTCTTTCCTTCCTCTCTCTCTTTTTTTTTTTTTTTGTTATTAGCACATTTTTTTTATAGGGTAATGTAATGTAGTTCAATCAAATTTGAGACGGCACTAATTAATAAAATCATTTTACTAACTAATAATTTCACTAGTAAATGGTTTTAAAATAAGAAAAGTTCATGTAGGGAGAAAAATGACAAGATGTGTTAGTTTAATATGTCAAGGATTATCTAAGTAAATTATCACTAGTAAAAAAAATTAATATTTAATGTTTTAATCAATTTCTAGCGTCATTTAAGTAATTTGTCAGTAATTAAATATTATATTCAAGGTTATCATCTCTTTCCAGCATGGCAAAGGGTTGACTTGATGTGAAAGAGCGGAAGTTGAAGAGGGAGTTAAAAACAATATTAAAATCTCTTTGCCAAACATTTTACAATTAATTAAACAATTCGATATATGATAATTCAGCTACAAAATTATCAATATCTAATATGATTGTTTTTACTATATCTAATTTCCGTACTCATCCATTGATTAAGGCTACATTTTTTTTAGGTAACCGTTACTTTTATTTTCGATATGCTCTAGGCACATCCCAACAGAGTGATACAACCCATGCAAGGTAACACACACCTAAATACTCACATGCCCAACAAGTAGGAAGAGATGCGCATCTAAACCTATCTACTAATAATATTCCATTTACAATCCAAAATGAACCCAAGTTAATTACAAGTGAAATTTAAAAGACATCAACAGGTTATTTGGAATGTACTGAGGCGTACTCTTCTTCTTAGATGTACCTATGGTGACAATGCAACTGACTATAATAAAGAATTGGT
>QLOD02000001.1:28684335-28694623 GCA_003260245.2 Sideroxylon spinosum | reverse complement strand
CACTATAAAACCAAAATCCATATCACCTCAGTCTGTGATAAAACTAATACAAAATACAGAGAAAGATCCTCCCATATAGAATTAGGTATGGGCAATGGCATTTATAAGCTAGTATTCTAAGAGTGCCCCTTCGATGTCTAACAAATGTAATACCTCTCCATAAATTTGGAAACATCATGCCTCAAAATAGGCCAATAATACCATTCTTGAACTGATTTTAAGGTCTTATCCTGGCCAAGATGACCAGCTAATCCTCCACCATGAAAGTCTCTAACAATCTTCTCACGTAAGGAAGTACAAAGAAGAAAAAGTTCATTACCTTTCATAAAAAATCCATCATGAATGTGAAAATCCTCCATTATAGACTACTTTTTATGCGTGCTTTCCATACATTCTAAAATCAGGATCTTGGGAATACAAATCCTTCAAGCAATCAAACCCAATAATCTCCAAGTTAAGAGTCTCCAACATGGCCACTCTTCTGCTCAACGCATCAACAACTCAACTATGCACATCGGACTTGTGCACTAAATTGTAGGAAATTTATACAAGTACGTAGACCATCAAACATGCATGTTATTGGTAAGGCATTGTTGACTCCCCAAATACTTCAGAGCCTAATAAGCAGTATAAAAAGAAAAATCCTTTCCAATTAAGTAGGGTTCCCATTGCCTCAAAGCTATCACTACGGCATATAATTCCTTATCATACGTAGGCCACTTTCTTCTAGATTCACTCAGTTTTTTTTACTAAAGAATGAAACTGGCCTCTTTTCTTATGAAAGAACTACTCCTACGCCTATTCCACTTGCATCACACCTAACCTCAAATAATTTGCCAAAGCTCAACAAATCTAAAACAGGTGCAATGCACATCTTCTCCTTTATCAATGCGAAGCTCTTCTCTTCTTCTTATCCTTATGGAAATTTCCCCTTCTTCAAGCATTCGGTAATAGGCACCACTTTACTACTAAAATTTTGAATAAATCGCCTGTAGAAAGTAGCCTAGCCATGAAAACTGTGAGCATCCCCTATAGTCTTTAGTGTAGGCTAATCTTTAATCGTCCTAACATTTTCTTCATCAACTTGGATCCCAACGGTACTCATAACATAACCAAGGAACAATAAACTCTTACTCATGAAAATATACTTCTTCAAATCAGCATAAAGTTTATTTTCCTGTAACACCTAAAACACTTCCCTTATGTACCCCATATGTATATCAACAGATTTACTATAAATCAAAATGTCATCAAAATATACCACAACAAATTTGCCAATGAAAGGCTGGAGTACCTGATTCACTAATCTCATAAACATGTAGAGTGCATTGGATAACCTAAGAGGTATGACTAGCCATTCAAACAACCCGTCTCGTGTCTTGATGGCCGTTTTCTACTTATCACCAAAACGAATCCGAATCTGGTGATAGCCACTCCATATATCAATCTTCGTAAATATCGCTGAACCATCAAGCTGGTCTAGTACACACTAAGTCAAGAAATTTTGTAACTTGTACCCAATTTTAATCTTGTTGATCACTTGGCTATCTCTACACATCCTCTAACTTCTATCCTTTTGAGTGTTAAAAGTGCTAGCATTACATATAGACTCATGCTAGCTTGAACGTACCCCATTTTCTAGCTATTCTTCCAACTTTTCTCATAGAATCTCATTCTCTTTAAGACTCATCCAATAATGTGGTAAGTTGGGTAGGCCAACCCTAGGAACCAAATCTATGTGGTTTTGGATATCACGCATCGGAGTTAAGCCACTAATATCCGCGGGTACCACATAACTAAATTCTGCTAACCAATTTTAAACATCAATAGGTAATTTCTCATGCTTCTTCTCATCCTTCTAATATCACATTTCACAAATAAAAGATGAATCTCACAGGACTGTTTACAAGCATCCACAAATTCTAGACTTTTTTACATAACAATCAGGAAGTTTTTCCCATCCACTTTAGAAGCTTTGAGTGTAAACTTACCAAACATAGAGATCAAGGTGTAGCAAACCCCACTTTTCTCCAAGCAATAAGTGTTGTTCCTTTTAGAGGACTTTGCATTGACATTATACTGCCATGGTCTCCCAAGTAAAATCTGGTAAGTAGCCATGTCCACAATGTCATCATATGCCTCTATCACAGTACTTCCCAATGGAAAAAGTGACTCAACACCTCTCAGTAACATCTATCTTTCCCACTTCCTTGATCCAGCTGATCATGTAAGGATTCCGATGCTTTTTAGGTATCAACTACAATTTCTCTACTGTTTTTCGTGCCAATGATGTTCTCTAACTACCAATGATCAAATCAAGACATCTACTCGACACTGTGCACCGAGTTTCGAATAATAGATGTCGATGTGACTCATCTAATGCTTTTTGTGAGAGCATCAGCTTTCACATAGCACATACCTGGCTATACTCTTTCTCCTCCTCACCTTCATCAGGACCACAGTAAACTTCATTCTTCCCTTCTTCATCTTCTCCATATTCAACTAGATGGCTTTTCTCCGAGGGTAATCAATTGATCAATGTCCTAACTTGTCGCACTTGAAACATTTAATTAGACTAGGTTTTGCATAAGGATTCGAACCCTTTAAAGGAGTAAAAGTAGAGTCTTTTAGCCACCTCTAGTGAAGATTGAGAAGTTTATGTGGCTTTGCCTTTATTAGCTAGGAAGCTGACTTACTGAAACCGTCACCAGTGTTAAACCTGCAGTATGTGTCACTTCGACCCCTGTCTTACGACATTAATCTACTTTTAAAGCCAAATTTTGTGCCTCAGCTATGGAAAACACCATCTAGGCCCCAATCTTATGTCAGATTGTAGGCTTGAGACCTCCTAAATATCATAAAGGCTACTGAGTATCACTCTCCGATAATTGGTTTCTTTTGGCTAGGCACATGAAGTCAGCCGTCTACTCATGAACACTACGATTACCCTTTATACATCTCTGATAAGATTGAAAAAGATACTACTCATAATCTAGAGGAAGAAACTACCCTCTCAATAGGTTTTTCATTCTATACCATATCGTAACTGGGCCTTTACCCTTTCTTTGGTGCTGTTCTTATAACCTATCCCACAAAATTAAGGCACCCCCTTTCAGTTTGTAGGTTACTAACTTCACTACTCTAGGGTTAAAAATCTCCATATAATCAAAAAACCAATCTCCTTCAGTAAGACATTTCTAAAATGTCTTCTATGTTCAAGTTTCCACTAAAGAATGGATATTGACTTTTAATTAAAATTCGTTATCACGCTGATGTGTATGATATACAGGATTGTCATACCTTCTACCTCTAGGACAAGCCGCTACAAACCTTAAATCAATTCCATCATCATCACTATCATCAAGATCTACCACTGCTCATCTTCTAGGGTTTAAAGGAATGAAACCCTCGACTGCTTCACAACAGGCTACTTCGTCGACTAGATTTAATCTTATGTTCTCATTCCTATTGCCGACAATTTGTAATAGAGCCGTCATCTATGTACTGATCTCCTCTAATCGATAATCCATTCGTTCATTGCCAACTGTTGTTCTTGGACCTAAGTCGAGATGGCCTGCAATCTCTGATCTATGTCACAAAATTGGTCACCTCCACTACTGCCATGGTTAGCCATCAGATTAGGGGACACCCACTCTGTTACCAACTGATACAGTGTGAAGTAAGGATAAATTGACTTGTTCAATAACAAGCCAAAATATTAGAATTAACTAAAAGAATAAAGAGAAAACTCAAGACAAAAGTCTAGGGTTTTTCTATTTCTGAAATAAAGAATGAATAATAATTGGCTTGAATGAAAAATGTCTACGAAGTTCCTTATTTATAGGGAAAACTAATCATGAACCTAATCCTAACTAGGATAGGTTTTCTAGGAGTTTTCCTATCCAATCCAAATTCTACTTGGATTACAAATAAGTTTTAGCCCAATGACAACAAATAAAATTTAATGCTAATTAAAATAGGAATAATACAAATCCAAAAGAAACTAGTAAAACTAATAAAAAAAAACATAGAATCCGTCCTCATCATTTTAATTTGGACCTTTAGTTGTGGAAAAATTGTCTTGGTCCTGACTAAAAATTAAAGATGTGATGCGCCGTAATTAAGTCTAGATAGGCATTTTTTGAGTTTAAAAAGTATTTTGTTAAATTTTAATAGTTCATTTATTGGTTGAGGATAAATGTTAACAACATTAGAAACTAAAGGAGGTGAGTGTAATTTTTAATGTTTTGGGATGGTAAGTATAATTACTTAAATGTTATGAAGAGGTAGAAGTAAGTTACTCATAAATGTACAATCTTTAATTGGAAATAATTTGGCAAGGACATGACAACATAATATAGCCCCATATTTCACATTCCAATTTTACATATTTTATTTGTATTACTCAGTGTTCCTTAGATCATTTAACTATATATTCTTATATGAATTTACTCAACATAGTTTGACAAACTATTGGACTTAAATTAATTAGGTTTAGTTAAATTAATTATATTTTTTTGAATCATTTATGTAAAGAGTTATGCTTTCTATGCAATTATTTGAATGGGCAATATGAAACTAGGCTTTATTCGAATAAGTTATCAGAATATTATAAACATTTTGTGTTCTTATCACTTTAAATGAAAACATCCGTTAAGATACCCTTTAATTTCAAAAATGCCATTGCTATCATTATGGCAACTTACACTGCTAAATACTTATGATAGATAACCAATTTTTTATTTTATTTTAAGTTAAGTCTTTCCTTACAATTTCTGTTCATGTATTTTTTGGCTATCTTTTTATCTTTTTACACCTTCTATTACTTAAATCTAATTAATCAATCCTTATTACCGATGCATTTATAGGTTTATATTGGATATAACAAAACCATATTACATAAATTTCTCTTAAATTAATTGCTTCCATCGGTGCCATCACAACTTTTTTTGGTATATATTCATTTCTTATCCTAGGTATCGATTGTCCCAAAAAAAAATAGTGGCCCTCTTCGAACTCAAATTGTAAAATGATCGTTTTAGCCCTGAGCCCTCTTTTTACTCAATTTTGTGATCCGAAAATAAAATTTATTTTTATAATTTTAAAAAAAATTAATGTGAGTAATTTTTATTGTATTTTATTTTATTTAAAATATGTAATCAAATTATGAAATTTTGAATGTCTATTCTATTACCATTATTTTCATGTTGCCAACTAAATAAAAGAATAGAAAAATTATTCCATTTCATTCTCACCTTTTATTTTATTTCATTGTATTCTAATCCCACTTATCAAATAGAGCCTTAAAGAATTTTTCTATTTTAGCAATATACCTCAAATCTTATAAATAGCATTCTTTTCAATCTCGCCGTTCATGTGGATAATAAATCCAAGATATTAATCAACTGAATACTTTCTTGCATTTGTTAACTTTCAATTTTTACTATACCATTATTCATAATTTTAATTTTATTAAAATTTCAATACATACTTTTTACTATGTACCGCTTCATTTATATTAATCATACCATACATAAATCTTTTTCAACATAAAATGCTATCATGAATCACCTGCCAGTTTAGTGTACTGGAGTTTGATAGTGAGCTTGAATGCTTAGTGAGGAGCAGGAGCGAAGGTAGGTATGATAGAGTACGTAAAATTGTCTCATTTATTTTAAAAAAAAAAAAAAATTAACTATGTATATTTTTATTTATTTTTTATTCCACTACTCTAATTTGTCTCTGGAATATCAAACTCAAAATCATTTTTTGACTAAAACTCACACTTTCGATAGTGTTTGGTATGTTGATCAAAGTGGCATCCCTTGTATGCTGATGCATTGCGTAAATACCTTTTAATTAGCTCATTTCACAAAGAGACACTGAGGAAAACGAAGCAAACGTTGTTCAATGGTGTGCAAATATTTTTCTACTTTTTTTATTCCTTTTTTCTTTTTCCAAAGTAGTTTGAACCCTTTGCGTCCACCTACTACAATTTTTATCTCGCCACTGTTGAGAAGAAGATTGAGTTTTCACTATTATATATATAATATATTTTATTAACATATATATACATATATGTATATTCAACTTTACTTGGCGATTAAAATAACGACCGCTGCAATAATTACATGCTTTCCGTAATATTTTGTGGAGAAAAAGTTCTCCCTCTTTTGTTGCTCCACTTTTAAGTACCTTCCAAATCTTAAAAAATTAAAATAAAAAAATATAGCACCACCTTTTTCTCTTAATCAGTGGTTAAGGTCTCATTCAAAAAAAGTCAGTGGTTAAGGTCAGTTTAAAAGTAAAGATTGCCTGAAATCCAATTCTTTATTTTCTTTAGTGGCGGCTTAGCTCATCCTTTTTGGCAGTACCATATAAATATGTATATATATGCTTCTCATGTTATTTTCATATATACAAATACTTTGCATGAAAAAACAATTGTTGCTTTCAAGGCTTATAATTAAGGGGCAAAGCTAAAATCAAATCTAACCAAATGTTGCTCGATCACTGATGAAGTCGTCGTGCAGGTAAGGAAGCTAAACAATCAAATTGGCTTCTTGCTACAAAAATTAGTACCTCCAAAGTTCGAAAATTTATAATTAATTCTTGTGACTTATTCCAAACCTTAAGAATATTATGATTCATCGATCAAAAGCTTAAACTATTCAACTATGCCATGCAAATTTTTAGATTAAGAGTTGTGTATACAATATCTTTAAGAGTTCCCCAGAAGGATCAATCACGTTGCATAAAAAACATATAAAAAAACATACATACATATGCACATGTACATGTATAATAAATATTAGCAAAGAAAAGAAACAAAAATAGGTTAATTAATTGTAACATGTTTCCACTAATCCACTACATGTCGCTAGAATATGGTGATAAGGACAATCAAATGGAACTAATCAATTGAATAAATAATGAAATATTTGAGGGTGCGGGAAAAGATTAAATAGGGAGAATATTCAAATGTGTGAGTGCATGTAAATACGACAAGACCAATCAAAACCCATTGGCTAAGAAAATACTAACAAAAGTTGATTGTGGAAGTGTCACAAAGAGAAAAAGAAACTAGAGTTGGAATGCATAAATAAGATAACCAAGAGTGCCTAATAATTGAACCATTATGAGCACCTAAAAGTTGCACTGATTTAAATATGTAACAGCGTTATCAATTATTGTCATCATCTCCTAGACTTTTCTCCGGGTGTTTTATGCATGCATTACACGTCTATAGCCATCTTTGAACATCACCTATAAAACATGTGGCTTAAAATGTAATTTTTTTTTTTTTTTTTTTGGCCAATTTCACATTATACCTATTTGATGTAACGTGATTCAAATGCATTTCAGACTCCTAGGTTTTTTTCGTCGTGAGAGTTTGCATAGGTTCGTGAAACTATTGACAGATGACCTAAATTAGAGTAAAGATTTTTCTTTAAATCTAACCATCTGTCTTCGCGAACCCGCAATCCAATTCGAATTCAAGTGAGATAAAAAATTAGTACTTTTTTGGCATAACTTTTGTGAATTGGAATTCCCTTCATATAAATGACTTCATATAGAAAAAGCCTTTTGTTTACAATAAATTAATTCAATAATTAGCAACTTAGTGCTAGAAAAAAAACATATTGGAAAAGTATAGTTAATGAAAACTCAAGTTTGAGAAACTTTGTTGTGGAAATAAAGCATCCATGAGTGATTGAATGTTTTATTTTGATGGAAAAATGTTTTATACCAGACTTGTTGATAATCCCAATAATTGTTGGTAAATGGTATATAGTGCTGGGAAAATTGACGGGTTTTGATTCAGATGAACTACCCAATCATCTATGGTTAATACTTTTAATATCTGGCAAGTGGCATAGGCAACTTGGGTTGGATCATACTTGTCAAGATAATGTTTGAATAATACTGATTCAGTATCAACAGGGATAAATTCATAGAACTTTTGGGTTTGAAGAGGGGTTGATGAAATGAAGTGGCTGTTTGATATGTAAATGGTTTGGAGGAATTCATGAATTGTTTGAAAGTTTAATGGGTCGTTGAAAGGGTTTTGAACTTCTTGTTGAAGTTTTGTAATAAGGTAGGCTTAGGGTTTTTCAAAATAAAGATGATTTTGATGATGGAGAAATTTGAGAATTGGAGTGGGGTTTGTCGACACCACCACTTGTTTTGATGAAGAAGGTATGGGGCCAAGAGCCACCATTGAAGAAGAGGAATGTGCAACTAGCTCTTTTGATGCTGCATAGTGACTTTTTAAGCAAAGCTCTTATCAGCTACTTGGCTTAATAAAGATCGTTGCTGGGTTTCTTCCTCAAGTAACTGGGTATACCAGTCAGTAGTTGAAAAAGAAAGAAGTCTTGGAATAGTGGTTGATGCGGCAGATATAGATATGGTTGGAATGGTAGATGGCTTGATAAGTACCATGGCATATGATGCTTTGGTAGTTGATGGTTGGGTTTGATGGGTATATGAGGAAGGTCTGATAGGTTTAGGAGGCATGTTTTCCTTATAAGAATTCTTAGATAAGAAAATCAGGAATGAAGTTTACTTCTCCTTTGATGTATTCAATTTTATAGTCAAAAACTGATAAAATAGCTTGCTATCTTGCAAACATTTATTTTGATGCAATATTTTGAACATGTTTTTGCAAAACATGTTTAGCTGCCTTATAATCAACCCTGATTAAAAATTTTTGGTTTAATAAATCACTTTGAAATTTTTGAACACGTAATACAATAGATAAAATTTCCTTTTTAATAGTGTTATAAGTCTTTTTGGCATTGGTCCATGTTCCTGAGGTAAACCGAACTAATTGCTCTTGATTTTGACCATAGATACATTGTTTAAGATGCCACCATATCCTAAGTCTGATTCATCCGTTTCTATAATCTTATATGCCTATGGGTCAACTATATGCAGAGACGGAAGAGATTTGATGTGCTGTTTGAATTGCTTAATAATTTGTGTATATTATGATGACCATGGTAATATTAGGGACACCTTTCTTAAATCTTATTTAACCTATGACTGTATCCCCTAAAGAGATTTCTACAAATATAGTTGATCAAGAAATTATATTTGGATTTCTAAATCCTCCAAATATCAAAAATTTAAATATTCTTAAAAATATAACAATAAATAAAACTCAAATAAATAATATTTCAAAAATTATATCAAAAGAAAAACAATTGATGTTTTTAAAACAAGAAAACATCTATCAACAAATTAAAACTCAACTTCAAGATAGTTAGTTGCAATTAATAATTGAAAACTTTAAAAATAAAATAATCAAGGAAGCCTCTTCTACTGTTCCAAATGCATTTTGGAATAGGAAATAACATATAGTAGGCCTTCTTTATATTAAAGATTTTCATGAATCAAAAATTAAAACAAAAACTAGACCAATTCAAATGATACAAGAACTTTTAGATTACTACAAAAAAGAAATCAAAGTTTTATTTAATAAAAGATTAATAAGAACTTCAAAATCGCCTTGGAGTTGTGCTGCTTTCTTTGTTAACAAGAATACTGAAATAGAAAGAGGAACTTTAAGACTGATCATTAATTACAAACCTTTGAACGATGTCTTGTAATAGATAAGATATCCAATCCCTAACAAGCAAAATCTCCTTCAAAGGCTTTTACTTGCTAAAATATTTTCAAAATTTGATTTAAAATCTGGGTTTTGCTCCTTCAAAGGCTTGTACTTGCTAAAATATTTTCAAAATTTGATTTAAAATCTGGGTTTTGGCAGACTCAAATTTCTAAAAAAGATAAATATAAAACGGCATTTACAGTCTCATTTAGACAACACGAACGGAACTTCATGCCTTTTGGATTAAAAAAAAAAAACGCTCTGAATGACTTCCAAAAAATTATGAATGATATTTTCAACCCATATTTTGACTTCTCAATAATATATATTGATGATATATAATTTTTTCAAATAGTGTTCAATCTCATTGGAAGCATTTAAACACTTTTCTTTATATTATAAATAAAAAAATAGTTTAGTGCTCCCCCCATCAAAAATCAATCTCTTTCAAACAAAAGTAAGATTTCTTGGACATTAAATTGATTAAGAAACAATTACTTCGATTGAAAAAGCATTAGAATTTGCAAGCAAAGTTCCTGATGAAATCAATGATAAACAACAATTTCAAAGATTTCTTGGAAGCCATAATTATATTTTTGATTTTTATCAAAAACTCAGTATCATTGCTGCTCCATTACGAGAAAGCCTTAAGAAAAATCCTCCTCCATGGTCATT
>QLOD02000001.1:28592367-28662732 GCA_003260245.2 Sideroxylon spinosum | reverse complement strand
TCCATTCCCATTCCTAACAATTTATCTGAGGCATTATCTAATGAGAATTGGAGGAATGCTATGAGAAAAGAAATGCAGGCATTAGAGAAGAACCTAACATGGGAGATAGTCAACTTGCCCCCTGGAAAGAAAACTGTAGGTTGCAAATGGGTATTTACTGTCAAGTACAAGTCAAATGGCTCTCTTGAACGATACAAGGCTAGACTTGTGGCAAAGGGATATACTCAGACCTATGGTGTGGGCTACCAAGAGACATTTGCTCCAGTAGCCAAGATGAATACCGTGAGGGTCCTATTGTCATTAGCAGCTAATTCTAATTGGTATTTGAAGCAGTTTGATGTGAAAAATGCCTTCCTTTACGGAGACTTAGAAGAAGAAATATATATGAATATTCCTCCCAGATATGAGTAGAAAATGGAGGGGCATAAGGTTTGCAAGTTGCAAAAGGCGTTATATGGCTTAAAACAATCACCGCGAGCTTGGTTTGGGAGGTTCACTAAAGTCATGCTATCTACCGGATACAAGCAAAGTCAAGGCGACCATACACTGTTCATTAAGCACTCGAACGCAGGGGGAGTCACAACACTTTTGGTCTATGTTGATGATATCATAGTCACCGGGAATGATGAAAGGGAGAAGGAAAATCTGAGGAAGTGTCTTGTCCAAGAGTTTGAGATAAAAGAATTAGGGAGGCTGAAGTATTTTCTTAGGATCGAAGTAGCACACTCTAAAGAAGGAATATTAATATCTCAACAAAAATACGTGGCTGATCTTCTTAAAGAAACGGGAAAAGAAGCATGTAAACCAATCTCTACTCCAATTCAGCAGAATCACAGATTAGGAGAAGCACGGGAGGATACACCTACGGATAAGGAAGGTTATCAAAGACTCGTTGGAAGACTCATGTATCTTGCTCACACAAGACCGGATATTGCCTATGCTATAAGCGTCGTCAATCAATTCATGCACAACCCCAAAGAAGTCCATCTCCAAGCTGCGCACCGTATCCTACACTACCTAAAAGGTAACCCTGGCCAAGGAATCTTGTTCAAAAGAAACAATGAGCTAACCCTTGAAGCATATACAGATGCTGACTATGCAGGTTCGTTGGTCGATAGGAGGTCTACAACTGGGTATTGCACTTTCTTAGGTGGCAACCTAGTATCATGGAGAAGCAAAAAGCAGAATGTGGTAGCAAGATCAAGTGCGGAGGCAGAGTTTATAGCTATGGCTCAACGAATTTGTGAGCTACTATGGCTAAAAATTCTGCTAGAAGACTTAAAAGTGAAGAGGGAAAGACCTATGAGACTATTTTGCGACAACAAATCAGCCATTAATATAGCTCATAATCCTATCCAACATGACCGAACAAAGCACATCGAAGTAGACAGGCATTTTATAAAAGAGAAGCTGGAGAGTGGGTTGATCTGCACACCATATGTATCAACAAACAACCAGTTGGCTGATGTACTCACAAAAGGACTTAACAGCGAGACATTTCAGAGACTCATCTGCAAGCTGGGAATGAAGAATGCATATTCACCAGCTGGAGGGGGAGTGTTGGAAGAAAGAAAACTTTCCGGAAATTATCTCCATAAATTTTGGACTGTTTTTATTTTATTCCTAGAATCATAGACAATCATTTCCTTATTTTATTCCTAGAATCATGGACAATCAGTTCCTAGTTTTAGGAGTGAATATTCTGATGTATCTCTACTTATTTGTTTCCTTACTTATTTCCTTGTAAATAGGAAAAGCTAGGTCAAATACTTGTATAAATTGCCAACATTCATGTCAGATTAATAGAAAGAAAATACTCAGAATTTCAAAGAAATAATAAATGCAAAATCGTAGCCATAGGGTTTGGTTTTTGGTCCGATTAGAGAAAAGAGGGCATATCACATGGAAGTAGTCTAAAAGAAAGAAAATGGGGGAGTGGTTTGGGTGGAGAGCAACCACAGATTTTCAGCAGGGCCCGCAGATCGAGGTCGGCACTGACGAGGAAGGCTTCGCCGGCTCTTGGTACGTGGCTACCGTCATTGACACGCTGGCGAGATCGCTGTCTTTGGTTTACAAGAAGAAAGCCCTAAGTACTACATGGAGTATCAGAGCTTGTTGGACGACGATGGGGTTACGTCCTTGAAAGAGCACGTCAGTCTCCGATTGAGGACCATCGATGTGTGCATTCGTGTACACACACAGAGAGAGAGAGAGAGAGAGAGCAGAGAGAGAGATGTTACCTGTGTGACGGCGACGCTCGAGCAGAGGCAAAGAAAGAAAAAAAAATGAGAAGAAAAATGAAATTAGGGCAAATAACTGAGAATCCCGCGTTTTTGGTATTTTTTGCGTTTTGAATGAAAACGCCCAAAACGCTTTTTGGCCGTTTTCAATTTTACATGTAATTTTGTTTTTATTTTTCAAAACAATTTTTTAAAATAAATTAACCAAATGATTTTTATGATGTTTTCTTTATTTTTAAAAACACAAAACAGAAAATGGGCTAAAAACAGTCAAACCCAATGGGCCCCTAAAGTTTCGACTGGAATCTAAGAATTGGTATTAGAGTCTCATTATAGCAAGCGACAAAAGAAATGATCGAGATTTTGGAAGCAGGGCTTAGTGGACTTCAGGACAACCTACAAAAAATGGAAATCGGAATGGCTGACAAGTTGAGTCAAATGGAGATGACTCTCAACCACCGGTCTGAAGACTTGCTTTTGAACAAAGAAGGTAGCACCAATAACAACAATACACATCAGGTGAACTCTCGTTCCAATAGGGACAAAACTGATAGAGGCCGTCAACTTGTTGACGTAGTACAGCGAAAAATAAAAGAGCACAAGAACAATGAAGAAAATAACTAAGAAAGATAAAACTCAATTTCTCCTTCCCAAAGTTAACCTATCCAATTCAAATTTTGTTCTCGCATAGAATATTTGAATTGGAAACAAATATCATGATCTCCACCATTCCTTCCGGGCTGAAAAGAACTTTGTTCCGCAGAGTGCCAGTGAAGATAATGCACCAAGAGCTGAGGGTCAATGCGATGGAACTTCTACTCGATAATCCAAGTAGCATCGGAGTCTGGTCTGTGTTTCCACCTGACAAGAAAACGCTGGAGCTGCCCTTGAGATGAAATGATGGTCTCAAAATCAAGCACATCAATGATCTACTCTAGATCCAATTGCTGAAGAGGTGGAATGGCTAACACCGATGAAGGAACTAAAAAACCAACTGATTAACTTGCAGAAGTATTAATAGAAAACACTGGAGGCTCAAATGTGCCTCGATAAGGTAACAAGTCCTTTACATTGACCAATATTCATATCAATAGGTAAACCAATTAAATAAGCATTAGGGCACAATTTGCCACGAATACGAAAAGATCCAATAGTATGTGCATGCAATTTCTTGGAAAAATATTTAGAATAGTGCTTTGGGCAAACATAAACCATAACATTATCCCATTCATTAAAAGCAACATTGCAATGATGTACATCAGCAGCTAATTTATAATCTAAATTACTAGTTGCAATTTTACGTCGAACATCAGCATAGATATCACTAATGTGCTAGGCAAAACATTCAATTGATTGAGATGGGCAGCTATCATAAGGTAAGGGAATAAGGTCAATAAGCCGGCGAGAGGTAACATCATGAACACACTCAAAAGAACTCTTACTAGTGGAACGATTGATAGAGCTATTATAGGCAAATTCAGCGATAGGGAATGACAAATCCAAGTTCTCTGACACTCTCCAACTAGACATCTAAGCGTGTTTCCTAAACTTCGATTAACTACCTCAGTCTGGCGATCAGTCTAGGGATGAAATCAGACAAAAATTTCAAATGGGTAACAATCAATTTCTAAAGTCTTCCAAAAGTGACTCACAAACTTATTCTCTACACCTGCGCGGTGATTGAGAACGAATGTATATTCTTTAAGAAACTCTACTCATGAAGCATGCTTATTACTCAATTTCTTTTGGGAATGCAGGTATTTTAAGGCTTGATCGTTAGAGTATAAAACAAACTCTTGAGGTAATAAATAATACCGCCAATATCACAAAGCACATACCACAACAAACAGCTCTTTATCATATGTAGAGTATCGCATATAAGATTCATTAAGCTTTTCACTTAAGTATGCTATCGGCCTACCCTCTTGACTTAAAACACCTCCTATGCCTACGCCAAAGGTATCACAAGCAACCTCAAAGACTTTAAAAAAGTCAAGGTGTCTCAAAACAAGGGCTTCTACCATCCTTTTCTTGATTTCCTCAAATGCCCAAGTGGCTGTTGCGGTTCACTGAAAACCACCCTTTTTCATATAAACTGTGATGGGAGCTATAATAGACCCAAAAACCTTCACGAATCTCCCATAGAATGTAGCCAACCCATGGAAGCAACAAACCTCTGAAATAGTCTTAGTTTCAAGCCACTCACAAATAGCCCTCACTTTTTCAGAGTCTGCTACTATTCCCTGATCAAAGACAATAAACCCAAGCAAAGACACTTGAGATTGCATGAATGAACACTTGTTGAAGTTCGCATAAAGCTTAGCAGTTCGTAAAACCCCCAAAACCTGGCTAAAATGACCTAGGTGTTCTTTCTTGGTCTTACTATAGATAAGTATATCATCAAAGTATACGACTAAAGATTTCCCTAGGAAAGGGTGTAGGACCTGAGTCATGACCTTCGTGAAGGTACTAAGAGCACTGGACAATCAAAATCGCATCACTAGCCATTCATACAAGTCATCAGGGCTCTTAAAAGCAGTTTTTCACTCATCTCCAGCCTAATGCGAATCTGATGGTAGCCAATACGAAGATCTATCTTAGAGAACCAAAGTTAACCGACTAGAAGAGGAATGGGAAACCTACACTTGATAGTGATTTTATTAATAGCTATCCTATCAATGCACATTCTCCATGACCCGTCTTTCTTAAGAGTTAATAGAGCAAGCATAGCACAAGAACTAAGACACTCTCGAATAGCAACCCTCTGCAAAAGTTCACCTATTTGCCTTTGCAACTTAGCATGCTCACAAAGACTTATCCTATAACGAAGCAAATTAGGTAATTGGGATCCACGTATGACGCCTATGGCATATTGATTGTCCTGCACAGGTGGAAGCCCCTCAGGGAGATCTATAGATGTCACATCCTTAAACTGCTCAAGTAATTGAGCAAGTTCAAGGTCAAGGGCTACGAGATTTGTGGGTTGGACATGGAAAACATTCTTAACCACCAGAACTAAAACAAATCCACACACTATCCCAACTTTCTCAAATTCTTTCCTATTCATCAATTGGATGGTGCGTTTCTTGGGAATAGGGAAAATTGAGATTGGTTTAGTCTAGGAACTCGACTTAGATGGGGACAAATTCTTGTTCTCTCAGCTTAACAGGGTTCAATTGAATGGACTTATCTTGGTGTTGAAAAGTGTAATGTTAGAGCACCCATGATGCACCACGTCCATATCATAAATCCAAGGACGACCAAGTAACACGTGCGACACCAAGTAACACGTGCGACATCCATAGGAAAACACACCACACTTGATCGGAATAACTTCCCATCTGGAGAAGAACTAAACACTTGTGGGTGATAAAGACTAGTCGAATCAACCCAAGCTATCCGAAAAGGATGGGGATGTGGCTTTGGCTTAAGCCCAATCCTAGTAAGTCCTCAGGTAGATACAACATTCATGTTACTTTCCCCATCTATGACAATCTTACAAACCTTAGTCCTACATTTAAGGAAACTTTGAAATATGCCAATGTGCTTCCAATCTTCCTCCTTTACGGGGGTTGATAAGATGCAATGCATGCCACCAAGATAGAATTCATCCTCAGCCTCTTGTTCCTCACACCCAACCTCAAGATCAAAACTATCTACTTGCTCAAACTCATCAGACTCAAGTAACGATTGAGACCCTGATTAAACACAAGTGCTCACTGTGGAAACTATGTAGCAATGTGTCCCGTCTTGTAACAGTTATGACATTGAATACTCGAAGTACCAAGGCAGAATCCAGAAAAATTAGACTCGATGCCTTGTTTGCCCTAATTTCCCAAATTAGGACTGTTACTTCCCCGTGAAGCAACTGATCTAATTTGTAAACTCTCACTTGGTTTTTGAGAAGGGAATGACTTAGACTGTTGGAATTGAGAGGTCATCTATCTAGAGGTGGAGAGTTTATAAAGTTGTTCAATGGATAGAGCCTTATGAAAGGCTTCCTCTAAAGACTCGGGAGAAAACAAACTAACCTCTTTCTAAGTTTCGGATCGCAACCCATTAATGAATCTACCCACTATTCGCCAAAACTCCTCCCTGATGTCACATCTCATAAAAAGAGCTTTAAAACTAGATAGGTACTCAGTAACACTAAAAGATGCTTGCCTTAAGTTCATTAATTGATCATTCAATTGGTCTCTAATAGGCAAGAAGGTATTTCTCTTGCAATTTAACTTTCATGTCAATCCAACAATTGATGGGTGGGGCTATTGCTAGGGTTTGTTTTAAACAAGGTTGATGAGATGGAGATTCTATGCTGATATCAACTTAAAATGAAACAAGTTATTAAATAATATGCTAGGCCAAAGTAAATGTCATAAATAAGCAATTAATAAAAACGGTCAAGTATGATTGCATGCAAATTTATGGTAGTAGAGGTATGGGAAATGGAGGCTCGCTGATAGCTGTATTCTCACACACAAAAAAAAAAAAAAAAAAAGATAGCCAAATAATTGTAGGTCAAAAAGAGCCCAAAATACAAATTTTGATATATTTCCAAACCAACTAGAATATTTAAGCACATCTTCAAATATAGAACACGTACTCTTACGAAACACAGTTCAGAGCGCTTTTGGGTCACCAGAAGTTCTCTTAAATGTCGCCAAAGATGGAAGCTCACTAGAAATATTGTAAACAAAGCCATCGGAAGATGGCGAGGCTAGTGAGACTCACCCATAGTTGTGGGCTCCCAACAAGGTGAACAACGGTGGTAGTTGGTTCTGAAGATGAGCCGAAGTGGATCCTAAACTTTCAACCTCACTGTCCGGCGATTTTGGGATCTATGAAAGAAGACCGACAATGGTCAGTGGTACAGGATTGACAAGGACGAATAAGGTGCATCAGTGGAGTAACCTTCGCTAGCAATGATGATTCTGATAATAATCAGCGACAGAAATATTAAAATGGCTAGAGATTGGTTTTGAACAGCTGCAGCTAGGGTTTGGTTTCGAACGGCTACTGCTAGGGCTTGTTTTTAAATGGCTACGGTTAGGGTTTGGTTTCAAACGGTGACAGTGATTTGCTTTGATACCACTTGACGTAGCATAGCGAAACAAAAGAACGCAAGAAATGTGAAGAAAATAGCTAAGAAAATAAATATTTCAATATCATTCCAAAAGATGAATATCCCTTATATATAGGCTAGGGCTGAAGACTAAACCAAGTAATTTCCTATAATAAAATAATTAAATTGTAATCAAATCACAATCAAAACTTAATCAAATCTCGAAATTAAGGAAAACAAATAAATTAAAATTCCTAAAGTTCTCCTTTCCTAAACCTATCCAATTCAAATTTCGTTCCCGCTTAAAATATTTGAATTGGAAACGGCTATCATGATCCCCGTCAATTGTTTCAGCCAAAACGGCCAAGCTTGAGTTTCTAAAATACTCAGGCGATGATCTAACAGAATGGTTCAATAGAGTGGATCAATTCTTTTAATTCCAAGGCACCCCGACGACACAAAAGGTATCATTGGCATCATTCCACCTCGAGAGTGAAGCTAATCAATGGTGGCAGTGGTTACAGCGATCTTACAAAGAAACGAGGAGGAGGGAAGTGACATGGATAGACTTTGAAGAACTTTGGGCTCATTTTCGACCTACAGAGTGCGAAGATTTTGATGAGGATTCATCAAGGGTGAAACAGATAGGCTCACAACGAGACTATCAGCGAAAGTTTGAAAAGTTAGAAAATTGAATGCAGGGATGGACACAAAAGGCATTGGTTGGAACATCTAAGGGAGGTCTTAAATCGAAAATTACAGAAGTAATCCGAATGTTCAAAGCAAAGACATTCAAGGAATCCAAATGTTCAAACTAAAGACATTAAAAGAAGCTATTAACCTAGCATAGATGAAAGATGAACAGCTTCTCTGGCAAGAAGGAATTGTACAACCATTACAAGACACCAATGTACCAATGTTTTTTCCACCCACAACAAAAATCAATTCATCCTCATCGGTAAAAAGTTAACTTCGGATGAGATGCAGAGGAGACATGCATAAGGTCTGTATTTCAATTGCAATGACAAGTTTACAAAAGGACATAAATGCCAAAGGCCTCAATTGTTATTGTTAAAGAGTTATATCAACACTTCAGATGGAATTATCTGTGAAGAGATTACAGAAGACAAAGACAAATCAAGTGAGTATCATCTCGAAAGACCGCCAGAAGCAACATTTAGGTTTGGACCTTAGAGACAAGTGTCCAAATAGTGGGGTGGGTATTGATACATACTGAAGAGGCAAAGAATCATGGAGAGGATCATGGAGAAGTTACATATTATTTAGAAATAGTATTAGGAGAGATTTGTTAGGATTTTTAGTTAGGATTTAATTTTTATATTTCACTTATCTATTTCTTATGTTAACCGTTCATCTATCTCAGATGATAATGTAGATGTGTAGATCGTGTAGCTCAATTATCAGTAAATTATATGCTCCTTTAGCATCAGGCTAATAAGTTTTGGCTTATTTAAAGCCACGGATAATAATAAAATAGATAGTAGATGTTTCTCCAAGTTGTGGTTTATTCTCACCCAAAGAGAATCCTATTTACTTAAGGCTTTGACTAGGACCTATCATAACCCATGAGTTGAACCAACTCGACCTCAAAATCCAAACCGAAACATGAGCTATAAGGCTTGGGAAACGAAATGAGAAATTTTGGTTAAATCTGGGCCCAAAGAGGATTTAAATTAAATTCATATTGCAAGCGTCAAAGGTAACAAACAATAAAAGTTTCGAAAACTGGAAAATCTCACCTAGCCAAGGGTGAGAACAAAGGCAGAATTGGCGACTGTTAATGTTGGATAGGTCAAGTCTCCTACAAATGTAATGCAAATGTAATACTTCTCCTTCTATCTGGCCCTGTTGCTGTTAATGTTGGATAGGTCAAGTCTAGGCGTATATAATGATTGGTTGAAATGGTACTTATGGTATAGATGCATAGGATCAGTTCTCAGGTTGGATGTGAGAACCTTATTTGGTGTTAAAGGGTTATACTCGATCCAACCCAACCAATCCAGGTATATTTGGTATCAAAACACAGGAAGCACTATAAAATTGTGTCCGACATATATTTCGGTGATTTCAACAACTACGTCTAGCTGATGCAAATTGAATATAGATAAAGAACCGGTTTGTGCTTCATAAAAAACAAATTTACTTGATTCAAGAAATTGGGAAAGAACTTCCTATTATATTTTTGTTTTTGTGTTTTTTTTTTTTTTTTTAGTAAATAACTGAACAAACTATTATATGATAATGAACCAAACCATACCCTCAATTTCGGGTTCATTGAGTTCAAAACTCAATCAGCTCACTTACAAAACCCTATATATACCTATGTAATTTTCCTATAAAATTAAAGCCAAGATTTGGAGAACTCAAGTGTGCTTCTGTGGCAATTTTTCTATTTTGACAAGTAAAAATAAAATAATTTATTGAGATGCATCAAGGGATGCACACATGTACAAGAAAGGGGGGAAGATAGAAAACCAAAAGGCTTACACACCGTACACCTCCATTTGTTCAATAAAATTTAAAAACTTGGTTAAGAGTACCCTTCCAAAAAACCAACTATAAAATCTCAAAAACTTAAATTCAAGTTTCAACCTAACAAACAACAATCAATGCCCTAAAAAGTTCCCATATTCCACCTCCCCCAAACAGCTAAAAACTATAGAAAGTTGTAAACTGCTACACACTCCAATTCCACTCTAAGAATACCCAACCCCCACCCCCTCTCAAAAAAATAAAATAAATTAAAATAAAATCTGAAAAAGGAAAGAAGAAAAATACTCAATCTGACCTAAACATCTTATTGAACACCAATGACAGATAGGAAATAGTCAAAACCAAAACAACTCTCTGACTATAATGTAACAAAGAAGGAAATGAGAAACCACTCTTCATAGTTAACAAGTCATAAGAATATACTTACCCAAAAAACATGATGATAATGAGCGTGTTTGGAATTGTATAAAATTGTATAAATTTATAAAAGTTAGTGTCTTGTGTTTTGTGTAATGAGTAGAAAATTAAGATTTTACAATCTCAAAATTCATGTTTATAGAGATTTATTGAGTTCTCTATTCTTTTGTTTTATTCCAAATGGAGCCAATATTCTCGTGACAACACAACGATCGAAAAAATGACACCTTAGGGGTTGGTCTACGTAAATAAATCTTTTTCCATTGGAAGTTAGTCTCTCTATACAACCATAAGTGTCAAACAAAAGATTCAACCCCAAATTTTCCCTCATGTGAAACTGTCCGTCGAATATCATCACCATGCTCTCAAACGCATCCCACCTAGCAATAAACAACTGAAGAAACAAAACAATGCCAACCTCCCAATCATGCAAACAACATTGAATATCCAAAACAATACTTATTCATCATCAAAGATAAACTAGGATCGATGGCTTCACATCCATGGCTAAAGAAAAACCAGTAGGCAAAGCTTTTTCAAGCTGAACTTCCCGATACCACCCTCTCCCTACTTCCAACAACTAATTTAAAAAGGCTTGCAATGTTCTCCAAACATAATTTTCTCCCTAACCCTCTACATGAAGACATAGGAACATGGTTCAAAGTCTTACCCAGATGCTAAGATCTCGGCTGTCTCAGAGTACACTCTCCTAATAACACTCCGATATTACATCAAGAGTCAAAAAATTTCAAAGAGTATCTAGGATTGACTCGGTCGAGATTGGCTAAGATAGCAAGGTGATTTCAAGATCTCATCAAATCTCCTCGAGATGTTGGTGTATTAGTCGATATTTCGTCAAAATGAGAATAACAATGCAAAAAAGTACCGACCGCCTTAATTTCTCAAATATGGACCATTTTTTAGCCTTCCAACATTTATCTCAAATCTGGTCACCATTGCCAATCGCACTCATAGTACCATTGCCAATCGCGCTTCGTGACTTCATCACCAATCATAGTCGCCGGTCACCTATGCGACAATGCCAGCCCAGCTTCATTGCCCCAATTATAGTTGAGCTTAAGCTTCCTCGGTTTCTCATCTGCGATTACTATGTGGTCTTCAAACTCATAGATGATTCATCTGCTCTTGCGATATGGTTATTTTTTACAGATCATATTCTTCAATTAATAAAAATAGTTCTGTAATATTTTTTGTATTTTTTTATAATTTTTGTAATATTTTTTTGTTAGAATAATATTGTCAAAATATAAATTTTTAATAAAAGTTCAAGAAAAATCAATGAAGGTATTCCAATATATTGTGACTAATATATTTTGCAAACAGTTTGATATGTAATAATATGGTCAAAATGTTTCCCAATTCGAATGTTATAACTAAACATCTGATGTTTATTAAAAGGGATGTAGGAATTCTGAAATTTATTTTATTAACCTTGAAGAAAGAAATACAAAGTATATCACTATTTATACACACCAACTCCTAATCAGTTTCCTCTAATTTAGGAATCATTCCTAATCAATATCATATAATTAAGAAATCATATCTTAATCAATATCCTGAAGATAAGGAAACAAATTCTAGAAAATTAGGAATTTAGTTCCTGTAAAACAGAAATAGAAACTATACAGGAAAATATCTAATCTAATCTTCCTAATCAACTGCAGATCAAACTATTCTAAAAACACAATATTTATCTACACTTCCCCTCAAGCTGGGAGTATATATTGATCATTCCCAGCTTGTTTATCAGACTTTCAAAGCGTGGCTTGTGCAGACTTTTGGTTAATATATCAACTGCCTATTCTTTAGTTGGAATGTAATTTAAGCAAATACTCTTATTGTCGATCTACTCCTTGATGAAATGCCAATCAACCTCAACATGTTTTGTACGATCATGATATATGCTTACTGCTGCCTTGTTGTCACAATATGTTCTCATAGGAATACTATTAGACAACTTTAGCTCTCTTAACAACCTCTCCAACCAAATCCCTTCACAAATTCCATGGGCCAAGTCTTGAAATTCAGCCTCTGTGCTGCTCCTTGCTACTACAGGCTATTTTTTACTCCTCCAAGTTACCAAATTTTCCCACAAATAAGTACAATAGCCCGAAGTAGATCTTCTATCGACAGAGGAACCTGCCCAATCTACATCAATAAAAACTTCCACCATTCTGTGATTTTCTTTCTTAAAGAATAGTCCCTTTTCTTGTGTACTCTTCAGGTACCATAGGATTCTAAAAACAGCCTCCAAATGTCTCTCCTTTGGTGAGTGCATGAACCGACTTACCATGCTTACAGCAAAGGTAATGTCAAGTCTAGTATGTGACAGATAGATCAGCTTTCCCTCCAACTTCTGATACCTTTCTCTAATGACACCTTCACCTCATTCAAGGCCCAACTTAATATTAGGATCCATTGGTGTCTCGGCTGGCTTACAACCTGACATACCTACCTCTTGGAGTAGATCAAAAACATATTTTCTCTGTGTAAAAGTAATCCCAGCACTGTTGCGAGCCACTTCCATCCCAAAGAAGTATCTTAAGACCCCCAGATCCTTTAATTCAAATTCCCCTGCCAGATACTTCTTTAAGGATTCTAATTCCTCATAATCATTGCCCGTGACAATGATATCATCCACATATACAATGAGAATAGCAATCTTACCATCCTGAGAGTGCTTATAGAACAATGTGCGATCAGTTTGGGCTTGAATAAAACCCTTTTCTTTAACAGCTCCAGTAAATTTCTCGAACCATTCTCTTGATGACTGCTTCAGTCCATTAAGGGACTTTTTTAATCTGTAGACCATGTTGTCTTCACCGTCAAATCCTAGAGGTGCATCCATAAAAACTTCCTCATGTAGCTCACCATTTAGAAAGGCATTCTTCACATCTAATTGTTGTAAAGGCCAACCAAGATTAACTGCCAAGGAGAGCAGAACTCTTATAGTATTCAGCTTAGCTACAGGGGCGAAGGTCTCTTGGTAATCTATCCCATATGTTTGAGTGAAACCTTTAGCTACCAGCCCTCCCTTATACCTGCTAATATTTCCATCAGCATTATATTTTAAGGTGAACACCCATTTGCAATCCACTGTTTTCTTTTCAGGTAGCTTAACCATTTCCCAAGTGTTGTTTTTCCTGAGAGCATCCATTTCCTCCTGTACTGCTGCTCTCCAATTTGGGTTAGCAAGAGCTTCTTCTATAGTTCTTGGAATTTTAGTCTTTGATAGTGCAGTGGTAAATGCATAGAAGGTAGGAGACAGCCTTGCATAAGATACAAATTTCGACATAGGGTGCTGAGTACAAGACCTTGTCCCTTTTCTAGCAGTAATTGGTAGGTACAGATTAGGGTCCAAATCCTTATTTTGAACTTTAATACTATGCTGATTTTGATCCTTTGCAACTTCAATGTCTTGGGAACTAGATATCGAATCAGATTGGCATTGCCTGTCTTTGATTTCTTCTGAAATAAACCAGCAACTATCCCTCTGGCCGAGAGTCAATTCTAATATCCTCTCCCCCTGACTGGGAGTTTTCTCCTCTTATTTCCTCTCCTCTCTCCATTCTCTTGCATTGGTACTCAAATTTTAGGTCTATGTCATCCTTACCTCCTAAAGTTTTTGGATGTACTGTGTTTGTTCACAATCATTCATCTAATCACTCCAAACTTGATCCAAAATCTATTAAATGTGCATTTATTGGATACTCTTCCACTCAATGCGGGTACAAATGTTACTTTCCATCTCTTCGTCGTGTCTGTGTCTCTATGGATGTTACATTTATTGAATCCCAACCTTTCTTTCCCCATACTTATCTTCTGGGGGAGACTCTCAATGAAGATAAGTTATGGGATATACCTGAAGGAGACCATTCCTGACCTCATTCCTCACACTCAAAACCTCCAAATATGTCTTTGCCTTTAATGCCTAACACTGAAGCCAAGTATCACCCCATAGATATTTAGGGAGATTCATTGTGAACATTAAAGCTCTAGCAACCTCATAGAGATGTCTATTTTTCCTCTCAGTTACCCCATTTGTTGGAGTGAATCTATGCAGGAACTTTGGTGGATTATCCCATTAGTGTCAAGGTAATCACTGAAAATGGAGTTAAAGTATTCTCTTCCATTATCAGTCCTTAAGACTTGAATTGGGACATGAAACTAGGTCAATACCATTGAGTGGAAGGATTGGAAGACATTGGCAGTCTCAGATTTTTCCTTAAGAAGATATACCCAATAGACTCGAAGTGTGGTCATCAATGAAGGTGACAAACAGGCGAGTTCTTGAGACATTTTTAAAGCGAGAGGGTCCCCATATGTCACTATGAATTAAGGAAAAAGGGTGAGATTCTTTATATGGTCTAAGAGGAAATTATGCACAATTGTGTTTAGCAAGGAGACAAAAATCACAACTAATAGAACAATTTTTATTGATAACAATTTTTTAAGATAATGAAAATTAGGATGGTTTAGCCTATAATGCCTTAACATAATTTCATCATTATTGGAAATAAAAGCAGGATCACTCTGAGCTATAGTAGCATTCTTCTCTAAACTGTCTTCATTATCAAAGTAGTAGAGTCCATTTATTTCTCTAACATTGCCAATCATCATTCTCGAGTCCAGTTCCTGCAGTGCACAACCATCAGCATAGAATTTAGCATAGCAGTTTAGTTCATGAGTCAGTTTACTGATAGAAATCAGGTTACAAGTTAAATTAGGGACATAGAGGACTGAGTGAGGGGAAATATGTTCTATGAGATGAACAAATCCCTTTTCAACAACTGTGGAGTATGAACCATCGGTAACTTTGACTCTAGATATCCCAGAGTTTGAAGTGTAGGAGTAGAATAGAGATAAGTTACCTGTCATGTGAGCCCCAGAATCAAGCATCCAAGAATTCTTATTCTTAATATGCGAGGTTGTCCCTAAAGAAGTAGTAGTAGCAGTGCTGTTTTTTCCAGTATTTGTATTTCCAGTTGCTATGTGACTAGCAACTTTTGTAGTTGCTCTACTTGAGTGTCCTTTTGAGTTTCAGCAGCCTTTTCCTCCACTGCATCCTGAAAAACTTTTCCTCGACTTTGTCGTCGAGAATTCCAATTGGCTGGTTTTCCATGAATATCCCAACAAGTGTCTCGCGTATGTCCTGGTTTATTGCAGTGATTGCACTAGGGCCTTCCTCCTTTGTCTCCTTTTTGATTGCCTCTACAATCATTCTTAACAGCAAGAGCTATTGTTTCAATTGGTCTTTCACCAACCGAAGTAGCAGATGCTCCTTTGTTCCCTCCAAGCATGACTCTTCTTCTGCTTGCTTCTCACCTTGCTTCAGCAAATGCTTCAGTAATGGAAGGTTGTGGCTTGTGACCAAGAATTCTTCCTCGAACTTCATCTAATTCTTGGTTTAGACCAGTCAAAAATTCATACAACCTTTCCTTCTCCAAATGTTTTTTGAATTTTAGGTTGTCTTCTCGTTCTCCCCAATCAGCTTCATAGTGTAAATCCAATTCTTGCCAGAGTATTTGCAATTCATTGTGATACTTTGTAACTTCCAAGTTTCCTTGTCTTATCTCCTTCAGTCGGTTCTTGATCGCGAAAACTTGAGAGGCATTCGTAAGATCAGAATAATTAGCATTTGCAGCAGCCCAGATTGCTTGGGCTGTTCGAAGGAACAGATAAGTACGGCTGATATGACGTTCCATGGAATTGATCAACCAAGCCATAACAATTGAATTGTTAAGTTCCCAGTTTGCATAGAAGAGGTCTTCTTGTTTGGACTGTTTGATATCTCCATTGAGATATCGCATCTTCCCTCTGCCTCTAATAACAAGAAGTACTGATCTTGACCATTGAATGAAGTTTTTCCCATTCAACTTATGGTTGGTGATCTGAAGGGTTGCTCCTTCTCCAAGGGTTTGAGAAGCCATTGGAGGATGAGGAAGTTCAGCAGATGGAGTCGCAGATTCTTTTCCTGAACTCATCCTGTGAAAAGATCTGAAAGAAATACTCACAAGGATATCTCTTTGAATGACAAAGAAATGGCTGAAGGGGGACAAACCTACAGCCGAATAGAACAAATAATTGGAAGATGGTTGAGGAGGACAAATCTCAACTGAGTAGTAGGAAATAACGGTTTTAAGGAGTCTCACGCCCCGGTACCATGTAGGAATTCTGAAATTTATTTCATTAACCTTGAAGAAAGAAATACACAGTATATCACTATTTATACACACCAACTCCTAATCAGTTTCCTCTAATTTAGGAATCATTCCTAATCAATATCCTATAATTAAGAAATCATATCCTAATCAATATCCTGAAGATAAGGAAACAAATTCCTGAAAAATCAGGAATTTGATTCCTGTAAAACAGAAACAGAAACTGTACAGAAAAATATCTAATCTAATCTTCCTAATTAATTGCAGATCAAATTATTCTAAAAACACAATGTTTATCGACAAGGGAAGCTATATACTTGGACGTCTAACAGATCCATCTTACTATCCAGACTTTCTAGAATTTTTCATGGATTTTTTTAATCTAAAAAATGTGTACTATTGTGTAGACCACATTGAAAATTAGGTGGCCGAAATGGTCACTGTGACTTTGAACCTTGCATGTAAACCTCTCGACACTACCCAAGCACCCGAAGAAGTCTTACTTGTTAGCAACCGCTCACGACTAGCATTCATCCTTCACAAACAAATTACCAAAGCCATTTCCTAGCAAATTATTAAAATACTCAATCTTCTAATCCATAAGATCTCTTCACAAATACGAGCCATAACTTCTTCCGTTCCACCTTATCATGTTGGTATAAGGTTCTCGCACAAAAAATCACAATGCAGCTTTTGAATCTTTCAGCCGCAACAAAGACATAAATATGTTGGAAGAAGGCTCACGACCCCATTAGAGAGGGAAAGTTCATGATCACTATCTTATCACAAGGTAAGTATTTTTCTCGTATCAGTATTCACAGTAATAAAACAATTTTAATTTTATTTAAATCATCCCAATCCTACACCCTATAGCTCCATACCTACAACTATGTCATTTTCTCCATGAGAAGGCAAATTACTATTTTAGGATTACTGTTCATAGTAACTGAAATATTCCAATTTAACTTAAATCATCCCAATCCAATTCCCTATAGGTTTTGAACTAGCACCAAAAATCATAAATCATTGCCATCTAAACCTTCTAGCAGCACTTAATCTTGAAAACATCGCAACCTGGCCTTTAGGAAATGACGCAAATCTCCCACCTATTGTCCACAAACCCTGTTGCACTTTTGATCCATAGGATAAGACGGGGGCGCTTCAATGGATATTTTGAATGTGGTTTCCAATCCCAAATTACTTGTTTATCCCAACACCCCTAGGATGACAGTCTAATGTACACAGGATAAACAACCGTCATTGGAATGCTTACCCAAGCTTGCTTTCGCACAACAAAACCCAAGACCAGGAGTGACCATTTACTAATCCAAGTCACTTGAGATTTGCCACATCTAATAGGTTTGAATTGCTTACCCAAACTCCTATTGCCAAACAAAACCTGTGATAAGAATCACACGAGATAAGTAGTCCAATCCAGTTGCCTATCCTGAAAACAAATTTGGCCTATAAACTTTCTTTCACCCACTCTTGACGTGTTCAAATGTTACGACCTCCGGGTATTATGCACTCGGACTCTAGGTATAACACACTCATAAAACAAGCCAACAAATATGCCTTTAACAGCTTTATTTGTTGACATCCAATTGACCACGCAACTAACTTGCATTTGACACACTTGTACGCAGCACAAATGCATACCCAGCTCAAATCTATTGCAGATAAAATACACAAATATGTGGCAGTGATACCTGTTGCCAATGTGTTGGTGGATCCTCAGGTGCAGTAGAGAGTATGAGTGCTTCATTGGGATTTGCACGCTTCTTCCTCTGACTGCCATCAGTATTTTGATCATTTGAAGACTCAGTAAGTGAAGATAGTGCATTATTATCACTAGGAAATATTGCAGGGAAGCTAAATTCAACATCGAACCAGAAAGCAAACCCATGAAATGGAGCTGCAAACAAAGGGGGAAAAAGGTATTTAAAATGGTTATATTACAAAAATAAATAACTAAATGAAAGAAAGGAAAAAACCCAACCAATAAACCTTGCCAAACATTGTAAGTTATCAGGAGCACATGTAAGGTGTAAACAAAAAATATTGATGGGCAAAACGATGTCTGAGATTAAATGAAGAAAGACTATTCCTCAATTGGAAAAGGTGGCTGATGTATATCAATATATAGAAACATCTTCAAAACAAAAGGATTACAACATTCATTTAACTTTACAACAAAGCAAAAGGCCTTTGAGATTGTTTTGGAGAAAGGGGTCCCCACACACACAAAGAGATTCTACCTCGCATCATTGACTTAAAATTAAACCTTGTTGTGACTGTTTCTAACTCATGACTTGTAATTGTGTAGCAGTCCACGTGCTTCACCTGTCACAAAAATAACAATCAATTTACAAAGCTTAACTTATCAAAAGAAAAGAAAAGGAAAACAAACAAAAAAAAAATTGAAAAGCTTAATAATAGGACTTTTCGAAAAAATTAAAGGAAAGAAAAAGAAAACAAAGGTAAGCATGTAGGGCAAATCACTTGTATGTTTACACTAGACGCCCTTAAGGTGCTTGTAGAAATATCAAAACAGGGATTGGAAAGGGATAAATTTCCCTTCTCCCTTACGGTTTATTTATACTATTGAATTACAATCAAATTAGGAAGGACAGCTAATTAAGGCTGTCACTTCAAGAAAGAAAATAATCAACCACATAATCTGCAATAAATATTCAATAATAATCTCTAACACGCCCGCTCAAGCTATGGAGCATACAACTCAAAAATACCCAGCTTCGAAAATAAAATATAGAAGGCAGTTCAAGGCAATGGCTTAGTAATAAGATCAGCCAATTGTGATAAAGATCAAACAAAATAAGTACTCAGTTGCTTGTGAATCAACAAATCACGGATCAAGTAACAATCAACTTTAATATGTTTGTGCGGTCGTAAGACACTAGATTATTTGCAACGGAAATGGCGGCCTAATTATCACAATTCATAGGCACTGGTATAGAAACATCAATTCCAAAATCGCATAGGTGAGATCGAACCTAGAGCATTTCAGAGGCAATATGAGCCATATCACAGTACTCAGTTTCTACACTAGATTGAACAACAACTTGTTGTTTCTTACTGCACCAAGTAACCAAGTTATCTCTCACAAAAGTACAGTAACCAGATGTCAAACAATGATCGGTCTGACTCCCACCCCAATCAGCATTACTATAACCAGTGACAACAAGGAAGACAGGCAATACAGAAAATGATGAGCAGCGATTGCTTCAAATACCGTAGGATGCGACAAACAGCTTCAAAGTAGGGAGTATAGGGAGCATGCATAAATTAATTAACAATACCCAGTGCATAGGTAATATCAGGACGAGTGATTGTGAGATAAATGAGTTTCTCCACCAAGTGATGATAGCGGCTCACATCAAGAAGTAATCACCAGAAGTAATATCCAATTTGGTAAAAAGATCCATAGGAGTATTAGTTGATCGAGCACCCAAAAGGCCAATCTCAGAGTGTAAATCGAAAACATATTTGTGTTGACAAATAAAAATCCCCTAGGAGGATCGCCTAATCTCGAGTCCCAAAAAGTACTGAAGGTGTCCAAGATCATTAGTATGAAACTAGCAAGATGTTTGAAAGCCACAATGCCAAAAGCATCGTCACCAGAAATAATAATGTCATCCACATACACAATCAAGATGAGAGTTTCAGAAGAAGTATGTAACATAAAGACTAATTGGTCAGTAGAAGAGTGTGAGAAACCAACATCAACCGGTCAAACCAAGCACAAGGAGATTGTTTAGAGCCATAAAAAGCACGCTGCAACCGACATATACCAAATGCTCATTACCCAGAGTAAAATAACCTGGTGGTTGATCTATATAAACTTCCTCTTGAAGTTAACCGTAGAGAAAAGGCATTCTTAATGTCAAGTTGTTATACAAGCCAACAATTTACTGCCATAGCAAGCAGAATTCGAACAGAATTCAGGCGAGCTATAGGAGAAAAAGTCTCTGTGTAGTCCATGCCATACATTCAAGTACACCCTTTAGCAACTAAACGAGCCTTAAGGCGCTCAACAGAACCATCTGGAAGGTACTTAATAGTGTAGACGTAGTGACAACTAACACTCTACTTGCCAAAAGGAAAAGCAATGAGTTTCCCAGGTCTAATTTTGATGGAGAGCATGCATCTCTTCATCCATAGCATGCATCTCTTCATCCACGGCCTCATATTCTGATCTAGCACTTGATCTTGCTTCCATGTCTGCTTCTTGCCTTTTCCAGGTACTCCATTTAAATATCTCAGGATTCAAAAAACTGTATTCCAATGACTAGTACGGAATGATTAAAGGAACTAACTAACAACACTCATAGCAAATGAGATATTTGGCGTCGTAACAATTAAGTTGTTTAGTTTCCCAACTAACCTTCTATACTACTGACTAGGGTTGTCTAATAGATCTCCATCATCCACAGTAAGCTTTACATTAGGATCGCATGCCTGTCTCAGGCAATAAGTCTAAACCATACTTCCTCTGTGAGAGAGTAATTTCTTTTTGTGATTAGGCTACCTTAATGCTTAGAAAGTATTTCAATGGCTTCAAATCCTTGATAATGAATTTAATTTGCAGAAAAGACTTTAGGTTAGTAATACCCCAAGTTTCATCTCTTGTGATGAGAATCATCCACATAGACTAAAAGCCATATCCTTCCACAAGTTGAGTGATAATAGAACACAGATTGATCCACACCACATCGAGTAAGACCAATTCCATAGCCACCAACAGGAATATAACACCGATATCTTTTTTTGTGAACAAGAATACCCCAGAAACATACATTTATGAGCGCGGGAAGCAAGTTTACCCACCCCATTATCAAGTTGATAAACAAACACAATTGCAACCAAATATACAGGGAGAGACAAGAAACAAAGGTTTTTTTAGGAAACAGAATGTAATGAGGGGACTTGTCATGTAAAAATGAGGAGGCATCCTACTAACCAAGAACGTTCATATTTCGAAAAACAAACATTGTTCAATTTCAATGAGGTGTAATTTTTTTTTTTTTTTCTCCTCAACAAATCCATTTTGTTACAGAGTAGGAGGACAAGAGGATTGGTGAATCATTCCACGACTGATCATGAAATCAAAGAAAGGTTTCGAAAAAAAATTAAAAAAAAATACTCCTTAGCACTATCACTACAAAACATTTTAATAGAAATACCAAACTGATTTTGAATTTCAGTAAAAAAGGATTTTAAGATAGAGAACAATTTAAACGATTTTTCATTAAATAAAACCAAGTAATCCTTGAAAAATCATCCACAAAAGTTACGAAATACTAAAATCCTAATTTAGAAATGACACAACTCGATTGCCAAACATCTGAATGAACCAAATAAAATGGGTGTAAAGCCTTATTATTAATCTTAGGAGGAAAGGAAGCACGGTGATGCTTTCCTAACTGACACAACATACAATCTAAAAATTTTAAATGACACCAAATTAGGAACCATAGTATTAGTTGAATCCCGTGAAACCGTTTCATAGAAGTTCATTGATATCTTATTTTTATAAAGCAAATCGATTTTTGATTCAATTTTCACTCGACATAGCTCCCTTCTTTTTGGGTGTGAAGAAGTGTCAAACCAAAATATCTACAAGCATTAGCTCTCCTTAAAAAGGAGGTGATCGAGGAAGAGAAAGATGGCAAGACGATACTAGATATTAGGGGGGGAAAGGACCGCTGAGCACAAGGTAGGAGTTGGTGCAGATGGAATATCTAGGTAGTAGACTGCCTTAGCTTCATGTCCAATCTTCTCCTTCATCTTCATATCCGGAATAATGATAGAATCAGAGAAAAATGTTATGAAACAATCTAATTGTTGAGTTAATTTACTTATAGATAGAAGATTAAAGGAGAAAGATGGTACATATAAGATAGAAGGTAAAGGTAAAGACGAAGTAAGAAAAAGGATGGATTGTACCAATTCCCCCTACAAAATTACTAGATCCATTGATTGTAGTAACAGGAGGACTAGAAGATGAATGCTGAAAAATGAAAAACAGACTAGGTGTTCTAGACATATGATCTAAAGTATCAGAATCAAGAATCCAGAATGCTAGAGGGGATATAGAAAGGCAAGTGATGTGATTACCTCTATATGCAAGAGAAGTAGTAGAAAGAGATGCCTGATGAACAAGGACATATCTACATTAAGGCAAAGGGAGGGCAAGTAACCTCCCTTGATTTTTAATGTGAAATTACCAAAATATCCTTGGTATTTTAGCTTTATTGAAAAAATTAAATTAATTCAAAATTAAGGTATTTTGGCATAATTAAAAAATTAAGATTAACTCAAAATTTTTCAACATAAAAGGAGTTTTCAAAAATCAAACCCAATTATTTTTTGTGAAATTTTTGTACATGACATTAAGAAATATATCATTTGGCATAATAAATTCTATAAACAATAAAACTTAATAATTATATTTTTTTAGTAACAAGAGATATCCCTAGTAAATCTCAGTTGTTGCTAAAACGACCAATTAAACCATTAAATTATGAAAAGTGCATTCACCGGTTATATTTTTTTTTTAGTAACGAGGGAAATCCTTACTAAAAATACTTTATCTTCCATTAAAAGTTAATATTATTTCTCTCCTACTCTTATTCACACACTACTTGTACTGTGTTTACATTCTGAAAATGCCTTTGACTAGGAGCATCCCTCTTCAAATTCATCCAACACTTGAGGGTATCCTAAAGTCCCTCTGATACTAGAGGAACTCAGGATACTCCTCGCCAGAAATAGTCACAGGTATAGATGATCCAGTCTCGCTGGAATTAGATCCATCAATAGAGATAGCTTGCTTAGAGATTCCTACTTAAGCCATATGAGTTGGCTGACTATATAATTTCCAACATTTCTCATGTATGTCCCAATTCTCCACAAAAAGTGCATTTAGGTCAAGATCCTTTGCCTTTATTATTGCGATCTACCCGATTATCATGACCATCAAAAGGATCACCAATTTGACTAACAAGGGCCGATCGCATGGGCGTAGATTCATTTGAAGTAGAATTCTACGATGCCACCATTAGAGTTCGAGAATGTCTCAATAAAAGATGGGAGAGATGTTCCACCAAGTATATGTGCCCCTACTGACTCATCCTAAAAATATAAAAACTAATATAACATATATATTATACCTAGGAAAAGTAAAAAAAAAAAAATGGCTTGAACAACAACTGCTATTGACATCTTCGATTTTCTATTCACTCATGATCTGGCCTGGTCGACCTGATCATGATATTAAGCGAAGGGACCTTTTCTCGGAAAAACTCTGGATCTTGCATATAGAAAGTGCATCTCTTTCTCTTCTGAATCAAGACCAACGAAATACATTAGAACAACCATTTGTCCATACTGTTTCTACATCTCGTGAATGTCAATTGATAATGGTTGGAGTGAATTCAGTTCTTCATACATCTTCTACAAAGTCACAAAGTACTGAAAGATATTTTTGTTAGATTGCAGAAGTTTGAAGAAGTCACCAGTTACATTATAGAGACGACTGAAATCACTAGAGTATAACAGTTGAATATGCTCCCATATCTCCTTACTAGTATCCAAATGGGTGCATAAATCTGCAATGTTAACCTCATAGAATCCCATAACAAGCTCACAATATTATCATGGTCCTAAACCCAAGAGTCGTAGAAGGAATCGGAAGATGGTGGTACAAAGTCAATGAGATGTTTGTGTTTGTTGAGATCAGTCAGGGTAATTTTAATTGCCTTGGACCACCAAAGATAATTTTTCTCATTTAATTTCCTAGTAGTTAGACGATTAGGCCAAATGTACTAGAATAACCTTGAAAGGAATCAACAATGGTTGTTGAATGCTGGGTTCATCGGTGCTTGATGAGTCGATTTACTAAGTCAATGTCGTTGATAGAAATCGATGACGAAGGTTGACGACTTCAATTGACTATCCGGCATCAACGAAGGACTGCTGATCTACTGAGACTAACGATCAATTGACGATTGGCTGAGATACGGTTGACGGTCGACAACGTTCGATTGATATGCGACTGATGATTGACGATGGGCTACTATCAATCGGTGATGGTACGCAATTCGGGAGAGAATTCTAACTCTCAACAACTTGCAACAGAGAGGGGAGGCGTTAGTCCATAGATGTCGTTCGTACAAAAAGCAAGAGGAGTCTATTGATCACATTTCCATTCATTGCTTGTGGTCTAAGAATATGTGAGATATGATTCTAAATGCCTTTGATGTACAATGGGTGTTTCCAATAGATGCAGTCTTTTTTCGAGATCTCGGGGGAGGCAAACTCGTGATAAGAAGAGAGATGTGATATATAGCCCAATAGGATCATTGTTGGCTTATTTGAAAATACCGTAATAGAAGGATTTTTTTAGGCTAGGGATATGCCACTATATAGATTCAAAAGTTCTTGTTGTCTAGCTTGCTTAGTTGGAGAACTAGGTGCATAGATTCAAATTTTGAATCTTTTTTGGTTTTTGTTGACAGCATGACGATGTAATGATGGCATGGGTTGCCTGTGGCGTGTTGTATTTTTTCAATGCTTTTTAATAAAAAAATTTATCCATCAAAACAGAAGGTGTCAATAATCCTATTACAAGTTGGGAGCACGTCCATGGAGCATAAATATATGGGGTGCATCAAGCCCATTTGATGAACAACCCCGAAGATTTTGTATTACATGAGCAGAGGATGGCATAGCAAAAATGTTGCCTTAAACGTGGATCATTTCAGTACATAGAACGAAAACAAGAAGATGCTATGCTTACTGTGTAAAGGCTTCTCATTTTCTCCATATTATTAAAATGTTTTGGTAAATGAAAGTGACTTATTCTTCCCCCCACCCCCCCAAACCAAACCAAGCCTTTCCCACTAAGTGGGGTCGGCTATATAGATTTGATGACGCTAATTAAATCTATTTAGCGGTATATCCTCCGTTAGATTCATGTAGGAAAGGTCATGTTTAATAGTTTCTTTCCAACTTCTCTTAAGTCTCCTCTCCCTTTCTTACTTCTGGCAATCTCTATGCTTTCACACCTTTGAACAGGTGCATTTGTTGGACGCCTTCTAATATGATCGAATCATCTTAATTGATTCTCTTATTTTATCTTCAATTGGTGCTATTCCTACTTTGCCCATAATCTTCTCATTCTTAATTCTCTCTCTCCTTGTGATCCCCCCCAAAAAAAGTTAAAATTAAATTATCAAGAAAGTAAAAGAATGTAAATATTCAAGAAACTAGGTACCCAATCTGATTTATATGAATCCATATGTGAAACAATATGCCGGGAAATTAAACAAACTACAAAAGAGGTACATCCAGTGAAAAACTAAAATTTAGAGAACTCACCACGTGTGGCCATGTCAAAACATTTTCACCTGTTATTGTCTCAACAGATGGCTCTTCAAATGCACACTGTTTTGCTAATGGCAACATGGCAGACACTGTAGTCAAAAAAAATATTGCAACTGTCAACTAATCCATCAAATAAACTGGCCAAAGAAAGGACAGCAAAAAGCAACAATACATCCATTAACTCCTCTAATACTTCTCTTCTACCAATAAAAATTTATTAATCGAGAAAAAGTAAAAAGGCATTAAGAAAACGCCCACCATATATGGCCCCCAAAAAAACTATACTGTCATAATCTCAATGAAGCTCATAAGAATCTACCCCATTTTAACCCACAATCAATGTAGACAAAAAATATTTCAATTTAAACAAGGGTAATTTTACCTCGGACTCTGTTCCCCACTCCACCCCCTTTCTTTAACCCACTTTACGGTGCAGACAAAGAACACTCGTAAATTTAAATAACGTTAACTCTACCCCATCAAAACTACCTCGAACTCTGTTCCCCACCCCAACCCCCTTTCTTTAACCCACTTTACGGCGCAGACAAAGAACACTCCTAAATTTAAATAACGTTAACTCTACCCCATCAAAATATCTCATATTCTCTCTATTAGCGACGTAAAATGGGTCAGGTTAGGCCTGACTCATCCTAGACTGACTCTGATTCAGCCATGGGTTAGACCACCATCCCTCAGGGACAGAAAATCCGATCCTAACCCACCTCTTTAATTTTTTTAATATTTTAATGAGTGGGGCGACAGGTCTCCAGTAGGGTAGAGCCAGTGCCCCAAGCCTTAACCCAAGTCGATTAGCTAGACCGAGTCAGGGCGGTAAGGATGCCATGGGCGAGGCAGGTTGTTGACATCACTACTCTCTATCCATGTAAGCCAAAAGTTGCATAAGGGAGCTATTTTACATGTCCTTTTCCTCGATGGACTAGAACCAACCTAGCATACAACAAACGCTTTGCATGTCTCTCGCATACCCACTAAATACTAATACTAAACAAAAAATGTCCCAAAAGCTTCCAGCCCACTTGTAGTGAATCAACATATGATCAATGGTCTCGTCGTCCTTCTCACAAGTATAACATCTATTTACCATCTTAAAACCTCTCTCCTAGAAATTATTAGTTGTAAGGATGCTCCCTCTAACTACAATCAACGAAGAAGCTAGTTAGATAATACCCCTATCTTCCATATTCTCCCCCACGGAAAATTCTCATCTCTTCCCCATGCTAATGCCTTGTACTAGGATCTCATCTCAAATATCCCATACTTGGTCAAAGTCCACCCGATCTTATCAACTATCAACTCCATCCCCGTTATGAAGGGGAAGAAGAAACTCCAATAAGAGTATCATCCTCTCCATTTCACAATCAAATACTCCTTTGAAGGATAATATTCCATTTCGAGCTCCCTTCACCACGATGATCCAAACAATCTTCCTCTATTGCCTCCTTTTCAAGGCTAGCTCAAATAACTCCAGGAATAGATCATGTAATATGGCCCCGCGAATCCAAGTATACATCTAGAACTTACTCATAACCCTTTCTCACCTAACACCAAATATGATCCTTAAACTAAACCCACTCCTTTCCAATCCCTCACCATAGGAAACCACCCCTTCCTTTGAGGTCCAACAATCCCAATCCACCCCATACTTAGAGGCTGCAACTTTCCTCCATAGTGTCCCTTTCATTGGAAAAGCTCTATAAATAGTTTTCTAACAAAGCTTCACTAAAATGTTTCGGACTTCTAAAGTTTTAATCAACACCACAACCCCTTCTCAAACAGGGCAGCAAATAGAACTCTACTCCACTAGATGATATCTAAATCCCTCTCCCATTCCTTCTCAAAAGAAACCTCTCTGAAGCTTGTCACACTCCTTTGCCATTGTTGCACGAATCTCATACATGGAGATAAAATAAGTTGGTAATCTAGTTGAGGTGCTTTTGATCAAAGTTACCGTTGCCCCTTTTGACAAGAATTTGCCCTTTCACCAGGTTAATCTCTACTCGTATTTCTCTAACACGTCACTCCATGAATTCTTGGACTAGTAGGCTGCCCCGAGATGACGTCCCAAATAGGTCTATGGAAGCGAGCTAACCTTGCATTCCATAACGGCCACAAGAGCATCCAATTGTCCACCACACCCATCACTTACATGTCTAGGATAAACATGGAAAAATGTGAACTAATTTCAAGTAAAAATAAAATTTATTCTAAGGTTAAGTCACAACAAAAAAAACGACGACTACTCATCAACTTTCGGATCAACTATACAGTCATACACAATATATAGTGTGGAGCTCTATCACATTATCCTTATTCCCACATGAAATAATAGAAAATTTAATCCATGGATCACTATCTCCTCAACCACCAAAAAAGACATATCCGGCCACGCCACACCACACCATAAATAATAAATACAAATAACCTGGCAATGAGTCAATAAATACAACATCTAGGGGCTGAAAAAAATCATAATACAAGTCCAAACTCTACACCCACACTTTGAATTGCACAATAATACTACAAATAATAAAAAGAGAGTGTAATCTCTCTGTCAAACCAATGATCTTAGCTCAACTCTAGGTGATGGCTTTCAGCTCTCAAGGGGTCACATGTGAGAGAGGAGGGGTGAGTTTGGCAGTCTAGTAAATAAAACCGCATGAGAGTGCACAAGTATACATGTGCAACAATACATAATATAAAACATCCATTCATATTAACAATTCATATACAACAATGGGATACAAATGACATGGCATGAAACTTTAATCGCCATCAACCTGAATCTTATTTTGGGATGGGTGACTCTTAGCCAAGCATGCGGATCACCAACCATACCATATTTTGGGTTGCAACAACTAAATGACAATTAGTTATGCACATAAAGCCACAAACCACATTATTTTGATCTAACTAATAGCAAACCAACAACCCACGGGTGCATCCTATCCTAAAAAGGAAAATAGATCACGTAGCTTCTCAATGACTATTCTATCATATCCTCGATAGGCATTCGCCCACCGGTAAAAATTAGGTAGCGACCTAGTAAATCACAACATTAATATCTCAAATTAACGTTCCATCACCAAAGATCAATCCCCAGTCACAGATATATCAATCGGGAATTATTCGATATTTTAAATAACTCATTTTATTATTTTCAAGAAAACGGATCTTGTACATGTAAAGCATCACCGTAAAATCACAACACTAATATCTCAAATGAACGTCCCATCACCAAAGACCAACCTCTAGTCATATATATCAGCCAAAATTTATGCGGTATTTTAGAAAACTCATTTTATCATTTTTAAGAAAACGAATCCTGTCCAAAATAATAAATATATTCATATGTTTATATGAATGTTATTTATTATATATATAAATAATAAACAATCCCCAGCCTCTAATGAGCCAAGCCAAGCAACATTCAGATTTGGCTCATTCACTAAACGAGTCAACCGTTCTTATTTGAGCTTGGCTTGTTTCTTAAATGAACGAGCTAAGTAGAGCTAGAGTTTGTTCATGAACAACTCGGTTCATTTGCAAACATAAAGTGTTGCTTTTTAATGACCCAATACTATATCGTGAACTCGGTAGGTATTCCATTATAAGCATGAGACTCTTTTTTCCATCTCAACAACCACGAGTCAACTGTTCTTATTCAAGCTTGGCTTGTTTCTTAAATGAACGAGCTAAGTAGAGCCAGAGTTTGTTCATGAACAACTCGATTCATTTGCACACCTAAAGTGTTGCTTTTTAATGACCCAATACTATATTGTGAACTTGGTAGGTATTCTATTATAAGCATAAGACTCTTTTTTCCATCTCAACAACCATACTTGAATCTAACATCATCTTCAATCCCTTTGTTCACATGAATAATTAATCCAAGATATCAAAAATGATCACTTTTGGCACTTCTTGATCCAGAATTTTCACTATACCTTCATTTAGTGTTTTAATTTTACTAAACTTACAATGCACATAGTCTATTTTATTTTTACTTACTATAAAACCCATCTATTCTAAAGTGTGCCTCCAAATTCTAATTTATAATTAACACCAAATGTAATTTCAACTATTAATACAATATCATCTGCAGACTACATACACTACTGTATATTTGGTAAGCTCATCCATAAACAAAGTGAGGGGAGGGAAAAAAATGATAATCCTTTGCATCACTGCCAATAATTCTTTTGCTAGTAACTGCTCCGTCGTACATGTCCTCAATCAATTTGCTATATTTAATAACTAATCCTTTCTTTTCCGATGTCCATAACAAAATTTCTCGTCACCCTATCATATGTTTTCACTAAATCAAGAAAAATCATGTGAAGATCTTTCTTTTTCCCCTTCTATATTTTTCCAATAATAATATTCTTGCAAAGGAAATAGCTTTCATAGTCAATCTACCAAGAATAAAACAAAATTGATTCTATGATATCAGTTAAGTCACCAATTGTCCCAAAGCCTAAACCTGTTAAAAAATGGATCCAATAATGTATATCAAGTTCAACATTCCCTCTCACATGCAACACCAATTTACATGTAGAGCAGAGACAAACAAATCAAATCAAAGAAAATGTACCAATACAAACAAACAAAGTACACAATAATAAATGTGATAGTATTTGAACCTAAGATCTCCTAAAACCAAAGTTCTGATACCATATTAAGTCACCAATTATTCCAAAAACTTAAATTATTAAGAAATGGACCAAACAATATATATCAAGCTATTTCAACAATATTTTTGTCACACATCCAAACCTAGTATTAGTCACTCTCCCAGAGTTTAATAAAGTGACTTATAAGCTTTATACTCCAATAGCTGTTGCGATCTTAAATATCCCATTTATTCCTATAGATAAGCACTAAGATACTTTTCCTCCACTAATATTAAGCTTTTTGTGTATTTTGATGCATGTAAATAAATATTTATAAACAAATCTAGATATTATAATATTTTGTGCCACTCTTGAAACATATGCAGAAAACTTATCAGGAAAAAAATAACCAAAACACTATGAAATGTTTTTGTTTCCATCTAAGAGAAACAGACTAATGGAACAAAATTTTAATCATTGGATCCAAGTTTTTCCAATGAGCAGACTGCATCGCAATGACTATAAATATCACAAACGTCATACGATCTGTACTCACTGTCAATCCCATAAACATTGTGCCAGAAACCAATGCTTTCACTGTATCTGTCAGGATGTGTGACAGGTGCCATGTACAACTGCACAATACAGACTACTATCAGTACAAAAAGAACTAATACCAATAGACTTTAAAACAGAACCTGACTCGTGGGGCTAGAACTAATATTTAATTTAGATTTGAGTTAGGCTATTATAAAATCAAAAGCGAGATCTTAATTATCAAAAACTCTTCTCAAATTAACAATTCCAGTCAGAGCTTATAAAGCTCCAAATAAAGCAATTGGTCTACTAAACACTGTTGCAACAGTCAAAATTAACCACAATAAAAGCATAAGATTGTTACCGTTGCATTAGAAGGAAGAATAAGGCCTCCAGGTTTTAGCCAGCGATCTCTGGCAGTAATAATGCTCCCTAGCATACTCTGGAAGGTTGTAGAAGCAAGTTCCAAAAACAGTATAGACAAACAAAAGAAAATTAAATATCAATCTGTTCACTACACATTAAGGATGACATAGTACAAACTATACTACACGTCATGCAACTAAGCACAGAAAATCCAGTAATCACCACCTCATACAGAAGCATGTAGCCCATCCACTCTGAAATTATAACATCAACCTCTTCGTCGATTTCAACATCCTGTGGTGATCAAAGTCAATGTGTTTCATGTTAACCATAATAGGCATAAGAGAAAAATCAAAAACTCATCAGCAGGCCTAGAAATCAGAACATAAACCATTTCAACATAATAAAATGGTCTTGAATAATAATTTGTACAGCTCAAGCTTGGAGTGGCACCAATATGTTAGTATTGGTCCACAATGCAGCTAATGTGCATAATTGTACATCTCCCAAAACATTTTACACCAAAATCATGTTGTTGCATCCCTTTTCTCATGCATCAATGGATCTTCTGTCGAACGGGGGAATTAGGGGTAATCAAGAGTTCTTTTTTTTCCTCAATTCTATTATCTCATTTTTTTTTTTAACAATTTTTTGAACTAAATTATAATTTTTTTTTTTAAATACCTTCTCTCTTACTCACTCACCTCCATAAGTCTGAATAGCTTCCCTTATCTCCACTCTCACTCCTCTTTCTTACTCACTCACCAAATTCCTACCACTTTTTTTGAAGCTGATTCTTTTTTTCTCATGCTTCCTGTTACACAATATGATTGAGATGAATTCTCCACACACAAATTGAATTCTGGTATGTAAATTTATATACACAAAAGAGTAACTGTACACATTATGGTGTCCATTCGGATCACCTAACGACCAGATACAACTCGTACATTAACACTAGTGTTTCTCCGTTAATTACATACATAAACACTAACTATTAATGCTTCATTAACACTCCCCCGTAGAGCATGTATATCATATGTTCCAAGCTTGTTACAAATATATATCTCTCTACATTAACACTAGTGTATCTCTATTAATTACATACATAAACACTAACTATTAATGCTTCGTTAACACTCCCCCTCAAACTGGAGCATAGATATCAAATGTTCCAAACTTGTTACAAATATATATCTCTCTATCTCTTCCTAAAGCTTTACGAAACAAATCAATTTATTGATATTTAGACTTCAATGGCTTGTTTTAATGATATTTTGTAGAATCTTCTCTCTCACATGAAAGTCAACTTCAATGTGTTTAGTTCGCTCATTAAACATTGGATTAGATGCAATGTGGACAGTAGCTTGATTATCACAAAATATGTCCACGGGCTGCGATCCAAGAATTCTCAATTTTGTTAGCGTACGACACATATAGACCAATTCACATGAAGTGTATGCCATAGCCCTATACTCTCTACACTTGATCTTACCACCACTTTTTTGTTTTTTATTTTTCATGACACTAGGTTTCATCCCACAAAAATATAATACCCAGTAGTGGACCATTTGTCTGCTGGTGAACCAGCCCAATTTACGTCTGTATATCCTTAAACGAATGTATGACTCTCATCCTGATACAATAAACCACATCATGATGCACCTTTTAGATATCTCTGAATACGAATAATTGCATCCCAATGACTGGACCAAGGTGCATCAAGAAATTGAATTACTATACTTGTAACAAATGAGATATCGGGTCATGTGACTATCAAATAATTAAGCTTTCCAACTTATCTGCGATATCGATCAGGATCTTCCAATAGGTCTCCTTTGTCTGCCAGAAGTTTGTATTAGGATTCATTGGAGTACCTCCTGGTTTGGCCCCTAACATGTCAGTTTCAGAAAGCAAATTGAGAATATATTTTCACTGAGAAAGAACTATACTCGATCGTGATCTTACATTCTTAATGCCTAAGAAATACTTTAGGAAACCAAAATCCTTAGTGTTGAACTTGGTTTGAAGGAATATCTTCAGATCATGAATTCTTCGTGTGTCATCACCTATGATGACAATGTCATCCACATAAACCAACAATCATATCTTTCTTTGAGGAGAATGATGGTAGAAAACAGAATGATCAACACCACAACGCATCAACCCAAATTCTGTCACAGCATCACTAAACCGGCCAAACCATGCACAAGGGAATTGCTTTAGGCCATATAATGTCTTTTTCAATTTGCAAACTAATCCAGCCTCCCCCTGAGCAAAAAAGCCTAGAAGTTGCTCCATGTATACCTCTTCGGTAAGATCACAATGGAAAAAAGCATTCTTGATATCAAGCTGATGAAGAGACCAATAAAAGGTAACTGCAAGAGAAATGAGAAGACGTACTGATGTGATCTTGGCCACAAGAGAGAATCTCAGAAAAATCAAAACCATAGATCTGAGTGTATTCCTTGACAACAAACCTTGCCTTCAACCGATCCATTGTACCAACAAGGTAGACTTTGACATTATACACCAAGCGATAACCAACTATGGACTTCCCAGGAGAGAAAGTAACCAAATCTCATATATCATTGGATCGAAGAGCTGACATTTCTTCTTCAATGGCATTACACCACCCGGAATGGGAAAGTGCTTTAGACACAGAGTTAGGAAGAGAGACAGTAGACGAGGAAGAAACAAAGGCATAATATGAAGGACGCAAAGTTGTATACGAAACAAAGTTTGATACAGGATGGGAAGTACAAGCTCGTCTACCTTTTCTTAGAGCAACAAGAAGATCAAGGTCATTAAATTTTGGCTCAGGAGCAGGATCTGAAGACAAGATAGGAGGAAGTGAAGTGCTTGAAATGAAGTACTTGAAGTATCATGAAGAGACCTTGGAACCACCCTCCATCTAGTATAAACCTGCCGATCAAAACGAGAAAGATGAAAAAGAAAAACTAAAGGCAAAAAGAGACTCTCATTTAAATCAAAAACAGAAGAATCATTAGAAAAGAATGGGGTATTCTCAAAGAACGGAACATCAGCACATATGAAATATTGATTCAGGGAAGGACTGTAGCCTCTATACCCCTTTTGTACTAGAGAATATCCCAAAAAGACACATTTAATGGCATGAAGGTCAAGTTTATCAACCTTACCTTCAAACTGATGAACAAATGCAATACACCCAAAAATGCGTGCAGAAAGAGGAAACAGCAGTGTTTGGGGAAACAACAAAGAGTAAGGGGAACAAACTTTCAAAATAAAAAATAAATAAAAAAATAAAAAACATTCGATTGATCAAGTAACATGCTGTGAAAATAGCATCCCCCCAAAAAGGCTTTGGAACCTTCATGTGAAACATTAAGCAACGTGCTGTTTCAACCAAACGAAATTCTTTCTCTCGACAACTCTATTCTGTTGTGGAGTGCGAGGACAAGATGACCGATAAATCATGCCAAAAGATATCATAAAGTCAGTGAAGGTTTAGAAAAGTATTCTTTAGCATTATCACTATGAAGGATTTTAACTGACACATTAAATTGAGTTTTTATTTCAAGACAAAAAATTGGAAGATAGACAATAACTCAAAACCATCTTTCATTAGATAAACCCAAGTAAGTCTTGAAAAATCATCAAAAAAAATAACGAAGTACTTAAAAGCCACCTTTGACATAACTCGACCAAGTCCTCATACATCAGAATGAACTAAATGAAAAGGACTTGAGGACTTATTATTGACTTTAAGACTAAAGAAAACACGGTGATGCTTTCCTAACTGACAAGACTCGCACTCTAAGGACTGTAATTGGCTCAAACTTAGAACCATGCACTTTAACCTTTCAAAAGAAGCATAACCTAGCCAGTAATGAACTTCCAGTGGAGAAGTTGCTGCAGAATAAGAGATAGATGAAGCAAATGAACCAGACAGGTAGTAAAGTCCCTGACTTCATGCCCTTCTCCAATATTCCTCCTTATCTTAAAATCCTGAATAATCACAAAATCAAGAAAGAAAGTCATTGAGCAGTTCAGTTGCTTAGTAAGTTTACTAATGGATAGAAGATTGAAAAATAAGGACGATACATATAACACTAAAATAAGGACAAATTAGAAGATGGACAAGTGTTACCAACACCCTTTACTGAATTGGATAAGCTCTTAACTATGGTGACATTAAAAATGGATGAACACTAAAGATCTGAAAATAATGAAAATGTACCAGACATATGGTCTGAAGCACAAGAATCAATGACCCAAGATGCATTTAAAGAAGTGGACACACAACTAGTGGGATTACCCCGATGGCCTAAAGAGGCTATTAGAAGATATGCCTGATGAGCCGCTTGATACTAGAGAAACTTGGCATGTTCTTCTCCCGAGAGAGTCACAGTTGATGATTTTCCTGTAATGAACTTATCAAAGGAAGTAGGAGCATCAGATGAAGCAGCATGAACCATGTGAACTGGTTTCCAATGGACATATTCTCCGTAGTATGTCCAGCACGATCACAATTGGTGCATCTTGGTCTAGTACCACGACATCCACAACCACGGCCATGACTTCCTCGTCCATGTTCACTAGACTAAGATGCATGTGGATAAATAGGGTTTTTATTATCTAAGGGAGCCTGACAAATTAAGGCAAAACATGTGGCCTTAGAATTGGTGGATGATTCCTTAGATGCAGCTCTCATAACCCTAGAATATGTTTCTACGAATGAGGGAAGAGTGGCTCCACTGAGAATCTGAGCTTTAGCTAGCTCAAACTCAGGATCTAGCCTAGCAAGAAAACGAAGCACCACCATTTGTTCTCCCTATTTCTGCATAACATTAATATCTATGGACAAAGCTTGCAGAGAGTTCAATTCCTCATGAACACGCTTAAGAGAAAAAAAGTATTCAGCAACTGGCTTGCTGAAACTGAAAGAATTCTAGTGATGGGTCATATATCCGAGTAAGATCATTGAAGAATTGGACATGAATATATTCCTATATATCCTTACATGTGTTTAGGTGAGTACACATGTCAACGATATTAGGCTCCATTGAATTCCACAACAGAGTAACGAGATAGGCATCTTCTTCGATCCAAATATCAAACTTAGGATCGCCTTCAGGAGGTGCAGACTCAGTTAAATGCTTCTGCTTACTATATCAAATTAAAACAATCTTAATTTCCTTGGACCACTAAATGTAGTTCGTTATGTTCAACTTCCGGGTTTTCAGTTGTTGTGGAATAGGAACAAAACCACTCGTTATTTTCTAGTCAATAAGGGTTCCAACAGCCATTTAGGATTAAAAATTGTGGCTTTGAACAATGACAGACACAAACAGCCGATGACCAGTGAAGACCAAGAAGAGGAATAAAACAAAAGTTGTCTGATTACCAATCTAATTATACTAGTAGAATCGCCAGAGAGAGGAGAGTACACGACAAAGAAGGTCGGAGTTCAGATGACGAAACACGCGCGGTCACATGCAACTTTGGCGTCGGCGGGTGGAGCCCACACGCAGTGATGATGGTGGCATATGGAGACGCGAGGGGTCTTCTCCGGTAGCAGCGCTCCTCCGATGGTGGTCACCTACTTTCGACGATCGTTCATGGTACTATGATTGGCTAGACAAGCAAAGGTTTGATGACCTTTGCTTGAAAAGTGACGATGGTCCTTGGTCTTTGACAGTAACTGTTGATGAACAGAAAGTGACTCACTACTTCACACACAACTGTTTCACTCAATCATACACGCTCTAATACCATGTTACACAATATGATTAAGATGAATTCTCCACACAGATTGAATTTTGATGTGAAAATTTATATACACAAAAGAATGATTATACACATTATTTTGGTGTCCATTCAGATCACCTAATGACTAGATACAACTCCTACATTAACATTAGTGTATCTCTATTAATTAAAAACATAAACACTAACTACTAATGCTTTATTAACACTTCCAAATCCTATATGGCTAATATTACTCCCCGTCTCTAGATCCAACAGTTATACTAATTAGTAGCAATCCTAATAAATACACTATAAACACCGCAGCAAAAATAATAATAATAAAAAAATAAAAAAAGGGATAAAACAACAAACAACCACACAGAGTACATACAATTGAAAATTTATTTAAACTTGTGTTTAACACTATAAATATATTTGATCTTCCATTTTAATTATTTTTTCAATTCTTAATAATTGGAAAAATTTTGCATCGTCCATGCCTAGCACGAGTTACCGCTAACATTGGTCATAACAGAAAATTTCTTTTTTGATTATTCCTCAAAAGTTGCCGAACTCTTCATTACAAAAAATAAAACAAGAACATGCCTTTACCAAGGAGCACAAACAAAATATAAATCAAAGCACTTAAAAACTTATGTATAAAATACAAACACACCAATTAACACAAAGAACACAAATATTAACGATCTAAATGAAATATACAGTATTTATTTTTCCCTAAGTACCTTGTTATTTGGGTCAATTTGAATTTAAATGGAATTATTTAGGCCTAATCTATTTTCGTAAATTAATTGAAATCATTTTAGGCCTTTACGGTGCTTGGCTTCGATCCCAATTATATTTCTTAATTGGAATTGACCCACATCCAAATCCATAATTCATTTACTAAATTTGATAACTTGTCACCTGAACCAAATGGAATACCCATGAACCAATTTGATCTTTGACCTGATTCCCTTTTTTCTTCCATTTTTGCACTTCCTTGTCATCTATCACATGTAGACCTGGCCTCTTCCTCCAATGTGTAATCACCTTCAAATAGAAAAATCATGAGGAAAAGCTGATCAAGAGGCATTGGAAAAGAAGAGTAGGAGGAAATTTGGAATATCGACTTCACTTTCTGGCGTTCTTCAAATTGATTTTTCTTGTTTCTTCATTTGTGGTGCTGCTTCAAAAGGTAGGATGATAAATTTCCATTAATTTTCCTTCTTTTGGATGAGTTATATGCGATATGTATATATTTTTGTTTCTGGTTCTTGGTTTTGTACATATATGCCTGGTGTTTAGTCTCATAATCATGTTTTCCTTTTAGTAATAATTTCACTTGTAATTGTTATAACTAAAGGCATGATAAACTCATAGAATTCTATCATTAGTGATCTTGCACATCTATCTAAACTCTTAAACATGAATTCAAGCTAGAAACAAGCTCAGAAAACTTAATTTGCTCGTGTAACATTCAAACACTTTATTGAGCATTTGAGCAGCTCAACTTTGGTTCATTGGATTTATTTCATAATTCTATGCCTGAATTCAAATATGAAAGCTGCTTTATATTTAATCTTCCATAATTTATCATCTATTATTTGGACTAATAATTTGATTTTGCCCATGCTTGATTAAAGGGATAATTATTACTATTTGGACATTGCCCAAGATTATGAAAATTTGGAAATGTTACGAGCAATGCAAGGATTAATGATATGGAGCAATGGAAATGGATATTTACGTTGAATCATGCATGGTGTTAGGAATTTTAGCAAGCAGGTATTATAGTACCTAGGGTGAAAGAACCTTTTCTTATGACTTGGCCAGTCAACTTTAGTAGGTCGCCCTAGTTCCAATCCATCTCCAAAGGTTGGGGGTAGATTGGAGAATTAAGATGTCTTGTTATATTATGCTTTATTGTTTATACTTGTGCGGGAAAATTTTAACCCTCCTTTTCTCTAGACCTCGGCTAGAATCCCCTCCTGATACAGACCTGAATATAAGAAAATAGTGAAATAAACACTCTCCGATGTTTAAGTCATGAGCAAGTCATAATAATGATAATCTCATTTTTTTGGGGGGCAGAAGGAGGAGAGAGAGAGAGAAAGAAGACCTTACTTTGCACGTCTTCAATATTTATAAATATATAATGTCCGACATGCATTAGCTTAATTTGATTATAGTGGTCGTAGATAGCATTAAGTACTAGTAATGATGCAAGCATTGCGGTTGGTGAAGAAGCAACCTTTTTATATATATTCTGTCATCATTATAACTGCTCATTCATAGCACTATACTTATTCAAAGCATTATACTATGAAAACTGATCATCATACTATGAAAATTGTCATACTTATTCGGTATGAATAAGTATTCATAGCGATGGCAGAGTATATACAAAAGGGTCACTTCTTCACCAAACATAATGCTTACATCATCAATAGCATTTAATACTACCTACCACCACTATAGTCAAATCAAGTTAATGTTTTTTTAGATATTATACATCTATAAATAATGAAGACATGCAACGTAAGAGACTCTCTCTCTCTCAAATGATTATCATTATTATGACCTGCTTCTAACTTAAGTATCAAAGAGTCCCTCGTCGGGACCACCTTCAACCATTTTATTTCACCATTTTCTTATATACAAGTCCTCACCAGAAGGGGGTATAACTGCAATGGGAGAGGGGGGTCTAGAGTAACGGAGGATTAAAATTTTCCCACACATACTTGTGTTAATTTTGTCTAATATATGATGTTTATATGGTTTACTTGCATAACCTGGCATAAGTTACCATTATATTTGGCATGCTCACGGCATCTAGGCACTCAGGATTTGAGGACTAAGTTTAGTAGCTCACACCTACTTTTGCACATAACACTCCAGGGATAGATTGAGATTTCCCAACGAATTCTTAGACTTAGGACTTAGCCCACCAATTCAAACCAACAGTTAAATTGGCTAGTACCCATACGTAATTGATTTTACTATTTAGACTAATTATTTATTATTCCTAAATTGAATGATTACAAAATGTTACTTTTGTCCATATTATACTACAAAAAACAATATATTTCCATAAGTTTAAAGAGATGTAACTAGATGCACTGCTGTTTTATTATATTATACTGTATGAGATTAACCTTGGTTTTTCACTTGTTATGCTTCACCATTGGTGCCGATGTGCTCATTATGTGGGTCATATTCAAGTTGTGATAACTTGCCATATTCTATTGCATACTTGGAAAGCTTGTAATGCATTTAACTATCCAGTAATCATTCATCATATTCTTGCATATCTTCATCTTCTTGGGTTAGCGCATGGTTTTAAGACTTCTCAGTCTCGTAGAGATTTTTCTGTGCAGTTTGTGAGAACCTTGAGGATTTTACCATCTTGGGCTAGGCAAATAAAAAATGGTTTCCTAGATTCGACCTTCAACGGGCAGCTTGAAACTTAATATAGATGGTTGTTCTCGTGGCAATCTAGGATACTTAGTGGCTGAAGGTATCCTTCGTAATCATCTCGGCAAGGCCATTTTTGCCTGTAGTCATTTCTTGGTCATAGTAGGCCAATTATTTTTGCCAAGTTGACTACATTACTTATGAGTTTGGAGACTGCTACAAGAATGGGGCTTTCTTCCTTGACTGTTGAGTCGGACTATGCTGCTGTGGTCTTGTGGGTATCTTCTAATGGTTTAGGTTGTTGGGAGTATACTTATCGCTTGGCTCGAATCTGCAAAATTTGTGCCTCTTCATCCATTCAGGTCCATCATGTTTAACGTGAAGCTAATCAAGCTGTTGACTTTATGGCTAATTAGGCTTGTACCAATTAGCAAGAGCAGAAAGTTTTTCACTAACACGACATTCCATAAGCAATCACTAGTATTCTTACTCTTGATGCAGCCCAGACTCCTCGCAATAGGACTTAGTTTTTTTCTTTTACTTTTTTGGAGGTTAGGTTCATACCCATCTCTTATTTATTATATTGCGGTGAGTCATCACTTTTTAATTTCCTTTATTTTCAGTAGTTTTCATTTTTGTAATGTAGTGAGGCACCACACTTTCATTTCCTTTCCTTCTTATTTTCCTATACTTTTATTGAAGATCAGGTTTAAGTCCCCCTCGTACTATTTTTAAAATTAATAAACTGATAGAGGTTCATACCAAACCCCCTTCCCATTAAGGAGGCTTTAAAAAAAAAAAAAAAATCCTTGGCCCTTCACTTCACTAGTCATGATGTTTAACTTTACCTTGAGTCCTTGACTTAAGATTTAATTACATTAAATTTAATTAGTCCCATGAACCCATACAATTCCCCCCTTGAGTTGAACCCGGGCCTGATAGTTAACAAGCCCAAAAGAGTGAAATATCAAATGACCCAACTGGGTGAAAATCACCATATTTTAAATTGACCATATCATTGGAATATACAAAGCTTATTTTATTTGACAAGTGACTTTAGCAATGAATCAGTCTTTCAAAAAAACAAAACAAAAATAAAAGGCAATCTAAAACAAGTAGTACACAAGGACGCTAGAAATCCCCCAACCAAGTGCAATCATAATTCATCCAACTCTTGAAAGTTCCTCATACCATACTTCAGGGTGCTCATAAATTTTAAAAAATTGAATTTGTGATCAAAGTCAAATCTGCTCTTGCTCAACCCTTGGCTCAATTGCTTGCCCAGTGCACATAAATCTTCAACTCATGCTTGGCTCGAGCAGCTTCACAAACAAGCTACGATTTGGTTAACCAAAGTAGAGCTTGACCTTCTCGCAACCAGCTTTGGTTGGTTTAAAGCCCTGCAAAGATGCCCAATGCCTCTAAAAAGCAGCCAAATGTAAACCACCAGAATGCTTCAAGTCGCATGCCTCCCCTCCCCTTCGCCATACATCTCCTTTTTGCCCCTTTTTTTTTATCTTTTATATTTTGTGCTTTTGGCCGTATTTCTTAGGAAGTGAACCCCTTCAATTGAAGCTAATGCTATTTTTCACTTCCTCTCCATGATAATATCATGATCCCATAAAAGTAAGTGATTTAAATTTAATTTAATTTGTATAACCTCAAAGAGGAAAATTGATGCTTAAAAATACTCCTTTTAGCTAATTGTTAGCATTAATACAAAGAGGAGCACGTTCCTAATTTACCAGAAGTACCATAACATTCCCTCTTAACATGTCCAAACATTAACTGGATATTCAAAAGGAAGTAAAGTATCCATATTGAATGGGTAAATCATAAGCCCAAGCAACACCCCCCCTTCCCCCAAAAAAAAAAAAAAAAAACACACACACACACACACAAAACGAAAACATAAATTATAGTGGTTGGACTCACTACATAGGCCCCCAGGATTGGGATAGATGGCACACTGGGCCCATCCCATTTGTAGGCTGGGCCTGGGGAGTGTTAATAGACAGCTAGAACAAAAAGTACAAATATACAAATGTTACATGCATAATATATGCATATGTATTCGTTTTAACAAATAACAGCACCATTTATCCTTTTCCTCCCTACAAACCCCATAAAAGCCTCTGGATTATTGAGAAATTTATGGAGTCAATATAACATTTTTGTTCAACAAATATTTTGATAAATAGTCATTTCTTTTCCCACAAGCAAAGACCCAAGAACTTTACTAAAGAAATAACTTTATCAAAATAATAAAACATAATAAATAAGAACTAATGATGACAGAAACATTTTTTTTATCACGGAAAGACCAAACTTCAACAAGCCACATGCCATGCTAGTGCAAATCATCCACTGAATGTCAGCAACCAAACAGCAATAGCCCAATCTTCAGTCTATCACAAGCAAAGCATGCACACCAAGCAGAACCACTGATACAAGCTTGCTCACTCGATAGATATGCACCTGTTAATTGCTTTGCCTTTGCCTCTGCCTCATACACACTAAAACATTACTAAAGCTCAAACAGTCGCATAAAACTAATCCAGTTGAGGGTCCAAACAAACTAGGCTCATCTGATTCAACCTTCCAATAGTTCAGCATTGCTTGGGCAAATCATGGATTCAAAAGCATTCAGATACATGCATAGACATCTATACCATACAGAACAACAATAACTTCCAGATATTTAGCATTATCAAATCTAGAGATTCCATGTTTTCAAAACAAATCTAGAGACAACTACCTCATGTTAAGAGCTTGATCCTTTTACCATACAAGCAAAACCCATAGACAACTATTGTTAATAAATAATCAACATAAAGCAGTTACCCGGATTGACAAACAATCCAATTGCAAGCAAATAAAACTTAAAACATCCTTTCTAAAGCAAAAACAAATATATCAGGTTGCTTAGACAAGCATACCTCAATGCGTCCATGCAAAACAATGACTTTGTCAGAGAGGTTATTTGCCTTCACAACTTCATTTGCCTGATTATATGATCAATTCAAACATGAAGAAATAAGTACAGAGAATTGGAGAAAAGAAGACAAACAATGAATGGTCTGATTGTCTGTATTTATAACCCTAAAGTCTATAGAATAAGTAATGAGTAAAATCACAAATTAATTATAATCTACACTCCCTTACATAAATATATCTTACAACTAACACTCAAGCTGTAGCACACAAATTACATGTTCCAATCTTGATACATATGTATTGAACTCGCGTGTTCCTTAAAGCTTTAGTAAATTAGTCTACGAGTTGATAGTCATATTTCACACTAGTTGTTGTTATCACATTCTAGAAGAGCTTGCTGACCCAAAGTTTATAAACTTTCTTCTATATTTGATTTTGATGATAACAAATATTGAATTAAATTTTCATAATTAATCTTCAAATAGACATTGTATGACAAGTTAGAATTGATTTCAATTTAACATAATCAAGATCATATGGTTGGAAGAACATGGTATCATTTTTCAGATATTTTTACATAATTCGAATGAAGCAATAAATGAATTTCAAAGTTCGGTGTAATGGAGATCATGATAAGATGACGATTTGAAATAAAATGTCAACTTGAATGAACAGACAAATCAAACACAACCTAGTATTTGGATCATATTAGATGATAAAACAGTTCAATTTGAATGAAATTTTAATATAATAATTACAACTTTACTGAAGGGAAATTTTAGTGGATCCAACAAAAAAATGTCCAAAAATGAGCAGAAAGATCAACCATTGCAGAAGGAGTTACAATTACGAATTCTGGATCTAATCTCGGTTTTTGAGACATAACTTATACTGTAGTTTTAGAACTTCTGATTTTTTAGTGTGTGAAAAGAAGATTTATAAATTTACAGCTATCAAAGTTTAAGTTGGTTCAAATTCGAAAATGTCATGATGAAACAATAGTTTCAATTGGAAACACAAATTCATATTGTCAGAAATAGCCATCAAGAGAGTCTCAATTGTAAAGCATGTATGAAAATATAACCGTTGGATGAAAACAAATTTGGACAAATGATACCTGACTTCTAGGCCTACAAAATCATTACTTTGAGCCAATGTCTGATATGAATGTTAAGAAATAGAAAAACAATCAAAAAGTGAGCTCATCAAATCTGAATTTGAAAATAGCATTAGAAGAAAGGAAATTCAAATTCGTTCAGCCGCAAAAGTGTCCTTTTACTTATTAACGGCCATTCAAAGATTTTTGCTTAAAAATAGAGTCTCAAACTCAGATTCAAGAGTATGAAAAAAGAAAGAAAAGAAGTGCTTACACAAAGAAACAAAAAAGTTCATAATATTGCAAAGATAGAGTGATATCTTCTCATACATCTTTTATATTCAAGCTTGAGAGTTTCTATTTTGATTTGATTGAGTTTTAAACTCATCACTGTTATTGTAAATGAAAAAAAAAAAAATATAACCCCCTTGATTTGTGAGAGTTGGGTGAGCGCTTATTGGTTTTGGTTCAAGTGTTAGAATCAAGACAACGAATATTTTTTTTAGGAAAATTGTGTGGTGATTTGGCGATAAAATCACCTGGTGTGAATGATTTTGGGATAAGATCACTTGGAAAAGATTAGCTAGCTAATTTGGGGATAAAATCAATTGGTGTGAGTGATTTAGGGATAGGATCACTTGGAAAAGGGTAGCTAGCACCTTGAAAAGCTAATGTGTATTAAGTTCTTCAAATAATAGCAAAGGAATCTCAAAGAAGGCCTTCAGAGTGGACGTAAGTAACATTGAAGCCAAACCACTATAAATCCATTGCATTTCAGCCACTATAAATCGATTATATTTCCTTCTCTTCCCTTCTCTTTATAATTATTGCAAACACGAGTACTCATTCTTCACCCACAAATATTAAATCTTTTACTCGATTTTTTATATTATTAAGAGTATTCCACATTTGATTATATTTGTTATTTTGACATATTTGTTTTGGAAGTTAAAATTTTTGGAAGTTTTTCAAGCAACCTTGTTCACCACCCCAATGTTGCTACCTGGGACAACAGAGCTTCTCCCAAACATAATGACAGTCTTCTTCTATTTATTTCATCCTCTCGTGGAATAGGAGATTTGAGACCATATGAAATGCTGTCTGATTATCACATTAACCCCATAGGAGATTCATGGTTCTTTAAATATATGTTTTAAACATACAAATACACACGATGTGTATGCCATAGCTCTGTATTCAGATTCTACACTCAATCGAACTACAACAGTTTGCTTCTTACTTTTTCAAAATACCAAGTTTCCTCCTACAAATACAAAATATTTACTGGTGGACCTTCAATTCTGTGAAAATGCGGACCAATTTATATCAATACTTGAATCATGGTATGTCCATGATCTTTGTATAATAAGCCACAACCTGGAGCACTTCTGAGATATCACAAAATGCAGATAACAGCATCCCAATAATAGTTCCATGGAGAATCCATGAATTGACTCACCACACTTGTAGTAAAAAAAATGTCTAAACTAGTAACCGTTTCATAATTTAACTTGCCCACTAATCTTATTTAGTGACTAGGTCATCCAACAGTTCTCCATCATCAATTGAAAGCTTAATATTAGAATCCATAGGAAAGTTTTGCTCCCAACAATCCTGTTTCTGTCAACAAATCGAAAACATATTTTCGTTGGCTCAATGCAATGCCAAGGCGAGAGCTAGCAAATTTAATACCCACAAGAAATATCTCATTGGAACTAAATCTTTAGTCGCAATTTTGCTTGGAAAGAATTGTTTCAACTCTTGGATCCCATTGTCCTCATAGCACAATATTAAACCAACAACCATAGCTTACCACAAGATATATGGCGATAAAATATTGAATGGTCCACACCATATCGTCGCAAGCCAAATAACATCACTAAACCTACCAAACCATGCTCGAGAGACTATATGAGACCATATAAAGATTTCTTCAAGTGGCACACCAATCCAAACTCTTCTTGAGCAACAAACCCAAGTGGTTGCTTTATATAGACTACCTCATCAAGATCACCATATAGAAAGGCACTCTTAATATCAAGTTGGTGTAATGATCACTGAAAAATCACAACAAGAGAGATGATGAGTCGAACGAATATAATTTTGGCAAATGGGAAGAATGTCACCAAATAATCCTAGCCATAAACCTATGTCTAGCCCTTTGCAACCAACTCAGCCTTAAGACTCTCAATAGTACCATCTAGATGAGTCTTAATAGTGAAGACCCAACAGCCACCAACAACTGATTTTCCTCCAATAGTGGGCACAAAATCCCAATTATCATTAGCACAAATAGCAAACATCTCTTCTTCTATAGTCGCTCGCCAGTAGAGATGGGAGAGAGCCTCTGTTACAAAGTTAGCAATAGAAACAAAAGACGAAGAGCCCGCAAAAGAATAATAAGGAGAAATGAAAGCACATAAAACAACGTTGCAAATAGAATGTCAGATACAAGTACGCTTATATTTGCAAAGAGCAATGGGAAGAGCAATGAAAAGAAGAAGAACTCTCAATCCTTTTTTCATAAGAATGGCGCCACAAACAAAAACTAGAGTGATTCACCACACTTTAGAATAAGAAGAGGAGAGCGATTAGAATCTGGTTTATTTTGCCACTAGACAATCTGAAATTGCTTAGATAAGAACGAGAGATAGAAATGCAAAATGCACTTTCATAATATTCATTCAAAACTAAAACTTACAAATTACACCTATGTCTTAAATAGCTTGGAACATCCTTCCAAGCATAGGAAATGATAAAAGACATTATAGACATAACAAGTCCCAACATAACCAAATAAATGTATCTAAGGCAAATTCCAAGAACTCCATTGGTTAAGACTGTTCGAAATCAGTAGCCAAAACCTAATAGCATAAAGGGGTTATGCTCTAACATCAACAACTACTCCTCTTTCCTCTTACGTTTTCCAACCAAAACTCAGGAGTATAAATGATGTATGCTCTTACGTTCCAAACATCTGCAACAGCGTTACTAATTTATTCTCTTATGTTCCGACTTGTTTATGCTTTTATGTTCTGAGCATCTACAATAGCTTCTCCAATTCTTCCTTTCTCCTTCCAAGCAAGTGAGCAAAATGCTTGGTGTAAGTTCTGAATCTTCTACCTTGGTCTCCAGAGTTTCCAAGTAGACTAAATTTTCTCGGAGAAACAATTCAAATTCTCTTTGGAGCTTCTTGGCCTTAGCTCTTGAAATTGGCCTAATGGTTTGAACTACTTTCTCAAACCCATCTTCTTGATTGGAGTCAAAGTCACTTTGATGCACATTACAAGTTTCAAGAAGGTGACGATTCTTACTTTCAGCTATTCCATTTTTTTGTACAGTTCGAGAACAATAAGACTACTATATAATGTCGGATGCAATCAAAATGTCAAATGTTTAGAGAAGCATTCCGTCTAATTTTATCACTTCAGAGAATGCGACTAGGAATGTCAAAAGGCTGAGATTGACAAGATGAGAAACAAGCAATAGAATTACCATGCTGGCCAAGGAAACAATGAGGAGAGATGCAAAGATCGCTCCAAAGCCAACAGTCGATGATGAGAGCTATTAAGATCAATGGTTGATGGCTACAAAGATCGACAAAGGCTGACGACAAGGGTTGCTAGAGCTGATGGTCAACAATGATTACACAGGCGATCGAATTGACTATGATGATTAAACAGTCGATGTGTCACAGCAATTATGACGATAACAATGTTGTGTACTGAGCGAGACAAGCGAGGACAACGATGACATCAGCGTGCACTACCGATTTTAGTTCTTGATACAAGCACAAGAACTTAGGGTTTCTTGATACAAAGACAATAATCCTAGTTTAGGAACTCTGCTCTGACACCATGAAGAAGTAAGTATAGAGAATTGGAGAAAATAAGACAAACAACAAGTAGTCTGGTTGTCTGCATTTATAACCACCCTAAAGCTTATACAGAATATGCAATATGTGTAATCTCAAATTCAATTATAATAATCCTAAATATAGAATATATCTTACCGCTAACATATATCTTGCAACAGACAAAACCATTTACTTCAAGCTCAATCCTAATGATAGTATAACATAAATGATGCAAATTATCGACAATCTATAAATATCTCATACATGGCAAAGATCTAATCAGATTGTTTTCTGAGAGTAGCATAAAACAAAAAGTATGAACAAAATCCTATGTATGGAATTAAGAATGTGGTAAAACACACAAATCTAAAAGCTAATTATTCAAATCATCCTTCCAAAAGAGAGATTGCTACTTAATAACATGTAAAATAAGATGAACTTAGAGCTGAAACCAACTTCGTATTAAATAAGGGTTTTTACTATTAAATAACGGTCTGTACATTGCTCTCATCTAAGTCAAAATTGGGTTTCAACCTTGGCATTTGGATCATGTAGAGGGGCATCAAAGGCCGGCCTTCCAAAGCACCAAAACTACCATTGATGCTGTCATCGAGGGAATACATAGGGATCGGGTCAGAGTATTCGAGAGGGGAGGGGGTTAACAGTTCTCGATTCTTCTGTTTGGTGAAGAGCTTCAGCCCGCCTTTGTCAGGTTTTGGTATAGGGGCAGCATCCCCTTGATGTCTTATTAACACACTCGCTTCTTAATTATCAGAGAGAGAGATTGCTACAGATTAACTAAGTGAAGTCACCGTGAAATAGCTAGGAATAGAGAAGGCAGCAAATGGTTACAAACAGCCACCTCAATAATAGGAACCAACTTGATAACAGCTGAATAAGCAGCAAGCTACTCACAAGCAGCTACCTCCAAACGAGGCAACCGTAAGGATAAAAATTTTCAAAACAAATTATACCAACTAAAAATAAATGGACAAATATAAATAGGCTACATGTATCTTGCCTTGTCCATCCAATTTTGGCTTAATGGGCAATTTTGTTGATTTTAAGGTTGCTAAGTTTTCTTTGATGATTATAGCTATGTGAGCTATGTGATCAATGTCCATGCACTGTAGTGTACACTGGTTGTGGCGCTGTGCACCTGTCAGCACATTCACTTAATTGACTTGACTATCAAAACAGAAAAATGAATATGCTTAGCCTAAACTGCAACAATGCTTAAAAACAAACTAGATTAAAAAAATCCAGCTACTTTAATCCTGTACCCCCCCTCTTGCAAAAAAATAAAAATTTAATAATAATAAACAATCAAAATAGAAAGCAACGGCATGATATAATTTGGGCACCTCAAAACCCAATCTGAATGTGACCAGTCAGACAAGGCTAATGAGGGAAATTGTTTGTTAAAGTTGGATAAACATGTTATTCCTGTTTACTGAATCAAGAACTATCATCCTTACTCAAACCAAAAAATAAAAAAAAATCACCCAAGTTCAACATCAAACTACATACTTTTTTCTTATTTTTCCATAGATATCATTTACACTCTTAAGCAATAGAATATTACCCCTCACAAGACCACAAACAAATTTTTCTAAACACAGTACAGTATGTTAAATACTAATGAACCATGGCAGATCAGCAATATACTGCAGCCACTACATAGAGAGAAGGTATGGCTAATAGACCATAGAGACCACATAAAAACTTAGCAGATAAAAGTAACCAATGCAATCAAAGTACCTGCACTGCAATGTCACTAGCATCCACTGCATAGACCTGGTAAGACGATTGTTGCAAAAATGAGACTACATCAAATAACGCATATTGAACTAATTGAATAAATGGAACAAATAAATACATTTCTCTGAAAGTAGACAAGTAGACATAATCAAGTCTCTTTCTAATCAAGAAACTAAGCACCATATGAAGAGCACAAAAGCTTTATAACTGCTCTCTATATTGACCGAATCGGTTAAGACTGCTATCCTTAGCCATAGCAGTCAAACCAAGATCAATAAAAAATCCATCCAATGCAACAACTTCAACCTACCAGGTAAATTTAGTAAAAACTAAAAATTTAGAATACATATATAAACAAATATCACTATATAAAGATCTCACATCTATACAGAAACAGTCCAGATTAGTAAAGGATAGGCAGTCACCAAACAGTGTTTACATAATAAAATGGCCTTGATATACACTAAATTTCCAGGTCTAACAAACTCAACAGTAAAGCATCACATAGAAATGAAAAATAAATTCAGATAAGTTTAAAATTCATTTGGTAAAACAAATCAGCAGGATGACCCCATCCATTGCACGAGGATGGTATAGCAAGCCAGCACAACCTAGTCCTGTAAGGAAGATGATGGAGCTGCTCATCATATATTTAATAGTTTCCAAGTAAATAAAAAAAAAAAAAAAAGTGAGAATGTTTTTGGGAATTCTTTTCTCAATTACTTGAATTCTATAACTGGGTCGTCTGTGATTTGTACATATACAAAATAAACTGTTCAGATTTCATATAAGATAAATACATCTCCCTATATTAACTACGGATACACAAATATACATCTTGATAGATGAATACATTAATTACAGATACATGAATATACATCTTCCTAGATGAATGCATTAATAATATCAATCAACAATTATTACTGAAAGACTTTTCTAGTTTCCAACACTCCCCCTCAAGCTAGCTTGAAGATATCTTCCATGGTCAACTAGTCCATTAAAATGTCAAATTGTTTCTTGTATAGCCCCTTAATAAATATATCAGCAATCTATTCAGTAGCCTACAAATTAACCCATAGTCAAACTTTTCTTTGATAAAGTTTTTATCCACTTCTACATGCTTTGCTCTGTCATGAAGAACTAGATTGTGAGCTATTGAAATTGCTACCTTGTTATCACCGTATAACCTCATAGGCAGTGAATACTGTAACTTTTAACTCTTCTAACAATCTTTTAATCCACAAAATTTCACAAATACCATGAGCCACTACTTTAAATTCGGCCTTCGCATTGCTTCTAACAACCACATTTTGTTTTTTATTTCGCTAAGTAACAAGGTTTCCTCCAACAAAGGAACAGTATCCAGATGTAGATATCTTATCTGTTGTACTTCCAGCCCAGTCTGCATCGGTGCATGCTTCAATTTGTAGACATCCATGTTTCTTAAATAATAAAACTTTTCCAAGAGTCCCCTTCAAATATCTCAGAATTCTGTATACCGCTTCAAATTGCTCCAATCCAGGCGAATACATGAATTGACTAATCATACTTATTGAGAGAGCTACATCCAATCGTGTATGAGACAAATAAATCAACCTTCCAACAAGTCAATGATATTGTTTCTTGTTCACTAAACTTCCGGTCTTAGCAGGTTATAGTTTTGTGTTAGGTTCCACTGGTGTCTCAGCTATTAAAGTAAACCAACCTCTTGACTACTATGAAAAACACCATCAGATTTCAAAGTAGCATGATATAATTGTTTACATCCAAGCATACTTATTTCACCGAGCAAGTCCAATACATACTTGCGTTGATTGACAAATATACCTTCCTTAGACCTAGCAAACTCCATTCTGAGAAAATACTTTAATGCATCCAAGTCTTTGATCTCAAATTCAGAGGCAAGTCTTTCTTTAAGTCTTTTCAATTCGGCACTATCATCTCCTGTCAAGATAATATCATCCACATTACGATCAAAACAGTAATTTTACCTTCGTTTGAGTGTTTATAAAACATGATATGATTTGCTTGACTTTGACAATATCAGTGATGTCTTACTACTTTGCCAAAGCGTTCAAACCAAACTCACGAGGACTGTTTGAGGCCGTATAATGATTTTCTTAATCTACAAACTTTATCTATACCAAGTGTTTTTTTTTTTTTTTTTGGGAACCTTGGTGGCAAATTCATAAAAACTTCCTCTTCTAAATCTCCATAAAGGAATGCATTTTTTACATCCAATTGGTATAAAGGCCAATTGGAATTCAAAATAAGGGACAATAATACTCAAACCAAATCAAACCAAACCAAACCAAGCCTTTTCCCACTAGGTGGGTTGGTTATATGAATTTAACGATACCAATCAAATTTGTTTAGGGGCATGAGGTTAGATCCATGTAAGTAAGATCATGTTTAATAATATCTTTCCAACTTTTCTTGGGTCTCCCTCACCCTCTCCTATTTCTGACAATCTCTATGCTATCACACCTTTGAACGGGTGCATCCGTTGGACGCCTTCTAACATGACCGAACCATCTTAATTGATTTTCTCTCATTTTATCTTCAATCAGTGCTATTCCTACTTTACCCCTAATCTCTTCATTCCTAAATTTATCTCTCCTTGTGATCTCGCACATCTATCTTAGCATTCTCATCTCCGCAAATGTCATCTTCTGAACATGATTATGCTTTATTGTCCAGTACTTCGATTCATATAGAAACGCTGGTCTTACCGCTACCTTATAATACCTTCCTTTCACCTTGAGGGGGACTTTCCAATCACACAAGACCCCCGAAGCACTTCTCCATTTGGTCCACCCGACTTGAATCATGTGACTTACATCAATATCAATCCATCCATCCTATTACACTATAGATCCAAGGTATTTAAAATTTTCTTTTTCTACAATCTTTTGTGTGCCCAAACCCTTTTGTCTAACTTAGCATTCCATACATTCCATCTTGCATCGACTTAGCCTAAACCCTTTTGTCTCTACCGTTTCTCGCCACAATTCTAACTTAGCATTCACTCCTTCTCTCGTCTCAACTACTAAAACAATGTCATTTACAAATAACATACACCACGGCACCTCATCCTGCATATGCCTTATAATTTCATCCATAACTAGAGTGAATAAATACGAGCTTAACGCTGAACCTTTGTCTAAACCAATCGTGATAGCAAAATTCTTAGTCTCTTCACCAATCATCCGTATAAGTGTCACGGCTCTATCATATATATCCTTTATTGCCTCAATATATGCGACACATACTTCTTTCTTTTCCAATACTCTCCATAGAATCCCCCAAGAACCCGGTCATAGGCTTTCACCAAATCAATGAACACCATATGTAAATTTTTTTTATCTTCTCTATACTGTTCCATTAACCTTCTTAGGAGAAAGATAGCCCCAATGGTTGATCTCCCAAGCATGAAACCAAATTGATTCTCTCTAACATTTGTTGTCTTTCTTAATCGTCTCTCAGTAACTCTCTCTCATAATTTCATCATATGGCTAATCAATTTAATCCCGCAGTAGTTCCTACAGCTCTGAATATCTCCTTTGTTCTCGTATATGAGTATAAGAATACTTTTCCTCTATGATCAGACATCTTTTTTCTCTTTCACATTACATTAAAAAGGTTTGTCAACTAACTTATGCCATCCTCCCCCAAGCACCTCCAAAACTCAATAGAGATACCATCTGACTCAACCGCTTTCCCATTATTTATCCTTTTAAATACTTCTTTTACTTCGTCCCAACTGATTTTCCAATAAAACACATGATTTAATCCTTCTCTAGAAGTCGTAAGCTACTCCAATTATATATCACTACTACTACTTTTATTAAATAACTTGTAGAAGTAACTCTTCCAACGCTCCTTTATCTCATCTTCCTTTACTAATACCTTTTCATCCTCATCCTTAATGCATTTAACTTGGTTTAAATCCTTGGTCTGCCTATCCCTGACTTTAGTAAGCTTGAATATTTCTATTTTACCTTCCTCAGTGTCAAGTTGCCTATATAGCTCCTCAAATGCCTTTGCCTTGGCCTCGCTAACTGCTTTTTTGGTTTCTTTTTTTTGTTTCTTTATACCTTTCAAGTTTGCTTCATTTCAATCCTTTTGTCAAGATTTAAAATACTCTTTTAACTCCTATCTTGTATTGGACAGTCTCGCTCCACCTCCATGCCTCTTTCTGTGTCGAAGCACCCCCTTTGGATTCTCCTAAGATTTCTTTCCCTACCCTCCTAATACACCCTGTTACATTATCCCACATATTATTTGCACTCTCATTTACAGCTCAAATGTCTGTCCCTTAATGCTAGTTGCTAATCACCTTTCAAGTTCCACCATTTAGTCCTTGAGCATCTACATTTCTTCTTTTTTCTAGTCCATCTTCGGAGCTGCACATCGATGATCAACAACCTATGTTGAGAAGTCAAGCTCTCCCCCGATATAACCTTGCGATCTTTGCAAGCTAAGCGGTCTCTCCTCCTAATTAAGAAAAAGTCAATCTGTGTCCGTAAGGTGCCGCCCTTATAAGTCACTAAATGTTCCTCTCTCTTCCTAAAAAAGGTATTCATCACCATGAGATCATAAGCCACTGCAAACTCCAAAATATCCTTCCCTTCTATTACCATATTCAGATCCCCCATTTACTCCTACGTATATCTACGTCACGTCCTACATGACCATTCAAATCTCCTCCTATGAAAACCATCTCTCCTTAGGGTATCTTTAGTAAGACTCCTTCTAAGTCTTTCCAAAACTTCTCCTTATGTCCATCTCCTAATCCCACCAGGAGTGCATAAGCACTAATTACGTTCACTATATCTTTTCTTAAAACTAGCTTAATAGTAATAATCCTATCTCCACAGCGTTTTACCTTAACTATATCTTCCTTTAGGTCCTTGCTTACCACTCAATTTATTACGTCCCGTATATAAATCTTATACCCCGTCCTCTCGATCTCTTTGGCTTTCTATTCCACCCACTTTGTCTCTTGCAAGCAAACAATTATGATTCTTCTCCTTTCCATTGTATCTACCACTTCCATAAGTATCTCACTTAAGCTCTCAATTCCAAGTACCTAATCTTAGCCTTCGATTTTAGACAAGCTTCCTTACCCCAGTCATTCTTCCAAGAAAGTGTAAGGACCCTTCCTATTTAACATTGCATCCGAGCGCCGATGCAGCGGTCCTTGCTTATTTATCACTGTACTTAGACCATACAACACGTCGCTAAGTAGGGGACGCCCTCACGAAATTTCATTAGGTCTCAAATTCCTGAAGAAATCCAACTAGATGTTGTGCTGGCTATCGACTACGTAACGCACAACCCTCCTTTGTTCGGGCTTGGGACCGGCTAATAATACTCAAATTGAGTTTATTTTGGCTACAAGGACAAACATCTCTTCGTAGTCGACTCTATAGGTTTGTATAAAACCTTTTGCAAAAGTCTCGCCTTGTACCTCTCTACACTGCCATCAGCCCTACATTTCACTATAAAAACCCATTTACACCCTATCCCTTGGCAAGTCAATTATCTCCCATGTGCCATTCTTCCTTGGAGCATTCATCCTCTCAAGTACTGCCAATTTTGCAATTCGGATCACCTAGTGCTTCCTAGATATTTCTTGTCACAACAAGTTGAGAAATATTTAAAATAAATACTCTATGACTATCAGAGAGTTTTTGATAGGAAATATATTTTGGCAATAAGATATTTAATGCATGTTCGGCTTCATTTTCCTATGGCAATTGTAATGTCAAGATCAGAAGCCAAAATGGGAGCAGAACATAAAATAAGAATAAAATCAGAATAGGAGAAGTGTTACCTGAAATTTTCAAAGAGCCATTGATCAGGGATTTTGATTGATCTTGCATTGAGATAATAGGAAGATCTTTATTTCTAGTATAAACCAGAAGCTCAGAATTAGGATTAAATTTATCCTTTTGTAGTATTTCCTTCTCTCTTGGTAAAAAAAACGTTTATGCCAATATCGATGTCAAACAATTGTATTGGATAAAGATGCAAATTTTTTTCAATAAATTATCTTCATCATTGGTTTTCTCCCCTTGAAGAAAATTCTTGGTAAAGAATTGAGTATTTTCCAAAAAAGAGAGACATCCATACTAATATGGAATTTTTTTGTTTACAGTTAAGCCATTTATACTTTTTTTGGTTAGAAGCATATCCTAAAAAAACACATCTTTCAACTCTAGGATCTAATGTAGAACGAGATTTACACAGTACGTGAACAAAAGCGGTGCAACCAAAATTTTTAAAGGTAATTCCGAACTAATTCCGGATTTTGGGAATTCCCTTTTTAGACAATCTAAGGTAGTGATATACTGTAGAATATGTGTAGACATTTGATTGATCAAATAAGATGCAGTCAAACTAGCATCTCCCTATAAATATTTTAGAATATTCATATAAAACATTATAGCACGAGCTACTTCAAGAAAATGTTTATTTTTTTGTTCGACTATTCCATGTTGCTGAGGAGTATCAAGACATGAGGATTGATGAATACCTTTTTCTCGTAAAAAAGTTTCCAAAACTTTACTCTATTTAATTGTAAGATCAAGTATATTGATTTTTGTTTAAAATTGATTTTCAATCATACTGTAAGAATCTTTGAATAATTTTGAACTTCAGATTTCTCACGCATTAGATAAATCCAACAAAGACAAGTATGGTTGTCTATAAATGTCACAAACTATCTTTTTCCTGTCACAGTAGTAACCTTTGAAGGTCCCAACATATCACTATGAAATAAATAGAATGGTTTGGATGCACGATAAGGCTTAGGAGAATAAGTTACACGATGACTTTTGGACAAAAACCAACTTTCACACTGAAAAGATGTAGTGTCTATATTCTTAAACAATGATGGGAACAGATGTTTTAGATAAGAAAAACTAAGATGGCCTAATATACAATGCCAAACCATTATTTGTTCACAAGAAGAGATAGAACTGATAGGACTAAAGCCTTAAGGTTTTTTATTAAAAGATAGATTATCATCAAAATAGTAAAGGCCATTCATCATCCTAGCATTGCCAATCATTCTCCCCAAGCTCTGTTCTTAAAAAGTACAATTAGATTCAAAAAAGTAAACACAACAATTAGATTCTTTGGATAATTTACTGACGGACAAGAGATTGCAGGCAAGTTTAGAAACATAAACAACAAATTTAAGATCTACTCTTTCTGAGATTTTTGTTAAGCCGTTACCAACAATAGATGAAAAACTACCGTCTGCAATTTTAACCTTTTCATGTCCAAAACGTGGTGAATAAGATTCGAATACATGCGAAAAACTAGTCATATGGTCAAAAGCTCCTGAATAAGTGACCCAAGGAGCAGATGAATTTCGACAACAAGATAGAGTATTATGTTCATTACCTGTCTGAGCCACAGAAACATTAGAAATACCAGATGGTGAATTAGACTTCAACAGTATAAGAAGATGCTCCATCTACTCTTTAGTAAAGGGGCTGACCTCAGTTTCATTGGCAGTAGGAAAAGCTCTACCAGATCTATCACCAAACTTACTACTCTTCCAATTTGATGGTTTGCCATGAAGTTTCCAGCAAATTTCCCCAAGTGTGGCATGGTTTGTTACAATGATCACACCAAACCCATGGTTTATCATTCCTACGCTGGTAAGTGAGGGCTTTGTTGGACTTTGCATTTGTAGCCACTAAGGTAAAGCTTTCAACAGGAACACTATATCCTTTCTTCCCTAACATCACATTCCTTCGACTCTCCTCTCTCTGTACCTCTGAAAAGATATTATCGATTGAGGAAAAAGCCTGTCTTCCAATAATTCCCCCCTTCATCAAATTCGACGTTGAGGCCAGCAAGAAATTTAAAAATTCAATTGTCCTCGACAATTTTTTTTTTTTTTTTTAATGATGGCTATTTTCCATAGATTTCCATTCACAGGTGTTGAATATATCGAAATCTTGCCAAACCCGTTTTAGAGAGTTGAAATACTTGGTGACACTGTCCTCTCCTTAACGTATCTCACCAAGTTTGAAAGTCAACTCAAATATTTGAGATTGATTACCCAAATCCAAATACATTTGGTTCATTCTCCCAAAGCTCTGGGGCCGTTGGGTAGAGCATATAGTTAGAGCCAATACCCTCTTCGATGGAATTCACTAGCCATGTCATGACCATAGAATTTTTAGCATTCCACGTCGCATAGGCTGGATCATGTCCTGTAGGGGCTTTTTTTCACCGGTCAAATAGCCCATTTTCTCACGCTTTTGAATATACATGCGATTCGATTGAGACTAACATAAAAAATTATCACCGTTCAAGCGAATAATGGTAATTGGAACAAAGAGAGACTCAAATTGGTTCCATTATCTTTTGACGGGTTTGCAGCAGATGAGGAAGGTGGGACAGCAACGGACTCAACTAAAACAGTAGACATGGTGTTTCAGAGACTGCTATAACCGAGACACTGAGACAAAAAGGGGGGGAAAAAAGCGAAGAACGAAAAAAAAAAAAAAAATCAACAAGCAATCGCAAGCCCAGATACATAAAAAGCAATGAGAATATTTTTGGGAATTCTTTTCTCAAATGCTTGACTTCCACAACTGGGTTGTCTATGATTTATACATATACAAAAAAGACTCTTCACATTTCCTATAAGCTAGACACATCTCCCTATATTAACTAGGATACATGAATGTACATCTTCCTAAATAAATACATTAATTACAGATACATGAATATAAATCTTTCTAAATGAATATATCAACAATATCAATCAACAATTATTGCTGAAAGACTTTCCTATTTTCCAACAAAGTCTGACTCTTGATATCAAAAAGGTTCAGATATGCAAATAAACACAAAAATCACACATATATACTAAATAAGTAGACAATAGTTCAACGTAACCACCACCATTTCATAAATGTCAAGAAGACATAACCAAAAAAAAGAAGGAAACAAAGAATCAATCCCCACAAAGCCACAACTTGGGGGAGGGGGGTGGAGGAAAAAATCCAAATGTAACAAGAAGGTGGGCCATATGGACTATTAGAGCACTAACATCAATCAGAATTATGTAACAAAAACAACTCACTTCCAAGGTCAACTCAAAAGTTCAAAGCTGATGATAAAAAAGAAAGGATATTTCTTCGTAAGGCCATTCAAAAAAGACAAAATTTTCAAGAAAGGCTGAAGTTTCAGCATTTCCTAGGAATTTGGAGAAGGCCGAGAGAAATTGAGAAAGAAGATAAACCAAATACTATAATTTATAAATACATAAATATAAAATGATCTTAGAAATTTTGAAAAATCCAATTACAACCTATGAGACTATAGAAGCTAATAAAATATAATATTTACCTATGTTACTTGGACTCTTTCTAAATATATGACAAACCACGGTACTAGTGTCAAATGCCCGACGCCTGGACAAGGATAATTAGGTAAAAATACAGGATATATTGTTGACGTATGTTAATTCATTTACTTAGTGTATCTAGTATTTATGTATTTAGGGGGTATATACCTAGTCTAGGTACCTTGTACAATATTTATTTTTAAGTGTATATTGATTGTGTATAAATATCAAGCAGTGATGACCCGTTTGAGTGTGTGAAACCTTTTAGTAAATCCTCTTCAGTCTACATGATATCAGAACACTGATTCATGTGATTATTGTGTGTATCAAGAAACCATAGATGTACATGTGTTGAAGGATCAAAGACCCAAATGTTTTTGTTCCGTTTCTATTCCTCGAAACTCAGTCACACGAAGAAGTCTTCATCATCGTCATTGACGATCGTTGGGGTGTCGTCGTTTGGTGTCTGTTTTGACCAAAGCCGCACCTTGGAAGAGTCGTCAGAGGCTAGCGATCACCGCCGAAGGAAGCTCATTGTCGAAAAGTTCCCTACGCACCGTCACGCGCCACCAAGCCCTCTACGGGTGAGACTCACGCACTGCCTATCAAGCCGCATATGCAAGCGCATGAAACGACCACTTAGTCTCCGATCTCTGTCCAGTCTTCTCGTCTCCTCCTAGCAACTCTCTTCTCGTCTCCTCCGAGTGACTCTCTTAGTCCCTTCCAATCAACCTGATTCAATACTGTTCGCAACTTCTTCTCTATTTCCAGTGGACGTTCGCAATATTTCTCTCAGCCAAATACTGTTTGGTTGATTTTCTCAGTCGACCATTTTGGGCTAGTTTCTCAAAAGTCTATAGTTGTTCGCCGGTCTGATTCTGTTTCTACTCATCTGGATTCTTCAAATTTTCAAGAATAAGTTCAGTGTTAGAGTTGATTGTGAAACACCACTACGAATGACATATATAACCTCTTCAGATTCTTCTAATAGCAAGCATTCACAAACTATAACTCTTTCTAAAGAAGAGTATTCAAGACTCCTACAGTATCAGACAACTCATCAGGCCTCTCGTCTTTCCTCTTCCTTTGCTTAACAAGGTAATTCCATTACATGTCTCTCTACTCATTCCTTTCCCTCTTGGATTGTAGACTCTGGTGCTTCTAATTATATGTGTGGAACATTTCCATTGTTTTCAAGTATTCAATATTCTATGTGTGGAACATTTCCATTGTTTTCTAGTATTCAATATTCTATCTCACCCCCAGCTGTAACTTTAGCCAATGGGTCAACTACCTCAGTTAAAAATGTTAGTAAAGTCATTCCTTGCCCTTCACTTTCTCTAGCATCAGTATTTTGTGCTCCTTCCTTTTCTTTTAACCTTATGTTAGTCAACTTACCAAGCATTATAATTACTCAGTGACCTTCTTTCCTAATTCTATTGTTATTCAGGATATGACGACAAGGCTAAAGATTGGTGGAGGGCATTAAGATAGAGGAATCTACTATATTGATACCGAGGTAGCTAGAGCTTGTCTTGTAATAGCTTCCCCCTTAGAAATTCATTATTGTCTTGGTCATCCGTCTTTGGATAAATTAAAATGCATGGTTCCCAATTTACATCATCCACGGCCTTTAAATTGTGAATCATGTCAGTTGGGAAAGCATCATCGTGTGCCTTTTACTTCCCGAACTAATAAAAGGCCATCAAGTCCTTTTTCGATAGTTCATTCGGATGTTTGGGGTCCTAGTCGGGTTGCTTCAAAATTAGAGTTTCGATATTTTGTCTCTTTTGCGGACGATTTCTCAAGAATTATACGGATTTATTTAATGAAAGATCATTTTCAACTATTTTCCATCTTCCAAGCTTTCTATGCTAAAATTAAAACCCAGTTTGATATATCTATGTGAATTCTTCGTACTAATCATGCAAAAGAATATTTTTCTGAAATTTTTGTTGATTTCATCGCCTCTTCTGGTTTATGTCAGTCTTCCTGTTCCAGTACACCACAACAAAATGGGGTTGCTGTGTATCTTATTGAAATAGCTCGATATCTACTTTTTCAAATGAATGTTCCCAAAATCTTTTGAAGTGATGGTGTTTTAAATGCATGTTATTTAATCAACCGTATGCCATCTTCTGTTCTCAAATGATTAACCCTTCATTGTGTTGTTCCATAACAAACCTTTGTTTCTCTTCCACCTCAGATTTTTTAGTATGCTTCATTTGTCCATCAAGTTGCACACACCTAGGATTGATAAATTGGATGTTCGTGCGTAAAAGTGCATCTTTTTGGGATATTCTAGGTTACAAAAGGCGTACCACTATTATAGTCTTGCTCTTAACCAATTCTTTATTTGTGCAGATGTCATTTTCCTTGAGTCTACTCTATTTTTCTCTCAGTCTCAACCTCAATCTATCCTTAATGAGTGTCTTCATTTCCTTATAATTCCAATTGAGTCTAGTTTAACCAATCACCATACTTATTTAAGTCCATCTAGTCGTTTGTCTCGTCCTAAGTTGCAGGTCTACACTCGTCAAGAAGTGACTACTTCACCTCCTGCTTTCAGTGCTTTGCCATCTATTTCTCCCATGATGCCAGCTCCTGTAAGTAATTTAGACGTTCCTATTGCTCTTCAGAAAGGTACACGTTTTTGCACTTCTCATCCCATTTATCATTTTGTGTCTTATGATGCATTATTACCCTCCTATCATTCTTTTGTTACATCCTTAAACTCTTATGATGCATTATTACCCTCTTATCATTCTTTTGTTACATCCTTAATTTCTGTTTATGTTTTTACAACTGTTTTTGAAACACTCACCCTAGGTGGCATTCTGCTATGGAAGACGAGATATCTGCTCTTCGAGCTAATGATACTTGGGAACTTGTTTCTCTCCCTCTCAATAAGTCTATGATTGGTTGTCGTTGAGTATATACTGTAAAAAATCATCCTGATGGTAATGTGGACAGGTTACTGGTGCTCTTGATCGCAAATGCGTATACTCAAGTTTATAGTTTGGATTTCTCTGGCACCTTTTTTTTTCTTTATTCGTCTTATTATCTCTCTAGCTGCAGTCTATCATTGGTCTCTACACCATCTTGATGTAAAAAAATACATTTTTGGGTGGTGATCTTGTTGAGGAAGTACATATGGGGGAACCTCCTGGTTTTGTTGCTCAGAGGGCGTCTGGATTGCTTTCCAAATTGATATATCGCCTGAAACAATCTCATTGAGCATGGTTTGACCGATTCAACACTGTTATCACTAAATTTATCCCAGTTTAACGTAGAGTTGATCATTCAGTCTTTTATCGTGATTCTTCTAAATGACGAATTTGGCTCCTTGTGTATGTAGATAACATTATCACAGGTTCATAAGATATTGCTGATCTGAAGATGTTCCTTTAAAGTAAATTAGCACTAAGAATTTGAGACCATTAAAATACTTCTTGGGAATTGAGATTGCCTGGTCACATAGAGGTATTTCTCTATCTTAAAGAAAGTATGTTCTTAATTTATTGATCGAGACAGGTATGTTAGGTTCTAAACCTGTGGATACTCCAATGGACCCAAATACCAAGTTATTTGTTGATCGGGAATAATTGTTACATGATCCTAGTTAGTATCAAAGTTTGGTTGGGAGGCTAAACTACTTCACAGTCACCAAACATGATATATCCTTTGCCATAAGTGTGATTAGTCAATTCCTAGAATCACCTCGTAGTAGTCATTGGAATGTTTTTGAATTTTGAGATACATGAAAGGTGCACCTAATCAAAATTAATAATCAAAACCAAAGCTCAACATGATATCTCAGATCATATACTCATCTTAGTCATCTCATAAAATACCATGGTGCTATTTCAGATAGAATAAATTAATTCTAGCATATTTATGCATTTACATTAAAAAAGGAAAAAGTTTACAAAATACAGCTTAGTCCTGTGCATAGCTCAAAAATTCTCGTGCACACGAGCCAAGATTTTGCCCAATTGGTGAATTAGGGGAAGGAAAAAGGGCAAGGCCTTTGGAAATGTTTTTCCACAGACATTTGGGAGAAACCCTGACCACCACCATAGAATCCCAACCACTATTCATGGGACCATACTTATTTTTCAAAACCCTATCCCATAACGAATTCTACTCAATGAGAAATCTTCATAACCATTCACCTTTTTAAGGATGCATTCCTTACCCACAACTAATCCACCTTTATCCTCAAGTAAAGAAACAATTTCAAATCTAAAAGGTGACCTTTTTATCCTTCTCATAGCCTTCCCAAAGGAAATTTCTCATCAATTGTTCAAAGGAATTAACAATTTTAAATGGCAATTTGACCATGGTTACTATAATTTAGAATGAAAATATCTATATAATTTTAAAGAAATCAAAAATTAAAATTGGAGTCGATAAAAAGAATGGAACTATAATAAATAATTCCCAACAAAGATTTTCTATAAATAGTCAGCAATAGTTTGAAAATACATTAAAAAAAGGTTCCAGAATTATTAGCTTTCAAGTTCCAGTTTGCCACAAGCTTCCATCAATGTGAAGCATATCTCAACCAACAAAGATTTTTCTTCAAAAAGTTAGCAATAGTTTGAAAGTACATTAACAAAAAAAAAAAAAAGATTCAAGAATTGTTAGCCTTTCGGGTCCAGTTTGCCACAAGCTTCCATCAATGTGAAGCATATCTCAAACATCAACCAAGAATTCCAAGTCAGCTCACACAGTCAACCTCCACTCAAATATCAAACATGCTATCAAACTAAATATTCAGGTATCAAATTTGGTTTATTTTTCGTTGCTTCATATCCACTAGTTTCTTCATTATTTGTAACAGTTTTTTGTGAAATAACTCCGATGAGAAGAAAAAAGAAGGCATCAAGAGACCCTCCTGGCCCACCCTAGACACTCTAAAATCCTTTTTCAAACCTGCTCCCATTTCGAGTCAAGAGATAGATAAGTAGACACATCCCATTGTACTAATCGAAGTCGTTCGCAAAGAGGAGTATCATTACTACAACTAATATGTTATGAAACTTACCCACTATTTTTTTTTTTTTTTTTGATATCTTAAGGTGTCCAGGCCCGTTTGCACGCACCTCGACTAATTCCTGAGGCCCTGAAGTTAACGACCGGGTAAATCCTCCAGTGGCCATGGTATCAATGACAAGCGGGTTTCGAACCTGAGACCACAAGGAGAGCAAATCCCTTGGCCCCAGGTCAATTCCCACTGAACCACCCACCGTGGTTAAACTTACCCACTATTTTATTATGGACAAAGCAAGAAGATGCCATTCAAATAATAAGTATTATTGTTCCTTGATTTGTCTACTATTTATGTCTTTCTAAGCATCTATAAAATAAGAAGTATTTACTGAAAACATTCATTCCAGGAACAATTAACAACATTTGTCAAAAATAAAATGCATTTATAGAATTGGAAGAAATTTTTTATGGAGTAGAGATAATAATGCAACCTATCAACTGAAATCATTGAAGCGGGTTAGGAGATCTTACCCGTTTGGCACCCACTTGAGCACAAAAAATAGAGAGAATGCCCGTGCCGCAGCCAACATCCACTACAACCTGAAAGCATCATAAGACAGGATAAAAAATAAATAAAGGAAGACAGCCATGACCAATACATGATACTAAATACAAAATCTTGTTTCAGATAAAGAAAATAATACATATTACAAACATCAATCAACAGACGACAAGAAGGTATTAGATACGTTATACCATCTATCTTATCAGAATAGTGTTAATCCAGGTATTACTTTCATACACAATTTGGCCAGTAAGGCAGTCCTCAACACAAAGATTTTTCATAATAAACATTCCGGATAAGAAAAAACATCAAGAACCCATATAACAGAATGGAGTAACAATCTTACTTTTCCTGTTATATAATTCTGATGTTGTACTATTGCAGCCCTATAAGTTTCAGTTCGTACTCGATCCTGCATGATCCCAAAGGAAAATTAGTGGATGAATTGTTGGAAGCAAGCTGAACACAAAACACATAAAGAAAGAGGAAATAAAAGAGGAATTCAAAACTCAGGTTTTTATACACTTATTTCATAACTTCATAGCACAAGTTCATTGCTATTTATACTACCTCAAAAGAAAATTTTCAAAAACTAAATAAAGGGCATCCGATGCTATTTTAAGTCCTTTGGACATTACACAAAACCAAATGCTAATATTAAAAGACAACTTCTGTTCTGATTATTTATTGTCGATAACTCCTCTAATTTATTAGCTAAATTTGAATAATTGTAACCCCTTCAAATTCTGAATTAATTCACCAATAAAGTCAATTTAATGTTTAACGTTCCCCCTTGAACTTGATCAAGTGAAAATATCAGCAACTTGATTAAGTGACTTCACATACCATGCATCTATGTGCATGTCCTCAATGCATTGTCGAATGAAATGATACTTTGTCTTAATATGCTTACTTCGATCATGAAAACACTAGATTCTTTGCTAGAGTAATGGCTGACTTGTTGTCCATCCTGATCTTGATAGCTTCACTTTGCTCAAAATAGAGTTCCTTCAACAATATTTTTAACCAAATTGCATGACAAGTACAAGCAATGGCAGTAATGTACTCAGCTTCACAAATGGAGAAAGTGACTATGAGTTGCTTCTTAGAACAACAAGAAATTGCATTAGTTCCAAAAAAGAGAAAAAACCCGGTAGTACTCTTCCTATAATCAATGTCTCCAGCATAAATGCTATCGCAATAGCCCATCAACTTGAACACATTTGAAGTTGAATAAAAAATTCCATAATCAAGAGTACCTTTAAGATAGCAAAGAATTCGCTTGGCTGCCTTCATGTGTGTCTCAGACGGACAAGTTCAACTGAAAATAAAATGTCAGGTCTGGTACAAGTCAAATACATTAAGCTTCCCACAAGACTTCTGAATAATGTTGGATCAACCTTTTGTAGCCCTTCCTCCTCTTTTGAAAATTTAACTCCACACTCCATAGGCGTGTTAATGGGATTGCAATCCAACATGTTGAACTTCTTCAGCAATTCCTTTGCATAACCTTCTTACGAGGTGAAAATCCCATCCTCCATTTGCTTAACTTCAAATCCCAAGTGATAGGACATGAATCCCATATCATTCATCTCCAACTCTTGAGCCATAGCCTTGTCAAAATCTTCAAACAGAAGTTGCCCAATACTCAAAATATTATTTTTCATTTTAGGAGTGTAATAAACATTGGGAAGAATCTTATGGCTCCCATTCTTTGCCTCAAACAAGATTGTGCCTTTGCCTCCAATCTCCACCTTTGATTTATCACCAAAGCACACATAGCCCGTCACTTCGGTGTCAAGTTGCACAAATTTGCTTCTATCACCCGTCATGTGATTACTAGCTTCATTGTCTAGATACCACATACTCTACTCACCACTGGGTTCTTCAATAAGTGTAAGGAACAATGCGTGCTTCTCCACATCTTCCTTGCGCATAATGAGCTTTGTCTCCTCTTCTACTTTCTTGGTTGGACACTCCCAAGGATAATGCCTATATATTCCACAATAATAGCATTCAACTTGACTTCTGTCATTCTTTACCTCATTATATCTTTCATAGTTGCCTCTTCCTCTTCCACGACCTCTAAAAGAATTTTGATTTATTCTATCTTGAGAAGAATTTTGCTCATCTCTTCCTCTTCCACGACCATGTCCACGTCCTCACCCACGACCTCGATCTCTTCCACGTCCTTGGCCTCTTCTAATGTTTTCATAAGCTTCTCCTTTGCCTTTCAATGAAAGCTTTGCTTGCAAGGCTTGCTCAACTTGCTCTTGCTTGCCACGGCTCATTCTTTCTTCATGGGCCCATAAGGATCCATTTAATTCATCGATTGAAATGACCTCCAAATCCTTAAGACTCTTCAATGGCTATTACCACATGCTTGAATTTTGAGTTGAGAGAGTGGATAATCTTCTCATTGACAAGAACACCTTCAAATTTTTCTCCAAGCATCTTCATTTGATTCACCACCACCAAGACTGTTATGAAATAATATGAAATGGATTCACTCTCTTTCATCAAAAGAGATATTCAAACTAAGCCCTTAGAGTTTGAAGACGCACTTGCTTCACTTTTTCAACTCCCATGATTGCTTCACTTTTTCAACTCCCATGATGGCATTTCAAAGAGTTTCCCATTCTTGCTTGGAGTTGGTTTAATTGGCAACCTTCTCAAACATGTCATCATCTAAGCCTTGATGGATGACGTAAGTTCACATTGATCTTTCTTCCTTTCTTTTTCCAACGCTTCCTGTTGGATTGCTATCAAAGTCCCTTCATTTTGGGGCTCATCATATCCTTTCTCAACAATCTCCCATGATCCTTGAGAACCAAGGATAGCTTTCATCCAAGTTGCCTAATTCTCATTATTGAGCTTGGTGAGTTGTGGGTATTGGAAAGAACGGGTGGCTGCTTTAGTAGACATTTTCTCGAAACCTCGCTATAATACCACTTTGTTGGAAGCATGATGAACACAAAACACACAAAGAAAGAAGAAATAGAAGAGAAATTCACAACTCAGATTTTTATTCACTTTTCTCGTGTCTTCATAGCTCAATTTCATTGGTATTTACACTACCTCAAAAGAAAATTTTCAAAAACTAAATAAAGGACATCTAAAGCTATTTTAAGTCCTTTGGACGTTGCACAAAACCAAATGCTAATAAAAGACAATTTCAGTTTTGATAATTTATCGTCCACAACTCCTCTAATTTATTAGCTAAATTTCAATAAACGTAACCCTTCAAATTCTGAATTAATCCACCAATAAAGTCAAGTTTAATGTTTAACATGAATGTTACAAGAAGCAGACAAGAATCAATAGGATACATTAAAATCCCTGAATGAAAATGAGCATCAAAACAGAATTGATGCTTTTGCATAAAGTAAAGACACAACGCAGAATTGACCAAAACAGTCACCCTGAAGGCCTCCCCCAATAAACCTAGAAAAAGAAGTGAAGCACTACAAACTGATCAATTACGTAAACAGTACATCACGAAGTTCCAGAACCGACCCTCGCAAACCCATCAATTGTTGTAACCTTCCCCCCCCCCCCCCGGGCGGAAGATATCAATGGTTGTAACTTATAGAGAAGAGACACAAGGTAAAAATACACAAACACAATCAAAATCAGAAAAAAAAAAAAAAAATGCAGTTATTACCGGGCAAACCAAAAAAAAGAGAGAAGAGTGTAGGCAAAGCGTATAAAATGATACCTTTATCATCTCTTCGTGAATACCAACGTGAGAGTAAGAATGGAAATAGGCCCTGTCGAAGTCCGTACAAGGAGGTGCGGTGTCTCTGTCAGGAGCAGAAACCCTAGTTGCAATGCCATCGTATTCACGCGACCTGCGACCCCCACGATTGCCCTTACGGAACTTGTGGTCTCTCTGAGTGAGCAGACCACCGTTTTGCTGCTGGTGGTGATACCCGTTGTTCGGTGGTCGCTGCATTTGATTACTCTCGCCGTCACCAACAGACTCAGTCGAGAGGGGAAGAGCGGGGGACAAGTAGTATTGTAAATGAGCCGGAGTCGGGTCTGACGCAGGCCGACCTGGTCTTGCGCCGACCCGCTACCAATCGCCCCTTCCTCATTGTCGAGTCAGGATCACCAACACCCAACCTATTTGATCCAACCTGGTTTTTTAATATTTTTTAATATTTTTTAATTTTCTTAAAGTAAATAAAATACAAAATAAAGCTTAACTAAATATATTAAAATAATTATTGATAAAAATTGAAATTTATTAAATAACTAATAATTACATAATTAACATTAAATTTAAAATTACAATTTAACAAATATAGAATTAAAAAAAAACAAATGATAGAATAATAAATAGGCGCATCACTTCAATCTTATACGTCCCAACTAAGTTGGTACCTGTAAGAGTAGCTATCATTTGTAAATATTACTCTATCTATATATCATTATTATTCATCGCTTGATCCATTAGTGTGTTCTTCTATTTCATCTAAATACATTGCATCAAAATCAAAGCAAGTTGCTCTTTTTCGACATCTTCTTATTGTCTATTTTCGGTGAGATACCAACCTCGTAAACACATTAAGATTTCTAATATAGAGAGGTCAGTCGACTCCTGAATTGACTAATAATGTGCTTACTTGCACTAAACGCTTGCTCTGATACTACAGTAAAAACTGGAAATGCGAGAATATCACAAATCAAAACTGAAAGAATCACAAACTTTGATTGTTGTCTCTTCCACCAGTCTAAAAGATTGAAATTATCTTCATTTTCTATTGGAGGTATACTGAGATAATGTTGAAGGTCGGATGAAATTGAAGTAGCACTTGTTGATAATTCTGCCCGCCGTGACATCATTTTTCTCCAAATGGATGTATTGCTACCAAAATCATGGTGAGAGGAGGACGTTGTAGGAATAGTTGTTTGGACAGTTGTACGATTACTATCATACCAACTCAATAGAGCTTGCATTTGCTATTTAATATTATTTAATTGTTCTTGGGCACTTTCAGGCCCATATATCATATCTAATAATTGAAGAAAATAATCTTCTTTATATCTAGAGTCTAAAACAGTGGCAATACTAAAATGTATGGGAAGTGAGTTAAAATATATATCAAAATTTTTCTTTCATTATAAAAACCATAGGAGCATAATATTCTTAGACAAAATATTTTTTAAAAATTTCATCAATAACCCCGAATTGATAAACAACAGTAGAAGAAGTAGGATAATAAATTTCACAAAATATTTTAGTAGCAATATCAAAAACATGTAA
>QLOD02000001.1:28535596-28549962 GCA_003260245.2 Sideroxylon spinosum | reverse complement strand
CAACTGAGGAGACGATAAACATTTCAAAATCGAAATGCTAAGGCCCTCATATAAAACCCCTCCCAAAGCAACGGTGATTTTTTATACGTATCAATGGACACGATCGGTGCATTAAAAATATATATACATAAATATATATCTATACATAAATATATATATAATAAATAAAATATATATATATACGCGATGCCATTAATACGGTTAGGAAGCGCAGTCTCTTAATGCCATGCTTGGATCACTGCACCAGCGGCGCATTAAATGGATATCGGGAAGGATGCAACTACCAACATCGTTAAGAAGTAAGAAACCACTATGCACCCACTTTATTCCCATCAGGATGTTCGATCGTTAGATTCCCCCGCCCTCGCTCGCGAGGTCATGGCAATCGGGGGCATCTGATATAGGGGTAACCCGCGTCTAGGAGAAGACGAGGCGGTCGGTTAGATCAATTGGGTCTGATGAACTGATCGGTGTCAGTCTTGTCTGATAAGACCGACCGATCAATCAGGTCTGGACCCGATCGATCCCATATCAGAATCTCGATCGACATGGACCTAATCCAATTCAGAATTACCTAAATAATCCTCTTGGTTAGGGAAACGCAAACCCGATCGGTCCTCGTTATCCCAGTCTGAACGGGAAGGGATCTCCACTATCACATATACAAGCATCATGGGCCATACGTAAAACCACCCCTTCCATGTTCCGACATTGGCGCCTAAAAAAGCGTGGCTACAGGCAGCCTGGTCCATGGGCATAACAGAATGGGGACCAGCATAAGTATTCATGCGATAGGTGGCACCATACTATTGGAAGACGGAAGGTAACTTGCCCACGTCGCTCCACGTGAAGCCTCCGATATATAAACATGGCAGTTACATTGAGGAGAGGTAAGATCAATTATTTTCTTTTCTAACAGACGCTCTTCCAATATACGAACAAAAAAAGATTTTTTGGTGCTAACTTAGGCATCGGAGACTTTTTGGCAGGCCCCACACCGGTGTTCAGGGCGTCATAAAAGAGCTGGATTAGTATTTCGGATTTGGGATCGAACCGCATCGGGGAGGTGAATTTACTGAACCATCACTCTCCATTGTTCAAACATTAAAACCAGAGCCCTTGCTTAAACAAGGGTTCGAACCATTCTCCTATAGTTAGAAAAAATTTTAAAGTTTTAGTTTGAACCTCCTCTATTGTTTGAGCAAAGGTTCAAACAAGGGGTTATTTGAACTAAGGTTCAAGCCATTCCATGACTTGGACAATTTTCTAAAGCTAAAACTTGATCCTATCACTTTGAATGTGATTTTGACCTTGAAGATGAAGGATTCAAGCTTTGGTTAAAAAAAATTATATCCCTTTTAGTTTCCTTTCTAGCCAAAAAGAATTGCATCAATCAGAATTGTGACTGAAAAGTTATGGTGAAAATATTGATAGGGTATCATGCTAGAATTTTTGTTGCAACATGTCTTCAACTGGTTTGAGCTTAGGACTATTTCCTTCTCCTTGGCAGCCATGGTAATTCATCCTTTTCTCATTTTTAAGCTCTTTTCCCTACTCCTTTTGCCTCTCGTTCTTATGGGACTCTTCCACTTGCATTTTTATATTGATTAGGCCTCCAATTGCCTAGAATTAATTCCTAAAAATTGTAATCAACACAAAATACAAGTGTGCAAGAAATATGCAATAAAATCAAGTTTTAAGTAAATGTATTTATGCAATTAGCATATCAAAAAGGTATATAAAAATGCAATATTATGTGCTAGTCAGCGGCCTTCTGCAAGGCGAGCTCTTCCTGTCATACCTCCTATCTCTTCATTATCCAACCACAAATCTATTATACTTTATCTTTCTAATCAGTTCTTTTACCAGTTTCTTCCATGTCCGAACATTCCTCATTGTTATGCCCACGATCCCAATGGAATGGGTAGTATTTGTATTAATTACTTGACTCAGGCAGGGCCTTCAACTCCTTCAGCCATCTAGACTCTAAGTCATTCTAAATTGCATAAAAGACTTAGTCCCATCAACGAATTCAGAGTAAAGTCCCTAGACAGACTCATAAATCAGTCTCTTCTGTCACCCATCTGACCCCTAGGCTAGAAAGTTCTAGGCATCTTTAATCCCCTTTCATCCTTGGGACTATGCTGCTGTTTCTTCTCTGACCGAGAAGTCATAATTTCAGTATCTCACCAGGCCTTCATCACATCCTTTGCATTCATGTGTTTCTGAGCCCTGAACATCAGGTTAGCCATACTAACCGGGGATTTCTTGGCTAAGGAAAAAGTAAACCATCTCAGTTTTAAGCCATTCATGAAAGCAAACAATGCCACCTTTTCATTGGCTTTGTCGATCTCCAACATCTCCCGATTGAACTGACCTCACCAAATTGTGTGTACTCTCTTAAGTATAAAGGTGGTCGAAGTCCTAAACTAGGTGACTCCTAGGTCATCTCCACAGGGAGCAAGTGTAGGTGATTTTGCTCAAAAACTCGTTTTGAAGATACTTGCAAAGAATGAAAAATAAAAAATAAAAGAGAAAATCTTGTTAGGTTTTAGAAGTTGACTTGGAAGATCTTTTGAAAATGAAGCTTTACTTGAAATGAAAACATTAATAAAAGCCACAAATTGAATTTAAGAAGATTACCTTTGTTTGAAAACTCGTGGTCTCAACATATTTATTTAGTGGCTTTAAGACACTAATTTGGATATTTTACTCAACCTTACATCCACACATGTGGTGTAAGGTTGAAAGATTTTTCTTTGAACTTTGTTTGGGTAAAAACACTTAAAATTAAAGTTTTGAAATGGGGTTTGAATTCATCAGGACATTGAACCAGACACTAGGTGTGCATGAGCTTCAACTCGTAACTAAGCCCTAGTTTTAATACCAGTGAATTGATTTCACTGATTAAACCTAATTTCTAAGCTTTTACCAAATCTTCCAAAAATCATCTTTCTTTATAAAAGACGTAATCTAAATCAATAATCTTTTTAGCCACTACAATCCTAGATTGAAACTAAAGATTAAACCTAGCCTGGCATACTTAAACTACAAGTGTTAAACATAAAGCAACCACATAACCCTTCCGTTGAATTAAAGCCCTACTTAAAAATAGAAAATGAAAATCGAAAACTCGAAAATTATGAAAGTGATGATAAAAAAATGTAAACAAAATGAAATTTCGTAGATTCAAGGTAACATTACTTGAATAAATGTAACTCTAGATAATCTCAAACCAAAGTATATTTTTAAAAAGGACAAAAGCTATTCACTCTGAATGAAAAACCACTATTCATAAGCCAACACAAAGTATGGGTAAAAGGGTAACTTTATAAACAATAAACTATTCAGATTCCACAGCAGAGGGGCACCTGAAAGAGAGGGGGCGCTCGTCTAAAGTTTTAGAAAATGCTTGTTCTCTGAGGGTGCCCAAGCAAATAGGTAGGGCACCCGTGCTTCATGGTGGGGCACTCGGCTAAAATGCTGCATCATGGTTGGTCTTTAGGGTGCCTAGGATTTCTAGTGAAGTACCCAGCTAAACTCCTTTCAGTGCTTGGAGCTTCTTTCCTCCTTCCTTCTTGCTTCTTTGATCCTCCCTTCTTCTCCAATGCTTAAAATGTCCTTAATTCTACCAAATGAAGATCAATACCTGCAAAATCCCATGATAATAAGTATCAACTTACAAGTACGATAATTCATGAAAAAATAAACACTTAAAACTCTCATGAGTGGATGTTGGACCATAGCTATGTAGTAATTTTTACTGATAATCGCACCACCCCAACTAAGCTTTTGCTAGGCCCTAGCAAAATATCAAAACAAGATCAAGTAAAACAAAGTGATTTCATGCCAGTGATCTAGTTTATCATAATGTAGAACATTGGAGACAAAGATCATGGTCACACCCCTAATCATTATAACAAAAAGAGGTTAGAGTGCCAAAAGATTGAGCAATTGTTTGTTTGAAAACTCAATTTCCAAGATCAACCATACTCACTCAACAACCATGCATAAGAGGCCAATGCAAATCCATTTCTATTGTAACTCAAGAACACTAGCCCACAAGATTCAACCATACATCTCACTAGGCATACACTCACAGTAAATTAAGAATCATAGGTTCTCACACGAGTACACCATGGCTTAGAGTAAGTATTAATTAAGTTCAAATTAGTGCAATCAAATATAAAGGACAGAGTGAAAAGAATATATATAAATTGGCATAACTCTTGAAAGAACAGCTCATTGACAAAATAATCCAAGCACAGCCATTAGATCACACAAAAAAGCCAATGAATTTTGACTATGTCTTCCTAAGAATCCCCTAGGTCTTTACTTGGTGGTAACGGGGCCATGGGTGAAATGTGGTTCCAAATGAAGATTGGGTAATCAAAAAGTACCTTGGGACATTTTTTCTTCTTTTACAATCCTACATTTCAATGCCCACCCCCAAACTATTCCTCTCAAAACTATGATATCCTAGCTTCTCTCATGAACCTTACCCCCCAAATTTCGTAGCCTCATCTTTTTAGAGGATTGAGCTTCATTCCTAAGAAAAAAAACACACAACGCTTTCCACAAACTCACAAATTACTCTAGGGACATTCTCACTAAATATAATTCAAAACAAAAGTCTCATAAACTGTATAAGAATGAGAAACACTTCATCTCTTTTTTCTATTTTTTTTTTTAGTTGACTGAAATGACAAATTTGACTTAAACCAAATAACTACCAGAATAAAATATTTACACTCAAGGAGACCTCAATGTTTGGAGTGTATGACCTCCTCTCTCTTTCCCAACAATGTACACTCCCCTCTCCCTAACTAGAATTCAAAGCAGTCCAAGGCACACAAAGATGGGCAATGTTAATCATTAAGGCATGGGGTTAACTTGGTGGCTTAACCGAAGAAAAATAATTCATTCCTTTTCAACTCAACATAGTTCTTAGGGATGACTTAACCAAAAGAAAGCCATTGTGGCTCAAAATCATCAAAGAGGGCCTAAGACTTGCCAAGGTTGACTTGGCAAAACCAAAGGCTTAAATATGCAAACCATCAAACATATTCTCATCATATCATGCCATGAACCCAAATTCAAGAATATGTAAAGAGTTACTGAAAGAATTGAAACTCAAAGAAATTAGTAATGAGTACATGTATAATGCTCTCACAAAGAAACATATCATGCTCAAAAGTTCTCACAAGGTCAACAAGGTCTTCACATATTAGGGTTCATGTATCAAGAGTTTAAGTAGAATGTAACACACTAGATCTCGTGACCCAAGGGTTGAGTGAATAATATACATATCATGCACTCCATACCCATACCCTGATCATATCCATACACCACCCTAGAGCAACATCCGTAACAAATAATAACATGATATAAATAAAGCCTCGACTTGTCGAGCTATCATGCTCTAATATATCCCATAATAATACATAATATAGGCCTTATGGCCTTTACATGCCAAAATCAAGTAAATCTCTAAATTTAATGAATAATATTACGTTCTCAATTATAACTGCAACTTAAGGGAATGGAAACAACAATCTCCGTAATAGCATATGCACACTTAATCCCATCAAATGCCCATCTAGTTCTTTAAGATCTGTTCTTGCAACCAAATCGTTAAGGACGTGAGCACTAATCCACTTGGAGCCATGTAGTATCTTAAAAGCATATATAATATGAAAAGTAGCAATATGAACAACATTATTATTTAAGCAATATCACTAAACAAAAGTCCAATTCCATATATATACAAGCATCATAATTCCTTAATATAAATTAACATCAGTCTATTCACTTACCATAATTTAATCTCATAAATCTCAAAACTCAACTCAACTAACGTTTATCTTAGCATTCTTATCATAAACATTCTCATCCAAGTTACATTCTCATTTAATTTATGGGGGTGGCATATTTAACATCGTCGTTAAAGGCCACGATTAGCGTTAAATGACATTATTGTTATAGGTTACAATTAGCCAGGACACGATTCACCTTAGTTCACATCTTCGTTAGAGGCCATGATTAGCATTAATTCATGTCATCGTTAAAGGCTACAATTAGCCAGGCTACAATTAGTCTTATCACATGTCATGTTGTAGGCAACTAACCCAATCCTTAAGTTTCGGGTCTTTCAACCCTAGAGTAATCTCAGTACTGTTCCAATTTTAATATACTCACCAACCTCGTGTCTCATTATCACATATATTTCCTCTTTCTCACTTATCATTCTTATCTCAAATCATGTTCACATCCTCATCTTATTCAATGATATAACAACTAACATCATTACAATAACTAATATAGCAATCTCCTTTTATTCAGCCTTTCATTAACCATGCATTCCCTTTACTATGTCATCATTTCATTTAACCATATAACAACTAATATTACCATCTTTTTCAATCATATCATACATCATCAAAGCTACCCATATAACCATCTCCATTCCATTCAAACTTACAATAATCATGTTACTATCTTATCATAATATTTCCACACTTCATTACACATTTACCATTCTTTTTAACTCAAATATCACTTAATATGCAATGATAAATTTATTATAACTCAATTGGGAACATATGTTAAGAATAAAACATCCAAAATCATGAAAATACCTCAGTTTTGGGCAAATTCTACATTTCTGGAGCACTCTGGGTGCCCCCTTGACATTTTCTAGATTGGCCAAAACACCCCGGGCACTCGCCTTAGGACCCTGAGCGCCTTCCTCTGTCTAGTGGCCAAACTCTGTTTTGTTTCGAGCTTGTCTCCAAGGTTTTATGGTTCAAACTTTGCCCAATTATATTTCAAAACGTTGTTTCTAGGTGTTAATTGGGACATAAATGGCTCTAAAAATTCAATTAAAACAAGATGAAACAACCTCAATCTTTCCCATTAATTTGTTCATTCAAAACCTATGCATACATATATGTATGTAACTATACACAACTCTTCGCCAAAACTTCCAAATCTTAAAAAAATTTCAAGAGAAGGTTGACTATCAGCACACAATCCGTTAACAAAAGTAGTAGGCTAATCCAAATCAATAGACTAGATAATGGGAGTAGCTCTAGAAGAGCATAAAGCATCCTCCTTTGGAATTTCACTAATAGGTATCCAAAAGCAATTGAGACATTTCAATTTGGCAAACTTACTACATTTTCAACCTCAATATCAGTATGATTTAAAATATTAAAATGATTGGAAGAGCAACAATCATTTTTAATGTCAGTGGCCGTTGGATTACGCACAACAACCTCTTTGCCCTTTTTCCCCAACAACTTGCCAACCTTCATCATTAGGTTGAGCGTCATTATTATTAGGAAGAGATTTCCATTCTTACCGAAGTACTCTTGCACAATTCTTGCTCAAATGACCAAACTCCTTACAAACATCGCAATTGTGAAGCACCTAACTATAACGAACCTTGATAAGCTCCACCGAGCCATCATCTTCTTCTAATTCAATAGCAAATGAAAGCTTATCCTCAGCATTAACTTCAATGCAGATATGTGCATATTGAATGCGCTTGACTTTCGAAGTCAACTTATCAGCATAGAGAGGCTTTCCAGTCGCACTAGCAATAAAGCTAAGACCTTTACCATTCTAGTAATGAAGAGAAACATTGTAGAAATTAACCAACACAGGCACAGACTTACACCCTTCCTTAGTGAGATTCATATTGGGTTTCCATCTCCTTAGAGTAAGAATTTTGTTGGCAAAATGATACACGCCAGCACTCACAATCTTATTAAATGCATTTTGATCATTTGAAGAAATAAAATCCATTATCATTAGCAAGAACATCAACTAATCCATCTTTACCCCATAATCTGGTAACAATTTTATATACTACAGAAAATGAAAGTTCTTTGTCTAAGAAATATCCAAAAGCCATGTTAGCCCAAAGAGCCACATTATGTTAAGCAACTTCCTTCGGAGGTTTGACAATAATTTTGCCATCACAAGTAATGGGTGTCTTGTAGCTAAGATCCATGGTTGAAGAAGAAGCACTTTTAACCGTAGATAGCCAATTATCCTGGAAGCCCATATTAGAATGCAGGATTTGAAGAATACTGAACCAGATTAGGTACTTTCTCAGAAGGAAAAATAGTTAAATTTGCTAACAGCTCTAGATTAGCATTTTTGTAAACAGCTGGTGCCCCTTGACGGATAAGTTTATCATAAGTAGAGACACCATAATTCAACATTCCATCTATCGAACTAAAAGTCACAGATGTGATAAATTTACCATCTTCATTTTCCACCATATCAGCCCAAGAGCACTTCGAAGCCTCAGATAAGGAACCACTTGAAAGCTCCAATTTTGACGAAGAACGTAGGAAAAAACTATAAGCAGAATTACGGTTCATGGTAGAGACCTTCAAATTATCATCCAAGTTGAGAAAATTATTTTCGTCCTTTCATCTATCGTGGATAGAAGCCATGGACGAAGGCGAGGCCAAAGAAGGCATAGACACAGCGAAAGAGATAACGCCAGAGCTAGGTATAGAAGAAGGCCCAAAAGTAGAAGATTTGGAAGATTTAAGAACACGGTCACACGCAAAACCATTAACAATGGATCTGGACATTCCATTTTTAGGATTGCCCCCAATACCAAACTAAAAGATCTTAGAAGAAGCCATGGGAGACACAATGTAAGGTTCTTAAGTTTTAACTATGTTTTGAGATACTTTCATCATGTGAACCTTACCCCAAACTATATTAACCATGAAGCAATTGTGGATCAGCAGTGTGAAAGTAAGCATAATGAAGAGCATATAATCGTAGCCACTTAAGGCACAAATCAATCAACTAAACATAAGTAGAAGTCAAGCATGCACCCATTATTCAAACTACTTAAGACATCACCCAATCCACCCCTAACCTAGATTCTATAACACTCCCAACAGCAAGCATATATAATCATAACTTACCGAAAAAGTAAAAAATAAGCATATATAATCATTAAGTACCAAAATATAAGTGTACGATTAAGGAATAGATGGAGAAACGAAATTACCTCAAGAGTTTTCTAATTTGAAAGAAAGAAGAAACTATTCAAGAAAAATATTAAAAATAAACGAAAAGAAAAATAAGAAAAAGTTAGTAAGTAAAAGAAAGTAAAAATAATCAAAGAAGTAAAAAGATAAATTAATAAAAAATAAGAAAGATAAAAATCTACCTACTATATTCAAGGGAAATGGGAAATAATGGTCATCCAACACCTACATTATCCCAAGCCTTACCAAATGGTTTTATTAACAAAATGTTCTCTCTGAGCCCATGAGATCGAAGATGGGTAAACTCTAGGTATATGTGACATCGGAGACACTGTGGACAAGTAGGGTCCATAACACCCCAAGTAAGGCCCTACTGTGGAGGTCAAATGTGAACATGGGATGCTCTAATAAGCACTCAATGCTAAGAAAATCTATGTGTGCTACCTCCTCAAAATACTCTACCTCCTCCCCTATCCAAGTGTGGTCGGTCTTAAGATAAGTCACTCACTAAAGAAATGTGTATCATCCTCACTCTCAGGTGTACAAGCGAGTGATATGGGTGAGACTGACTCCATGCAAAACTCCTTAAGCCATATGACGTGTCCACTCTCAACATAAGTCTTAAGACTCTAATAGCCTGAGTGATGAGGGTAAGATGAGCATCATACCTGGGGGTGGTGATAAGTAAAGAACATGGACTGGTGCATACACATTAGACTAAGTCTTTCAAACTCATACACTAGCGATGGCCTCCATATACATTAGACTAATGTCTTTCAAACTCTCAGTGTAAGTAAAAAAAAGAATTTGATGTCAAGAGAGTCCAGACCAATCAGATTCATCGAATCTACCCTTATACCATCCCCTAAATCGACGATCTTTGAAGGTGTATCATCGTCATTAAACAAAGACTAATTAACCTTGGATGTGCATGATGTAGGGATAGAGCTAGGATTACTTGTGTAAGTGTATATAGGATCAAATGTGGTAACCTTAAGAAATGTGTCCTCAATAACCTCACTATTTCCCTCAAGACCCACAATAGGAATGTTACTACATGAATGCTCAAGGTCCTAGGAACAAGTTTCTAGAAAAACGTTAAGAAGTGTGTCTAAATCAGGATAAGAATCTATGTAGACTTTGAATGTGGGACACCATATGCAAATGAAGTCTTATAATCATGATATGCAGTCTCCATGAGTAGCGTGAGGTGTGAGCATGAACAGTCAGCATGCGATGTGGTGTCAAATGTGCTAGATGCAATAATATGGACAATGTGTTCCCTAGTTTCATATTCTCACAGAAAAGACTCAAGATAGTATTATGCCATATCTGAGGTAAGATCAAGAATCTCATCAAGGGTGTAAAGCATTTCTAAATGCAAACCTTGAAAGAAGTAATTCAAATGGACACAACTCTAGATGATGACTTGGGTACGATTGTAAAATATTTTTGAACCTTTCTCAACATTCGTAGAACATCTCACCATCTTTTTGATAAGAAGATTTAATTAAAATAGAAGCATGTATGTTTGATGGATGGTGGAAGAGTGAAAGAAAAAATGCATTTGAAAACGCCTCCCAAGACCGCATAGGTGAATGAATAGCATAGTATCAATCTAAAGCCACCTCAAGGAAAGACATTAAAAAACAAATCTACCATAAAAACATCATCCAAGCAACCATTAATTTGATGCATATAAGCCAACTCAAAGTTTTCAAGATAGACTTTAGGGCTCTTATGCTTATGCCTAAAATATGAAGCTAGCATACGTATGGTTTCTAAAATAAAGTGTGTGATATAAATCTCCTTTCGATAATCAACATGTAGGTGGGTGGTGTTGGGTGAACGACCAGTACTCCATACTATTTTTTTAAATTTAAATTGCTACCTACTCTGACTAGATTCGTGGTCTGCTCAAGCATTGAGCAATAATTCCAAACTTTCAAGAAATGTATTTTTCACCGGTCAAAGTATAGGGAGACTATGATCTAAAGATGAGAAAATGCATATGGACAATTATATATAATATTGAAACTCTAAAGCTTGGAGTGAAAACTACCCAAGCAACAATATCTATCTAATCATTGCTGATTATCATAATGACAAGTGAGGAGAGTACAAACAACTAGCCTAACCAAATTTGATTACACATTACTGAGCAAATCTTTTATGAGGACTAAACATGCTTGCACTCACATGGTAGCAATATTTAATTGACTTGAGCTCTACAAACCAAGTTGCTGTAATGCCAATAACTCAGTACATCACTAATACTCCCTTGAGTAAGCTAATCAACAGTATAGGCTGAACAACTCCCTCTATTCAATCGATCATCACCATTGGTTGACCAGCATTCTTAGGAAGTCGAACAATAATCAATACATAAGCCCGATTAGCTCTCTATGTGTGCCTGAGTAGCTCTTTATCTTAGCCCAAGCAACTCTCTTTGTGTGGCTGAACATCTCTTTATGAATCTAAGTATCATTCTATTGCTGGGTAGGCATATCTGTAATTCAAAGTCAAAAGAAACCATGAATATTACATCATTTGCAAAACCCCAAATTTGAACAAGAGGATTGGCTACTAAAATCTAACTTTGCTGTCAATCAGAAGGTTTAAAAAGTGAACTAAGTTTATCCATCAACTCTTTCATCAACTGTTCTTCAAGTACTCAAATTATTTCTCTATCTATCTTCCTTCGTCTATCTCTCTTTCTTTCTACATATATATTTAAATGGTTATATAAGATGTTATACTTTCATAGTGACTTTCCTATTTTTTAATATGATTGTTATGTTAAATCCCTCTCTCATTTTGTTATTATGTTAATTTAAGTATTTTCATTGGATTCCTATTAGTTTCTTTTTCTACAAAATGATGACTAATATGCATCTTGTTCTAATTGAAATTTATGATTTGAATTTCTTTAAGATATTTCATTTCTTCTGAGAATAATGTTGAAGGATACTTTATCTTAAATTGTTTTTCACTGAAATGCTACGTGATTCATAATTTAAATTTGTATATAAATTTTTTTATTTTTAATCTAGTATGTGCTATCAAAATACTTTATCTTTAATTTGTAATTCAGTTTTTTTTTTTTTTTGGTTTTCACAAAATCTTGAATAGAAAATGGAATTTAATCATGAATTTTAGTTATTGTAATCCTTGAAATAAATCAACTCGTGCATTATTTAATTATCTATTTCATTTGAGTATTATTGTGATTATTTTTTTCAAGTCGGGGTGTGTTTCAAAGCCATGATTGGATGTTTAAGTTAAAATCTTAAGTTTCACCCTTCCTTCTCTAGCGTGTGTATGACCTTCTGTGTTTCATGCATACATCTCAGATGTAGTATTTCTTGTACGTGCACGACTATTGCTTCTTCATATGCACGACTACCTTGTTATTCATTTCGTGCACATGATGTATGTTGTTTGTCTAAAATGCAGTACACCTGCTTTTTCAAAATTTTTAATACATTTTTGAGTGTTTCATATGGGACTTGGTCTTAGTTAGACAACGACACCTATGTCCATCCTCCGACCCCCTTGCTACCCCTGCCACTGATAATCATTCCTTCTTCCCCATCACCGATCATCATTCCCTATTTTTCCTTTCTTTTTTATTTGAAATTGTGTCTGGTTTGTGGATTTGTGTATCAGAAAACTAGAATTATGTTTGAGGAGTTTTTTGTGTGTGTTGATATGCCGAGGAGCTTGGAGTCGAGTTCATAAATCTTTCATAATATGGTTAGTGTTGTGGAATCCTTTGGTGTAAGGCTGTGGTTGTGGTTGAGCCCCCAAACCATCATCATCTTCACCACATTCTTCATACTCTTCATTGCCATCATCTTCTCTTTTTTCTCCTTCGATGGTCATCTAATATCAAGGTTGCTTGTCATTATAAATAAAGATGTTGTAATATGTTACTAGTATTTTATGTTTGAGTTTTGGTCATGAAACCAACCTTTGCTGAGCATATGTATATAAGTATGTTTATATAAAAAAAATGACCCAAACTCATTCTTGTTAAATTCTTGATTTTCATTGTAAATCATGTCGGGGAACGCTGAAAACCCCAAGATCACGGTTATAGTGTATATAATTAATACAAAAAAAACTTTTACCATTCTGTTCTACGAGAACAAGATCATACCTTCGAGATCTCTTTGGTTTGATCTCGACAGATCCAATACACAAAGTTTTCGTTAACTTCAATTCAACTACTCAATCTTAACCTTCAGCCCTCTGTCTTATTCCCGAAAATACCTTCCTTCTCTCTCAAAAGATGGTGGGATCTCTTCGCCGTCTCTCTAGGATTTCTTATTTTTCTTCTTAGAAAACATTAACCCTAGCCGCCACCAGAGAGGGTATTTTATAGGACTACAACAGGGACTAATAGGCAAATAAAAAAAGGACTTTCTATGTAATTAAATCTCCTAATCCTACCCGGGTTAGGATTTAATTACATAAATTATAATTCATTCCACTAAAGAAATATAATTGCACTCCTAATCTTATCCGAAATTACATTTTGGAGCCTTTAAGATTAAATACTTATTATCTCCCCACGTTAAGGTTACAGATATCCACCAATAAATTGAGACCTTTCCACTTAACTTATTTGATGTATCGGATTCAAAATCCACTTGCAAGATTTGATACAGTTAAAACTTATAAGCTTCCTCGAGGGGATATCATCAATCCAAGTTATCAGGACATGGATTCCTTTAACTATTAATATTCACCATACATATAATGTTATCGCCCAACCCACTGAGCCTATTGACTCACATAGAATCTCACTCTTTTGTGTAATCAAAGCAACAATCACCAAATACACGTGTCTAAGAATAGAAAATTAAGAGTATAAGTAATCATAATAATCATGAGGTTTAAATTATTTTATAAAGTCAGTATAAAATAATTAACTCAATTGGGTCCAGTTCAATACACACAAAGTGTACTAGCACAAAAAGTTAGAATTAAACCATTCCCCTTAGTTAAGACAGACCTATTAAAATTTTGTGCTATAGTTCTATTGATGGTGTGTCTAATTCCATCTAAAACTATGAACAATAAACTTGCATTCCAAAAGAACCGATGATCTAGTCTTTTATGTGTAAGCCGTACTCTACAGACTAGATCAAATACTCTTTGTGAATACTAGACACATGCACAAATATCGTAAATGGAATTCATTGCTCAAAAAGAATTCTCATTAAAATGTAAAAATACATAACATAAAGCATATCTTTTAGTCTATATCTCTATCAATCTCCCACTTAGACTCAAAGCCATGCTTGTATACATCTAACTCCCATGCCTTCTACATGT
>QLOD02000001.1:28476968-28524909 GCA_003260245.2 Sideroxylon spinosum | reverse complement strand
TTAATTGTAGGAGTGGAGTTATGAAGCTATCCTTTGGAAATATGACCATAGAGATGAACATTTTTTGGGTAGGAAAATAAATGGGGGATTTTGAGGATATTAGGGAAGTAGATGTAATTCATACTTTAAGTGAAGAATACTTTGAAGAGACTTTATTAGATGATCAAGTATAGCGAGTATTAGTGAGGAGCGAGGAGTGCGAAGCTCTGTATGGAGTAGATTTTGTAGATAATGAGAAAATATTAAGTGATAGAGAAGAAGCTATGGCAATTAATAGCTGGGTGCTAGTTTTTGAAGCTTTAGAGCCAGCCTTGATCAAACCCAAACCTTCAGTTGAGTGTCCTCCTTGTCCTTCTAGGAAACCATTGTCCAGTGAACTTAAGTATGCATTCCTAGAAGAAGGTGAGACATTGCCGGTAGTTATCTCTTCGAAGTTAGAAAAGGATCAAGAGCAGAAGTTATTAGCTATCTTGAGTACCCACCGAAAGGCTTTAGATAGGATTGTTGTAGATCTTCGAGGTATTAGCCCATTAGTATGTTCTCATCATATATACTTGGATGATGAAGCCAAACCTGTAAGGCAGCTGCAATGAAGACTAAACCCCAATATGAAAGAAGTTGTAAAAGGGAAAGTACTTAAGTTGCTTGATGCGGGTATTATTTACCCCATATCTGATTCAAAATGGGCAAGTCTTACTCAAGTAGTTCCCAAGAAGTCTGGTGTTACCATAGTTGAGAATGAGAAAGGAGAGTTAGTGCCTCAATGCACCCAAACCGGGTGGTGTATGTGCATAGATTATAGGCGCTTAAATGCTGTAACCCGAAATGACCATTTTCCTTTCCCATTTCTAGATCAAGTTCTCGAGAGAGTAGCGGGAAAAGCTTACTATTGTTTTATGGATGGATACTCGGGATACAATCAGGTTGAGGTAGCACTTGAGGACCAAGAAAGGACCACTTTTACATGCCCATTTGGCACTTATGCTCATCGACACATGCCCTTTGGGTTGTGTAATGCACCTACAACTTTTCAAAGGTGTATGATGAGCATTTTCAGTGATATGGTTAAGAAATTCTTGGAAGTTTTTATGGATGATTTCTCTATTTATGGAGACACATTTGATGAGTGTTTATCCAACCTTGAGAAGGTTTAGTACGTTGTGAGGAGAGCAACTTGGTGTTAAATTGGGAAAAGTACCATTTCATGGTACAAAGGGGAATTGTTTTAGGGTATATAGTTTCATCTGGAGAGATAGAGGTAGATAAAGCAAAAATTGAATCAATCCAAAATTTACCTAATCCTCGATGTGTGAAAGACGTAAGATCATTCCTTGGTCATGCCGATTTTTATCGGCGTTTTATTCAGTCTTTTAGTACTTTTGCCCGACCATTATGCTCATTATTGTCCAATGATGTCCCATTTGGATGGACGGCATCATGTCAAGAGGCATTTGATAGGCTTAAACACTTGCTAACTACCGCAACTATTATTCAAAGCCTAGATTAGTCTTTACCATTTGAGCTTATGTGTGACACTAGTGATTTTGCGATGGGAGCAGTTTTAGGGTAACGAAAAGAAGGGAAACCCCATGTCATTTACTATGCTAGTAAAACTCTAGATGAAGCTTAAATGAATTATACTACTACCGAAAAAGAGCTCCTAGCAGTAGTGTTTACCCTTGACAAGTTTAGGTCTTATTTGGTGGGGTCTCATGTCACAGTGTTTACAGACCACGCGGCCTTAAAATATCTTCTTTTTAAGAAAGAGGCCAAACCCTGTCTCATTAGATGGATCTTACTCATGCAAGAGTTTGAATTGAAGATTAAGGGCAAGAAATGAGTGGAAAATGTTGTAGCTGACCATTTGTCTAGATTGCCACAACATGTGTCTGAATCGAGTGACGTAATAATTAATGAAAACAATTCCTTGATGAGCACCTCATGTATGTTAGCACTACCCTTCATGATCAATCTCCTTGGTATTCAGATATTACCAACTTCTTAGTGATAGGACAAATGCCTTCCCATTAGATCAAAGTTGATATAGAGGTAAGTTTTTACATAATGTGAGAAATTTCTTTTAGGATGAACCATACCTCTATAAATAATGCCCAGATCAAATTATAAGGAGATGCATTCCTGACAATGAGATTCATAGTGTCAATGAGTTTTAACTCAGTGAATCCAAGGTCGAATCCATAGGAAACCTAAGTTCCAATTTCTAGGTTAACAATTTTCTATGCTTAAGTTCAAGAATCACTTCAAATTCAATCAAGATTCTTAATACTACTCCTAGATTTGTTTAAGCAAATGGAAGTAAAAAGAATTTATATCAACTAATCTTTTAAAGTAAATTAAACAAGATTAACTTACGAGTTAAATAAAATGAATTAAAATCCTTGATTTAACATTCAAGTTTAAGTGGAATGAAATTTAATCATATCGGTGCATTATTTACCAATTAAAGTTTCATGTTGAAAGGAAATATAAATTGGAAGATATCATCGTTAAAGCTCTTTTAAAAATCCACAATATTCAATTTCATACTCACGTCTAATGGATTATGAAATCAGAAAGATTTTTCTTAAGAAAACAGTTGTGGTTTCAAACCTAATCTTTTTCGTTTTAAGAGTTTCAAGAACGGTAAAGATGCAAAAACTTTTATCAGTGATTACCAGAATATGATCAAAAGTTTTTTGTTTTCAAAGATTCTTTTAAATGAAAAATCAGATTTGAACTTCTAATGTAAATGTCTACGCGATTGCGTATTCATCTACGAAACCATAGCATATAATATGATTCAAATATTCCACCTTCCCTATGAAGTTAAATCAAGGATAAGTGATTTACACTACCATAGTGTAAGAGTTCATAAATATAAATCAATAAGCAAACAAGAAAATATGAAGATTAAACGAAGGAAAGAAATCTGAAAATTTTATAAAAACAAGAAAATACAATATCGTACTTCGGAGAATTGAAAGAGCGAAGAACAATAACAAAAGCTAAAACAATCGCACCCAATGCTATGCAAACTCTCAAAAAAATCCTCTAAAAGAATTGAAAAAAAAATGCTTTGAAGCTATAAACCCTAAGAACAACTCTAGAATGTCAGGAAAAAGATGCCCTCAAATGGCTATACATTGGCTATTTATAACTTATGCATAAAAACCCTAAAACAAGCAAAATCAAGTGGCCTCGAGTGTCCCAGGTGTCTAGACACCCAAATGGAGTGTCCGGATGGCAGTAAGCTCCAATCTCCAATTTTGTCTTCTGTGGTCTTAAAGGTGTCCGAACACCTACCCACACAAGTGTTCCCAACTTCCGATACAATTTTGACCTTGAAGATAATAGATTCAAGCTTCAGCTAAAACACAAAAATTATAGATATTTAAGTTTTCTTTCTAAGCCAAGAAGAATTGTGTCAATCGAAGTTACGAGTGGAACATTATGGTCACAATATAGACAGGGCTTCGTGCTAGACACTTGCCGTGGTTTGCACATTTAAGCTCCAAACTTGCTTTTCTCCTTCCATACCCTCCATGGAAGTGTTCCACGAGCTATCCCTTGCCGTATTCTTCGTCTTCGACACTCCCAATTGCATTTATTGAGTCTTTTTCACTAGAATAACAAAAAAAACAAATTCATGTAAAACGTAACAAAAAGAACGAATAATAAGAAAATGCATGACTTTATGTTAAAATAAAGGTCTTGCAGTTACACTTTTCAAGTGTAATCAGTAGACATCTTACTGTTTCAATTATACTATGCATAAGTAACCCATTTAACTACAAATAAACTGCGTGTGTATATATATATCCAGCTTTGTTTTGCACGGCACATAAATAAGTAAGGCAAAAAAACTTTACTGCTTTCCCTATCTATTATAAACCTCTCTCTCCTAAATCATAACAGTGTACATCATTGAGCATATTTTACATAATCCATTTTTACCCTGTAGTTACTTGAGGAAAGTCGGTATGTCCCTCCAGGATGTGGTTGCGCTATGCAGTCCTCCTGATGGATTATTAAACCTTTTCCGGATTGGATCACCAACCTAAGAAGATTTCTTCGGAGAACTGAAGGTTTCAAGATCTGGTGGCCATTAACCTTTTTAGGATGCATTAAATTAAGCCATGAGCCTCATGTCACATATAGTCAAGCCATAAGTTAGAGCCTCATATAACCCAATTTTTCATAGGAACACTGGAAATAACGGTTGATGACCCTATTTGTTCCTTGTGATTGCATTCAACATAAATTCATTTATACATAATAGAGGAGACAACTCAATATTGTCTCTGTATAGTAATAAGCCTACCCATTCTTGTCTAAGGGATCATGTCTAAAATAGACCATTCATTTATGTACTGTGAACCTTTGAGGTTCACCCCTATTAAATAAAACAAAAAGAATGTCACTTAAGTCCAAGTTTATCCAGCGTACCTAGGAAAAAATCTTAAGAAACACTCCTTATAGTTTTCATCTTCAAATCCAGTCATAGTTTCAACTTGAAACTCTATTGAATTTGGGGTAAAAATCCCAGGTTAGAGTTTCTCCATATTTCTATCCAGATTTGTAACTCTATGAAAACCCTATCTAAAAATCTACAACAATTTCAACTTAAAACTCTGTAGGATTTAAGGTAGGATTTTTGACAAAACTTTTCACCTAAAATTCATCAAAGGCTTAACCTGAAACTCTACAAAAATTCAAATAAATTTTTAACTAAAATATGCATAGAATAAAACATAATCGAGTTAACAAGGTTTACCCATTCAAATAAAGAAGAAGGTCTGCCCATCCAGCTAGATAACTGAAAATCATGACTAAAGATTCGAAGACTCTAAGACTAGATAGGGTTTTTATTTTATTCCTTAATATAAAAGTATTCATTACACTTTATAAAGTAAATACTCATTTAATTTCAATTCAATTCGTTTATTTCTTCCAATGACATATTTGAATGGGACAAGGTAATAAACAAGGATTCTAGAGATAATCTCTTCGCATTCATTTCAAATCACATTGTTATTTCTTCCCTCCCTAACGAGGATGACCCCACAAATAAAATCAAACAAAATTTCAACTAAAATCATTTTTAAAATTTCATTTTCAGAATAGGTACCATCACTACCATTCGTTCCTCTCATCATCTTCAACATTCCTCTGTCAAACTAGATCCAGAATCAGAGATATGGCATCTTTGTCTGAAGCGCTTAATATTGTCAGAAATCAAGCACCTATCACGTTTACATTAGAGGGCACTAATCAGCTGCCGTATCTTCTACTACTGCAAATCCAGCCCAACAACTACCCACCTCAACTACCAACCTTGGAAAACACACCTCCCCAATACATGCTTATTCAATCTCGAGCTAGCTCAGATCGACTGTCTATAAAACCCACTTTACCAACCTAGTTACTCATCTACCCTGCTATACAACTTTACTCACCAACTGATGGACTGACATGCATCAAGCTCTAACAAAATTAACACATGAATCAGCAAGCCATATGTTGCACTAGTCAATCTCTTCCAATTACCTAGAGATGATGAGGATTCAAACAAAGCCAGGATCCCAAATCCACCTTCCATGAATCCCCCTCCAAGCAAGTATCCTATTACTTGGGAGAATGTTCCCTGACCATTTTGGGAAAGCCAGTCAAACCTTGATAAAGTCTCATTCTCTCCTATCTAAACAAATTGCAAAACTAAAGGCAACCTACTAGCTTCAATAAAGATCCAAGAGAAGTACTGTAGGAAACAAGAACATTGTGGAATAGTTTTAAAAAAATTTTTGGATCGATCATGCATGAAAGATTAAAAACTCTTATATAATTGTATTCAAAATACAAAAACAAAATCAAATTAATAAATAAAAGTAACCTTTTGCCCTTTTTTTATTTATCTTAGCTTCTTGAACTTTCTTCCTCGACTGTTGAAACTTCTAGGTTTTCTTCTCTTTGTCCTATTAGGATCCTCATAGGGTTTTTCTAACATCTAGGGTTGTTTGGGTAACCTAACAGACAGATCCTTTATACAAGCAAGAGCAGAGGACTTAGGTGTAAATAAACATAAGTTGGCTAATAAGGAAATTATCCATAATTATCTCCTAACTACAAATATATCCCTTAATAATTATATCTTACTCCACTGAAAAAGTAAAACCAAACTCCAACCCTAGTTTGTGGAAATAATTTCATAAAACACCCTTTTCACTCTTTAATTCTACAATTAAGACCATCACTAGATATAGAGAATTAGACTTAAGAAACTATCCAATTCTAATTGATACCTCTCCCCAAATTACAAGAACTATTATTCCAATCATTTTGTGTTGGTCAACATCTCAATAACATATTAATAAAACTTTTGGATCCGGATTTAATGATCAGTTCATATTCTTAACATGGGCAATACCCTTATCTCAAATGAGATTTTTGATTCCTTCTTGATAGTGCATGTTCCCTAGTTTTATGTAATGATTTCCTAAAACATTGAGGTGTTGGCCTAATGATAATTAGCCCTACTCCTAATGAATAAAATTCATCGTTGTATAAAATAGTGTTCGTCACAATCTTAGGATTTAGAGTAACTATTTAGAGTGAACATAAGAAATACATCAATGCGGATAGCATAGCTTAGATGTGTTTCGTATTATTATCTTGTTCAATGTATTCCACAATAACACTTCAGATTCAGAGTCCACTACTCCAATGATTGAGATAAATCATCTTATCATATAGAAAACTAAAATGTTACAATCTTTCAGTTAAGATGTTCCCATCTCATCACTGACTACGAACAAATCTAGATTAATCAATACTTAAATTCATTCTCCTATGTATGAAACCTGTCATGCACATGAATCAAGTTCATTAATTAACCAAGGATTAAATTCATCATATGAAATAAATGTATTTTATAAGTAATAAAGAAACTATAAATATGATAAATAAGATTTTTTATTAAACTAAAATCAGTTCATCATCTAATATATGAATTTAGGACATATATCCTAACAATCTCCCACTTACACTTAAGTCATTGACCTATTGCATTCTACCCCCATCCCATCAACATAAGACTCAAAAACCTTTGTAGGTAAGGCCTTGGTAAAAGGATTAGCTACGTTATCAACTGATGCAATCTTTGTCACAATGACTTTGATTAAGTGATACCTTCTCTCTATGTGCTTCCCACCCTTGTAGTTTCTTGGCTCCTAGGATTGTGCTATCGCCCAAGTATTATCACAAGAAAATGAAATAGGCAACTTAGCTTGTGGTACGGCTTTCTATTCGATAAGAAACGTCTTGAGCGAAATTGCCTCCTTAGTTGCTTCTGAAGCTGCCACATACTCTGCTTCAGTGGTAGAGTCAGGAACACACCACTGCTTAATATTCCCGCAACTGATATTTCCTCTACCAAGAGTAAACACATAACCAATTGTTGATTTTGGGGAATGCTTGTCTGACATGAAGTTTGAATCAGTGTATTCAATAAGAAGTAGGTCTCTACTCCGGTAAACTAGCATGTAATCCTTAATATTTCTCAAGTACTTAAAAATATGCTTTATAGTAGTCTAATGTTCTGGTCTTGGATTAGATTGGTACCAGCTGACCATGCCTACTGCAAAATTGATATCTGGTCTAGTATATAGCATAGCATACATGAGACTCCTAACTACCAAAGCATAAGGGACTTTCTTCGTATACTCTTCTTCTAAAGGTGTCTTAGGACACTGGCTCTTAGATAAAGCTACCCCACACATAAAAGGTACATACTCTTTTTGAAGTTATGAATAGCATACTTAACTAGAATCATGTTAATATATGCAGTCTAAGATAGTCCTAACATCCTATTCTTGTGATCTCATGAAAGATTGATCCCAAGTTTGTAGCTAGCCTTTCCCAATGAGTAAACTATTTTGCTAATGTAACCTTAACTATGGATAACATACCAATATCATTCCCAATAAGTAAAATGTCATCCACATATAGGACTAAGAAAGCCACCATGCTCTTAATATACTTTTTATACACACATGGTTCATCTAGATTTTGCTCAAAATCAAATGATTTGATCACTTAATCAAAATAGATGTTCCAACTACAAGATGCTTGCCAAAGTCCATAAATAGACTTATGCAACTTACATACCATATGCTTCTGGCCTTTAGCTATGAACCTTTCTGGTTGTATCATATAGATGTCTTTAGCAAGATGGCCATTTAAAACTGTCATCTTGACATCGATTTGCCAAATCTCATAATCGAGATAAGCCACAATGGATAAGAGAATAAAAATAGATTTAAGTGCTGCAACTGGTGAAAAGGTTTCCTCATAGTCGATACACTCTTTTTGAGTAAACCTTTTATCCACTAACCTTGTCTTATAGGTCTCAACAGACCCATCAGGTCCTCTCTTTCTTTTGTAAACCCACTTACAATAAATAGGTTTAACATTGGTAGTTGGTTCTAAAAGTTTCAAGAGTTGATTGGAGTACATGGACTCCATTTTAACATCCATAGCCTTTTGCCAGGAATCTGCATCTATATCAAAAATAGCCTCATTATAATGGAAGGTTAAGTTTGTCATTCTCCCTGAAGATTCTCCCCAAAGAACATATACCTATTAGGTGTCCTGACGACGCTCCCATTACGATAAGGTTTTGATGTATTAAAAGAAATGGGTGATATAGTGTAAGAAGTATCCTGGGGAATGACTGTGCCATTGACCTATGGGAGAGAACTATCTATCTCATCTAGCTGAACTCAGCCCTAGGGTTTCTGGTACATCATATAATCATCATTTAGAAAGATAGCATTTATGCTAACGAACACCTTCTGCTGCCTAGGATTATAAAATAACCAACCCTTCATTCGTTTTGGATACCCTATGAAATAGGTCAATTCTGATCTTGATTCCAACTTAGCAGTCTTACCCTCAGCATGTATGCAGGGCAGCCCTATATCCTATAGTGTTACAGATTACGACGTTGTCCAGTCCATAACTTAGTGGAATTCTAGGGGTAGACTTAGTTGTTACAGAGTTCAGAATATACATAGCTATTTCTAAGGCATATCCCCAAAGGAATCAAGGCAAATTAAAATAACTTATCATTAAGCTAACCATATCTGAAAGAGTCTATGTTCTTCTTTTAGCTACACCATTCTACTGAGGCGTGCCCAGTGTAGACAACTAAGATATAATCCTATTATCCGATAAATATTCACTGAAGTCACTAGCGAGGTATTCGTCATCTCGATCAAACCTAAGTGACTTTATGTTCTTATCTAATTGCTTTTCAACCTAAGCCTGAAACTCTTTGAACTTTTCAAAAGCTTCAAAATTATCGTGTGATACATAAACATAACCATACCTAGAGTAATCATCCGTAAAAGTGATGAAATACTCATAACCTCCTTGAGCTCTAATTCTCAGAGGCCCACACACATCTGTGTGAACTAATTCAAAAAATCGTTGGCTTTCTTCCCTTTTGCAGAAAATGGTCTTTTCGTCATTTTACCCTCTAAATAGGATACATAACTTGGTAATGGCTCCACTACCAATGAAGATAAAATATCTTTCTTTACCAACCTTGTTATCCTATGCAGATCGATATGACCAAGCGTCAAATGCAACATATATGTTAGATTACTTGAAGAAACTTTTCTTTTAAGATTTAGTGAAGTAAAAATGATGATAATGGTTATGAATTGCTACTTTCTATGTCATGAATCTCATTTAATTGTGGAGTAATCAAATATAAGCTGTTTGACAATATACCAAAGCAAATAAAAGCACCATTTAATTGAATAGTAACTGAAGAGTTAATAACTACTGGATATCCTCTTTTAATTAAATAAGAAACTAAAATTAAATTTCTTCTAATGCTAGGTACCTAAGGGAAATTTTCTAAAACTAAAGTTTTTAAAAAAAAATGTAACTACTCCAACTGAAATAGCTGCAATCTTAGAACCATCACCAATGTGCAAGCAAACCTCTCCATCACTTAGCCTCTTAGTTTCTAGAAACCCCTACAACGAGTTACAAATGTTATTAGTTGGCCTGGAGTCTAGATACCAAGAATATGAAGTACCTGCCAAAAAGCTTACTTTAATGACAAGTGAGTTAAGCATATCTCATGCTTTTATGTTAGATAGGTAGGGTAGTTTCTCTTCTATGTCCTTCCACACTGTAGTGGAAACATTTTCCTTTTGGCATTGCATTTTCTTTCTCTTTGTTCCCTTTATTTACTATTGGGATAGAGTTAGCATTCTTAGTGCCTTTGGAACCAACTTTATTCTTTTCCTTACCCTTGCCCTTACGTTTAGGCTTGGAATAAGCCATAGCAGGAAGAACACTAGAGATTGCTCTTGATAATACCCTCCACTACTTTTAGAGCATTAAGAAGCTCTGCTAATAAAAAGCCAAGTTTGTTTACGTTAACATTTAACTTGTGCTGGTTAAAAGAGTCAAGAAGCGACTCAAGAATAATATCAATTTGGGACTCTCCATCAATTTAAGCCCCAAGGACCTCTGTTATATTTAAGTAATCATTCCTCTATTAGAGTTCCTTCAGCCATCTTATTGTTCAATAATGCTTTCACGGCAGTCTGTCTAGTAGGCTTGCTTTACTCCCCAAACAACTCCTTGACGTTGAGCATGATATCATTAGCGGTATCCATGCTTTGGTATTGATGCTATAAGACATTAGACATTGATGCTAGAATATAACACTAAGCCATCTCATAAACCTTCACCTATTTTGCACTGAGCCATCTCATCAACCTTCACCCATTTTGCATGACGAGGACACTCCTCCTAAGATGCACCTTCTACTAGTAATGTTGGACATTCAGTAGTGAGTACACTATCGAGATTCCATTTCCAATCAACAGTATTCACCCCAGTGAGTTTGTTTTGATTGAGTATGATGGAAAGAGGATTATATGATGACATTTGATAAAACAATATAAGAAAAAATTATAAATCGTGGATGCAAAAAATATGCTTTTGTTTCATTTTCTATTATCGTTATTCTCAAGATACTATAAATGAATACATAGGGACTTAATCCATATAAATAACATGCTTCGTGGGAAAGTTAAAAGCTACCTTATCAACTAAGCATCTCATGCCATATGATATTATAATACTCTATATTTGGTCTTCAAAAGAAAAGATAAATAAGTTATGGGGACAACAATATTTTTATTTTGATCAAGTGCACACCATTATCTCAAATAAAAGATAACTATTATCAGTAAATGTTCTCGTAGGGAGAATCACCCTCACCCCATCTCAACCATCCTTATCCTAAGAGATTCAATCTTGTAACCAATGAGAATAAGTATCTTCTGAAAGGGACAACCACTCGAAGGTTACTCGAGTTGCTTATCCTCATCGTACTATGAACCAATAATGGAAGACCAACACTTGAATTTTAAAATTTGAGGATACCTTAGAATTTATCATTCATGTCTTGCTTTCTTTTATTTTCAAAAAATAAAATTTCATTTTGAAAAAGACTTTCTTTTACAAAATTTCAAAGTAAGTTATGAATGATTTCCTTTTAATGTTCATGGATTTAAGAAAAAAAATTGATTTTTCTAGAATGTATGCATAGTATGTAAATTATCAAACATAATAACATTGCATGTAGTATAAATATGCTTAAACGTAAACAACATCTCTCTTTTGGTTTCCGATATATAATAGAAAATCTATGTAAAATCTATAACATGCGGTTGAACTTGGCCTCCTTGGTCTCATTCTTTTTTCCTTTTCATGTCGTCAATATTTAATCTTAGATAAAACCTATGCCCATTAATGGGCGTACATAATTTCTAAATAATTGAAAAAATTTAAAAAGTAAAGAAAGAAATAGTGAAACCAATAAGCTTGCCATTTCATAGGAAAACCAAGTTTATTACCGTGTACAAGCCTTCTATATAAATTTATACAACCCTTTTTCTATTGACTAACCAAAAGAGAGATCCCCATGTCACATTTGTAATAAGCACATATAACCATTCATAAATAAACAATTTTAAATGACAACAAAATTGCAGGATATGAAAATTATGCAAAGTTTAGAATTAATAACAATTATTAATTCCTAAATTTATATCAATTAACTATAAATCTTTAATCATCTATTAAAGAATGCCCAAAACTAAATTAAAAAAAATTAGGAAAAAACTTAGTTGCATTTTGAACCAAAAATCTTATTTTCAAAGCTTTTAAAAAACCCATAATTTTTAAAAATATTTAAATTATTAAAAAAATTAAATTTAACGTTTTGAAAACATAAATTAGGTTGTTAGAAAGCTACAGAAAGAATTATGTTCAAAATGAATTTATCTCGATTCCGAAATGACTAAATAACATAACTTTTACAAAAATCGATAGACAAACAGCTCCTAAACTTTTTAAGGGTCAGCTTCAGCCGATCCACCAGCCTTGAGCCACTATTCAGCCAACCCTAAAGCCACTGGTCCTCCCTTCTATCATGTAGTGTGATACATGGAATCAACTCCATGATTGGGAGAAAATTCTTTTGGAAACAAAACTAGTGCACTCGTCGTGGGATTTGTTTTCTTTTATTTTTATAGAAACAATTAAAAAAATAAAATATAAAAATAGTTAGAAGGTTTTTTTTCTTCCTACTTACTGGCCAAAAAAAATAAATAAATAAATCGACAAACTCATTCTTTAGGTGAGGATTTTTTTCTTATTGATTATAATCTAATTTTAATTAATATTTTAGACAACAGTTAATTAATGAATTTTGCATAAATAAAATCAATTTAATTCCATGAACAAATAAGAAGACGTAAGAAATCATACAAGACCACTCCAATACCAATTGTAGGAATTAAGAATACAATGGAATAGGTTTCAAATTTCTTTTGGATCGATCACGCATGAAAGATTATAAACTCCTTATATAATAGCATTCGAAATAGAAAAGCGAAATCAAATTAAAAAACAAAACTAATCTTTTTGCCATTTTTTATTTAATCTTGGCTTCTCAAACTTTTCTTCCCCGACAGTTGAAACTTCTAGGTTTTCTTCTCTTTGTCCTATTAGGATCCTCTCAGTGTTTTTTTGATGTATAAGGTTGTTTGGTAGCCTAACAGACTGATTCTTTAAACAAGCAACAGCAAAGGACCTAGGTATAAATAAACTTAAGCTAGCTAGTTAGGAAATTACCCATAATTATCTCATAATCAAAAATATATCCCCTAATAATTATACCTTGCTCCTCTAAAAAGCTATAATTGAACTCTAAGCCCAGTTTACTGAAATAATTTCATAATACCCTGTTCACTCTTTAATTCTACAATTAAGCCCCACCACTTGATATAGAGAATTAGAATTAAGAAGCTATGCAATTCCAATTGATACTTCTCTCCATATTGTAAGAACTATTATTCTAATCATTTTGTGTTAGTCACCATCTCAACAACATATTATTAAGATCGTTGGATCCAAATTTAATAATCAGTTAATATTCTTAACATGGATAATGCCCCTATCCCAAATGAGATTATGAATTCCTTTTTTATTGTGTATGTTCCATAGTTTTATGCAATGATTTTCTAAAACACTAAGGTGGTGGCTGAATGATAATCAGTCTCACCCCTAATGAATTAAAGTCATCATTATATAAAAATAATTTCCATCACAATCTTAGGATTTAGAGCAACTGTTTAAAGGGAATATAAAAAATACATCAATGCGGATAGCATAACTTAGATGTGGTTCTTATTATTATCATGTTTAGTGTCTTCTACACTAACACTATAGATTTAGAGTCCACTACTCCAATGATTTAGATAAATCATCTCATCATATAGAAATCTAAAATTTTACAATCTTTTGGTTGAGATGTCCCTATCTCATCACTAACTGTGAACAAATCTAGATTGATCAATACTTAAATTCATATCTCCTATGTATGAAACACTTTACCACACATGAATCAAGTTCATTAATCAATAAAAGACGACATTCATCACATGAAATAGATGCATCCATAGGTAATAAAGAAACTTAAGATAAACTAAAAAAGATTGCTTATTAAACTAAAATCTATTCATCATCTAATATATGAATTTAGGGCATACATCCCAACAAGTACAACTTCTTAGCCCTCAAGTCCTCACAAGAAAGCATTAGTTCCCTAACTTTTCAGAATTTACCTTTAGTTAATCAGTTCTTGTTTGATAATTGACCTCAATGTTGCGACCGAATTTTCGCATCAGGGTCAATGAACATGGGTCGTGAATCTTTATTACGACATGGTGCATCCAAGATCACCCAAATGAGAAAAGATATGTTTTGTTTTGAAGTGGGGTCTTGATTACAGAGACTAGGATTCACCACTTAACACTTTGAAAGTGGGTGTGTCGAGGAACCTGAGTTTTGGTTTTGTTTTAAAAGGTTTTAGTTATGTTTTTGAAAATATAGTGAAAATGGCCTTTTTAATGACTCTCGACTAGTGCAATTAGAGATAATGGGTTCAGGGTTTTGGCTACGCACGGAAACCATTACGCTCGGATACCTAGGGTTATCCTGAGTCCCTTTTCACTTTCTATAGCTATAATCTCATAGAATTATACTCCGGTTTATAATAATTATAGCATATAACTCATAAATGCAAATGATGTATAAAATGCGAGGTGACTGAGCTTGTGCAAGTATAGTGAGATGTCTACTTATGTCGTTGTGATGTATGCATAGAGTTAGATATATGGACTTATGTAGTCCTTATGAATCTTTGTGTGTGCTGGGAATGAAGCATAAATTGAAAGATGGTCTTTGAAGATCGAGATAACCGTACTCAAGCTATGTGCTCCAGCAACCTATGTACCCTGTGAGAGGAACAAGTCAATGGTAGTTCAGGCTTAAAGTGGTCTAAATTACATGTTTATGAGATGTGAACTAGTATGTGGATGTACGAGCCTTGTTCTAAGTATAGGTTGGCAACTTGTACAGATGATGGTTTGTAAAGATCGTGGAGACCACACTCAAGCTATCTGCTCGAGCTGCCTACATACCCTTCTAAGGGATTAGGTACATAACTCAATGATAGTGTCTAATGTGGATGTGATGAGTAGGTGACTGACAGGGTCAATGCTGTATATAAGATCAGTGTGAAAAAGTTATCTTGTTTCATTAGGGAAAGGGCAGTTAGCGCTTAACATATGACTGGGAAATGGTTAACTAGAGGAAAGAACCTAATTCTGGCGTGTTGCCTTACACTAGGGTGACCAGACTCAAACCTTCTGCTCGAGCTACCTACAAACCCTTTTAGGTAGGAACCTAGCTTTAGTGATGTGCCAAGCACGTATAAGTGAATTTCTATGATCTAGGAAATGATCTTAGCTTAGATTGAGAGCTTAGCTACTGGTGATGATGATCTAGACAGTGTAAAGGGCCTATAAGCCTGATGTGATGTGAGTGATTTTCTACCATTTAGGAAAGGAAACTCAGCTGAACTCAAGAACTCAGTTCTTGGCAGTGGCAATCTAGTCTATGTGAAGAGCCTAAGGAGCCTAAGGTGATGAAAGTGAAGGTCTACCATTTGGGAAATGAACTCAACTAAACTCAAGAGCTTTGTTCCTAGTAATGGTAATCTAGTCTATATGAAGAGCCTAAGGGCCAACAGTAACGGGAATGATATAATAGATATGATCAAATATGCTATGGACATGTTGAATGTGATGACAACATGTATGGCTGTTCAAGGATGGATGTTAGGTATGTCTAAGGGAAGTCATGGCTTAGAAACCAATGGCTTAACCAATCCTAAGTCATTCCTAGTTTCTGGAGTTTTGTCCTTTCATGGTGAATGCTTTGGATTGATAAGCATTTATTTTCTAAGTCTATTTCAACCCTAGTGGGTGTGTGCTTACATGTTTGAATGTGTTCTAGCATATCAAGGCATGTGCAGGTATGTCAAAACATGATGCATGACATGCCAGAGTGTGTGCTAGCATGATAAATGATGTCCTATCATGATGTGAGATGATGAATGAGCATGATAGCATGGCATACCATGATAATGGCATGGTATAGCATGGTATAGTATATCACTATGATATGTGAGCATGGTGCAGGATGATAATGATATGGTATAACAAGGTGGAGATGATATGGCATGGTGAGTATGATATCTAGCAAGGTTTAGCATGGTAATATGCTGTTATGGCATGAAATGGCATGGTGAACTTAGTATTATGAGATGGTCTAGCATGGAAGAATGATCTAATGGCATGGTATGGCAAGCTAGTGTAATGTGAACATAATATATGTATAATGTTGGAAATTTGCAAAATTTATCTTAGGTATATCTAGTCAATATCATACATCAGGCATAACCCTGTCTTGACATATGATCTAGATACCTTTCATTAATAAAAAAAGTATATTCACATACTTAAAAACAATTCTAATTATGAAAAGAAATTGAATAGAAAAGTAAAGTAAAATTTTCAAAGGAAAGAAAATTATATTGAACTCGAACTCTAGAGAGAGAAAGCTTGGAATTCTTCCCGATACTCCTTAGAAACACCTCCTAGTGGCCGACTTCAAGGGAGATGAAGAGAAGGAGGCTCAGCTGGGGGAGGAAAAAGAAAGGGAACTTGAATGGGATGAGAAAAAAATGGAAGGAAAGGCCCCCTATTTATAGGCATTTGTTGTGCCAAAAGGTTTGAATGTGGAATTAGGCAAAAAAGTTTGCAAAACCTAACAATCAAACCAAAATATTTTTCAAAACAAGCTTTAAAATTTTATTTGCTGCACACAATGGGCAAAAAGGTTTGAAAAACAAATAGACAAACAAATTTGTAAAAAAAAAGTAAGCGAACATACTTGAATAAATTAAAAATCAAACAAATTTGAAATAATAAAAGAAAAACAAAATGTTTTCCTAAACATGTTTTGTAGTCTTCTTTACGAAACCTATTTTAAAAAAATTTAAACTAAACAAGGTTGGCAAACATGTTCGTATAACCTCAAATGTAAAAAATTTGCAAAAGTTGATGGGTAAATAAGTTTGAAAAACACGGTTCGTGAACATGTTTGAAAAAGGCCTTGAAAGTAAACCTTTTTCCTTCAAGGCCCAAAAAAAGGCATGTTTGGCTTGAGCCCCTAGCTTGAGCCACGTTTGGCAAAGTTTAGGTTTTACTCACCAAGGTTTGGACTAATCTAAACCTTTGGGGCAGTTTTCAAAAGCTTGTAGGACCACCAGGGAAATTTTTGGAGTGATTTAGACCAATTAGGTCAATTCCAAACTCAAAATGTGATTTTTGAGGTCAAGTTATGTATATTTACAAAAAACTGTCCCAAAACGGACTGAAATTGAGGTAGGTTTGGCCCATCCTTTGACTAGACTTGGAGGCACCACCAACCTGACTCCTTCTACCATTTTTGTGTATTAGGAATCCAAAAATACTATTGGCAGGTCTCCAGAAAATTTCTAAGGATGTAGAAAATGTTAAATAAAATTTGAGTCAAGGCTTTGGAGGGACCTTCTAAGGTTTGATTTGGTTAGACCTAGCTATGCCATTACCTTGGGGGATGAAATCTTGACATTCTTGTACAATTTGAGGACATTCTTACTTCGTCTGGATGTTCAAATTGTGTCTGGATGCCAATAGCTTCCTTTTTATTGGTAGGAGCAATTTTGAGTCGGTAGAGCTCAGATGACCTCGAGAGTGGACTTTCGACTATTTTGAGCCATGCTCTATGTTCATTGGAATGTTTTAGGATGTTGTGTATCTTCTTGTCTATTTCTGGCTTAATCTGGGAAATTTGATTGACGTTGTCCTTTGGATGCGTTGCCTGAGGCCGTTTGGAACTCCTAGACTGAATTGACCTTTGACTCTAGGATTTGACTCCTTTATGGATGTTAGACTTGTTTATTTGGTGTCCTAGACACATCTGAATAGTTTGGCGGCCTTCTACCTTAATTTGGGTCTATTGTTTGGCTTGTTTTTAACTTAAGGGATAAAACTAGCGTTTTGCTGATTGTTTGCTTTTTGTTGAATTCTGACACTTTGACATATCTTACAATCAAGAAAACTTAATTAGTAGAGCACTATTCAAGTGAAAATATTAAATAATGTAAAATGTTGAATAAGAGGGTAAAATTAAGGTGTCAACAATCAGAGATCAACAGCCTCATCCACAAGGCAATGTCTGACAATTACATTGAAGAACTGAATACAGAAAGTTATCCTGCTCAATACAAAAGAAGATGGGCAAAATTCCCTAAGCTTGAAAGAGTCTGCTAGAGAATGAGATTCAATCTAGACAGAAGACTAGACAAGGATCAACAAGGCATGACGAAGCCTTGAGAAATCAAAATAGTGATCCCAGGCTTAGATATTGGAGTGAAACTCAACACTAAAAGAAGAAAAATGGGTTGAAAGAGTAGAGAGAGAAGCACATAACCTAAACCTGTGTATGTGCCAGGGACTGCTAACCACTTTCCCCACATAATTTTGTAAATAAGGAGGCAAGAATGTAGTATATCCTCTAATACCAATACAAGCAATAGGAAGAGATGTTATTCTTGAGCCTAGAAGGAAAACATTTCATTAAGGACCCTATCCTGATAATGAATACATGATAGAGGTTGCTATGGCCAACACTATTCTCTAGATGAAAGATAACAGAGCACCTCTGGAAGTGATCAAAGCTCTGAAGTCCAAGATTGCCAAACAAAACTTAAAAGACAACATCACATGTTTCCCATGGCCACCGAAGTCGTTTCCTCTTCCCCATTTCTACATAGAAGAAGAAGTCCTTGATGATTTTGTCAGAATGACACTAGAGAAGCAAGGATGATCAGATGACCACATTAAAGGGGCTTGACGGATGGCAATGCAGACCTTGTTTCTATGCAACAATCAAAGTCGCTACTTCAAATGACTAATCTCTAGAAGTCAAGTCCTTAAGCATCAGTGAAGAGGGCCTACAGGAGCTCAATATTTTAGCTTTCCCTTTTAACCACTTGTACATATTTAAAATTTTAAAATATCAATACTAATGTCCATGTTATTTTTTTTTTATTTTGTTTAGTTTTCAGGAATTCAAGATCCCAAATACGACGACATCACACTAAGAATATTAACATTCTGTGCAGCCATAATTTATTGATTTGAATTTCTTAACACAATGTAAAGATCAACCCCAACTTTCAAATCACTAACAAAACAGACACTCCCACTCTCAGCACATTTCAGTCACTAGACCTTCACATCAAGTGTTATTAGATTTTCAAGAAAAAAAAAATAGAAAGAGTCAAACTATTGCCCTTAGTGATATTTAGAGCTCAAGAGAGTAAGTTTCCAAAGTCAAAAATGAATAGAGGCCATCATTTTAGCTATCCAGAATAGATTTAGGATCATCCACAGGTACACCCCTTGGGCCTTAAAAAAAAATCAAATCAATCAATTCAAATAATATATCCTTCCATTAAACCCTACCTAGGATCATCCCCCACATTGGTGTAAGCAAATAGGACAGTTCAGACGTCAAGGGCATCCCTTATCATCAGAAGTCGTCATCTCATCTAGACAAGTCAACTCAACACAAAAAGAAGTATCAGAGTAACCCAAGGTAGTGTATTTGAACAAAATAGTCAACTTTAAGATGAAAAGAGGCATTTATTTTTGCCATCTTTAGAACTAGATCAACTATCCCTCGCAAAGCCCTTTGAGCCAGTTTGTTTTCTTTTGCAACAAACCCCCAAAGGTGTCCCCTACATTGGGGTAATGGAAGAAAAGAAAACAGAGGTAAATACAAGAAAAGGAGCTAGGATTCATACAAAGGATGAAAGAAGCCTGAAGTCCAAAGGACGAAATTGGATAAAGAGGTACGAGTCCGATTCTAAAAAAAAAAAATTGGAGTCCAAAGGATGGAATCAAGTAGAAACCAGAGTCAATGCAAAGGCAAAACAAAACACAAACACCATCAAAGACTCAAGAACCTTAGCAAGCAATGACCAAGCTTTAGGTTTCAAGCATCAATGGAGAATACCGACTCATCAAATGAAGAATCAAAAGACCATGGGGTTATTTAACCCCCAAAAAATAATTTGAGCCTTAAATATCCTGCACTTCTATGACCTTAACCTTTAGCCTCCATTACGGTCCAAATAAAGACCTTTCGGATTGTGGTTGTTAGCTTTGTTCAAATACAACCATTAAAGGCAATCAAAATGCTTTCTAGGAAAGAAGGACAAATCTTAAGACAAAAGATGCATGCTCTAGTAGAAGACCTTGCAGATGATCCTCGGTAAATTTCACACGAGTAGAAAATAGGAATTTGCTTGTACATTCTTTTCCTTTTCTTTAAATCCGGAAACAAAGCCTACATTACAACCAAAAATAAGGACCTCTTTGATTGAAAATGGTCATTTAGCTGGAGAACTTTCATAAGCTAGGGGCAATCAATTCTTTCAAAGCTAAATATAAAACCTTAGTCAATTGATAATGATCTATTAATCCAAAAGCTCTTAAACATATAAAGCCCTTGAATGGATAGAAAGCATATTCAGTGACTAGATCTCCTGATAAAATTGCAAACATGGTTAATACCTCATTGAACACTTCAAAAGTAAGGTCATTCACAAACCTAAAAAAAAAAAAAAAAACAAAAAAAAATAATTTCCAAAAAAAGCGCATAACCAATCATTCTACCGCACTAATTAGTCACACATTTTGTCAAACATATAATCATTCATTTTCAAATCAAACATCTAGAGCACACTTTTACCAATGCATACCAGATTATTTCATTCAAATTCATTCATCATGCATAATTCAATTTTTTGAAAATGCACATTATTTCAATTGCATTTAATAATCACACATGACTTTATTCACAAATCAAGACCGCATATGGTCATACCCCTAATTTATGAAATTTCAAATAAATTTTCAAAAGTTCAAACATTTTCAAAATCTAACACCTTAGGATTATGCACATGATAATACATGTCTGAAAGGCACTCAAACAATGACTTTTGATACCTTCACAAATAAAACCGCATAACATAAACATGAACACATCAGCCCATGAAACTGACATTCTTCTCATCAACATCCAGAACAAGGTGCAAGACTACCAATAGCCAAGGAACAGGGCATCTTTTAGAAAATTAATTGTAAAACCTAAAATCAACATCAACCAAAGAGTACAGAACACACCATGCATCATGAGTAAAGCTCTTATTTAGTAGGTAAACTTAAAATTACAAGACAGAGCTAAGACTAGGGAGCAAAAGCTTCTTACCAAAGCAAACCGGTCTAGACCAGATCAAAAAGAGTTAAAGTGTCCAAGTAGATACTGTAAACTAGAGCAAACCTGACCAAATAGAGCTAGGCTCCCAACACCATATTTCTCATTACCACATAAAGCTGGGTTCCCTAACTAGTTAGACTTAGGCTCCTAAACCAGACAAAACTAGGCTCCCAAACTAGATTTCTCATGACTAGATAGAGCTAGGCTCCTTACCAGACTCGTTAGAGCAAAGTTTTCTAAGGAAAACAAAGTTCCTCTTTGGATTAAATGTAAGATAATGAATCCTTCTTGTACAAAAGTACACCTAAGAGTTAGACTCCTAGATTGGGATAAAACTCTACTTTACCATACCAGACCAGATAGAGCCATGCTCCCTACCAAACCAGATGGAGCTAGGCCCCCTATTAGGCTAGATAGAGCTAAGCTCCCCACTAGACCTGTTAGAGCTAGGCTTTCTATTTTAGGTTTCCCATTTCCAAACTAGATAGAGCTAGGCTTCCCATCTTTACAGTTTTCATCACCAAACCAGATAGCGATAGGCTCTCTATCTTTACATTTTTCATTATCAGACCAGATAGAGCTAGGCTCCCCCATTTCAGATTTCTCCATACCAAACCAGATAGAGCTAGGCTCCACTATTTTATATTTCTCATTTCTAGCTAGGCTCTTTACCAAGCTAGACCAGATAGAGCTATGTTTAGGAAGAAAACTCTCATTAGTCCAATCCCAAAGTTTAAACTCCATTTCTATAGTCTTATGTCCACCATAGGATTCAAAGTTAGAACTCTCTTTCTGTAGTCTTAAATCAACTATAGGATTCAATGTCAAAACTCAGAGTTAGAACTCTCCTTCAATTATCTTATGTCCACCATAGGATTTAGACTCAAAAACCTAGAGTTAAAACTCCCCTTCTATAGTCTTTTGTCCACCATAAGATTCAAAGTCAAAACTCGAAGTTAATATTCCCTTTCTGTAGTCTTATGTCCACTATAGGATTCAGTGTCAAAACCTAAAGTTAGAACTCCCATTCTATAGTCTTATGTCCACCTTCGGATTCAGAGTTAAACTCGGAGTTAAGACTACCCTTCTATAGTCATAACCATAGGATTTAGAATCAAAATTCAGAGCTAGTACTAATGGGGAAAGCAGAAAACCTCAAGATCACGACTATAGTGTATACAAGTAATAACAAAAATGAAAATTTACCAATCTGGTCTACGAGTATAAGAACATATCTGCGAGATCTCTTTGGTTTGATCTCGACAAATCCAAACTTTAGGCACTTGATGACTTTGATTCAACTGCTCTATCTCAAAAATACCTTCTTTCTCTCTCACAAAATGGTGGAATCTCCAATAGTCTTTAGGGTTTCTTATTTTTCTTTTCAGAAAGCATTAACCCTAGCTGCCAATAGCGAGGGTATTTACAAGGCTCAACAGAGACCAATAGGCAAATAAGAAAAGATTTCCTACGTAATCAAATCTTCTAATCCTACCTAGATTATGATTTAATTGCATAAATTATAATTCATTCCACTAAAGAGTTATAATTGTACTCCTAATCATATTCGAAATTATATTTTCGAGCCTTTAATATTAAATATTTATTATCTCCCCACATTAAGATTTAGATACCCACTAATTAAATTTATTTACTAACAATTTAATTCAATTGATTTCTTATTTTTCTCAAGACCTTTCCACTTAACTTATTTGACATATCGAATTCAAAATTCACTTGCAAGATTTGATACAGTTAAAACTTTTAAACTTCCTCAATGGAATATCAACAATCCAATGACATGGATTCCTTCAACTATTAATAGTCAAAATATATATAATTTCATTGCCTAACTCGTTAAGTTTATTGACTCGTCTAGAATCTCATTCTTTGTGTAATCAAAGCAACAATCACCATATACACATGTCTAAAATTAGAATTCGGATTAAGAGCATAAGTAATCATAATAAGCATGAGGTTTAAATTATTTTATGAAGTCAGTACAAAATAATTACCATAATTGGGTCTGGTTCAATACACACAAAGTGCACTAGCACAAATAGTTGGAATTAAAGCATTCCCTGTAGTTTAGATAGACCTACTAAATATTTGTGCTATAGTTTCAGTGATGGTGTGTCCATTTCCATCTAATACTATAAACAATAGACTTGTCTACTGTGTGTAAGCCGTACTTTACACACTAGATCAAATACTCTTTGTGAATACTAGACACATGCACAAATACAATAAATGACATTCATTGCTCAAAAGGAATTCTCATTAAAATGAAATAAAAAATAATATGAAGTATATCTTTTAGGTCTATATCTCTATGAACTACTCCCTTTCTAAAGTCTTGTGTCTACCATAGGATTCAGAGTCAATGTAGGAGATTAGACACTCTTTTAAAAATCTTGTTAAGGAGTAAGGCTTTCTTCTTAAAATCCACTACTAAGCAAAGGACTAATGTCAACCTAAGAACTAGGCTCACCCTCTCAAAGTCCAATGCATAGCATAGGATTAGATGTCATTTTAGAAGCAACGCTCCTTGCCTTACCAAACTAGTTTAGACAAAGCGAGGTTTAGAGCTAGGCTCCTCACCCTACTAAATCGGATAAAGCAAGGCTCAATCCAATGACTATGTAAAAGACTGAATTACCTACCTAGGAGTAAAGCTTTCTTCCTCTTGGGTAGTGCCGAATATAGGTGCGTAAGCAAGGCTTATTCCGCTGAGACAAATGCAATGTCAATAATCATTCAGTAATTTTGTTTTCAAGATTTCTTTTAAGGATTAAAATATAGATCATAGCTCATCCACCAACCCAAGAGCAGAGCTCATTTTCCAAAGACAAGTGCGAGGCATAAATACATCTATAAGCTTAGAAAAACAAAAAATCCTACAATAGTCCAAGTACAAGGCATCAACTAGGTTATAAGGTTATTTCTTTCCTTGTTTCATCATATGCAGGGGAAAAATAGGTTGTCTCCTTTTCGTTTTCTACCTTAACAAGCTAAGACAGAAAAGATGGGTAGTTGTAGACAACCTAATTTTGACCCCTCATTTAATACTTACACTATTTAATTCTTTTACTTGAATGGTACTCTACTAATTAAGTTTTCTTAATTGTAGGATGAGTCAAAGCATTCGAATCAGCAGAAAGCAAACAATCAGCAAAATATTGATTATACCCTAGAAGTTAGAAAGTAGCCAAGCTGAAGACTTAGATCAACGTAGAAGGCCACAAGACTATACCAGCATGTCCAAGAGATCAAACGGAGGATCGCTTCGTAGAAAAAAGAGCCAAAATTTAGAATGAAAGGCTAATTCGATCCAAGAGTCCAGAACAGCCTCTACCGATGTACCTGAAGGGCAATATGAATTGGAATGCCTAGATCATGCTAGAAACATATAGAAAGATATAAAACATCCCAAGATATGCCAAAAAACATAGAATATGGCTCAGAACAATTGAAAGGCCACTCCAGAGGTCATCCGGACTACACAGACTCAAAATGGCTCCTACCAATGAAAAGGAAGCTACTAGTGCCCCAAACGCACTTTAAGCATCCAAATGAAGTCAGAATTCCTTCAAATTGTGCAAGCACATCAAGGTTTCATCCCCCAAAGTAATGGCATAGCTAGGTTTAGCCAAATCAAACTTTAAGAGGTCCCTCTAAACCCCTAACTCAATTTTTATTTAGCATTTTATAGATCCTTAGAAATGTCTTAGAGACCTGTTGATGGAATTTTTGGATTCCTCATACCAACAAATGGTGTGAGGAATCATCCTGGTGGAGCCTCCAGGGTTAAGTCAAAGGATTGGCTAACCCTGTTTTTGTTTTAATCCATTTTGGTGCAACATTTTCCAAATGAACATAACTTGACCTCAGACATTCCAAATTAAGCCCGGTTTTGACCTAATTGGTCTAAATAACTCCAAAAAGTACCCAGGTGGACCTGAAAGCTATTTCAAAGACCTTAAAATTGTCCAAACCTTTACGGACAAAACCCAAACTTTGCCAAACATGGCTTGAGCTAGGGGCTCAAGGAAAATGGCCCACTTTTATGTCCTTAAAGGAAAAAGTTTGCCTTTAAGGCCTTTTTAAAATTGTTTTTACTAACCTCGTTATTCAAACTTGTTTGCCTATCATGTTTTACGAACATTTTTTCCTTTATGGTTATAAAAACGTGTTGGCCAACCTTGTTTAACAAAATGGTTTATAAAATTGGTTTAGCAAAGAAGATTACAAAATATGGTAAGCAAAACATTTTAAGTTTCTTTTACCATTTCAAATATGTTTGATTTTTAAGTTATTTAAGGACATTTTCTTACTTTGTTTTAATAATTTTTTTGTCTAATTTGTTTATATAACCTTTTTGCCTACTTTGTTTAGCAAATAAGCTTGTAGGGCTTGTTTTACAAAAAATTTTGGTTTCTTTATCATTCCCAACTTATTTGATTATTAGGTTATGTGAACTTACTTGATTAGCCTAATATACAAACTTTTAGGCATCACAAATGCCTATAAATAGGCACCTCCTGTTCTCATTTTTTTCATTCCTCCAAGGCCTCTCTTCTCCTTCCATAAGCAGTCCCTCTTCTCTTCTCTAAGTCCACCCGCCATTAGGAGTTCTCAAGCTATTTCAAAAAGAATTCCAGGCATTTTATCCTTTGAGCTTCAAAGTTTGGTATAATTTTCTCCATAGAAATTTTTACTTTGTCTTTCAAATCAATTTGTTTGCATAATTAGAATCGAATAGTTTAAATTATGTAAATAAATTGTTTGTTAATGAAAGGTATCCAAATCATAAGTCAAGATAAGGTTATGCCCGATGTATGATATTCATCGCATACACCCGAGACAAATTTTACAAATTTCAAACATCATTGATATATCATGCCCATATCATACTAACATGCCATGCTATGCCATAGCATCATTTTATCATGCCATAATAACATGTTCACCATGCCATGACATCTCATAACATCATATTACCATGATAGGCCATGCTAGATATCATACTCACCATGTGTCATCTCCACCATGTTATACCATATCATTGTCATCCTACACCATGCTCATATATCATAGTGTCATACTATACTATGTCATACCATGCCATGATCATGTTATTCCATGTTGCCATGCTCATTCATCATCTCACACCTTGCTAGGACATCATTTACCATGCCAGTGCATACTCTGACATGCCATGCATCATGTTTTGATATACCTACACATGCCTTGACATGCTAGAACACATTCAAACATGCAAGCACACACCCACTAGGGTTAACATAGGTATAACCAAGGCTCCAAAAACTAGGAATGACGTAGGATTGGTTAAGCCATTTGTTTCTAAGTTATGACTTCCCCTAGACATATCTGACATGCATCTTTGAACTGCCATCCATGAGGTCATCATATTTAACATATCCATAACATACATGACCATAGAAATTGCCTCACCTTAGGTCTCTAGGCTCTTCACATAAACTAGATTTCCATCACCAGGAACTGTGCTCTTGAGTTAAGCTCAGTTCCTTTCTCAAATGGTAGACATTCACTCCTATCACCTTTGGTCCCTAGCCCTTCATATAAGGTAGATTATCATCATCAGGAATCAAGATCTCGATTTGAGCTGAATTCATTTCCCAAATGATAGACAATCATTCATATCACATTAGGCTCCTAGGCCCTTTACATAGACTATATTATCATCACTAGGAATTGATCTCTCGATTTAAGCTAAGATCCTTTCCCAGATCATAGAGACTAACTTATAGGTGCTAGGCATATCCCTAGAGCTAGGCTTCTTCCCATTGTTAGATAAAAGAGTTACATAGACCTAATTCCTTAATAAGGTACGTAGGTAGCTTGAGTAAAAAGCTTAATTTCAGTCATCTCCCCAATAAATTCAACCTAGAGCTAGAGCTGTGTAGACCTAATCCTTTAAAATGGTACATAGGTAGCTCAAGCAAAAGGCTTTAGTGCGGTCATCCTACCATAAATCCTTTTCAACCAGATGTAGAGCTACATAGACTTGATCCTTTAATAAGGTACATAGGCAGCTCAAGCAGAAGGGTTAAGTCTGGTCATTCCACCATAGTTCAAACATAGCCCAGCTCTATGTCAACCTGATCCCATAGAAGGGTCTATAAGCAATTCAAGCAGATAGCTTGAGTGTACTTTCTACAATCTTCGTAGACCATTATCTATAGTGCAAGCCGATTTAGAATTAGAGCTACGCTTTCACATCTGCATGCTAGTTCACATCACATCAGCATATAGTTCAGACTACTTTAGGTCTGAACGATAATTGATCTGATCCTTTCACAGGGTACATAGGCAGCTTGAGCACATAGTTTGAGTTTGGTCACCTCGGTCTTTATAGAATATCTTCTACTACACACTTCATTCTCAACATACACACACATTCATAAGGACTACATAAGTCCACATACCGAACTCTATGCATGCATTACAACTACGTAGGTAGACATCTCGCTGCACTTGCATACACAAGCTAAGCTCAATCACCCTTCATTTCATACATCATTGGGTTATATGCTATGACTTTATAAATTGAAATATTATATTGCGAGATTATTAATGGAAAGAGTAAAAAGAGACTCTGGATATCCCCATGTATCCATGCGTAACTAAACCTCTAGACCTACTTTCTCTGATTACAAAAACTAGTCGAGAGTCATTAAAAGGGCTATTTTCACTTTATTTTGAAAAATATAACTAAAACCTTTTAAAATAGAATCAAAACTCGGGTTCCTCGACACACCTATTATGAAAGTGTCAGGTGGTGACTACTAGTCTCTGCAATCAAAGCTCCATTCCAAAACAAAATGTATCTTTTTACATTTCGGCGACCTCGGGTACACTATGTCACAATAAAGACTTACAACCCAAGCTCGTCGACCCTATCGTGCGGATCTGGTTAGAATACTCTTATATCTACATACTAGTTCACATCATATAGTTCAGACCACTTTTGTTCTAACTACGTTGACTTGATCCCTTGACTAGGTACATAGGCAGCTCTAGCATTAGTTTGAGTCTAATCACATCAGCTTTCATAGGCCGTATTTGTAATACACACTTCATTCTCAGAACACAATCACACATTCTTACACAAGGACTACATAAGTCTGTTTCTATGTCAAATATAGTTTTCTAGTACAAATCATGTCAACTGTCATATAGGTAGACATCTCAATACACTTGCACACACGTGCTAAGCTCGACCGCATCACATTTCATATATCATTTGCATTTTGAGTTGCATGCATTGATCATCATAAATGGGAGGATTATTTTTTGAGATCACGACTACAAAAAAAGGAAAAGGACTTTGGATATACCTAAATATCTAGGTGTAATGATTTTTTTGTCTAATTGAACCCCCAGACCCATTATCTTTAGTTGCATAGACTAGTCGAGAGTCATTAAAATGGCCATTTTCATTACATTTTAAAAAAAATAACTAAAACCCTTCAAAATAGAATCAAAACTTAGGTTCTTTGACACATCAATATCAAAAGTGTTTGGTAACGATTCCTAATCTTTATAACGAATATCCTATTCCAAAATAAAACATAGTTTTTTCACATTTTTCGATCTTGGATGCACCTATCGTAATAAAGACTCATGACCTATGCTCGTCGAGCCTACGTGTGGATCTGATCGTGATACCTAGATTGATATTGAATCATATGCTTTGCACTTCTACTCCCAGATTGGTATCTGAATCTATGGTTGACACAAGATTTAAAAGGGGGGTTAAAAACTCTTAGGTTAACTTTGAATCTGTGGTGGATAAAAAAATTCAGAAATGAAGCAAACACTCCTAGGTTGATTCTGAGTCTTGGTAGAAACAAAACTTCAGAAGGGGAGTATAAACTCAGAGGTTGACTCTGGGTCTCATGATAAAAACAAGACTTCAAAAAAGGAGGGTAAACTTTGAGGTTGCTTTTGAGTCTCATAGTAGATATAAGACTTCAAAAGGGGAGTAAAAGCTCCAAGGTTAACTCTCAGTCTTGTGGTAGAGGTAAGACTTTAGAAGGGGAGTTTTATTTTCTAAAAAGCTTTACTATTTAGTCTGGTCTAGTAAGGAGCCTTACTCCCAAAGTATACTTTCTTGTAAGTAAAGTTGAATGCTCAGCATTGAATCCATTGAAGAGCATTTTCTTCCTAAGAAACTTTGCTCCATCTGGTTTGGTTTGGTATAGTAAAGAGCCTTACGCCCAAGCCTAGCTCTATCTAGTCTGGTCTAGTTTGGTAAGGAGCCTTGCTCCTGAGCTTAGCTAATAATGGTTTAGATAAACTTCTGCTTCTACATTTACCTTTTGAATAAGAACTCCACTCCTAATTTGCTACATGATCTTTGTTCTTTAGTTAATGCTTGAGTCTAGGCTTTGTACTTGATTTTGTGAAGAAAGCTTTGCTTATTTATTATTGATGATCATATGCCTTACATTGGATTTTGAGAAAGGAATTAGCTTCCTAGGTTGGTTTACTTATGGTTTTTTTTATGTAGTTTGAATGCGATGATATTAAGGTCACTTTTAGGTGCCTATGAAGGTGCATTACTATGTGCATGGTCATGAGATGTTTGAGTTTTGAAAATTTATTTGGGTATTTGAAAACTAAGGGATGTGACTGTGTATCGTGTAATTTTGTGAATAAGGTCACATACAACTAATGAAGGTGATTGAGATGACATGCATAGTTTATCAAAATTTAGGTTGTCCAAGATAAATGAATGTGGGTGAAAGAAATTGATATGAATTGTTAAGATATCTAGTTTAAAAATGGTTATCTATATTTTCACAAGGTGTTTAACCCATTAGTGTGGTAAAACAACCACTTGTGCACTTTTTGAAAATGTTCTTTTTGTTAATAAGTTTGCCATTGAATTATTTAATGAGGTATTAACTATCTTTCTGATTTCATCAAGAGACCTAGTCGGTGAGTACATTTTCTATTCCCTCAAGGATTTACTCCACTTCAAGAGCTTTTGGATTAACAGACCATCATCAATTAAAAAGGTTTTGTGTTTGGTTAGAAAGTCATTGGTTTGAATTGTGGAATATTATGTTGACCGATCATGGTTTTGGTTTCTCTATGTTGATCAAGGAATATAAAGGTAGTTTTGAAAAGAAAGGGTTGCCCCTAGCTTATGAGAGCTCTTTCACTAAACAACCATTGTCAATGAAAGAGAACTTTGATTTGGGTGGTAGTGTAGGTCTTGGTTCAAGGTTTAAAGAAACGAAGGGATGTATAGTCACAAATCTCTATTTCTACTCGGGTAAATTTACTTAAGATTATCTACAAGGTCCTGTACTTGATAAAATATCCTTCATCTTGAGAAGCGCTTCAAGTTTCCTTGACGGACGTATTTGAACAAAGCTATCAACATGAATATAAGATGACTTTATTTCGATCGTAATGTTGGCCATGGTTAATGTTGTAGAAATGAAGGATATCTTAGGCTCGAATTTTATTTTCGGGGTTGTAACAATCATAAGGTCATTTAATCTTTTATTTGATGAGCTAATACACTTCATTGTTACTGATGCTTGAGGGCTAGAGTTTGGTCATTGATTACTTTTTTCATTTTAAGCTTCTCAAGTCTTTGATGATTTTTTTGCTTCTATTTTATTTTCTCTTTAACTTTGGTTTTTGCTTGCTCTGTCCTTTGGACTCCGATGCCTCTTTCTTCTTTTGTATTAATTCTAGCTCTTTTTCTTAGATCTCGCTCTACTTTGTTTCCTTCAATTGCCCTAGTGTGGGAAATGACCATTGGAAGTTATCAACAAAAGAATTTAAATTGGCTTAAAGGGCTTGCAAGGGATAAAATTTTCCTAATCTAAAGATAGAAGAAATGATAGCCCTTCTTCATTTTGAGTTTGACCACTTTATTCAAATAAACCATCTATAGATTGTGTTGATGCTTCTTGAAATGATTTTTCTGGATGGAATGATGGAATGATGACTATGCTAATGAGGAATGCCTCTAATGTTCAGACCGTTTTGCTTGCCTGCCTAATGAGGGGTTAATCCAGGGAAACATTTGATTAAAAAAATGTATATAATTCTTTTTTTTTTTTCACTTAAAAGGTTTGACAATTAGTGATACTAATCTATTCAGGATAGTTAAAACAATGGCCTCTAGACATTTTGATTTTTGAGACCTGATCTCTTGAGCTCTCAAAAATTACTATGGGCATAGTTTGGCTAGGGAGTGTTGGTTTGTCTTGATGCAATAGGTTACATTTGGGTATGGTTATGCTAATGAATAATAGGTTAAGTGCTCAAAATTTTTGACGATGGTTGAGGGTTTAACTTTGATTAGGGATTTTGAAGATTGTGATTACGCTTGAAAATGGTAATCATAAACTTTGATTTTTGTTAATATTAGTAACTTTTTTCATTCTATTTTGAATGTTTTATTGGAATTTTATTTTCTTATGTTGGATTGTCCTTTGCATGAATTGATAGGTAATATGGTAGAAAAAGTTGCAAAAATGCGATAAATTAAGAAAAAGATAGAAATGTAGAGCAAAGAAAAAAAGGAAGAGGGGTAAAGATTACTCCTGGATGCTATCACGCCATCCGAATGCCATATTCTAGTGGCCAATCATCCCAACACTTAGTTGAAATTCAAAACTTTTGAAGACAAAAAGTTGTTCTTACCATCTGGACGGCACAGCTCAAAGAGGCTCCATCTTTTCATTTTAACCCTAGGGTATTGCGCCTCATAAATACATTCTTCTATACAGACTTTGGGGGTAGCCTTTCATATTTTCTCAGTTTTATACTTTTGAGAGTTCATAGGATTTTAAAGAGAGTTCTTAGATTAGTTTTATGATTTTTGTAGTTTGGATTCTAGTTGTTTTGAAGATTCGTAGAAGTTCTTAAAGTTCAACGGTTCTTCAATGGAGTTTTTCTTTTCCTTCTTGCTTTCTTTTATTTATTGTGATTGTTTATTCTATACAATGCTAGGCTAGAATTCTATACTTGATTCAACCCATCAACAATGGGTGGATCCTAATTTGACAATTGGATGTGGTCTACACCTCGCATGCAAGGTTAAACTTGTATGTTAGGGTTTAGTTTTTCCAAATTTGTTTATGCCTTCTCAAAATCTTTTGAAAACGTTTAACCTCAATCACATTTTTCTGAAATCTCTGATGAGATTACACGATTATAATTTTCATAAACTTTTGAAATCAAATAAGCTAATTTGGACCAAAAAGCTAATGAATGAATAACTTTCCAATTTTCCTATCATAAACGAGATTTTAAAATTTTTCTTTGGAATAAATATTTAAGTGATGATATTTTCTGGTTTTCTATTCCTAATGTGAATGTTAAGCCGAGATAAACATTACATCCAATTTGAGAATACGGGTTCCATCCAAATTTACAGGTTGAATCAAGATTCTTAATTTGATATCTTTAGATTGAACGTTCTAGTGCTTATTTTTAATTTTAATTGATTTTTTCTTGTTAGATTAATTTAGTTTTAAGTTTGAATTCTAAAATTATTTATTTAGTATAATATTTTATTTTTAGTTTAAGTTGAACAGATCTTAGAAACCCTTTTCTAAAACCAAACCTAATTTATTTTTCTATCACTTGAGAATAGTACATTGAATTAACCTAGAAACCTTAGAATTTAGAATTTTCTTAGCTTCCCTAAGGATACAATCCTGAACTCATTAGATTAAACTACAACATACATCGTTGCACTTAGGGGTTTTTTTTCACTGCATATTCTTGAAGCAGTTAGGTATTTGGCGTTGTTGGCTGGAAAGCCAAATTTTTCTTATTTATGCATCTAATTTAGGTTAAATTTTCTCTTTGTCTTCTAAAAAATAAAAATAAAAATTATTTCAACAGTATGCATTACCATCTAGAAGCCACTCATTTCCGTTTGAATGCCATGCAGTAGTGTTCACTTTTTTATATATAAGCTTCTAGATTCAGGGGATTCAATAGACTTTAGCGTTCTAACATCCTCAACCCACTTTTTGAACCTCTTAATCTTTTTACTGAGATTCAAATTTCTATACCATCTAAAATGGAAAATCTCCCAGATGGAGGTAATGGCCCACTTCAAGGTGCCGTTAATTAACCTCAATCACCTCTGTGAGATCAATGAGGGATAATCTCGAATAGGATAGGCACACACTTGAATCATGTATAGTGTGGCCAAAAAAACAAAGGGCCTTTAGCTTTAAACTAGGGATGATCCAACTATTTCCAACCTTCCATGGAATGGAATCCAAAAACCCAAATGATCACGTAATTTGTTTTCTGAATATATGCATAACATTTAGGGATCCAAACTATCCCGCCAATTTTGTCTTTTTAAAACTCTTCCCATTTCTCTCTGATAGATAAGGCTGCTAGATGGTTTGAGTTCTTACAACCAAATTCCATTTGCACCTGGGATGAGATGCTAGAAAAATTTTTGAAAAAATACTTTTCGCCTAATAAAACTAATGACATTCAGCATCAAATCTTGAATTTTTCTTCTCAACCAACGGAAACTTTCTATCAATATTGGGAAAGATTGAAGACTTTATTGCACTCTTGTCCCCATCACGGATTTGAAACCTGGCATCCTGTAAGAGTTTTCTTTGGATCATTGGTGCCACAACTTAAGCAATTCGTGGAAACCATGTGTAATGAACAGCTTTATGATTAGAATCTTGAGCAAGCAAATGAATTCTTTGACTTCTTAGTCGAAAAAGTGCAAAGTTGGCAAATGAGGAAGTTATCCATAATTATCTCATAATTATAAATACATCCCCTAATAATTATACCTTGCTCCACTAAATGGCATAACTGAATTTCCACCCCAGTTTATTAAAATAATTTCATAAAACTCTTTTTTCACTTCTTAATTTTATAATTAAGCCCATCCGCTAGATATATGGGCAATTAGAATTAAAAGCTATCCAATTCCAATTGATACCTCCCTCCATATTCTAAGTACTATTATTCCACTCGTTTTACGTCAGTTGCCAGCTCAATAACATATTCATAAAACTATCGGATCTAGATTTAAAGATCAGTTAATATTCTTAATATGGATAATACCCCTATCTCAAATGAGACGTTGGTTCCTTCTTGATAGTGTATGTTCCCTAGTTTTATGCAATGATTTTCTAAAATACTATAGTGTTAGCCTAATGATAATCAACCTCACTCTTAATGAATTAAAGTCATCATTATATAAAATAATGTCCATCACTATCCCAGGATTAAGAGCAACTATTTAGAGTGAACATAAGAAATACATAAACGAGGATAGCATAGCTTAGATGTTTTCTTATTATTGACCTATTTAATGTCTTCAACACTAACACTTTAGATTTAGAGTCCACTACTCCAATGATTGAGATAAATCATTCTACCATATAGAAATCTAAAATGTTACAATTTTTCAATTGAGAAGTCCCTATCTCATCATTTACTGCGAACTAATCTAGATTGGTCGATACTTTAATTCATATCTTCTGTGCATGAAACACTTTCATGCACATGAATCAAGTTCATTAATCAATTAAGAATTACATTCATCACATCAAATAAATGCATCCATAAGTAATAAAGAAGCTTTAGATAAACTAAATCATAATTTTTATTAAACTAAAATCAGTTATCAACTAATATACGACTTTAGGGCATACATCCCAACACTTACTCCCAACATATACCTAGAACCAAGTTCTTTACTCATCCCAGTCTAGGATTGTGGTTCTTCACACTGATTCTATATAAAGCACCAACCCTATCAGTCGTCTTTTCATACACATTTGCAAGTCACACCTGTACTAGTCACTATCCTGAGCTATGTCAAGTTGATCCCTTAGAAGGGTACATAAGCAGCTCGAGAAGATAGCTTGAGTGCGATCTCCACAATCTTCATAGAACATTATTTGCACCAGAAGCCAACTTAGAACTAGAGCTTTCACATATGCATACCAATTCACATCACATCAACATATAGTTCAGACCACCTTCAGTCTAAACTACATTTGCTTATCTCTTCACAAGGTATGTAGGCAGCTCAAGCACATAGCTTGAGTTCGGTCACTCCAGTCTTTATAGACCACCTTTCAATTCACACTTCATTCCCAGCACACATACATATAAGGACCATATAAGTCCTCACACCTAATTCCATATAGATTCCTTATGCAAGTCTCATTTCCAAGAGTACATCATTACCACATAGGTAGTCGTTACACTACACTTGCAAACACGAGCAAAGCTTAAACACCTCGTGTTTCATACATCATTCATATTCATGAGTTGTATGCAGACCAGAGTATTATATAGTGAGATAAAGACTACAAAGAGTGGAAAGGGACTCTTGATATCTCTAGGTATTAGGCTAACGGTATTTGTGCATAGCCGAACCCCCAGACTCATTATCTCTGATTGCACAGACTAGTTAAGAGTCAATTAAAAGGGCCAGTTTATCATTATTTCATTAACATAAAACAACATATTTTGAACCATAAAAAAAAAACTCGAGTTTCTTGACATACCCATTTTGAACGTGTTCCGTGGTGGCTCCTAACCTCTATCATCAAGACCCTATTTCAAAACCAAACACAACTTTCACATATGGGTGATCTCAGATGGACCATGTCGTAATAAAGAATGTACTCCTAAAGCACCTTCCCCAAAGATTCATAAAGAACAAAAAGAAGGCTCAATGTATAGAAATCTTAGAGGAATACACATAAGTAAAAATCAACATACCTCTATTAGATGTCATTAAACAAATCCCTTCCTATACAAAATTTCTAAAGAAACTTTATAATGTTAAAAGGGAATTGCATGTAAGAGAAAAAGCATTCCAAGGTTGCATTGATGACCACTTTTAGGGAATACAAAATATCCTAAGTGGTTATATCTCTCATAGATGGTGACCTAATCATCTTGGTTGCCTACATGTGCCGATGGTCTAAGAATCCAATCACATGTATTTTTGCAAACATTAGGATTACTATATTGAACAATTCAAGTAAGGTCATTCCTGTTAGAATCAAGAATGCAACGAAATAGGTTTTCAAAATAATTTTCAGATCAATTATGTGTAAAACAACATAAACTTCATATATCTTTCTGTTTGAAACACAAAAACAAATTCAAAACAATAATCAAAACTAACCTTTTGATCTTTCTTGATCTGATCTTGATTTGTTGAAAAAAAAATTTAGTTTCTTAACAGTAAAGACCCCCAAGTCTTCTTTTCTTTTTCCTATCAGGATGCTCTCCAAACTTTTCTAATGTCTAGGATTATGTGGGCAAATAAAAGGACTATCTTATTGTACAAGCAAGAGTAGAGACATAGTTGTAAATAAACTCATGTTGGCTAATTAGGAAGTTGCCCATTATTATCTCATAATTATGAATATATTCCTGTATACACTTGAGTCATTGACCCATTACATCTTATCCACATCCCATCAACATGAGACTCAAAAATATTTGTAGGTAAGAGCTTGGTAAAGGGATCAACAAAGTTATCCCCTAAACTTGGTGACAATGACTATCCACTACAAAATTGATATCCTATCTAGGACATAACATTGCATACATAAAGCGTCCTACTACCAGAGCATGGGGAACTACCTTCAAATGCTCCTCTTCTAGAGGTGTCATAGAATGGTGGCTCTTAGATAAAGGCAATCCATACCGAAAAAGTTCCCTACACTTCTTGGAGTTATGTATAACTTCCTTGATTTGTGTCTTATCAGTTTATACAGTTTGAGACAAGCCTAACATCTTTTTCTTCTGATATCAAGAAAGCTTAGTCCCAACAATGTAGCCAGCGTCTCCTAGGTCTTTTGAATCAAACTAACTCTAATCTTACTTTAACTGTAGATAACATACAAGATTCATTCGCTGTGAGTAGAATGTCATTGACATGCATGTAGAAATTAGGAATGCGGCGAAATAGGTTTAAAAAAAAATTTTGGATCGACAATGCATGAAAGATTATAAACTCCTTACGTAATTATATTCGACAAACAAAAATGAAATAAAATAACTAAACAAAACTAACCTTTTGTCATTTTTTGATTTAATCTTGGCTTCTTGAACTCTTCTCCCCTAACGGTTAAAACTACTAGGTTTTCTTCTCTTTGTCCTATTTGGGTCCTCTTAGGATTTTGATGTCTAGGGTCATGTAGGCAACCTAACAGATTGATCCTTTATACAGGCAAGAGCATGGACTTAGGTGCAAATAAACTTAAGATGAGTAATTAGGAAATTACCCATAATTATCTCATAATTACGAATACATCCCCTAATAATTATACCTTACTCCACTAAAAAGGTATAACTGAATTCCAACCCCAGTTTATTAAAATAATTTCTTAAAACACCTTATTTATTCCTTAATTTTGCAATTAAGCCCCCTACTAGATATAAAGACAATTAGCATTGACAAACTATCTAATTCCAATTGATACCTCCTTCCATATTCTGAGAACTATAATTTTAATCATTTTGTGTTGGTCACCATCTCAATAATATATTATTAAGATGACCGGATCTAGATTTAATGATCAGTTAATATTCTTAATATGGATAATACCCTTATCTCAAATGGGATTATGGATTCCTTCTTGATAGTGTATATTCCCTAGTTTTGTGCAATGATTTCCTAAAATATTGAGATGTTGGTCTAATGATAATCAGCCTCAGTCCTAATGAATTAAAGTCATCATTACATAAAATAATGTCCATCACTATCTTAGGATTAAGAGCAACTGTTTAGAGTGAACATAAGAAATACATCAACGCAAATAGCAAAGCTTAAATGTATTTCTTATTATTATCCTATTCAATGTCTTCCACACTAATACTTTAGATTTAGAGTCCACTACTCTAATGATTGAGATAAATCATTCTATCATATAGAAATCTAAATTGTTGCAATCTTTCAGTTGGGATGTCCCCATCTCATCACTAACCGTGAACAAATCTAGATTGATCAATACTTAAATTCATATCTTTTGGGCATGAAAAATTTTCAAGCACATGAATCAAGTTCATTAATCAATCAAGGATTACATTCATCGCATGTAATATATATATCCACGAGTAATAAAGAAACTTTAGATAAACTAAATAATAATTTTTATTAAACTAAAATTAATTCATCATCTAATATTGACTTTAGGGTGTACATTTTAACAAACTCCCACTTGTACTTAAGTCATTGACCCATTACATTTACCCCCATCTCATCAATATAAGACTAAAAAATCTTTGTAAGCAAGGTTTTGGTAAAAGGATCAGCTAAGTTATCCGCTATTGCAATCTTTGTCAGATTGATCTCACCACTGTGAATAGTGTCTCTAACTAAATGATACTTTCTCTTTATGTGCTTCCCACCCTTGTGGTTTCTTGGATCCTTAAATTGAGCTATTGCTCCAGTATTATCTCAATAAAGTGTAATAGTTAACTTAATTTATGGTACTACTTCCAATTCCATAAGAGACATCTTGAACCAAACTGCCTCCTTAGCCTTTTCTAAAGCTGCCGTGTACTCAGCTTCAGTTGTAGAGTTAGCAATTCAGTACTGTTTAATACTCCTCCAATTGAAATCTTCTTCACTAAGAGTAAACACATAACCAGATGTTGATTTTCAGGAATCCTTATCTGACATGAAGTCTAAATCGATGTATCCAATAGGAACTAGGTCCCCACTCCCATAAACCAGCACATAATCTTTAGTCCTTCTCCAAGTACTTAAGAATATCTTTACATTAGTCCAATTTTCTGGTCCAGGATTAGATTGATACTCCCTAACCATGCCCACTACAAAATGAATATCTATCCTAGTACACAGCATAGCATACATGAGGCTCCTAACTACCGAAGCATAAGGGACTTTCTTTATATGCTCCTCTTCTAGAGATGTCTTAGGACACTAGCTCTTACATAAAAGTGCCTCATGATTAAAAGGCACCATACCTTTTTTGGAGTTATGCATAGCATACTTGATAAGTATCTTATCAGTATATGTAGTCTGAAATAATCCTAACATCCTATTCTTGTGATCTTGCAAAAGCTTGATCCTAAGGATGTAGCTAGCCTCTCTCAAGTCCTTCATATCAAACTATTTCACTAACTAGATCTTAACTGTGGATAACATACCAATATCATTCCCAATGAGTAAAATGTCATCCACATATAGGACTAAGAAAACCATCATGCTTTGACTGCACTTTTTATGCACACAACGTTCAACTAGATTTTAATCAAAACCAAACTATTTGATCGTATGATCAAAACACATGTTCCAACTATGAGATGCTTACTTAAGTCCATAAATAGTCTTATGAAACTTACATACCAAATGCTCCTGGCCCTTAGCTATGAACCCTTCTGGTTGCATCATTTAGATGTCTTCGTCGAGATGGCCATTTAAAAATATAGTCTTAACATCCATTTGACAAATCTCATAATCAAGATAAGCCACAATTGATAAGAGGATACGAATAGACTTAAGCAAAGCAACTGGCAAAAAAGTTTCCTTATAGTTGATACCCTCTTTTTGAGTAAACCCTTTAGCCACTAGCCTAGCCTTATAGTTCTCAACAGACACATCTGATCCTCTCTTTCTTTTTGTAAACCCACTTACAAAAAGGGGTTTAACATTGATAGGAGTTCTGTAAGTTTATAGATTTGATTAGAGTACATATTTCAACTTTCATAACCTGTAACTAGGAATCTGCATTTCTATCAAAAATAGACTCATTATAGCCAGAATGATTAGATGGTTATTCTCCTTAGAGATTCTCTTTGAAGAATAAATACCTATCGGGTGCCCTAATAATCCTCCCAGTACGACGAGGTTCAAGTGTATCAAAAGAAGTGGGTGACATAGTGTGTGGAGTATCATGAGGAATGATTGTGTCAGTGACCTATGGGAGGGAACAATCTATCTCCTCTAGCTAAACTCTGTACTTGGGTTTTCGGTCCATCATATAATCATTTTTTAGAAAGATAGCATTTGTGCTAACGAACATCTTCTGCTCTCAAGGATTATAAAATAGCCAACCCTTTATTCTTTCTAGAAACCTTATGAAATAGCTCAAAATTTGATCTTGATTCCAACTTACCAGTAATGCTGTTTAGAACGTATGCAGGGCAGCCCTATATCCTATAGTGTTACAGACTACAACATCGTCTAGTCCATAACTCAGTGGAAGTCTTAGGGGACAAACTTAGCTAGTACTGTGTTCAGAATATCTATAACTATTTCTAAGGTATATCCCCAAAGAAATTTGTAGATTAGAATAACTTATCATTAATCTAACCAGATGTAAAAGAGTCCTATTTTTTCTCTATTCTGCTGAGGTGTGCCTAGTGCAGACAACTAAGATATAATCCCATTATCTAACAAATATTTACTGAAGTCACTAGAGAGATATTCATCACCTCGACTAGATTTAAGTGAATTTATGTTCTTAGCTAATTGCTTTTCCACCTCAACCCAAAACTCTTTGAAACTTTCAAAAGCTTCAAACTTATGGTATAATAGATAAACATAACCATACCTAGAGTAATCATCCATGAAAGTGATAAAATACTAATAACCTACCGGGCTCTGACATTCAGAGGTCCACACACATTTATGTGAACTAACTTCAATAAATCTTTGGCTCTGTTCCCTTTTGTAGAATGGTCTCATGGTCATTTTACCCTCTAAACAAGATACTTAAGTCGGTAATGGCTCCACTACCAATGAAGAAAAAATACCTTCCTTTACCAACCTTGTTATCTTATTTAGATTAATATGACCAATCCTTAAATGCCAGAGATATGTTGGATTACTGGAAGAGACTTCTTTTTTAGGATTTGGTGAAATAAATGATGATGATGATGATGGTGGTGGTTATGAATTGCTGCTTTCTATATCATGAATATGGAGTAATCAAATATAAGCCATTTGTCAACGTACCAGAGCAAATAAAAAAAACCATTTAATTTAATAGGAAATAAAGAGTTAAAAACAACTGAATATCCTATGTTAATTAAACAAGAAACCAAAATTAAATTTCTTCCAAAGCTAGATACATAATGTAATTTTCTAAAATTAAAGTTTTGTCACTAAAGAATAATCTAACTGATAACACTTGAAAAGTGTAACTATAAACCTCATAAGTTAAATTAAAAAGCATGCATTATCTAATAAATTTCCAAGTTTTATTGAATTATATCACTTAGTTTATTCTCTTTAATTGAGGAAAGAAGAGCAAATAATTGTGATTAGTAGCGATAAAGATGAGGACAATAACAAAAACGAGCCTTCGATACACACTCAAAGAGCTCCGATTTGGACTAAAGCAAGAACATGGAGAGAGAAAAAAATAGGAAGTCAGAGTAGCACATTATGGTCCGGACTATTTCCCAAATGGTGTAGACCACTGCAACATAAACCAAGAACCGAACACACTGTGGTCCAGACCATAGCCATAGGTGGTTCGGACCACTGGGAAATGTTAGGCGCCCTTTTGTATTATTATTTAAGGTTCTTTAAGGCTCCATAAAAGGAATCTTTGAAGGAATGTTTTGGGACTTTGTTCCAACGATCATACAGAGTTTTTACAAAGTTATTCTAGGTTTTCTTTAGTTTTGTTTTTGAATGTTTTGAAGAATGTTCTTGCAAATGCTTGGAGTTTTTATTGGAGTATTATCAACGTTGATTGCTTTTCGCTTTGTTTCGAAGTACGGTATTTAAAGTTTCAATTTAATTCAATGAATGTTATTCCTTGTCTTGTTTTTATTTTTATATCTTGCTTTGTTATTAAATCAATATTAGGCTACTTTTTGATTCAACGAATCAAGGAAGGGGGATTATTATGAACATGGTAATGTGCGTAGATCTACTCGTATTGTGTGAAAACGTATACGCAGAGATCTATAATTTTTAGATTTAATTTTATTCATTTTAAAACCATTCAAAAGCAAAAATCCTTGATCATATTCTCTGTAATCAGTTAAAAGGATTTTTGAATCTTAATTTCGTTCCATATTTTTTTAGAAAAATATGTTCAATTTGAATCCTAATATTATTAAAAGAACATCCGGTTTTATAATCCTAAACATGAATATAAAATTGAGTTAAGAAAATCTTATAAGCTTTCACGAAAACATCTATCCGATATATTTTTCCTTTATGTGAAACTCAGATTGTAGCCTAAAAACACATCACTTTGGGAAATAATCAATCCACCCAGAATAGAAAATTGAATCAAAATCTTTATCCATTAGTTGCATTACATTTTTTGATTTTAGTTATTTGTTACTTTGAATTCTGAATTTTAATATTTTGTTTAGATTAAGTTTGGTTGAAAAATTTACAATTATTTATAATTTGAAATCAATCCAAAACCTCCAAACACTTGAAACCCTTACTTTTGAACTAAATAAAAAATTACTTTCATCTTTTGAAGCCCAGAAACTAAAACAGTAGGTTCCTTGTGGATTCGACCTCGTTCTCATCGAGTTAAAATTACATTGCACACCCTTGAACTTGGGAGTATTTTTAGGCGCAAGTTCTAGAGGCAGTCAAGTTTTTGGTGCCGTTGCCAGGAAGCTTAATCTTAGTTTCTAAGTTGCATTAGATTAAAGTTTATTTATTGCCCCTTTGTTAAAAACAAAGAATAAAAAAATAAAAAAAATTGAGTTTTGTTTTTGTTTCTTTTACAAAGTGATCTGAAGAAAAGAATTTATAATCTACGAAAAGAGATCGAATCTTTAGAAATTCAAATTCAAAAAGAAAAAGTACAGCTTGAGTTTTTCAAATTTCTTGAGCAAAGGGAAATCCATGGAAATCTTATTGCTAGATGTTCAGTGAGGGACATACTCTAATAGGATAGGCACCTAAATCGTGTATAGTATGGCTTGAAAATCAAAGACCTTTCAATTTCAAATCTGGGATGATCCAACCTCTGCCAACGGAATTTGAAACCTCTTACGAACACTTAACTAGCTTTAGGAATATTTATGTGACTTTTGGAGGATAAAGCTGCTAGATGCTTTGAATGCCTATAACCAAATTCTACTTGTTCTTGGAAAGAAGTGTAAGCTAAATTTCTTAAGAAATTGGTTCCTGCCAATCGAACTGATGCTATTCAATACCAGATTTTGGATTTTGCTCCTCAGACTGATGAAACTTTTCATCAATGCTGGGAAAGGTTCAAAACACTCTTACATTCCTGTCCACATCACGGATTTAAGGTTTGGCATTTAGCAAGTATCTTCTATGGATCATTAACACTACAACCAAAACAATTTATGGGAACCATGTGCAATGGACAATTCTACGATAAAATTCCTGAAGAAGCATATGAGTATTTTGAATTCCTTGCTAAAAAAGCACAGGAACTCAAAACACCTAAGCTACTAGTGTTACACCAAATAAAGGTTTACACCAATTGAGTGGAACCGATGAACTAAAAGATAAATTATTAACACTAATTAAGGAGATTGAGACTTTGGAAACTGAAAAGGAAACACATACTATCAAGGAACCGTGGCAAGTATTTATTGTCTTATGTGTGATAGCCAACCACACAAGATAGATGACTGCCCCTACAATCCCCATGTGTAGAGAAATGGTACAAGGACAACAATCTAATGACTTAGCTATCAATACGATCAACCAATTCCATCCACCATATCGGGGATAAAATCAAGGGGAAAATCCATTTTTCGAAACCTTTAATTCGGACTGGAGGAATCATCCTAATTTTGGATGGAGAAATGATGGAGCATTAATGCCTCAACAGTTTCATTCTGCTCCACATCCACCTATTCCATAAATTCCTTCCCATTACCTAGGACCGTCTCAGAACATGGGACCATGTCCAAATACACAATTCCTTACTAATAAGCACTCCATCGAATTGATTCTTCAACAATTAATGGCTACACAATCTACATTATGGACCCAAAATAAAGAGATAGCTAACTCTTATAGCCCAAACAGTAAGTAATCAGTAGAAAGGTCAGTTGCCTGCTCAACCACATCCAAATCCATCTGCTCAAGTAAATCAACTTGAAGGATCTTCCAATGCTCAAAATAATCTTGAACAAATTCAAGCTGTCACGATGCTTAAAAATGGTAAAGTAATAGAAAAAACCATTCATCCTAGGGTGGCTAAGCTCGGGAAAGGGTTAGAACCTAAGCAGACAGTGGAAGATCAAATACAGATGGAAGACCAAGTGAAATTAAATGAGAATGAGAAAGCATAGGAGAAAGATGTAGAAAAATAGAAGGAAAAGGAAGGGGAAAAAGATGTAGTGATTACTTTAAGGGAATATGTTCCCAAACCACCATTCCCTCAAAGATTCCTAAAATCAAAGAAAGATGCTCAAGCTACAGAAATATTAGAGGTGTTCAAGGAAGTCAAAATCAACATACCTCTAATTGATGCAATTAAGCAACTTCCTGCATATGCCAAGTTCTTAAAGGAATTATGCATGGTGAAAATAAGGCTAAATGTAAGAGAAAAAGCCTTTCTAACTGAACAAGCTAGTGCTATACTTCATGGTTGTATACCCCTTAAGTATGATAACTAGGGATGTCCTACTAGTTCATGCCATATAGGGGATTATTATATCAGTCGAGCAATGCTTGATTTAGGGGCAAGCGTAAAAATTTACTTCCAACTCAATTTATGAACAATTAGGTTTGGGTGAAATAAAGCCCACTCAAGTGACACTTTAACTAGCTAATTGGTCTATTCGAGTCCCATGAGGAATACTTGAGAATGTATAAGTTTAGGTAGAGGATTGTTGCTTTCTAGTAGATTTCATCATACTAGATACACAATCTTTAACTACCAAATTCAACACCTGTTATATTAGGCATACTATCCCTTGCTACTTCAAATGCACTTATCAATTACAGGATGGATCAATGAAAATGTCCTTTAGAAATATTGAATTCAAGACTAATATTTTCCATGTGAGTAAACAGCCAGATGAACAAACTGATATGCACGAGGTAGATTACACAGAACCATAGTATAGGATTATATAAATCGTGAATTCTTAGAGGATCCATTAGAGAGAACTATTTCATTTAGTAAGGAGAATCTGACTTTTCCAACCCAGATAGTAGAAGTAAAAGCAATTTATGATTGGTTAGAGGTATGCCCTATAATATCTGAGGGGAAATGGGCACCAACTTTTGAACCATTGGGACCAATGTTGAATAAAGTAAAATCCTCTGAGTTGAAAGCTACACAACTTGATAGGAAACCTCTTCCCAGCAATTTAAAGTATGCATTTTTAGGTGGAAATGAAACTACCCATTAGTTATATCCTTTGAATTGACATCTGATCAAGAGTGTAAACTAGTTAAGCTTCTGCAAAGTCATAAAAAAGCTTTAGGTTGGTTAGTAGCAGACTTAACTGGTATTAGTGAACTTCTCTGCACACATTAAATTTATTTAGAAAAGGATGCCAAACCAGTTAGACAACTACAAATGAGGCTCAATCCAAACATGAAAGAAGTAGTAAGAGCTGAAGTATTAAAATTACTTGATGAAGAAATTGTATACCCAATCTCTAATTCTAAATGGGTAAGCCCTACCCAAGCGGTTCTAAAGAAATCGGGCATTACTGAATTTTGGAATAAGAATAATGAGTTGGCTGCAACTCGAATTCAGACTGGTTGAGAGTATGCATTGATTATAGAAAGCTCAATGTTGTAACAAGAAAAGAACATTTCCCTCTTTCGTTTCCGTATCAAGTTTTTGAAAGAGCAGCTGGGCATGCATATCACTGTTTCATAGACGGTTATTCGGGCTATAATCAAATAGATAGTCCTTTAGAGGATCAAGCTAAAACAACATTTACTTGTCCTTTCGACACATTTGTTTTATAAAAGAATGCCCTTTGGTCTTTGTAATGCTCCTGCTACCTTTCAGCGTAGCATGATCAGCATTTTTAGTGAAATGGTAGAAGAAATCTTGGAGGTCTTTATGGACGATTTCTCTATTTACGGTGATTCCTTTGAGTAGTCCCTAAAGAATCTTGGTTTGGTATTAACTCATTGTGTGGAGAAAAATCTAGTGCTTAATTGGGAAAAATGCCCATTTCATGGTGACTAAAGGCATAGTTTTAGGTCACATTGTTTCCAAAGAGGGCATCCAAGTTGATCAAGCTAAGGTAAAATTAATTCAAAAACTTCCCACTCCACAATTTGTTAAGAATATTTGCTCATTCTTAGGACACACTAGATTTTATCGGCGTTTCATTTAATCATTAAGTGAAATTTTAAAACCCTTGTGTCATTTATTAACATAAGAGGCATCTTTTGAATGGACAGCATAATGTCAAGAGGCATGTGGAAAACTAGAAACCTGTTTAACTAGAGCACATATCCTTCAATCTACTAACTGGTCACTTCCTTTCGAACTTATGTGTGATGCAAGTGACTATGCTATTGATGCTGTGTTAGGGCAAAGAAAAGATAAGAAAGCACATGTTATTTATTATGCAAGTAAAATCCTAAATGATGCTCAGTGAAATTACACGACAACTGAAAAAGAGATGTAACAGTTGTCTTTGCACTTAGAAACTTTGCTCTTATCTCATTGATTCAAACAGTTATAGTGTATATAGATCGCTCGGCAATAAAATACCTGTTGACCAAACAAGAAGCAAAACCAAGGTTAATACGTTGAGTTATGTTATTATAAGAGTTTGACCTTGAAATTATTAATAAAAAGGGTGTTGAGAATGTGGTAGCCGATTATTTTTCCCATTTACCAATAGAGCTTACTCGAAGGATGAAATTTAAATAAATGATAGCTTCCTGGATGAACAACTATTCAATGTAGCTAGAAACGGTATCCATACCTCCGTGGTATGCTGACATTGCAAATTATTTGGTAATTGGAAAATTCCAGAAGAATGGAGTCTTAAGGATTGAAGGAAATTTATAAGAAATGTCCAAGTTTTCTTTTGGGATGATCCTTATTTATTTAAATACTACCCCAACTAGGTAATTGAACGTTATGTTCTTGAATGGTAAGTCCAGAGCATAATCAAATTCTGCCATTCCCAAGCTTGTGGTGGCCATTACTCCCCAAATAAAATAGCTTTAAAAATTTTACAATGTGGATTTTATTAGCCCACCTTATTTTAAGGATGTTCATCACTTTTGTACCACGTGTGACAGATGTCAATGTTTAGGGAGCCTAACCTATAGAAACACGATGCCTTTTTCCCTTATTCTAGTTTCAGAAGCATTTGATTGTCGGGGAATAGATTTCATAGGCCCCTTTTTTATGTCCTTTAGGTTTGAATATATTTTAGCCGAGATAGATTATGTTTTAAATGGTTAAAGCAATTGCCACAAGAACTAATGATCATAAAGTTGTGCTAAAATTTCTCCATGAGAATATATTCTCGCACTTCGGTAGCTCTTGCTGAATCCACAGCGTGCTGAGTCCTCAGCGATCACGAACCACGAATCCGAACTCCTTCGGATCAAAAGATGAAAAGCTTGGCTAAGCAATGGAGAGAA
>QLOD02000001.1:28397588-28412800 GCA_003260245.2 Sideroxylon spinosum | reverse complement strand
CATTGATTTTTGCTTAAGGCTCCCTGTGGACACGATCTGGTTCTCACCGGTTATTGTGCTTCAACTGACACCCTGCACTTGGGGTCGAGCCATATTAATACACATTAGACGAGCAAGCAAATACTAGGTATGGGATTTATAGTTTCCTGGGTTTGGTAGGATACTACCTAAGAATTATTCTCGACTTCTCTTGGTTAACCGTTCTTTTGACCAGGCTGATCCGGAAGGGAGTTAAACTTATGTGAGATGAGACCTGTGGGAGGTCATTCTAAGAGATTAAGAAGATATTAACTACAACACTGGTGTTAATCATGCTATAGGGGGGGTATTGGATATTTTGCATACCATAATGTTTTAGGGAAGGTTTGGGATGTTGTTGATGTAGGGTAGAAGGGTGGTTGCTTATGGGTTGAGGCACTTGGAGACCATGAGCAAAACTAATTAGTGATTAGAATTAGCTATAGTGTTTTTTGCATTGAAGAGTTATAGACATTATTTATATAGGGAAAATTTGAGATTTTTTTTTTCTAATTATAAGAGTTTGAAGTATATTTTTACTCAGAAAGATTTGAATTTGCAACAGATGAGATGGATTAAATAAATGGAGAACTATGATTTTGACTTGTAATATCAATCAGTTAAAGCTAATGTGTTTGCAAACGCTCTCATGAAAGAGTTTCATCATTCTTGATTGGTCATTCATCTTAGAGGTATAATGATGTATCATAATTTACATTGACGATTTCATTAGTCTAGTATAAAGAAAGATGTGACAGAGTTTGTGGGTAGATGCCTGACTTGTCAGTAAGTTAAAGTAGCACATCAGTGGCTAGTGAGTTTGTTGTAGCCATTAGCGGTTTTGCCGTGGAAGTGTGAGAATGTCATATGGATTTTGTCTCTAGTTTACCAAATTTAAAGAAAGGTTGTGATGCTATTTGATTGATAATAGACTATTTGACGATGTCAGCTCATTTCTTGTCTATTCAGATAATGAATTCTAGCTTTGTTAGCTCGATTATATATCAGGTAGGTTGTAAGGTTTTATGGAAATCCAATGTCTGTTGTCTCAAACCAAAATCCTTGTTTGGTCTTCAGGTTTTGGTAGAGTCTTCAGGTGTCCATGAGGGTAGAGTTGTGCTCCAATATTGCCTATCATCCTTAGACAAGTAGGCAATCTGAATGTATGATTCAGATTCTGAAGGATGATGAGAGCATTTTCACTAAATTTTCAAGGTAATTGAGAGGATTATTTACCACTTGTGAGTTTGCCTATAACAATAGTTATTAGTCAAGTATTGAGATAGGGCCTTTAAAGCTTTGTGTTGTAGACTATGTAGTTCACCTATTTCTTGAATAGGGTTGGAGAGATAGCAATTGTTGGGCTAGACTTGTTTAGAAGGTCAGGATTATCAGACATAGGTTAGAGACAACATAGAGTTGCCAGAAAAGTTATACGGATCAGAGATATAAGCACTTCATTTTTCCCAAACCCACTAAACAATCTAAAATTCATTTTGACTGTATAGAATCCTTTTGTACATTCAATCATATTTTCAATATTTTTCATATGAGTATTAGACAGTAAAATTGCTCAAAATTATTGTATGTGATCATTTGAAGAAAAATGATGAATACATCCCAGATAGAAGAATATAAATAAAATCTATCTAATAAAATTGGTCATTTGACGTGACATGTGTGTGCGTGTCACAAGCTGAGAGAGTTGTGTGTGCCGGGATGAGGGAGTTGCGCGTGTGTTTACTCTGCATTCAAAATCAGAATGATGCTGTGCAGTGACGCTGTGCGCGAGTGATGCTGTGTGTAGCTAACTTTTTTTTTTTCAGAGCATTCAATTCACTACATTTCAAATTTGAATTATAATTTATACTTAATCAAATTCAAAAAGTGTAAAATTTAAAATGTTTAACAATTACAAAGGATTTCTAAAATTTTTAACAAATTCAAATTTAAGTATTAAACACGTTAAACTTAAAATTGTAAGTTAAAAAAATTCATCTTTTTGGTACAAATATTTGTTGCCAGTTTATAAAAATTTATTAAAATTTATTGCTTAAATAAACATTTAAATTAAAAATATTAAATTTAATTTTTTGTTGTTTTTAATTTTATTGCTAAATCATAAATTTTTGTAAACTGATAACAGAAATATTTAAATTAAAATAATATTTCCTATATATTAAAATTTATTACTTAATTAATTAATGTGTTTAAAACTTAAATTTTAAATACGTACAATTTTATACTCTTTATGTTATTTATATAGCAAGGAAAGTTAAAATTTTAAATTTGAAATATTTTTAACTGTTAAATTTATTCAATGGTCAATATTATTTTTTTTCTCACTCTTTCATCATTTTTCTTTTTGAATACTTCTTATATAAAAGATTTTAAATTAGTATTTTAAAAAATGTGTAGATAACTTAATCTCTTTTGAATACTTTTTAGATTTGTATAGATACTTTAATCTCTTTTTTATTTAAACAGATGGCAAGGGAATGAGGGATTAAATTTTAAAATTTGAAACTCAAACCTTATATGTAAAATTATACAAATTATATTTTTCTCAAATTTAAATAAATAGAGAATTAGTTATTTTTTTAATAAATAGAGAATTAATAACTTTTTTTTTGACATTTGTTTTACATCATCAAAGTTTGCATATATTTTTTGAATACCTTTTATATATGAAAGTTTTTAAATTAATATTTTCAAAAATAAGATATTCTATGAAATAAGGAAGGTACTTAAAGTTACAATTGTCCTACGTAGCTTGAAGTTTCAAATTGTAGTGACGGGTTTATCTAACGTGGCTCGGCCAACAAAGGCAAAAATAATCTTGACCTTTAATTTTGTGAAATTCAAACTTTATTATTTTTTTTACATTTAATTTTTTATATTTATTATTTTTTGATATTTTGTTGTACGTCATTAAAGTTTCGCCACTATTAGATTAGCAACCGTTAATTCACGTCAAACTTAAATTAATAAACACGGATTGACAGTCTCAACTGTCCCAATTTTTTCAGACATTTTTATATTTTTTTCTAATAATATAACTTATTGGTTTGGTAGTTGTATATTTTTAACTGTTTAATTTATTCGATGGTCAAGATGATTTTTTCCACATATATTTTTTAAATTTTAAACTAACATTTTAGAAAATTTGATAATATTTTTAATAAATAATAAAATTGTACACATTTTTATTAACTAACTAGATACTGTCCATGCCTAGAGGCACAAAAATATAATTTAACCTACAAATAACTTAAAATGAAAATTTGTTTCATAAATTCATATGAAAAAACTATAAAAATAACCTGTATTCATCTGTAAATATATTAATCTCTTTTGATTAGTGTTTTTTTTTTTTTTACAGATTATAGTTTTTTATACAAATCTAATAAATAAATTTATATTTAAGTTATTTACAAATCAAATTATATTTTAGGCATGGGTAAAACCTAGTTAGAATACCAAATCAAGTCAAAGATTAACCAAAATTGATAAGATGTCTAGGACATCGTAATGAAGACATCCACATTGAGAAAAGAGCCAATTCTAGAGCTCAGAGGTCAAATTAAAATACAAAAATAGCCTTTTCTAACGCATCGTGAAGGCTGTATTTTTCATATCAAGAAGATCAAGTCAGAAGAATATGAAGAGCTATAGAATCATAAAGGAAATGTTATCAATAATCTACGCTTAGATTGGCATTCGGGTACTTCTAGAGGTCATACAGGGCTACAGACCCTATTTTGCTTATCCTCGCAAAAGTGGAGTGTCCAATATTTCAAATATCAATTAGACCATCAAATCTAGCCAAATTAGTCTCGAGTTGCATGGGGAGGCCAAGGACACATTTCCTGAGATAGTCTAGTACCTGGAACAGATTAGATCAAATTCTGGTATTTGTCTCGAAATTTATCTGCACAAAAAACAAACAACCATATGCTTGAAAGAAGAAAGTTTAGTAGAAAATTGTCCAAGTCCCAAGGCAACCCCAAAATAACCCCAAACTCTTTCAAACGCAACCCCCAACATTAAAGTAATACTTAAGCTTATAACTGCATGATTATGACGTCATAAGTAAATAATTAAGTAAAATATTGTCATAAGTAAATAATTAAGTAAAATATTGAGTCATTACATGCCATGGTTGTGTCATATCAATGTTGATGTGTGCAAGTGTATATATTATTTTTAATTATTTTAAATTAAAAACTTTTTAAATATTCAAGAAACACTTCCATTATTTAAACGTATCTATATGTCATATTTCTTAATTGTCATGTTGGAATGTTATATTAATGTCGGTGTATTCAAGCGTGTCCCCCCCCCTAGTGATAGTACGTTCACACAATTTTATTATTTTTAATTGTTTTTTAAAATCAAACACATTTTGAATGTTAGGAAATTAAATGTTGATTATTTAGGTATCTCAATGTATACTTTTTCATTACGGTGTCCTATTAATGTTTGTATGTCAAAATTATATAATGCCTATATCTCCTTATATTTATAATTTGATTATTTATTTATTTCATGCTAACGTCAAGTTTAAGTAAAAAAATATAAAAAATTACATGTAACATTAACATTATCTATTATGTTTTATTTTTTTAAAAACTTGTTATATAGAAGAAATAGGAGTCCAATAAAATTATATCACTAAATCATATTATATTAGCAAAATATAAATGGAGAAAAATGAGTGACAAATTGCTTTCTAAAAGATAAAATAAAAACTAAGAAAGAATTTTCAGTCGTGTCACAATAGAAAAGCAAATCACTTTTTCAGTGACGACCTAAATAAAATTATAAAAATGATGCAAATTAAAATACATTAAAAAATATAATAAAATATATTTATAATTTTTTATTCATATGATACGTACATTAAATATGAAAAATATAGATTTTAAATTTAAGATTACAGAGAAAAAGAGAGACGTTTTAAAAAAGAGGGGAAAAAAAGGGGGTAGGGTGTATGTATGAGAAGAGGAGAATTTTACCTTTAAAAAAAAAGGGGAAAAAAAAAGAGAAGAGGAGATTTTGGGAATAAAGAGGGGTAAAATTAGAAACTTTCCATTGTGCCACGTAAAATAAAAAGGAAAAATCAACTTTATGATGATTCATATGATATTGTAAAAATAACTCAAAGAAAAATGTATTTAAAAGTGTAATATAAAATATATGTACTAAAAAGGGTAATAAAAAGGCGTATATGATTTTTGGTTCATAAGATATATATATATATATATATATTAAACTTGAAATAGATAGGTTTATACATTTAAGATAAATAATACAGTTTCTTTAGAGATAAGAGAAAGGTGTGTATGCATGAAAAGAGGAGAAAGAATAGCTGTAAAGAGAGAAAAAAAAAAAAAAACACTGCCAATGTTTCAAATTACCGAAACATAAAACTATCTTATTGTTTTAAATTATCAAAATTTTAAAACAAAAGTTAGTATAATGGATAAAAGAAATAACGCATGTGATTTTTTATTTATGAAAAAATTATAATACGGCATATTATTAAGTATTAACATGTATTGTGCATATATCATTATAGAGTTGATATTTTGTTATCAATATGAGATTTGCTATTCTTTTATCAATATGAATGACTGAAACACAGATAAAATTATTTACGCTTGAAATCATAAAAATTTACATGAAATTAGTAAAAATAAAATGAATATACATATGAAATTTAGTAATAAATGAATCTATATAGGAAGGAATTTCAAAAATTAAATTTGAGATAATTTCTTATTTTTTTTTTTGAAAGGTATTTGAGATAATTTAAACTGTAATTGAATTAGTTCAATGACCCTACATTAAACTTTTCGTTTTTTTCATTCTCTCATTTTCTTTTCTCTAATAACCCGTTCTAAAAAAAAAAAAATGAAATGAAAATGACGTGGCCAACATAAGCATGTCAGCCACGTGAAGGGGATGAGATTCTGCCTTGGCCATTAAGTTTGCTTGGCCACAAAGTTATGAAGGAAAAAAAAAAGGAAAAAAAATTGCTGAAGGCTCTTGGAACTTCATTTACTTTTGTTTTCCTTGGCCACCAAGCGTGACATATATATATATATATATATGTGCGATTTGGCTAGGAGAAGCAAACCGAAAAGGGCAAAAAGAGGAAAGAGATGCGGAAGAGATGGAGAGAGAGAAAAGAAAGAGGAGAGAGAAAGAAGTGGGAGAAAGTGAGGACTTAAGTTCAGGAATAACGGGGCTTTGATATTTTCGATGTTATGATTATCGTGGTAGTGTCGGATTGTGGTGATTCGACCTGAGGTGGAAGATATGAAACAACGAAATTTTAAACCTTTGGGGTTTCTTCATAGTTTGTTCTTCTTCTTTTCTTCAGATTTAAGGTAGGGATTTAATACATTTTATTACATATATGATATGTAAAAATATTTTGATAAATTTTCATATTTTTATTTTGCATCAATGTGGTTAAATTTAGACCACACTGTGGAATTCAGTCCAAACCAAATCTGAATGTTCTAGGTGAAATTGAAGTTTGCTAGGATGAATTAAAGTTTGATGAAATTAAAGTTTCTAAAATTACCATTTAGACCTAATAGTTTTATACAAATGTGAATCGATCCCAAAAGTTTTAGAAAATTTTAGTTTGACCCAATAGGTTTGGATAATTTTATAAAGACCACCAAAAGTTTTAAAATTACAATTTTACCCCCAGAGTTGTGGAAAATTACAGTTTGATATTTATAAATAAATATTTTAGTTTAAATCGTGTATTGTTTGTATATTTCTTCTTCGATTTATATTTTTCTTTCATTTTATAGTGCTTCTGTAAACCTTATTTTAATATAACGATAAACTGATTTGTGAATACTTTCTATGTAAATAATACATTGTAATATAACATGTCATCAATTTATGAAAATAAATAAATACATGAAAAATATTTGATTTGAAATGCCTAATTTGAAATGTTTGAGTGATTTATTTTATTAAAGGAAAATGTTTATTGAAATGATAATGTGATATTGATGATTGATTTTAATTAGTTGTTATGTTGAGATGAAAACAACAAAGATAAAAGAAAATGTGAATGATATTGTGGTTGTGGGGTTAACAGATTTTGAAAAAATAGGAAAGGTATAGAGATTACCCTTGGGTTGAAACACCCTAAACCTGTGCAGAGGTTAGTATTCATGCCAGTATGTTAGTAGCCTATAGCAATGATTATTATCTGGCTAAAATTGACCATCAAGTTTAGACTCGCGAACGACGATGTTGTAAAATATCTGCCTTTGATTGTGATGTGATGATAAAAAGATAAATGAAAGATAATAATGGATCACTTTTTAGATTCATGTTGATGTATGTTTTGATGTTGGAATACGTAATGACTTAATTTATATTGATATCAAATTATTACTAATCTAATTTCTATGCGTATGATATATGTTTTTATTATGCATCTTGAGCACAAGTGGATTAGCGTTCATATCTCTCGATATTCTTTTATAGGTCATGAATCTAAGACCTAAGTGGGCCATTGTTGGATTTACTTTTGTAGCGTCGTAATATTATTCAGGATGTAATATTATTAATTGCGAGATTTACTTGATATGGTTGTAAAGGCCTTAAGGCCTAGATCTCTATTATGTACTTGGTTATACCAAGACGTAGTTGTTACTAATTACTTTTAGTTTGTTAATAAAATTATTGTTATATATTACGGATGTTTGCTCCTACTTGTCGTTGCTCAATTACCTCACTCTTAGTTTGTAAAAATCAGATTTGAGTGTGATGAGTGAAAAAAATCAAGACAAACTTCCCCCAAGTGCAAAGTGTGGTTATAGCACAAAATACTGGTGAATACCAGGTCAATTTCCATAGGAACCTAAGGAGCAAATGAGTGGTTGATTCTAATGGTTTAAAATGGAAAAAACATGGCTCACATGAATTTCAAAACAAAATGAAAATCTGATTTGCTAACGTTGATGGTTTTGGAAATATGAGTTAAATTTAACTAAAATTTGATATTAAAAAGTTAGGTAAGACAAGTTTAGTTTCAATCCGAATCATCTCAGATGCCTAGAGTTTGAGAATAACCAATTCAAATTGTTCTAATTTTTGAAAGAAAATTAAGTTTAATTGAAACAAGCCATGGATCAAACAATTGATTTGCATAATCTACCTTTAGAACAATATAAATTCTAAGTCTAGCAACCTACAGATTTTTCATGAGAGTTCAAAGTTAAGCAATTCATATAAACTACTCAATAAAATATACAAATTATTGTCAATCGGAACTTGAATCAATGATTCCTAAAGCAATCAGAAACAAATTGCATTGGCAATTGGAGAACTCAGATTATATACATGAAGTGCAGCATCTTAAGATTCATCGGCAAGGACACTGTCCTTGCTTTGGTCCAAGGAAATTTCAGCTACTCATGTTTAGTAAACTAAAAATAGAAATGGAAGATGAATTGCAGAACATTAACTTCTGAAATGAAAATCTAAAAATTAAAATTGCTTGTAAACTCAAATCCAATTATAGCTGTTAGAAAAATGGAGTTCAGAAATTAAGCACAGAAAACCCAAATTAAAAACTAGAAAAAAGGACCTCTCGTTATCTCTCTATCACAAACTCTCTCTTCTACCAAAACTAAAAACTCTGTCCACCGCTAGCTCTCTAGCCCTATCATCCCAAAAGCATCACCCTCGGGTCCATGTGTGTATCCCGTCATCTCCGCTCCATATCTTCTCTCTCTCCTTCTCGACGCTTCCTTTTCTGTTATAGCAAATCCCCCTCTCTAATGAAAACTTTGCACTTTTTTGATTTCAAAAGAAATCTCATCACACATAGTCAGTTGAGGACACCTAGAAGTCGTTACTGAAAAAGAACCAATCATTTGAATGCTTTAAAACTATATTGGAATATGCATTTCTCTTCAGAATTTTGATTTACTCTTCAAGAGTATTTGAATGAGCCATCTTTATATTCGAATGCACTTTCCTTCTTCCAGAACTCCTAGAATGACGATTTTGAATCAATTGGAATTGATCAACTGCTGTATGCTCTTCGATGTATTCATTATTTCTTTTTGTCTCTTAATGCAGCTTAAATTGCTTTCATTTGTGCATAATAATCAACACATATTCCAAATTGGAGTAATGAGAATGAGTTCTGCATAAAACACAAGTTTACATCATTCATATGCTATAAAAAGTTATAATTACATAGAAAAATATGTAACAATTTAAGTCCAATCACACACCCCCCAACTTCAACATTACTAGTATCTAGTAATGCCTCAAGTAAAGTATGCAAGAGAGCTATTTTATTCAAGATCAGAAAAAAAAAATAAAAAAACAAATCCACTTTCGTAAGAAGTCACGACTATACTTAGCTCGTATAGTAAGCCTTTTCAACCCTTAGGTTCCCCCCTAGTGGACGAGTGTAGTCTCGTGAGGGTTTGCAGTGATGATACCCACAAACATCAATTATTGTTTCAAACGAATGATAAATCGTAGTCTTAGAATGTTAGTCAATACCATAAGCCAAGAAATTTAAGATTTAAGTTTAAAATCAAAAATTTTATATGATATGTGAAACTTGCTAAGCATCTAAATTAAATGTAAAAGTTTAGCTCATGAAATTGTTGATTCAACATAAACCTCTAAAGTCTGCTCTATTCTGAACTTTGCACCATACTACTTCCCAAAGTTTTAACTTCAATTCCCACCTTGAATATCGCTCACAATCAAAATAAAATACACAAGGTTTCTCTCAAGATGCCCCTTTGTATGAGTAAATGTAAATCAAATTCTAGAAGGTAGCATCAATAAGTCAAGAACGATCATTCAAGAAAGAAAAGAACTTGACATCATTCCATGAAAGAATGATGTAAAAGGAATGATTACTAAACTTCACTGAGCCTCTTGACATTTAAAACTCTACAACTGTTCATTAACCCACCTGAATCAATTAGGACTTTTTCTAGTTTGTAATGGGGGTCATGGATAAAATGTGGTTTTCCAAAGAAAATGATAAAGAATTCAAACATCTTTTTGAAAAGCACTTGATATTGATGTTCTAACTTCCCACTTCTTTTTCCTAGATTATATCAATTTATTTCTTTAAAATGTGAAAAATAACAATTGGATATAAGAAAGTTTTTTTTTTTTTTTTTTGAAATTCTAATATATTTTTTTCTTTTTGAATTCTTCTATTCCTTCAGTTTCCTTCTCAAATATTCACACTTCTTTTTCTCAACCTCTTTTTTTTTGAACACCTCATTCTCCTTAGCTTCTTTATATTATGTCACCAATGCATTCCAAAAAGATATAAAAATAATGAGGGCTTGACAGCATTCATTAAAAGGTTAAGGAATTATGTGGTGAAAAGAAAGAAGTATGAATGCTCACATAAGGCTGAAACTTGGTTACTAAGGTAATGTTCATGAACAATGAGACTTTAAAGGCTTAATTTAAGAAAAGATGGCCTAATATCATTTTTCAGGTCTCTTTCAAAACAATCATAAAGTATAAATATCAAAATTCTAGCTAGGTTCTTCCTCACTCTAAACATCCAAAGCAAAGTTATGTTATTGGAGTTATTGAATAAAAATAAGAGAAAATGATGTCAAACCTATAAAGGTTTCAGAGTGAATGTAATCCTCTCATGAACAAAGCTAGAAGGCTCAAAATTTATCTTAGGGTCAAGTCTCCACTATAGCTGGGAAGTAGTAAAATACATCATTCATTCAAGAGTTTCGTTCATGAGTGTCTCGGTTGGATAAACAATTCAAAAACCAAATCTGTTCAAAAATCAATTTAGCAATTAATCCATGCAACTAAACATGTCAACAAATTTCAAATTTTAAAACTTGAAATTTAATTTTTAGCAATTGGCACCAACAAAATCCCAGACTATAAATCTACATTCATTCAAAACATAAGGTTTAATTTCTAAAAGAAAGAAAACCAGCGGTAAACATTTGTTCAACCAAAAGTTCCAACAAAACATCATTAATTTCTGGCCAATTTCCTCCAAAAAATTCCAGCAAAGTCAATCCCAAGTTAAACAGTCAACAAAACAAACTATTCAACCCTAAATTTAACAAAACATGGCTCAAGACCTTTCTAAGAACCCATACACTAATTCTAATCTATGACCCAAAACAAAACACAGTCTTGATCACATGGTTTCTCAATCCTGTCGATGATCCTGAGTAGCTTAAAATTCTTTTAGGGAAACAGGTTCATATAATCCCTCAAACATCTCTATTACTTTCTCATGATTCTCCTCCTGTCGATCTTTCAATTTCTTTATCTCAGCAATTAACTCAATCTGTTTCTCTTGAACATCCTTTACAATTTCATACAAGTTGTGCATAGTAATTGTTTCAGCCCTTTCTTTCCCCGCTGGTTGCTCCATCACAACCCTTCTTCATAGCTGTCCTTGACTTTTTTTACAGAGGTCTTTGCAATTCTTGGCACAGGTTTGACAATCTCCATTCCAGCCCTTCCTCTGACTCCATGATTCTGCACAATCTTAGTTATTAACCCCTTAAATGGTAAACCTGAGTTTACTTTAGGTTTTTTCACAACTGATGACATGGTTTCCCAAATGTGCTTAGTTAGATCAATAGGGATGTCTAGGAGCAATTTTCCTATGAATTCAACTTGGGGAACTGTTACTGATGAAACATAGGCATGGGGAAGAAATTTTGAATAGACCAACATATGCAAAACATTGCATTTGGGAGTAAGGTTAGCTTTAGACATTCGAGTTCTTTCCCATTAAGCTTGAGGATTTTTTGTCAATAATCTGGCCAAATTCTCCTTGCTTAATTGCTCTTTCCACAATTCTTGCTGCTATGCAGTTGCAGCAGGAATATTTTCTATTGGTAATGTGCCAACCCTAGCAATCAACTCAGGGGTCAATACTATGGTTGTCTTTCTTACTTCAGTCGGATCTCACCCTCCCCATGCTCTGGTATAACAGCATTGGAGTAAAATTCCTTAACCAGTGGCACAATAGCTCTCTGACTGGTACTCACCCACTCGAGCCATCCTCGGCTCACAATCATCTCCATCAATTCATAGGGCTGGTCTGCGTAATCATCTAAATTAATACCCCTTTCATAGAGGACTGTTCTTTTAGCATAACCCTTAGAATACCTCAGCTTAGATTTCACTTTTGCAAAACAAGGATTCGAATATCGTTGTTTAGGGATGGGTTCATTGGGAGTTTCTGATTTCGACACAGAGGTATTATCAGGGTTTTCACCAATTTCTTGTTTATGCTTAGAAGGTACTTGAGTTTCAATACCAGGTGAAGGGGGTAGGCTCATATAATGGTATCTCTATGGGTTCAGAGCTTTCAGGGATAGACCTCATACCTTTGGATTGCTCCTTCAACCGAATGCTCGTTCTTCTTGGGCCAACCATTGTCATCTTCCTTTTCGGAGGTATGATTTCTCTATACGAAATACCAATCACCCACAAACCTTAGCTTCCAGATTTTCTAGGTTCAGAAAGTTTAATGACTATTGGATTGCTTCAAATCTGAGTGAATGGAGGAAAATAGTGGAATATGTATAAGTTATGCACTATTGAACCATTTGGTTGAGGGTTTAGAGTATTCAAATGAAAGAAGTATCTGCTGGGTCACTCAGTATTTATAGCTCGGGTCAGAGCATATTCCAATTACCCAAACCCGCATTCGAATACCATCCTCTAGAACCTAGAACTCCAGTATCTATAGATCAGAATCTGTGATAGGTCTGGAAAAAATACTCAAGCCATGCTTTATTATTATTATTATTATATGTTGACTCTAATTATTATTACCAATTTGCAAGCTCAAAGGGACAAAACTTTAGATCCAACTTCAAACAATGTTAAGCATATAATTCGACTTCATTCAGCAAATTTCAAGCAAGACATAGTAACCAAATTATCTAATAAGCTCAGATTATATCCATTCCCCTAACTAAAAATCAACATTGTCCTCAATGTAAGACTAAGGCAAGAAGTGAAGATCTAAGAGAAAAAGTATACCTAATAGGCTTAATGAGTCATTTTTGATTTGACACATATGAGCTGAAAACCTAGAGTATTTCCAATGCAACTCCTCCCAACTTATTCACAGCAGCATACTCAAAGGGAAAAAAAAATGTGAAGGCTTGGGAACCTTACCATTGTGGCTACAATTTTGAACAAAGATGCTCACACTAGATTTTATTCAAGTTACATTAATGATCAGAAAAAAAAAAAATCTTCATTACCTAAGTGGGCACTGTTTGCTTGAATGAATGCTAAAACTAAAATATTAGAACTTACAAACAGATTTTTTTTTTTAATTTACAAAAATTAGAAAACAAAAGAAAAGAATTTAAAGAACTTAAGAAAAACTATCCTATTATGGTACATGCAGCAGAAGTTTTCTACATTTCTTTAGCCATAATCAGGGGGATTCTCAAGATCCCTACTCTCAATTTCAGCCACCAAATTCTCATGATATTCCTTAAGTCTTTGCCCATTCACTCGGAACATATTCCTTGAGGTAGGATTTTCTATATCAACGGCCCCCAATTTTAGTTATGTTCTTAATCACATAAGGACCACTCCACCTAGACCTCAACTTACCTAGAAACAAATGTAGCCTAAAGTCATACAAAAAGACTTTTTGTCCCACAAACAAGTCTCTCTTCTTGATGTGTGCATCATGCCACTTCTTGACTCTATCCTTAGAGATTTTGGCATTCTCATAGGCATCATTCCTGATTTCCTCTAGCTCACTAAGTCGCAATTTCTTTGGAGGCTTGACTCATAATGTTCTCATTGAAGTGCTTCATTGCCCAATAGGCCTTATGCTCCAATTCCACGGGTAGATGACAAGCTTTTCCATACACCATCCTATAAGGAGACATGCCTAAGATGGTCTTATATGCACTCCTATAGGCCCAAAGTGCATCCACTAACTTCAAAGACCAATCTTTTCTATTTGGATTCACAGTCTTTTCAATGACCCTCTTAATTTCCCTATTGGCAAGCTCGGCTTGTCCACTAGTTTGGGGTGATAAGATGTTCCTACTTTGTGCACTACCGTATATTTCTTCATCAAAAGCCCCACATGCCTATTACAAAAATGTGTCCCTCTATCACTTATCATAGCTTTAGGCTTTCCAAACCGAGAGAACACATTATCTTTCAAAAACTTGATCATTACCATGTGGACATTGCTCTTAGTTAGGACAGCCTCTACCCACTTTGAAACATAATCAACAGCCACTAAGATGTATTCATGACCAAATGAATTCACAAATGGACCCATAAAGTCCATCCCCCAACAATCAAAGATGTCAAGCACATAAATGGGGTGAAGTGGCATCATGTTCCTCCTAGTAAGGCTACCAAGCCTCTGACATATATCACATGCAACACAAAATACATGCACATCTCAAAAATGGTGGGCCGATATAGTCCACATTGTAGAATCTTGGCCACTGTCTTCCTAGAAGAAAAATGACCTCCACAGGCTAGAGTGTGACATAATTCAGTGACACTATGGTACTCACTCTCAGGATTGCATCTCCTAATAACTTGGTCTGTACAATATTTGAATAATTATGGATCATCCCAAAAGAAATGCCTCACATTCCTAAAGAATTTTTGCGTATCCAACTTAGTTCAGTGGGTGGGTATCACACCTGTAGCCAAGTAATAAGCTATATCTGCAAAACAAGGTATCTCGATGAGTCTACATGAAATAATTGTTCATCAGGGAAGGTCTCATTTTTGGGATGATCAAATGAAGTTAATGTTGGGGAATGCAGAAAACCCCAAGATCACGGTTATAGTGTATATAATTAATACAAAAATTCTTTTACCGTTCTATACTACGAGAACAAGATCATAACTTTGAGATCTCTTTGGTTTGATCTCGACAAATCCAATGGACAAAACTTTTGTTGACTTCAATTCGACTGCTCGATCTCAACTTTCAGCCTTTTGCCGTATTCCCGAAAATATCTTCCTTCTCTCTCATAAGATGGTGGGATCTCTTGGCAGTCTCTCTAGGGTTTCTTATTTTTCTCCTCCGAAAACGTTAACCCTAGCTGCCACAAGAGAGGGTATTTTATAGGGCTACAACAGGGACCAATAGGCAAATAAGAGAA
>QLOD02000001.1:28321565-28332130 GCA_003260245.2 Sideroxylon spinosum | reverse complement strand
TAAAACATTCATCCACAAGAAAGAAGGCAATACTCATTGTGTACGTAGACGATATCATTCTAACAGGAGACCATGAAGAAGAGATACTCAAACTCAAAAAGTTTCTTAGCCAAAGAATTTGAGATAAAAGATTTGGAAAATCTAAAGTATTTTCTTGGCATGGAAGTAGCATGTTCGAAGAAAGGTTTTTCAGTCTCTCAGCTAAGTATGTGTTAGATCTCTTAAAATAGACAGGGATGCTTGGATGCAAGCCAATTGACACTCTTTTGGACTCTACAATAAAGCTGGGAAGTACGAGTGATGATGCACCAGTTTACAAAGGGAGATATTAAAGACTTGTTGGAAAACTTATTTACGTTGCACACACTAGACTTGATATTAGTTTTGGCTATAAGTGTAGTGAGTCAATTCATGAATACTCCAACAGAAGAACATATGGAGGTTCTATACAAGATTCTGAGATATTTAAAGATAACACCTGGTCAAGGATTGTTCTTCAAAAAGACATCAAATAAGAAAATCGAAATATTCACTAGTGCAGATTGGGCTACATCCATAACTGACAGACGGATCAACCTCAGGAACTGCACTTATATTTGGGAAAATTTGGTTACTTGGCATAGCAAAAAAATAATCAGTGGTGTCTAGAAGTAGTGTAGAAGTAGAATTCAGAGCTCTTGCACATTGTATTTGTGAGGGGATTTGGTTAAAAAGGGTACTCTGTGAACTAAGAATTCTAGTTACAGAACCCATGAAAACATTCTGTGATAATCACTCTACCATTATTGCATGGACCAAGAACCCTATTCATCATGATAGGACATTGCATGTCGAGATTGATAGACACTTTGTCAAGGAAAAGTTAGAGATTGGCATAATATCACTTTTTGTATATTCCAACTACTTGACAGATTGCTGACATTTGTATTAAGGCTGTAACGAGTAAAATATTTTAAGATCTTAATTCCAAACTAGGCTTATAGAACATCTATGTTAAAGGAGCCCAACAATATATAAGAGGAGGGACATCAATCTCAAAACATAAGTGTTAAGATGAAGAACGTCCATCTCTTATATGGGGGGTGACTTTTATCACGGGCCGATATGAGACAACATTTAACACTCTATGTCCTACCTTGAGGGGGAGTGTGGTATTATATGATTTGTTTCCTAATTTCTAAGAATCTCCAGTTGTAAATTAGTGTTGATTTGTTTCCTAATGTGCAGCGATATTGGTATTATTCTACCAAATCCCTTAATTTGGTATTTTCAAATTTTAGCTTTGATAGGATAATTAATAGCTCCTTGGTTATAGGAAGTGATTGCCTCCTTCATCTGTATATATATCTGTACATTTCATTCAGAAAATATAGGAGACTTCTACAACTTTGTTTGTCGATGTGGTGAGATAACATAGGGAGAATCGGGCGAAATGATATGACTAGGAACTGCATTGAATTTTTAAGTTTCTTATTTACAAGAAGAGAGAAGAAAGAGAAAGAAGAGGGTAAGAAACAATTACACCCCGGTTGGTTGCCCACAGGGGGTGGGGGTGGGGTTTAAGTGTTGCTTCGAAGTCTCTTCATCGTTGGAGAAAGCCTATAGAATTTATTATTTTGTATTAATTTTGTTTTTATCTACTTGTTGGCCTCATTTCAAGTGATTTGTAAAGGTTTGTTAACTGCGGAGTCCACCTAAACCAAGGATACATCTTAAGCTGCATTAATATATCCGTTTGGAGCTTTATTGGGAATTGTGCACAATTGCTCTACACTAAGTTGCAAATTGATTTGGAATCATTGTCAATAAGGTGGTTGTCATGTAAGAATATGTTTTCGAGGCTTCGTTTGGCTCAGTGAAATTTGCTAAAAATCGCTGAAAACTTCTGAAAATTCTAAAATTTTTTGTTACACTTTTACACTTTTTTACCTTCTCAAACTTAAAAAAAGTTCAATATCTTTTAAAAAAAAATTATGTAAGTAGAATTCCGTTAATTTAACGTGGACTACTAAGCTGTCGAATGACACCTGCTTTGTTGTTTTTTGTATATTTTTTGTATACCGTCTTGATCGAAAATATTAAACTGTTTCGACGGTCATACATCGGCCAAACTCGTCCTGACGTGAATGGGGAATCGTTCCAACGGTTTTCCCGCTGTTCCATACTGTCCAAATAGAAGGGATCGAACAGTCCCAATGGCCTACAGGGAAATTGGGGATTTGATGCATAATTTCAGTCGAACCCATGAATGGCGAGCAAAGAACCAAAATATGATCGATTTCTCAATACACGGTCACCAAAAATAGTTGTAAAATAGCCTTAAAACATATTCTCAACCATTTACGACGAATTTAGAAAGAGGGAGAAAAGGCTCTACACCCGTGGATCCACCATAGCCATAAGAGTTTCAAACGAAGGGAAATTAAAAAAGAAAACGTAATTGAAAGGAGAGAAGAAGAAATACCTTCCGATTTGAACATGAGAAGAATGAACGGTAGAGTGAGTGTGTCCGATCTTGGGTCTTTGTTGGAGAAAATATCGTCTCACAAGTATATTCTCCTTCAAGCCATCCCAATGAGTTCCAAGCGGTCGGGACGGTTGTAGCACTGTTCTTTTTCAAAATTTGTGGTTTGGGTCATACACACCCAATGCCAAAAAGTTACCCAAATCACATTTTTTCGTTGTTTTTCGTTACACCAAATGGACCCTGAGTCTGTTTTTTATTGATTCAAGAGTTGAATCTTTGGCAAACAATAGTTTAATCCTAAATCAATCCTTCATCATTGTCTAATGAGTATGTGCCAAGCAGAAAAAGGATTCTTTTACCTCTGCATTTTGAAGTCAGGAATGAAACAATTTTCTATCTCTTCTCGCTTAAATATAGAAAGTAATTATCAGTTAACATCCTGTTCCTAAGGGAACCAAAGCAAATTTCACAAGCACATCTGATCTGACTATTCATTACATTTCTGAATTTTCATTTAAAAGATTGCAGGGAATGAAAAAGCTCTATTATCCTGTTTGTGCATATTTTCTTGACCAAGCCATCTCATTCACATACAATAGTTTTTCAAGCTTTTTATTGTGTTTATTAGTTACAGCTTTTTCCTGTATTTTTTATGCTTGTACAATTTATTGCTTTGTAATACAGAGAAGTTGAATTTGAATAGTGCAACTGAATATAAATATTTGAGGCATAGCGACTGCTATTCAATTTCTGGGGTTGATGATGCTGAACAGTTTCACATTCTAATGGTATTATATTCCTCTTCTTTACATGAGCTAAGTTGCAATTATCAATGCTTCTTAGAGTGTTATTTTCCATTTCCCCTCAGTTTATCAATTGGGTTTGATTTGCATAAGAACATGATTCTGGCTGTTTTCATTCTCCAGGAGGCTCTGGATATTGTTCATGTTAGCAAAGAGGATCAAGAAAGTGTATTTGCAATGCTTGCTGCAGTGTTGTGGTTGGGAAATGTCTCCTTTACAGTGATTGATAATGAAAACCATGTTGAGCCTGTGGCAGATGAAGGTAACAATGTTCTGAAGGGTCAACTCCAACAGCTGCATGGTTGTATGTCCATTTTATTTATTTGGCTGATAGCCAGTTCACTGGATATAGGTAGCAACATTACCGAATTGCCAGACAAAAAATTGTCAGTGAAATGTTTCTTCTCACTGATCAGATTGAAATTAATGAACAGTTCTTTTTATTGCAGTTTGAACATGGTAATCCTTTAGGGGTGGCAATCGTGTATTGTTGTGTTCAGATTCATAATTCGTGTCTATTCATGTCGGTTTGTGGCTATGCTTAAATATCATAATTAGTTTATTTCAAAATTAGATCAAATTGTGTCAATTTCGAGTTAACGTATTAGTTTTGTGTGTGTTTTCTCCAATAATTTTGTATTCATGTTGATGTTGGTTGGGTCGTATTTTCGTGTCGGGTCTAATATTCCATCCTAATCCTTGTTGTATAGAAGTGGTTTTGAAGCTCCTTCAAAAATAATTCCATTGCTGATGGTGCTTCATGAATGTCATTAGCTGTCTTATAGTAAAATCTAGGTTCCATCCTGCTCTTATTTATTGTTTGAAACTTGAACATTATTGGTTTGAATACCTGAATTTATTTTTGAAAGAAACAAGTTAAATAAGATTTTGATAATAGGATGAGGAACTCTTTGATGATTTGAGAGAGAGGAAAAGATATAGAATGATTTTTTTTTTTTGGTATTAGCTCATACCTACATAGGTTTACACAAGTTCCTTTTACAGTAGAGAATACAAGCATAAAATTAGGAAGTAAATTATAATACCTAGCTGGCCTAATTAGTTCCCTAAATTAGTTTTCTAATATTCCATTTACAACAAATATTTCCAGTTACCAAATCCCTTAATATTTGGTAATATTATTACCAAATGTTTCATTTTCAACACTCTCTCTCAAGCTGGTTTGAAGATATCTTCCATGATCAGCTTGCCAATTAGTTTATCAAAATGTCTTATAGGAAGTCCCTTTGTAAGTACACCGACAACGTGCTCGGTGGTAGGAATGTACGGCGTACAGATCAATCTGGTTTTGAGTTTTTCCTTGATGAAGTGTTTATCTACCTTCACATGCTTTGTTCTATCATTAAGTACTGGATTGTGAGTAATTAAGATAGTAGCTTTATTGTCACAATACATTTTCATAGGCAACAGAGTAGGGGTCTTCAGCTCTTCCAATAGTATCTTAATCCCACAACACTTCGCAAATTCCATGAGCAACTAACTTAAATTTGGCTCTTGTGCTGCTTCTAGCTATTACATTCTGCTTTTTATTCTGCCCAGTGACAAAGTTCCCACCAACAAATGTGCAGTAGCTAGAAGTTGATCGTCTATCAATAGCACTTCCAGCCCAATCCGCATCAATATAGGCTTCAACTTGCACATGTCCACAGTTTTTGAATAGCAGGCCTTTTCTTGGGGTCCCCTTTAGGTATATGAAAATTCTATAGATTGCATCAAAATGTCTTTGTCCAGGTGCACGCATGAACTAGCTTACTCTACTAACTACAAATGTTATATCTGGATCTGGATCTGTATGTGACAAGTAGATCAGTCTTCCAACAAGTCTCTATACTGATCTCTCTCTTGAACGTCTTCATCTTTAGAAGGTTGAAGCTTAAGATTAGCCTTAATGAGTGTCTTGGCTGGTTTACATCTGGTAGACTTGTCTCATCAAGTAAATCAAAAACTTATTTACGTTGATTTAAAAATATACCTTCTTTGGATCTAACAAACTATTCTGAGAAAGTATTTTAATGCATCCAAATCCTTGATCTCAAGGTTATTAGCAGGTCCCCTTTCAATCTCTCAAATTCTTCATTGTCATTACCTATCAAGACTATATCATCCACATAGACAATTAATATTGCAATCGTGTCTTCTTTGTTTTGTTTGTATAACAACGTATTGTTAGCTTGGCTCTGATCGTAGCCACAACTTTTCAGAGCTCCTCCAAATCTCTCTAACCAAGCTCTAGGGGACTGTTTGAGATTATATAAGACTTTTTCAGTCTACAAGCTTTGTTGAGTCCCAATTTTCCCCCAAATCCAGGTTGGAGGCATGTAAAGACCTCCTCCTTAGGCTCTCCGAAAGTATTTTTTTACATCTAGCTGGTGTAATGGCCAGTCAAAATTTACCACCGAAGATAACAAGATTCTATTTAAATTTATTTTGGCCATATAAGCAAAGGTTTGCTGATAATTAATCCCACATGTCTGCGTAAACCCTTTCGCTACTAGTCTTGTCTTGAACCTCTTTATGCTACCATTAGCTTTACATTTCGCAATGAAGTCCCCACTTGTAACCTATTATTCTTTCTTCCTTTGGCAAATCAATTACCATTTTTTAAGAGCATTTATCTCTTTCTTCATTGATAATTTCCAATTCGGATCATCAAGAGTTTCCTAAATGTTTCTTGGGACGAACAAATGTGAGATTTTTGAGATAAGACCCGTGTAAGTATGAGAAAGTTTTTCATAAGAAAGCTGTTTGGCAATGGAATGTTTGGTAAAAGTTTGGGTTCCTTTCTTAATAACTATAGGAATATCAAGATTCAATGGTTCTTGGCTAGAAGAAGTAATAAGAATTGAGAGTGGGTTAGGGACAGAATTACCTGTGATATCCAGGGGTCCAGTTCATGAGAATCGTGATTGATCACTTCCAAGGGGAATATGCTGACTTTGACTTTTTTGATGAGATTTTTTCGGAGCACAAGCTAGAGGTTCAGTATTGGGTTTTCTTAGATCCAATTGTAGTCATTCTCCCTCCGTTTCAGATACAATAATATTTGGCACCATATGACTAGGATTCCCTTCATTGTTTTCATTGGTTTTATCACATTGTTCGTGACTTTGAATTTCGAGAATAGTAGTAGGATGAGGCAAACTACTCAAAATCATATTTTGTAAAGGAGTTAGAGATAAATCCCAAAAATTTTCTTTCTCCTCATTCTCCTGCCGAAGAGAATTTTTGGTATAGTAGGATTTATCTTTAGATAAAGAAAAATCCATACTGAAATGAATTTTTCTTGTTTTGGGATTATAGTACTTATATCTTTTTTTGTTATTGTAAACTGGAGAAGATTTATTGAAAGACTTGATACACCCAAATGAGTTGTCATTACTTGATAGTTATGCACACTCAATATATATATACAATAAATATTGTACAAGGAACCTTGACTAGGTGCATAAATACTAGATATACTAGGTACATGAATTAACATACATCAACACTCTCCCTCTAGTTAGAGCATATATGTTATATGTTCCAAGATTATTACAAACAAATCTTACTAGGTACATGAATTAACATACATCAACACTCTCCCTCCAGTTAGAGCATATATGTTATATGTTCCAAGATTATTACAAACAAATCTTACTCTGAATCCCCCAAAAGCTTTGGCAAACAAATCAGCAAACTGATCTTTAGCTTCACATGACTAGTTTTGATCATATTCAGTAGAATCTTTTCTATGACAAAATGGCAATTGACTTCTATATGTTTAGTCCTCTCATAGGGATACAGGATTAGAGGTAATATGAATCGCAGCCTGATTATCACATTGTAACTCCATAGGCTGTAAGCGACAAACTCGCAATTCTTTTAATATGTTTTGTATCTAGATCAACTCACAAGATGTGTGTCTCATGGCTGGCTCTATACTTTGACTCAGCACTTGACCGTGCTACTACGGTTTATTTTTTACTCTTCTAGGATACCAGATTTCTTCCAACAAAGATATGATACCTAGTAGTTGATCGTCTATCTGATGGTGACCTAACACAGTCTCTATCAGTGTATTCATGAACTGAAGTGTGTCTATTGTATTTGTACACTAAGCCATTACCTGGTGCACCTTTCAGGTATCTCAAAATTTGAACAACTGCATCCCAATGACTACTTTGAGGTGATTCTAGAAACTTACTGATCACACCTGTGGCAAAGGATATATCAGGTTTGGTTGCTGTCAAGTAGTTTAGCTTCCCAACTAATCTTCCATACTGATTAGGATCATGCAATAACTCTCCTTGATTAACAAGCAACTTCGTATTTGGGTCCACTAGAGTATCCACAAGTTTAGAACTTAAAATACCTGTTGCGGTTAACAAATCAAAAACATATTTTCTTTGAGATAGAGAAATACTTATACGTGACCAAGTAATTCCCAAGAAATATTTCAATGGTCCTAATTTCTTGGTGCTAAATTTACTTTGAAGGAACATCTTCAGATTAGCAATACGCTGTGAATCATCACCTGTGCTAGCAATGTCATCTATGTACACAAGAAGTCAAATTTGTCCTTTAGAATAATGACGATGAAAGATTGAATGATTAACTCCACACCGACCTAGGCTAAATTCAGCCACAACAGTGCTGAATCGGTAAAACCATGTCCGAGGAGACTTTCAAGCCATATAATGATTTCTTCAGTTTGCAAATCAATCCAGACTCCCCTTGAGCAACAAATCCAGGAGGTTGCTCTATGTATATTTTCTCAGCAAGATCGCCATACAAAAATGCATTTTTTACATCACATTGGTGTAAAGACCAATGATAGACTGTAGCTAGAGACTAATGGAGGTATAGCAACAGCAGAAAGGTTTTAGAGAAGTGCAAACTATAAATTTAAGTATACTCCTTTGCGACCAAGCGCTCCTTTAACTTGTCCTTATTACTATCAGGATGAACCTTGATAGTATATACCTAACGATAACCAACCACAGACTTATCAAGAGACAGAGAAACAAGTTCCCAAGTATTATTAATTCGAAGAGTAGACATCTCATCTTCCATAAAATAATACCACCCAAAGTGAGAAAATGCTTCAGACACAGTTTTAGGAATAAAAACAGAGTTTAAAGATGTAAAGATGAACGATAGGAGGGTGATAATGTATCGTAAGACACAAAATGAGAAACAGGATGAGAAGTGCAAGGGCGTATAGCCCTTTGAAAAGCACTAGAAACATTTAAATCACTTACAGAAAGTGGAGGCATCGGAGAAGTAGATGGCGGTGCACTAGAAGTAGGAGGTGGAGTCACTTCTTGACGCCGAGTGTAGACTTGCAAGTCAGAACGAGACAAACGGTTGGATGATCTTAGAGGAGTATGGTGACTAGTCGTAGCTGGAATAATTGGGAAAGGAAGACTCTCATCAAGGATAGATTGAGGCTGAGATTGAGAGAAAAATAGGATAGACTCAAAGAAAGTGACATCTACACAAATGAATAATCGGCTAAGGGAACTATAACAATGGAACTCCTTTTGTAACATAAAATGACCCAAAAAGATGCCTTTATGAGCACGGGCTCCCAATTTATTGATCCCAAGTGCAAGCTGTTGGACAAATGAAATGCACCCAAAAATCCAAGATGGAAGAGAAAACAAAGGTTTTGTAGGGAATAATATAGAATGAGGGGTGAATCCTTTGAGAATAGAAGAGAGCATGCGATTGATTAAATAACATACAGTTAAAATAGCATCACTCCAAGATATTTTAAGAACATTCATTTGAAAAGTAGACACCAAGTTGTATCAATAAGATGCAAATTTTTTCGTTCAATAATCCCATTTTGTTGTGGTGTACGGGAATAGGAAGACTGATGGAGCATACTAGAAGAGATCATGAAATCAACAAAAAGTTTAGAAAAGTATTCTTTTACATTATCATTACGAAGAACTCTGTCTATGTTGAGGTATTTTTGATATAGGCAGTCTCAAGTCTGAACAAAGGAGGAGGATTATGCGTTAGGTTGCCGATAGCCAGCACAATACTTAGTCAGATTTAATGATGGATTTGAGACTCAATGAAATTTCATGGGGGCATCTGCTGCTTAATGACGCGCTGTATGGTTCAAGTATCGTGATAAATGAGCGAGGACCGTTGCATCGGTGCTCGGGTGCAGTGTTTAATAGGCAAAGGTTCTCACACTTTTTTGGATGAGTGGGGGGGTAAGGAAGATAGTCCAAAATAGAAAGCTGAGATTAGGTACTTGGAACATTGAGATCCTAACTAGAAAACTTATGGAAGTGGTGGATACAATGGAAAATAGACGTATCGTAATTGTTTGTTTACAAGAGACAAAGTGGGTGGGACAGAAAGCTAAAGAGATTGGGAGGACTGAGTATAAGTTCTGGTATATGGGACTTGATAGATCGAGAAATGGGCCGGCATAGTGGTAAGCAAAGACTTAAAGGAAGATATAGTTAATGTAAAACGCTGTGGAGATAGGATTATTGCAATTAAGTTAGTGTTAGGAGAAGACATAATGAACGTAATTAATGCTTGTGACCCCTAGGTGGGCTTAGGAGATGGATATAAGGAGAGGTTTTGGGAAGACTTAGAAGGAGTGCTACTAGAGATATCCCAAGGAGAGATGGTTTTCATAGGGGGAGATTTGAATGGTAATGTAGGACGTGACGTAGATTAATATATATGAGTACATGGGGAATATGGATACGGTAATAGAAATAAAGAAGCGAAGGATATTTTGGAGTTTGTAGTGGCTTATGATCTGATGGTGACGAATACCTTTTTTAGGAAGAGAGTGGAACATTTGGTGACTTATAAGAGTGGTTCCTTAAGGACATAGATTGACTTCTTTTTAACTAAGAAAAGAGACTGCTTAACTTGTAAAGATTGCAAGGTTATACCGGGGGAGAGCTTGACTTCCCAACATAGGTTGTTGATCATAGATGTATAGCTCCAAAGGTGGACTTGAAAAAAGTTGTATAGATGCTCAAGGACTAGATGGTGGAATTTGAAAGGTGATAAGCAATTAGTATTAAGGGAAAGAGTACTAGAGAAAGACGTTGGGAGGTAAATGAGAGTATAAATAATATGTGGGATAAGGTAGTAGAGTGTATTAGGAGGGTAGGGAAAGAAGTGTTAGGAGAATCCAAAGGGGTTGCTTAAGCACAGAGAGGCATGGTAGTGGAGCGAGGCTATCCAAGATAAGATAAGAGTTAAAAGAGAGCGTTTTAAATCTTGGCAAAAGGATCGAAATGAAGCGA
>QLOD02000001.1:28285897-28297283 GCA_003260245.2 Sideroxylon spinosum | reverse complement strand
AACAATGTCAGATGCAATTGATGAATACAATTATGCAATGTACATTTTTTGAAAGATTTGACTTTTGCATGCATGAACGAAGGAATTTAAATTAAAAATTTTTAGATGTACTCGGTATGAATATGCTCTAAATATCTAATTTGAAAAGGAATGGTGAGATGATTCACAAGATGTGTGACTCATAAGTGTGGTAGAATGACGGCTTGTGCATTTTTTGAAATTTGTTCTTTTTGTGAATGACCTTACTTTTGAAGTGTTCAGGGAGGTATTAGCTATGTTTACAACTTTACCAAGAGATCTAGTCACTGAGTATGTTTTCTATTCTCTTAAGGGCTTCTTTGCTTTAGAAGCTTTTGAATTATAAACCATTATCAAATTGACAAGGTATTATATTTGGTTTTAAAGGAAAGGATTGCTCCTAGCCTATAAAAGCTCTCTGACTGAGCAACCATTGTCAATCAAAGAGGACTTTATTTTTGGTTGTAATGTAAGCCTGGTTTCAAGACTTGAAGAAAAGGGAAGGAATATACAAGTTCAAAATCCTATTTCTACTCTGGTAAAATATCCCGGGGATCATCTCTTTGGTCTTCTATTGGAGCGTGCATCCTTTGTCTTGAGAGTTCGTTCCTCTGTCATGGAAAGCGCTTTAAGTGCCTTTGCTGGTTGTATTTGAACAAAGCTATTAGCCTCAATCTGAGAGGTCTTTTATTTGGACCGCAATGTAGGCTATGGGTGAGGGCTATAGAAATGAAGGATATTTAAAGCTCAAATTATTTTTCTGGGGTTATAACAATCCCAAGGTCGTCTATTTCTTCGTTTGATGAGTCGTTGTACTTTATTATTGATGATGCTTGAGAGCTAGAGCTTGGTCTACTTCTGAGGTTCTTGAGTCTTTGATGAAGTTTGTGTTTTTCCGTCCTTTGGACTCCAAGTTGTTTTTTTTTTTTTTGTGGTGTTTTCGTGTTTTTTTTTCCTTGAATTTGACTCTTAGCTCTTTACCTAATTCCATTCTTTGGACTCTGGGCGTCTTTCTTCCTTTGTATGAATCATAGCTCCTCTTCTTGTATTTGGTTCTGTTTTAGTTCTCTTCCATTACCCCATTGTGGGGGACGGCCTTTGAGGATTTATTGCAAAAGAAAATGATGAACTGGCTCAAAGGGTTTTATTAGGGATAATTGATCTAGTTCTAAAAATAGCAGAAATGAATGCCTTTCTTCGTCTTGAATTTGACTACTTTGTTCAAATATACCATCTCGGGTTACTTTGGCGCTTCTTGTTGCATTGGATCGACTCATCTAGATAAGATGACGACTTTACAATGATGAGAGATGCCCCGAATGTCTAAATCGTCCTACTTGCTTACCCCAATGTGGCGGATGATCATAGGTAGCGTTTAGTAAAAAGAATGAATAATTTGAATTTATTTATTTTTTAGGCTAAAAGGGCTTGACTGTGGATGATCCTAAATCTATTCCTGATAGCTGAAATGATGGCCTCTAGTCCTTTTGACTTCGGACACTTAGTATTTTGAACTCAGTATCACTAAGGTCAATAGTTTGACTTTTTTCCCCTTCTTTTTTCGAAAATTAAGTACCATTTGTCATTATGAGTTTTGGTCTATTAATCTATCAAGCTCTAGATTGCATTGACGACCACTTTTAGGTATTAGAAAATATCCTCAGTGGTTTGATCTCTTGAAGGTGGTGACTAAAACTATAAATGTGTGCATATTTTAGGAGATTTTGTTGATCATTAGAAAATATCCTCGCCGATGAAGCTGTAAAAGTGTGTATGTTTTAAGAGATTTTGTTACCTTAGAAGTTAGCACTTAATTAGTTTCACTAGAAGTTAGCTCTTAATTTATTCTTGCCTAATTTCCCTTCTGTTGGAACTGATAAAATCAGTATTGTATCAGTGTTAATGAATATATTAAAGTTAATTCCTACAAGCTGCTCTTTTATTTTATAAAAAAAAATTTACAAAGCAATCATCAGAAACGAGAAGGTCGCATCTATCATTCATCATCGGCGTCCTCTCTAGACATCGGAGTTGACATCCAAAACCACCACTAGCTTCGTTGGTGACCGGAGATCAAGACCCGACTAGCCTCCATGCACACTCACATTGATCTGCCCTAGATTTCACATGCCTAGAAATCCTCAACGATTGTTGGCTGTGCCCTACTAGAGGTCTTTTGGCGTCTTTTGACGGTAGTTCCCTGATGTAAACGACCATCGGTCCATGTCATTTCAGTGACGCTTTGCTGAGATCTGACGATCAGCTGGAGTTTTTAATGTCACATGTTGTTTAGTGATCATTGTTTTCTTCGATGTTTGCCAATTGTTCATCTTTCTCTTTGTGTTCGATTGATTTCTTCTGTTATGGTTTCCCTTGATGCTTCTGTGTTCATGGTATGCTATTGATAAATTTTGCATCTGTTTGTTGCTTCTGATGTGATGCCCTTTACTTGTTTGGATTAACTAGCAACTATCTACTTCTATTTATTGTGGGATTTGTTTTGTTTTCTATTAGAGGATTTGTTCTTTCATTAATTATGTCAAAATCAGATTTTCCGTCTGATCAACCTCAAACAATCTCTCTCAAAGCTGATGATGTTCCACGTTCTATCACTCAAACGAAATTAAATGATGATAATTTTTTGAATTGGGCACATGCAGTTAAAATTTTTCTTTGGGGTAAAACTAAACTGCAATATATTATTGATGAGCTACCTTCCTCTAAGGATTCTAATTACAGTGCTTGGATGAATGAAGATGCCATTATAATGGGTCTCCTGTGGCACAGTTTGGAGGATTTCGTTGCTAGAATTCTACGAATCCTCTAAACGGATATAGGATTGCCTTGTTGGATCTTACTCCCAAAAGAGTAATATCTCTCGTATTTATGAATTATATGAGCAGATGTTCTCAGCAAAATAAGGTGAGAGGCCATTATCTAAATATTACAATCACTTGAAAAGCTTATAGAAGTAGTTGTTGCAATATCGTCCATTTAGTGCAGATTTGACACAGCAGAAGAAATATTGGAAAAAGTTTATGATTGCCAATTTTTTATCTAGCCTACCCTGCTCTCGGAGGTTTTAAGGATCAGATCTCAACAAGTGAGACTTTGCCCACTATTGCTAGTGCTTATGATCGTATTCAGAGATCCTTGTAGGCAATCATTCTTCCACCATTGATCACATAGTGCCACCTACAGATTCATTTGCTCTTGTTAGTCATCATAGTCTTGGTGGGTGGCTCTTCTTGTGGCTCCCTTGGTGGAAGGAATAGTCGAAGTGGATATAGAGATGGAGGCAAATCTTCTGGTAATAGAGGTGATCATAAGTGTCAGTTTTATGGAGGAACCAATCATACAAAACTCTTTTGCTAGAAGAAGTATGGTAAATCAGAGCAAGGAGATCATGTTAATGATCATGGCTCTGCATAGTCTTCAGTCCCTCGTAGTAGTGATCCTACCAATTGTGTTTTTTACCATCATTTATCCTCTCTTTTTTCTCTTGTTTGTGCTTTGTTTTCTGTGTTTGTTACATTTTTTTATATATAGGCCTTATCTATTCTGAGATAGAAACATACTATGGATGAAGAGATACATGCTCTCCATTAGAATTAGACATGATATCTCCGGATGGTTCTGTTGAGTGCCTTAAGGCTTGTTTAATTGCCAAATGATATTTTCAAACATATGGTGTCGACTACATTGAGAACTTCTCTTGTTGCTTGCCTGAGTTTAGTTCGCATTTTGCTTGTGTGGCAGTCAGTCATCGTTGGCTTTACATTAGCTTGATATTATAAATGTTTTTCTCCATGGTGAGCTTCAAGAAGTTTACATGGATCAGCTCGTAGGTTACTGTACTTCGGGTCGTAAGCATTTGGTATGTTGGCTATGACGTGCTTTTTATGGCTTGAAACAATCTCCTTGAGCTTGGTTTGACCGATTCGGTTCTGTACTCATTGATGTTGGCTTCTCTGGCTCTTTTGATCATTTAGTCTTTATGTGTCATATATTCTTTTAGCACTATCATTTTGATTATATATGTGGATGATATTATTATCTCTAGTGATGTTGCTTCCGACATTGTGGCTTTACCATCTTGCTACTTAGCTTAACATTAAGGATCTTGGACACCTCCAGCATTTTTTGGGACTTGAGATTGCACGCTCCTCCCAGGGGATTTCTATTTGTCAGCGTAAGTATGTTTTTGATTTACTGTCTAAGATTGGCATTTTGGGTGCTTGCCCTGTTGATACTCCTTTGGATCCTTCTACCAAGTTGGATAATACTTCTGGTGAGCTCTTTTTTGATGTGAGCCCCTATCATCGCTTGGTGGGTAAATTTATCTATTTCGTAGTCACTTGTCTTGATGTAACTTATGCATTGGGCATTATCAGTCAATTTATGTATGCTCCTCATATTCGTCATTTTGAAGTTGTTTGTCGTATCCTCTAGTATTTAAAGCAGTCTCCTGCACGTGGTCTTCTTTATAGCCCATCCTCATTCACTATCACTAGTTACAGTGATGGCGATCACAATCGAGATAATGAAGGCCATCCTTCTCATGCCTTGAACTAATCGTCTTTTTCGTCTTAAGATCCTGAGAGACACAAGAGTTGGCCAAAAAAAAAGTTATTGAACAATTTAATAATTTGGTTAATTGACTCACAGAAAGCTAATTAAAAGGAAATTGAGTTACATAAAGACTAGAATGTAAATTTAGAGATGACGAAGGACGAGAGTCCTTCTACCAGACACGGGATAAAACGAGCCATTAGCTAATACAATATTATGATTAAGATGACTAAGATTAGAGAATAACGAAGAAGTACTGGACATATATGATTTAGCTCCTGAATCGATGATCTAGGATGGAGAAGAGGGGGTCACAGGAGCCGGGTTACCTGAATTGGCCAAAGTAGAAACACCCAAGGATTGGATAAGTTCTTGAATCTGAGATGCGCTCAGAATAAATGTCTCTTGAGAATCAAATGTGGGAGTACTACTGTGAGGCACTTAAGATTGGGTAGGACCACTATCGTAAGGCACTAAAGACTGTGTAGAAACATGATCACTAACATGATGTGATCTGATATGGTAAACTCCAGCTTGACGGGGTGTGTTAGAAAATATTAGTGTAATTGTGTATTGATTGTATTGATTATGTTTTCGTTTCTTGTATTGATTGTCTTTCCTATTTTAATTGTAACTCTTAATTATAAAGACAATACATGGAGAGGGGAGAAGGACATACTCCTCAACTTTTCTGTTTTTTTTTTTTTTTTGATATTCTTACAATAGCCAACAAATGAACAATTACAATGGGCAGCACAATTGTCTGTCCCAAAATAGATATTCTATAATATCCCAAAATATTCTCAGTATCCAAACAAACCAGAGAGTATTAGTGTTGATATAATGAACAATTGCATGGAAGACTTATTGGTTGATATATTAAAGAAGTTATTGACAATATTTTGAGTATGATCGACAGAACTGGATTAGTTTCATGTATGCTACTCTCCTCATTTATGAAGTATGGACAAAGTCATAGGACACTGTTATGGAAGAACACGAACAAGCTGATGTGGATATTTTTAACATATTCAGGGCACAACAAAGTAAGGCACATAAAAAATAAATAAATTTATTTATTTATATTTAATTATTTATGTATGCATATAATGAAAAAGTTGCGTGAACATAAAATCATACTAATTATTTAACGAACGCTATACATAAATAATTTGAAGGTTCTGGGATTTCAAAAACGTTAAAATTAAAGTGTGCAAAGGAGGAGGGTCTAGTAGGAACAATTTTACATTTTTTTTTTTCCTTTTATCACTAGATTTCAAGTTATTTTCTTCAAGTTCAATATGTTATTTTCTCCGTATCTGACCGGTCTTCAGTTTTTATTTTATTTTATTTTTTTAAATAATTATAAAATAATAGAATATATTTGGATGCCTCCAAGGAGTGCTGGATAAGTGTCTTGTTTGATGAGCATTTGACATTGACATGTCACCTTGATTGGTGTACTGTGCTTAAATTTTTTATATTTTGGTAATATAATTTTAAAATTTAATATGATTATAGAAATAGTTTCCCTCTGATTAATATGAACCTGCAAGTATGAATATTTGTTTTTTCCTTATATTATTACATTTTGTGGTGTGAGGTAACTACCCTCTTGGCAATGATCTGTACTTAAATAATAATGTCAAACTGACTGTAACGGTGCATGCATGCTCAAACTTTCATGAACACCAGCTGTTTAGTATGGATATGGGAATGGTAAAAATGTTACTTTACATAGGAACCTAGGATGCTGATATGATTCTGTTTACCATGGATAGAAAGTCAATTTGATTGATGGTCAATTCTATTGAGGTTATAGTATAACTCTTATTGAAATAGATTGACAATTAAAATTTCTGTTTTAGGAATATATCCAAGATGGCATTGATTGGACAAAAGTTGATTTTGAAGACAACCAAGATTGTTTGATTCTTTTTGAAAAGGTATTGATATCCTTGATGCATTGGTTTCAATGTGACAACATAAAACCTTTTTTCTTGTGGTGTGCTGTAGATATATTTGTCGCTTGTGTTTTTAATTGGCTTGATAGGCAAATTATTGTTGCTGTAGGTAACTGATAATGGTATATCCTCCTGCCCACCTTTTTCATATTCGCTGTGAACGTCTGATAGTGATTTTTTATACATGTTGCACAAATAGAACTTTTGTTTTATTCATGCCATGCATGATTGCATTGTCGCATCTTTAAAGTCTGCAAGTTTATATTTTGTATGACAGCATGTTAATGCACTACATCTCCATTACTTGGTTTTTTTTTTTTTCTTAGGTTGCAAGGCATGAATATATAGTTTGTTTTTTTGTTCTTAGGCTGCAAGGCGTGAATATATAGTTTGTTCTTTCTCTCTCTCTAAGGTGTATATTATTCATGTGAAGTAGAGGTGGAGAATTGGTTGGTACTGAACTTCAAGTTTCCAATGATTTACTTAAACTTCTCTCTCTCTCTCTCTCTCTCTCCTTTTTTTTTTTTTTTTTAATGCAGAAACCACTGGGGTTATTGTCTTTGTTAGATGAAGAGTCCACCTTCCCAAATGGTACAGATTTGACATTTGCCAACAAGCTAAAACAACATGTGAATTCTAATCCTTGTTTTAGAGGTGAACGGGGCAAAGCTTTTACCGTTTGTCATTATGCAGGAAAGGTAGTTATTTACGACAGAAAATCCGTTCTTGTTATTGTTCTTGTTATGTCCCATGTTCTTGCTGAATAAATATGAGGACTCCATTATTTTCTAGCAGCAGATGAACTGCTGCACCATAATCTTACCAAAGCTGGCTTATCTACATAAATATTTTTTAGTTAGGAGATTTTCCATTGGCGAGGGCCCATTAATTGCATACTATGCCAATGGGGTACACAATTTTCAGTGGATTACCATTTCCTTTGGTCAAATGAATTAAGTAGGCCTCATCGGTTCATCTAAATTTCTTGCTGCCTGACGGTTTGATAGTTCCACATTCTCCTTGCAGGTTATGTATGACACAACTGGGTTTCTAGAGAAGAATCGGGATTTATTACACTTGGATTCTATTGAACTTTTGTCTTCTTGCACTCGCCACCTACCACAGATTTTTGCATCCAATTTACTTTCTCAATCCAACAAACCTGTTGTTGGTGCACTATATAAATCAGGTGGAGCAGATTCTCAAAAGCTAAGTGTTGCAACGAAATTTAAGGTAAATTCATCTTTTGGAGGTTGAAATGTATTATTGTCCCTAAGTTGATTGTGGAATTTCACATTACCCGTAGTTATTCTAAGTAGAAAAAAAGGGTAACCTAGTGCACAAGATAGATAACATGGATATCTTAGAAGCATATTGGGACATTTGGCGTTTAAGTTTCCCTTTTTTTTCTTTTTTTTTTTGGGGGGGGGGGTTATGTGATTTTTTCTTCAAAAAGCTTCTATTGCAGTTGAAGTTTCCAAAGAAAAGAAAAAGAAACAGTTAAATAAACAAGTACAGAGTGAAGTCAGGGTGTTATACTATCTGAGCCATTAACATGGTGTGGATATACCCCTTGCCAAGATGGTGCCATGTATAAATGTATGCTTTGCATGTTAGCAGTATCCATGAGGATTTGTGCTTCGCACATTGATGCATGGATCTCCACATGCGAGCCTTTAGTTGGAAAATGTGTGAGCATCAAATTGACATGTTTGGTATAATGGACCACTGCTTGTGGCAACTCAATTGCACGAGTTCAATTGAACGACTTCGGGATTGTATGTCTCGATCTATTGAGCAAAGCAAATGAATGTATTTGTTAACTGCCACTCCGGTTAAGTGTCAAGGCCAAACTATGGGACTTGGCCCATGCACAAGGTGGGTTTAGGTTTAGCGGAGTTATTTGGCCTGCATTGCAGAAATTAAGCTGTTGTGGCTTGGTGGCACTATGCTTTGCGTGGATTCTAGTTGCCTTATCAATTCAATTATATTAAGGTGGCAGACTTCAGCATTATTGAGAGAGTTACTGAAGGAAAGTTCTCTCAAGGCTTTGCTTTATTTATATTGTCACGTTATCTTTATTCAATACAAAATATATGTAAGACAGTAAAGAGTTTGAATTATATATGATATTTTTCGTTTTAATCCATATGATCATTAAACTGTTGAAGAACTTTCTGAACAAAGGCTTAAGCATCAGCTGAAATGGATTTAAAATTCTTGGTCTGAACTTAAAATTCATTTGAAAGGGATATTTTAAAATGGTGATGGGTTGCATATGGGTTTTTTGGTTTTGTGAGTTGAATACACAGGCTGGGTCCATTTTCTGCCCACTTTTTTTCTGATCCACAGTAGATTCTAAACTGCAGGAATATTTGTGTTTTAGAATGTGAAAGACAATTTATTTCTATATGCACACGAATTGGAGTTTACATAAGTTATAGCTTTGAAATACTAACTGCCAAATTGTATCAACTTTTAGTTTGCCACCTTTTTATTCTTCTAATTGCACATGGGTTTGTTTCCAACACAAACGATGTAATGACATGACAACCTATTGGAGTAGCCTTTTTAGGGTTCTTGGTCCTCATGCTTCGTAGTTGTATGACATGACATTGAAGAAAATTTTCTTTTTGGAAAATGTAGCTTAGCTTCTTTATTTGATGCTTTTTAGGGCCAACTATTCCAACTAATGCAACGTTTAGAGAGTACAACACCACATTTCATACGTTGCATCAAGCCCAACAACTTACAATCTCCTGGAATGTATGATCAAGGACTTGTACTTCAGCAGCTAAGATGCTGCGGAGTGCTAGAAGTAGTCCGAATATCAAGATCTGGCTTTCCTACCAGAATGTTGCATCAAAAGTTTGCCAGAAGGTAAATATACTTGTTCTCTTTATTATTTACTACCTTTAGTTCTCTTGGCATGAAAGGAACTGTGCAGTAACTTCTAAAGCATCTGGCTTTTTACTTCTTGATATTTTTTCTTTTAATTATTTTTTGTCTTTTCACAATGTCCCCTTGTTCATGTGTCCTGCATTAGGTATGGGTTTCTTCTACTGGACAATGTTGCATCACAAGATCCACTGAGTGCTTCTGTTGCAATTCTTCACCAGTTCAATATCCTGCCCGAGATGTATCAAGTTGGATATACAAAATTGTTTTTCCGCACTGGTCAGGTAAGATGAATACTTTCATTTGACTCTGCGATCTAATTATTCAATGATGACACAGAATTTAGGTAAACCATCTAAGACCCTCCTCCTATCACGTTTAAAGCTCTAACCACAACTTTTCATGGAACTTTGTATTAGGTATGCTGACCTAGAACATATGCTTTGATGGTCATTTTCAAATAAACAAACACATAAGCTTTTATGGGAACCATCAAGCTGCTTCAAATGCTTATTTTCTTTGGTCGCTGATTCCTTTTGTTTTAAAATTTTCACTTGGTTGCTGGTTCATTTTGTATTAAAAATTTTGACATCCTTTATTTTACCATAAAATTGATTTTATATTGTTATGGTGTTACATATCTGATTGCTCTCGTCAGTCTGCTCTCAAGAGATATGCAAAGCTGGAAAATAGACTTTAAAATGCCTTACCACAAATAGTTCAATCTTTTACCATCTAGGTTGGGGAAACTTTCAATTGCGAATTCTCAAATTTCATAAAAACTTCTGCTTGATGGAAATGCTGGAACACAAATAATTCAATCTTTTACCATCTAGGTTGGGGAAACTTTCAATTGCGAAATCTCAAATTTCGTAAAATCTTCTGCTTGATGGAAATGCTGGAAATCTACTTTCAGAAAAAAACTCAGTGAACTTTAAAGAAAAAAATCACGATTCTCATTTTTTTTTCTGGTTTAATTTAACAATGTTGGGCATTATTTGTTTTGAACAAGGTGTTTCCCCTTCATACATTCTATTTTACGATCAATCTTTGTGCGACAATGACTATTTTGCAGATTGGTGTGCTGGAGGATACAAGAAACCGTACGCTTCATGGCATCTTACGCATGCAAAGTTGTTTTAGGGGTCACCAAGCTCGCTGTTACCTTAAGGAAGTGAGGAGTGGAATTGCAACCCTTCAGTCATGTATGCCTGCATCAGCTTATAGTTTTAATTTTTCCAAGTGCTTTTTATGTAGACAACCTAACTTGTGGGAATGATTTTTCTAAATCTATTCTTGCAGTTATACGGGGAGAGAGAACTAGAAAGGAATATGCATTCCTCCTACAGAGTCATAGAGCTGCTGTGGTCATACAAAAGCAAATGAAAGGCAGGATTGACAGAAGAAGATTCATAGACGTTTGTAACGCATCAATTCTAATACAGTCAGGTAATCTGTCAGCAGTAGTCTAGCTTGCTTAATATCTTTAAACTGTGTTTGGATCAATGATTTGCCGTGGAAAAAAAAATGCTAGGTAAATGAAATACTTATACATATTCTCCCCTTTTTTTTTTTTTTTCATGAATTAAACAAGTAAAAATTCAATCATTTAAAAATATCTGTTCATTTTTCTAATCCAAACAAAAAAATGAAATAAATTTAACTTTTTTTTTTTTAAACTTTATTTTGTTTTCCTACCTAGTGCTTTGCTTTTGTTTTCTTTCATAAATCCAACTTCCAAACACACTCTAAGATTGAATTGTATTTGTGAATTTGAAATTTAGGGATTTGATGCTATTTATTTAACGAGATATGCTCAAATTTTACATATGGATTTTAACATAAATATGAATGGTATTGGTGATTTCCAAGACTGATTCTAGAGATTGTGAAAAGTTAATGTGCATTTATGTATTGTTGTCATTTATGTATCT
>QLOD02000001.1:28244822-28264668 GCA_003260245.2 Sideroxylon spinosum | reverse complement strand
GGAGTTTGGTCGATGGTTGTTAGTGAATGATGATGATGGGTTGCTCGGTACTCGTCTTGTGTTGGATCTCGACTAGGTGCTGACAATGCGAGTGTCAACTAAGAGCTGATATTGTCAAATGGAGGGCAAAGCCAAGAGTGTCAACTGAGGGCTCGTCGACGAGCAAGGCTGGATTTCATTGATGATGATTCAAGGCTAAGAGTCGTCAACAATGATGCTGTTGATGCTAACAAGGTTAAAGTCAATAATGGAAGATCAAAATTGATGGGTCGCCAAGCTCAATGATTATGGACTAAGACAACTCCAATGACAACGAGAGAGGTGATAAAGATGATGAAGACTGGTCAATGATGAACAACTGATATATGATTCTTGTTATTGACTAAAAAACATAACAAAGCACAGTGAATTATGATATCTACTTTGATACAATATCAAAGAAATAGAGAATGAATAGAATGGCTTAACACCTTTTGGTCTTAGCACATATATATACGTTCACAATATCATTTACAAGTTAGGAAATAAAATCATAATCTAATCTCCTATACTAGGAAAGAGAATAAACTAGCCCTGGTCATCTATATGTACTAGCATTTCTATTATCGAAGTAAGATGCCATAGGGAAGAACCAAAGAATTCATGAAGGATGGCTGCCTTTCTTCCTTCGTTTTCTTTTAACTTTCCTCCTCTTCTTTCTTTCAAACTATATACTACTACAGCATAAACCAACTTTAGTGCAATGGAGACTATTGAAATGTTATAGTTACGCAGGCCTCCCTATTCTGTTACCTCAGCTGAAGCGAGTATTATTCTTTTTTACTATGTTTCAAACTTTTTGTTTTGTTTTTTTTTTTTTTTTTAAAAAATGAAGCTCTAACGAAACCAAGCTCCTCAGCATGATAGAACAAAGCATGAAGAAAAATACAATAGATGAAGATGAAAAGGAGATAGAAGAGAACTCAGGAAGCATCACAGAAAGTATTGGGAAAAGGTTGATACAAAAGTATAATGAAAACAATGCCTCAAATCTATGGGAAGTGAACCATCAGCCCTCAGATCTGCCATTGAAGAGCTCATTTATACGGCCCGGATCACTCCATGGCAGTCTCAATCTCGGCCATCTAGTTATTTCAATTTCAACAGCCCAGATTCTAAGATCAGTAGTGGAGGTAGGTGAGGGTATTAAATGCAAGTACGGGGAACAGCTGAAACTTCCAAAGGAAGCTGAATTGAAAACACAACAAAACTGGGCTGAATTCAACAATCGGGTCAAGTAAAGGCCATGGGTCAAATCGCTACTGTTTGGCTGAGAAGATGGGCTGATCCTTGTAGGTATTAAGCTCAATTGAAACACCTGGGTCAAGAGAGTGGCCTGAGAGTGAGATGGTCCATCCCTTTAGCTTACTGTAACAGAATCATCATTGGGCTGAGCTGTCATATAGCACATGGGTTGAGCTGGCTTAAAGCACATGTTTGGTAGTTGTTAGTTACATACCATAGTTAGGTTAACCCTAGTTAAAGGTAACCACAGTTAGTTTCAATTTTACTATTAATACAGAGACTGGAATGCAAGAGTAATAAGAAGTATTGTCCTGAGAAGTTTCTCTCTTTTGAAGGTTCGGAAGTCCTCGAAATCTTCCATTTCTTTGGTCATCTTCTTCTCCATCCACCATAGGTAGAGGAAGGGGCAAGCTCAAAGGTAGACCCTAAGAAAATTCAGGCTATGGTAGAGTGGCCTATCCCTAAAACTTTGTTGTCCTATTACTGTGACAGGACCTATCCCTACTTTGTTTGATGATGTTAAGGAAGTTTATGACCGAGATAGCAAGGTGCAGAGCATATTTCAGCAAATCCAACAGGAGGTTTTAGCATCTCATAAAAATTGTCCAGTATATCAAGGTGTCTTATTCTACAAGAACAGAATCTATATACCAAATGATCAGACTCTTAAGACATACTCAACTTTGTTAAAAACGAAGCAGCAGCAGGACCTGGGGGATTCGAGAAATCATACACCCATATACTGCCTCACAATAATTGAAGCAAACTGGGTTAAGAGAGTGTCCTGAGAGTGAGATGGGCCATCCCTTCAGCTAACTGTAACAGAATAATCACTGGGCTGAGCTGTCATATAGCACATGGGCTGAGCTGGCTTAAAGCACGACTGGCAGTTGTTAGTTACATACCAGATTTAGGTTAACCCTTGTTAAGGGTAACCTCAGTTAGTTACAATTTTACTATAAATACAGACTGGAATTCAAGAATAATAGGAAGTATTTTTCTGATATTTTTCTCTCTTTTGGGAGTTTGGAAGTCCTCGAAATCTTCCATTTTTTGGGTCATCTTCTTCTCCATCCACCATAGGTAGAGGAAGGGGCAAACTCAAGGGGAGTGTCCTGCAGAAGCATGGTAATTATTGCTTCTCTTCCATTAGCTTCAGGAGTCGCCATGGTGTTTTATTATCATTGAATAAGCGAGGAGAGTATATATCTGCAATCTATAGAATTGTTTCTCGTGTTTGATGAATAAGTTATGAGGTGAGTAATGAAACGGCAGAGCTAGAATAATAGATTAAACAGGATAAAATGTATTATCTATACAATTGCATTTCCACTTGCATGGATTAATTCATCAACCAATTACATGAGAAACAATAATTATATCTTATGTCTTTGTAACTCAACTCAACACAATTTAACATTTTCCAAACTAAATGGAACCAACAACATGGATATTTTTTTCTCCATTCTGCTTGCTTAAGTGCCGTTTCTTCTATTAAGCTACATAGTGTCATGTCTTTTCCTATTATTTTAACCCATATTAGATTTGTTCCGCTTGTCCACTCACATTAGTTTTTCTTCTCACATTAGTTACGATACTCAACTCAATTTAGCATTCTCCAAACTAAATGGAATCAGCAGCATGGATATTCTTTTCTCCATTCTGCTTGGTCAAGTGCCATTTCTTTCATTAAATTGCATTGTGTCATGTCTTTTCTAATTATTTTCACCTATATTAGTTTGGTTCCACTTGTCCTCTCACAGTTACGATTTGGATACTATTACTTCTAATTGTTGCGTCTATTAATCTGTGTTGTAGATGACCAAACCACTTTTACTCAGTCTCCCTTGATTTAAATTTTGTTCATTTTATTTCTACCGTGTTAGGAATCTTGTCATCCTTAATTCTATCTTTTCTCATTTTACCACACATCTACCTTATTATTCTTTCCTTGGTTACGTACTTTCCATTATATTTTGCTATTTATTTAGTGGATGATATTATGCAGTCATGAATGGCTACAGTTTCCACTGTTGTATTGCATTGTTTCTTCCTGTGTTTCCTTTGTCTAATGCATATGAGATGACATTGAGTCATGCAGGGAAACGAGTCAGATGAAGTGGTGGTGAAATCATCATTCCTTGCTGAGCTACAACGCAGAGTTCTTAAAGCTGAGGCTGCCTTAAGGGAGAAAGAAGAGGAGAACGACATCCTACACCAACGGCTCCAACAGTATGAGAACCGGTGGTCTGAATACGAGTTGAAAATGAAGTCCATGGAAGAAGTCTGGCAGAAACAAATGAGATCACTCCAATCCAGTCTTTCCATTGCGAAGACGAGCCTGACCGTCGATGATTCTGAGAGAAATTCTGATGCATCAGTTAATGTAAATGATGACAGTTGGGAAACTGGAAGCAATTTCAAGGGTCCCGAGAACAATGGGATGAGACCAATGAGTGTAGGCCTTAGCGTTACAAGTCGGTTGGCTGAAGAATTCGAACAGAGGAGTCAAGTATTTGGGGACGATGCTAAGTTCTTGGTGGAGGTAAAGTCTGGTCAGGTTGAGGCGAGTCTGAACCCAGATCATGAACTTTGGAGATTGAAACAGATGTTTGAAGCATGGAAGAAGGATTACGGGGTAAGACTACGGGAAACAAAGGTAATTCTGCACAAGCTTGGGAGTGAAGAAGGGGTTGGTGACAAGGTGAGAAGGAAGTGGTGGGGAAGAAGGAATAGCTCGAAGATAAATTAAAACATTATCAATACTCAACTGAGGCTGCAATTCTCTCATTGTTTGTATGCCTTTCACTTACTTGAAGCTTTCAATTTACATATGTATCCAAGAATTGCTGCATACTACAGTAGCAAGTCGGTGAGATTCAAATATGTATATCATTCTTATTTTTATTTTTTGCTTATTTCGGGCGAGTGCAGGTTGTGAGATTTTGCAATTTTGTCTCTTCCCGGCTAGCAATTGACTAGTCCGTCCTGTAGGTAAAATATACCAATATACGGCCAAGGAAATCAAGATAGTTTGTTCAAGTGATTTGATTTGTTTTCCATTTGAAGGCAAATATCCGTTGTATTCAGCTCTTAATTCCAGTTCCCTGATAATGTCTGATTAATGGGAATGATTTTTAGTGCAACTGTTGTGCCATGTCACTGTATTGTTGGAGTGGCCACGAACCGAGCTTGATTCAGTTGAGACTAAGGTGGTCTCAAACGAGCCATCCAATTCAAGCATTTCAAGTGGCCTTGGTTAAAGTTCAAGTCAAACTTGAGCCATTAAGTGTTCCCTTTAAAGCTTACGAGTTGGTTCGAAAAATTAATAAGCATGTATATTATAATATTTCAGATAAATGATGTTTCAGTTTAATGAAATAATATTATTTTAATTTAGTCAAACTATTTATTTTTAGTTGTAATATTTTAAACTAAAATGATGCTGGTTTCCTAAATAATGCTATTTTAGTTTGGTCAAACTATTCATTTTTAATTATAATATTTTAAATCAAGATGTTATTGGTTAGTTAAATTATTTATAGAGTTAAATTCAAGTTCAATTTGTTTTTTATCAAATTGTGTTTGAGTTCTTTCAAAATATCAAACTTGAGCTAAAGGTTAAAGGTTTAAGTTTGGTTTGTTAACCTCTCTAGTCGAACTTGAGTTGTCCTCAAATTGAATAGATATTGAGTCGACATTGAATCTTTATATATTTTACTTTATATTTATTAAGTATTAGTTTATTGAACTAAACTATGGTTGAATTTAATAATATAACTAATTTAAAAATATGGTTTATGTTATTTATGTTTCAAGCTAAACTTGAGTGAACTTATAATCAATTCAAATCTGAGCACGAGTGGAGTAATTTAGTTTATTTTATAACCTTATATTTGTTGAAGTCAAGATCAAATAAGTAAAAATTTAATTTAATTTTATTTAGTTTAATTTCACTTAAAACTTTGTGTACGTATATGTAATAATTCTAATCACTTGATTTTATTCAGTTTAATTTAACTTGACACTTTGTACATGCGTGTGTAATAATTCTAATCACTTGATTGTTAAATTTTTATTATTTAAATTTTTACCCCCTAATATTAGATTACACGTCAGCGTAATGTTGCAACCCATTTTACTCAATAATAGTGATGCAGCTAGTATTCACCCCTGATTGGATGATACTTCCTCTGGGATGTGACCAACACCCCATCATTTAACAATAACAATAACAGCTGAGTTGGTTAGCTGAAGTGATGGTCGGCCGACAAAATACCAAGGCAAGCGGAGACCTCAACCATTCAACATCAAAGGAAGGGCAAATCTTGCAAATAACTGACCACTTCATTCATGCATCGACTCTAGGCTTAAAAAACGGAAGGCTAACGATGTCAGCGGTTCAAAGATATTTTATTTATTTTTAATAGAAATATATAAATAAAAATATATAAAATATTTTTAAATTGTTAAATTTTAATTTAACGATCCCAACAACAAATAATGTCAGTCCCAAATCGCTCAACTTAACTTATTCATCTAATAAATTAAGTGAACCTCAATAAAAGGTAAATAAATAAACTCATTTAATCTAACTGATTTGGTTTAATGTTTATACGTATTTATTATGAAATAAAATATATACAAACTATATTTATGTATACTATTTTATATTTATATCATGATATAGTATACTTTTCGTTTTAAAAATTGTATTACAATTCATTAAATTTTTAATTGACTGATTTCTATTTATACGAGTCACTGTAACCTATTATATCACACAATTAAAAAGAAAAACTACATTTAAACTGTGACACCATTCCATTAAATTGATTTAACACTTGTTGCTAACATTTTGTTGATTTAGTGTTAAAGTATTACAGAAAAATGCATAAATCATATATATTTACCCACGCGTCAAATTTGAGATATGGAGAATGTCTCTTTCAAGTAAGAGTATGAATATCTCCTATTATTTATAATTACTTGAATTTAACTCTTCAATAATTTGGGCTCCTTTAAACTCAATCAATGAAATACAAAACTTAATTAGGCTCACTTTGCAGCCCTGGAGTTACACCTCACCTATATGCCTTTTCGCTTCTTTCCTCTTTGCTTAGCTTCTCCTCTCTTCTCTTCTCTTCTCTTCTCTTTTCCGTAGGAATTCAAATTTTTTTATTATTATTTTATGTTGAACTACTAGAATAAAAACGTGTCTTATATTAATTTTGTGTTTGATTATCGTACTTCCAATTTATCCTCGTCACGCGTTGAATGATTAATTTAACATTACACTACTTTATAATTAAGGTATACAAGACTTTGAAATCTAAAAGTGATTTTCAGTTTACACCCTTCTATAAAAACTTTGAGTTCCTTTCAAAAATTCATTAATGCTTTGTACATTCTTATCTTAGAATTGATTTAATTTTAAAATAGATAATTGATTTGATTCGATAAATGAATTTGTGTTTGGAATACATGTTTGACTTTAATTAATTCAAGAGAAATACCAAATTTGACTATATTAATGCAAAATAGAAAATATAGTAAATATAATATATGAAGATAAATTTGTCTATTTATTTAGTAACTTAAGAAAAGAATGAATTCTCTATTAGGTTTGTGGAGTCTGAAAAACATGGTATGGATTTCGTTTTGACCAAATCTAAAAAAAGTTCTTGTCTGATTTAAACATTTAATGGGCCTTATTAATGGGCTCTAGGCTTGACGTATTATTTAGGATTTTTTCTTTTGGGTATATATATCCCATTTTGTCTTATGTACAGTTAATCACGAATTTTGATGATATGAATGAACAATGAACAACACCGTACAAGTAGCCTTAGTGATGAACCATGTAAAATCTTTGTGTCTCGTTTATATGATTTTGTCCTTCAATTTTATTATTACTTTAATCGTCTTGCGTACGTTCTTGAGAATCATGAAAATCTATTTGATTTTTTCTACAATTGGTATCAAAACTTATAGTTCGTTATGAGTGGAAGCGATGTATGGAGAAGAAGAAAAAGTGAAGATTGAGAAGTTTAGTGGTTCAAATTTTGAATCTTGGAAGATGCAAATTGAAGACTATCTTTATGATAAAGATCTGTATCTAATGTTGACACGAGAGAAACTGGTGACGATGAGTTGTGCATAATAGAAAATCCTAGGTAGGAAAGCTCTAGATGTGATTTGGCTATCATTGACATGCAAGGTAGTGTTCAATTTAGCAAAGGAAATAACCACTGCATTTCTTATAAGATTTTAATTAGATATAAAAGAACCACTGCGTTTTTTGTAGCAAATAAGCTACATCAGGTAAGGCAGCTATTTACTTTGAAGGTGTAGGAAAATGCTTCTATAATAGAACATCTGAATGCATTTAATACTGTTACAACTCAATTGAGTTTGGTAGAGATAGACTTTGATGATGAGATTTGGGCCTTGATTCTTTTGCCATCCCTACCGAACAGTTTGAATGTCATGGTAACAGTAGTGAGCAGTTATGTAACTAAAGATAAATTAAATTGTAATGATGTTAGGGATCTTATTAAAATTTAAGGCTCAAATTTTAAAGAAGGCATTTCCAGGAGAGAAAAATTCAAACATCAGAGATTGTAATGAGTATAGAAAGCAGGGATGATCATCTAGGAAGGTAGAATGTGGCAGGTCCAAATTGAGATTTAGGAGCAAGTTAAAGTCTGGTAATAATGGAAATTCTGGATCCTCCTCAGGATGTTAGAATTATGGAAAACAGGGACACTTCAGAAACGAGCATCAGACTCTTAAGAAAAAGTAGGAAACAAGTGAGGATAAACAAACTATTAATGTTAATGAGGATATTGTTGATGCTTTAATTCTTAGCGTCAATAGTTTACTTGAGTCTTGGGTATTAGATTCAAGGGTATCATTTCATTCTTGCCCCAGTTTTGAAATCATTGAAAATTATGTGAATGGTGATTTCGATACGATTTATTAGTTGATGAACCTTTGAGTATTTTGGCTAAGGGTGGTGTAAAAATTAAAACGCAAAAAGGGATTGTTTGGGTGTTAAGGAATGTGAGATACATTCTTGGTTTGAAAAGAAACTTGATATCTGTGGGACAGCTTGATGAGGGATACTCTACATCTCATGTGTGGTTCATGGAAAATCACAAAAAAATTTATAGTAGTAGCTTAAGGGAAAAAGACGAGTACTTTTTATATGAATATAAATAGTAGGATATAATTGTAGTAGGAAAAGGGATAGATGATATAAATTTGTGGCATAATGGGCTAGGTTATATGAGTGAAAAGAGAATGAAGATAATGTATTCAAAATGAAAATTGCTAGGGGTGAAAGTAGTTAACCTTGGTTTGTGTGAAGACTGTAACTATGGTATAGAGAAAAAGGTGAGCTTCCCAAAGGCTGGCAAAAAACTGAAACAAGAAAAGTTCAAGCTAGTTCACACTAATCTTTAGGTAGCTACTCCAGTTTTATCTCTTGGCAGCTCGTCTTACTACATGACTTTCATTGATGATTGAACAAATAAGATATGAGTTTATTTTTTATTTTTTAACAAATTACATGCTTTTGATATATTTAAGAAATGGAAAGACTTGGTAGGGAATGAGATACGACTGAAATTGAAATGCTTACGGTCTGACAATGGAGGGAAATACGAATTGCAAGGGTTCAAAAAATGTTAGGATAACAATGGAATCAAGATGGGAAAGACCATTAGGAGACCATCTCAATAGAATGAAGTTGCTAAAAGTATGAACAGGATATTAAATGAGTGTGCTATATGCATGAATATACATGCTAGAATTCCTCAGATGTGTTGGGCTAATGCAATTAACATTACAACTTTCTTGATAAATTGGGGACCTTCTATGTCTTTGGATGGATGACATCCAAAGGAGGCCTGGAGTAGGAAAGAGGTAAGTATTATTCTTTTAAAGGTCTTTGGTTGTATTTCATATGTTCATATAGATGATGTTGCTAGAAATAAATTAGAAGGTAAATCTATTAAATTCATTTTCATTAAGTATTATGGCGATGAATCCGGTTACTGATTGTGGGATGAACAAAATTGTAAAATAATTCATAGTAAACGTGCTATATTCAACAAAAGAGTAATGTACAAATATCGATTAGAGACAGCAGATTCTATTGATGTGAGTAGTCAAATTAAGGAACCTAAATTTGTTGAGTTATATAATATTACTGTCTCTAATGTGAATGACAGTGTTCATAATGCTACAAAAATTGTTACTCTATAGGTGGAACGTAGTACATCTGTCAGAGGGTTGAGGTGATTAGGCAGATGATGCAAGGTCTCTTAAAAATATTCCCTTTCACTACATTTTTTTATTGTTATGTGATGGTAGTAAACCGGAGATTTATGACAAAGCTTGGCAAATAGAGAAAATGGACTCATTGATTTTGGATGGCACGTGGGAATTAACTGAACTTCCAAAAGATAAAAAAGCACTTCATAACAAATGGATTTACAAAATAAAAGAAGAAGTTCATGGCAAGAAGTGATACATGGCAAGGGTGATTGTGAAAGACTTCCAACAAAAGGAGGGTATTAATTTTACACTAACCTTCTCTCATGTTATAAAACTAAATACTATTAGGTTAATTTTAAGAATTGTAGGTATAAAGAATTTGTGCCTTGAATGGATTCATATGAAGATAGCCTCTCTCTATAGTGATTTGGAAGAGAATATTTACATAGTTTAATCATAGGGTTTTAAAGTCCAAGGCAATAATGATCTTGTGTGCAAGCTACGAAAAATTTCTACGGGTTAAAACAAGCCTTAGATAGTGGTACAAAAAGTTTGACGGTTTCATGCATAAAATTTCTTTTTTGAGATTTTGAGTAGATCATTGTTATTATGTATAAAAGCTTGACAATAATTATATTATATTATATTATTTCTATACTTGGATGATATGTTAATTGTAGGACCATGCGTTAGGGAAGTAAATAATGTGAAGAGACAACTATCAAAGTAATTTTCTATGAAAGATTTGGGAACTGCAAAGCAGATACTTGGAATGTGGATAATCATGGATAAGGTGGCTGGAACAGTGATGTTATCAGAGGTTAAGTATATTAGGAAGGTGCTTAACAAGTTTCGTATGTAGGATGCTAAGCTAGTTAACACCCCTTTAACTAATCATTTCATACTAACCAAAGATCAATCACCTACTATTGAGATGAAGCATGCTTACATGGAATGACCCTATGCTTCAGCTATTAGTAGCTTAATGTATGCAATTGTATGCATTAGGATGGATATAGCACATGTAGTGGGAGTTGTGAGTAGGTATATAAGTAATCCAAGTAAACAGCATTGGGAAGTAGTAAAATGGATATTTTTTTATTTGCGGGGTATCTCAGATAGGGATGTGTTTCAATTGTGGAGGTCTAAAACTTTAAGGCTATATTGATTCATATTTGGTTGGTGATGTTGATAACAAAAAAAATACTATAGGGTATGTTTATACATTGGGTGGTAAAACTGCGAGGTGGATCTCTAAGTTGCAGAAGATTATGGCTCTATCTACCAAGAAGTAGAGTACGTTGTAATCACAGAGGCTAGTCCAGAGATGATTTAGTTATAGGTTTTTGGCTTGAATTGGGAAAAGAGTAAAAGGATGGTATTTTTATAGTGACAATCAGAGTGCTATTCATCTTGTGAAGAGTCTAGCTTTTTACACAAGAATAAAATGTATTCATTTAAAATTCTATTTCATCCACTCTCTCCAAGAAAATGGTGCATCAGTACTTGAAAAGATTCATGGAAGTGAAAATTCAGCTGACATGTTTACTAAGACGGTCACCATTGATAAACTAAGGTTGTGCACAGCTTCAGCTAGTTTACAAGTTTAAAGCTTGAGATTGTGTTGTTGGCTAGTTGGTTCATATTGCTAAAGAGGTTTATACAATAAGAGCATTTCTGGAAACCTTCAAGTGAGAGGTTGTTGGGTTTGTAAAGTCTAAAAAATATGGTTTGGATTCCATTTTGACCAAATCTAAAAAAGTCATATGATTTGATATGGACATTTGTTGAGCCTTATTAATGGGTTTTGGGCTTGATATATTTTTAGGGTTTTTTTCTTTTAGGTATAAATACTATGTTTTGCCTCTTGTATAGTTGGTCAAGAATTTTGATATTAAGAGCAAACACCTAGCAACACCGTGGGCATAGCCCTAGTAGTAAACAAAGTAAAATTTCTATCTCTTTGGTGTGATTTTGTCTTTCAATTATATTCTTACTTTAATTGTTTTGCTCATGTTCATAGGAATCACAAAAATTCATGTAATTTTCCCAAAATTCACATTAAATTCTATTGTTTTTAGTTAGATTCCAAATGATATAGAAATTACAAAACTTAAGTTATCAAATTAAATCAAATCCAAATCATAAAATCTTATTTTAATTCCAAAAATAAAAATTATGAGACTTTTCACCAGATGAAATCAAATCCCATCAAATTCACCATTCAAAACAAAGTATATTAGATTAGAAGCAAATGACATATATATCTTTAGATATATACATTGAGTAAGTAAGATTAAGACTCATTTAATTGAAGATTAATTCTCCACACTATCCTCAATTATAAAACCCGATACTTTGACCCCTTAAACTTATGGAAATGGGATCTCATTCAAGAATCTTTAACAAATTAGGTTTTAAAAGTCCAAATTACCATTTTATGATAATAAATAAAATTATTTCAAGATTATATTAAAATAGAATAATAACATATACATATACCTTACATATCAAAAAAGGAGAGAAATAAAATAACATGTATAGTTATGAAATCTCCTTCCCATTCCATCCAAATTTAATAATAATTAAAAAAAATTAATTACCTTCCTTATTCCCTCTCCCTTTGGTCTTTCCAATAGTAGCCGTCATCTCAAACAAAAAAATGACTCAGATTTGACATGGCACAACATAACAATAATCAAGGTAACAATATTACCAATGAAACTCAATGCCATTAGGATGTAACTTGCTATGTAAAAAGAGAGCTCATCTAACAACATTATTTACCAAAAATAACCTAGCAATGAGATTTCAAGGTTGTTCACATTTTAAGATGCGTATTTATCTATTTTTAGAAAAGTAATTTGAGTTTAGGAGGCCAAAGTGTAAAATTTTAAAATTGTTGAGATCTAGTGAAAATCAACCAAAGAGTTTTTCGCCTAATTAACCTTATTAATTAAAAATTGAATTGCCTTATTCTTCTTCGTAGCCTCCACCTCAAAAAGGTATTCCATCATCCCAGCTCTCATTGAAATAACATAAATGTTATAAATATTTGAACTATAACCCAATCTAACTGGTCTAGATTTTCGTTTCTTAGAATAGATGCAAGAAACAACATATCTAAGATAGAAGCAAATAAACAATCCACACAAGACAAATGATTGCTCACTGGGGGAACTCTTTTGAAAGAAAGGAGAAAAATTGCAGACCCTTAATGCGGATTAGACAACTAACTTCACTATTTATCAAGGTTACAAGTTTTCAACTTGTGTTACATCTCTTTTCTCTTGCTTGCTTGACATCCCCCAATCTAGACAATAACTAAGATTTGGGTCATAAGAACTAAACTAATTTCCCAAATTTAGATGATTGAGAAAACTTGACAAATCTAAACCAATACCGCCTCCATTCATTTATTTGCTCTTTTGAGATATAAGAAATATGTTTTTAGCCATTTATAGTAAGAGAGAAGGTCAAAATTGGATTTTAAAAAAATAGCGGCAACTTCGTGGGCAGTGCCATGGATTCCTACGAGCACGAGCTTCTTGTAGCCTAATCATGAAGTATGCTGGAAAAATCGCTAGCAGTACGTGAGCAAGAGAAACGAACTGCTTTGACAAGTATAGGAAGGCAGATAGGTTCTAATAAGCTCAAATAGGATTCTTGCTGGCAAAGAATGGTCGCGACTGCTCGCGAGGTACCTGTGAAGAATCTCTTTCAGTCGTCCAATGGAGAAATCAGAATAACTCATCTCCCCAACACACAGAAGCATACAAATACTCATTATCTCGTGTTTACAAACTTTATTTAGAACATCTTGTGACATTCTAAATATATTATATAAACATTACATGCAAAGTATTTGTGGATTGCCAATATATAAAAAATCTTATACTCACTAATAATCTCTCCCTTTGGAAATCCATAACATATATATATATATATTAACAAAAGAAAAATGTCACAAGTCATAAAAGAATAATGCTTGATACTTGAAACATTGAAATAGCCATAAATGCATCACAAACCAAAAACATAAAATCAATAGTTAGCACAAGCATAACCACTCCTCAATATTTATCAAGCATAATTACTTCCCCTCGACATGTTATCTCTCCAATTTTTTTTTTAGGAATTGACAATTATCAAATGAGAGAACAAGCACACCAAAAGAAGCATTCACTAAGATGAAATGAGATATAATCAATGATAAGCATTCACTAAGTCCACTTAAGAAAGAGCAACCAAAACTAATCATTCATTAGGTCCAACAAAAACATATAAAGAGTATCCAAAATGATATGACATCCTTGGCATAAAAAGTCGTGAAAAATAAAAACAAAACAAATAATGCCCCCTCTAAGTTTGGAGCTCAATTTTAGTAAATTTTCCATATAAATCACCAGTTTCCTCTTTTATAGACTTCACACAATTAGATATATTAGATGTGATGGACTGCCCTTCTTATTTGACGTCATTAGGGCTATTCACATTAGAATCAATCTAGGTAGAACAAAGGTTGGCAATCTTGGAAATAGAACCAAGCTACCGAAGGACCAAAAACTCATGACTGTCCAACATGATTTTGATTTGGTCTTCAAGAGTAGTCAAACAGAAATCTTAAGTAGAGATAGAGTCAGCCACAGCTTCCTCTAATTGTGTAACACTTTCAATAAAGGCAGTAAATGCATAGACAACCATGTTAGATGAGTCAAATGAAACGTGGGGGTGCTGGAGCAACACCTAAAGCTGAGGAAGTAAGAGCTGCTCCAACAATGGGATCAATAGAGACAGATCTAAAAGGAGTATAGGAAGAACCATGAGTGAGGTTTCTTTTCTAAGCAATGGTACAAATGATAGTGAAACGATTGATGTGAGGATATTGAGCCAAGTGAGATTCATTAGCCTGATGCTCAATTTGGTATTTGGATTTGAGAAAATAGTGAGAAAAAAACCATTATGCGAACCAAAATGAGCATTCTGCTAAGAGTAAACATCATATATACGGTTGGAAATGTCAGGAGGCATAGCATAAAAAAACAGACCTTTTCTTCAATGATTTTAGAAGAATGATTTGAAGGAAAGATGCAAGTGTCTACAATGATGTTTGTAATTCAAAAAAGGAAGTAAGGTCACTATGTTTAAACTGAAAACCCATAAACCAAATCGAGGGAGGTATCAAACTTTTCTTTAGCTATATCAGAAATGTAAAAAGGAGGAGTCTAATCAACAAAAGGGTTGTCAGGTTTAGTAATCAATAGAAGGGTAGTCAGGATTAGGGGTGCGAGATATATGATGAGCATAATCCAAATCATCAATAGAAAAATGATAGGATGTAACACCTATTATTTTATTTTGGCTATTTATTTGATATTTTAGGCCAAATAAATATTTAGACCTTAGGTTGTGTCTAGATAGTTAGCTTTATTTAATTATTTTTGGACCAAGTTTGGTCAAGAGCTGTATTGGGTTGGACAACTAAACCAAGGACCTAGTCCTTTTCATTCTCTTTTTTCTTTTCTTCTTTTCCTGATGTCTGTTAGCCTTTCTAGAAGAACAACCGTAGGAGAGATAAAGAGAGAAATAAGAGAGTGAGAAGAGAGAGAAAGTGAGGTTCAAAGAGTAAACTAAACTAATCTAGTTGAGGAGTATTTGATGCCATGAACACCGGGGTAGTAGCAGCTTTTGCTAATTTGGCTTGAGATGAGAGAAATCAGTTTTGAAAGCTTGGAAGCCCAACTTAGTTTTCATCATCTTCTCCTTCTTTCTTTAGATTTGAGGGAGGTGGGACTTACATATATTTGTTTCTATATTTTATTAGCATAATTTTGGTATAGTATATGCTTGATTTGGTTAAGTATTAAGGGATTTGGGTTAACATATGCTTGTATATATATGCCTATATATGTTAAAATCATGCATTTATTTGAATTATTGTCGAAATTAATGGGTTTATATGTGATTTATTATTTAGCTTAAGGCTTGGAGATGTCAAATATCGACCGCTATAGATCGGAGATGATGAGTTACAGTACAAAATGATAGTCTATGCTAAGGCCTAAAGGTTCGGGCTGCCATTAGGCAGAGTACGGGGTATTTAACCCTAGCCCAAAGGTTCGGACTGCCTACAAACAAGGTACAACCTGCACTATATTTTCACATTTTCTTTAACTTTTGGTTCTTTTTGAGATGGGACTTTTTCTATACTATAATGAACATGTTAAGTTATGAACTATGCAATTTTTATGATGTCAAAGCTATGCTTGAGTATTGCATGCCTTTATTTTAATGTTAAAATATTAATTTTGGTTATACATGATTGAGCATATTATGTGCATGGGGCTAGGGAGTATCATCCAGATGTATATTATGATTATTGATTGGCTGAGAACGCAATGTTGATAGTATTGATGTGCCGAGGTATAGGTCATGTATGTGGACAAAATCCTTAATTTTTAGAAAAAATAATAAAATGAGGTTTTAAAAATATTGGATGATCTCCAGTCGGTATATGACTAGAGATTAATTATTGGAGTTGGGGCATTAATCTTAAGATTATATATTATGAGATTTTCTCCGAACTACAGCTAGATCTTGCTTAAGCTAAATTGATGCCTGATTAGGGGTGTAACTCGATTTCCTAGCAAAATGGTCGGAGGTATAACTCGACTCTCTTGAGTCTTACACTTATGGAGGTGTACCTCGGTTCTCTACTCTTGATACATATTGAGATAGATGTTCTCCATAAGGGTAAACAATACGGTCGGTGACCCGCATGCTTTATTAAGTGCGTGTCCCAGTATATGGTTGGGCGAAGATGGAGATTAGAGAATGCATTAATCATTGCATTACATATTTATTACTATATTATATTTTGTTGAGATTATTGTAAGTTATATTATATGTTTGATTATTATTCATTCATACACACTTGCATGGCCCTACCTACTGGGTGGTGGTGCTCGCCCCATCCTTATTATAAGTGACCTCCTGATGGTAGTGAGTAGTCACTCGATTCTTAGCTGAGACTGATGGATATGATCTAGCACTTTTATTTTATTTTAGTATTGGATAACTGTGCTTTTATTTGTATGACCTGGGGTATGGGCCCCAAACTTCATTATATTTAGAGATTGTATTATGATGATATTATTATGGGTGCATAAGCCTTAAATTGTGTCATCAGGGTGTGACGTTAGATTTTGTTTAAATGATGTTATTTTTTATTATTTCATATGTGAATGAGGGACAATGTTAGACACTCTGATTTTTATTATTTATTATGACTTGACCTTGGAATAGGTTTCTAGTTATTTTATTTAGTTCCCTATTCCCATGTTGTCCGTCCTATATTATAACATTAGGGATGTGACGAAGGAAACCCCTCTAACCAAGTTATTAAAAACCTTTGTGTCATCCTAAATATTATGCATATTGGAGTAAAATCCCTAATCAATTACACAGAGGTTTTACCCTTAATAGCCCTAGTTCCTAACTGACCCACGGAGACAAAATCTCCTTAAAAAAAACAGTATTCATCCACTAAAATAATTATCTAACAATTATAGATACACCCCTTAATAATTATTCCTTACTCTACTAAAAATGTATTCTAAACTCCAACCTAGTTTATTAAAACAATTTCATAAAGCACCTTCTTAACTCATTAAGTTTGCAATTAAGTCCCTCCACAAGATATAGAGTCAATTATAATTAAGAAGCTGTCCAATTCTAATTAATACATTCCTCTATATTCTGAGAACTATTACTCTAATCATTTTGTATTGGTCACCATCTTAATAACATATTACTAAGGCTACCGAATCCAAATTTAATAATTAGATAATATTCTTAATATGGATAATATCCTATCTCAAATGAGATTGTAGATTCCTTCTTGATAGCGAATGTTCTTTACTTCTATGCAATGATTTTTCAAAACACTGAGATGTTGGCCTAATGATAATCAGCCTCACTCTTGATGAATTAAAATCATCATTACATAAAATATTATCCATCACTTTCTTAGGATTTATAGCGACTGTTTAGAGTGAACGTAAGAAATATATTAATGCGATTACATAGCTTAGATATGTTTCTTATTATTGTCCCATTTAGCGTCTTCCACACCAACACTTTAGATTCAGAATCTACTACTCTAATGATTGTGATAAATCATGCACACGAGTCAAGTTCATTAAGCAATTAAGGATTACATTCATCAAATTAAATACATGCATCCATAAGTAATAGAGAAACTTTTGATAATCTAAATAAGAAATTTTAGTGAACTAAAAAATATTCATCATCTAATAAATGTCTTTAAGGCATACTTCCCAAGAAGTTCATCATCTAATTTATGAGTTTAGGGCATACATCCTAACAAACTCCCACTTGCACTTAAGTCATTGACCCATTACATCTTACCCCTCTCCCATCGACATGAGACTCAAAAACTTTTGTAGGTAAGCCTTGGTAAAAGGATTAGGTAAGCTATCCTCTGATGCAATCTTTGTCACAGTGATGTCATCTTTATGAACAATGTCTCTGCCTAAGTGATACATTCTCTCTATGTGCTTCCCAACCTTGTGGTTTCTTGACTCCTTGGATTGGGCTATAGATAATTAGTGACTTAGACAGTGGTACTACTCCTTGTTCCATAAGGAACTTCTTGAGCCAAACTGTCTCCTTTGCCTCTTTTGAAGTTGCCACGTACTCAAATTCATTAGTAGAGTCAGTAACACACTGTTGCTTAATACTTCTCCAATTGATTTTTGAGAATCCCTATCTGACATGAAGTCTGAATCAGTGTATCCAGTAGGAATTAGGTCTTCACCCCTATAAATCAGCATATAATATTTAGTCTTTCTCAAGTACCTAAGAATATGCTTTACAGCAATCCAATGTCTTAGTCCAGGATTAGATTGATACCAGCTGACCATGCCCACTACAAAAAAGATATCTGGCCTAGTACATAGCATAGCATACATGAGGCTCCCTAATATCGAAGCGTAAGGGACTTTCTCCATATGCTCCTCTTTTAGAGGTGTCTTAGGATACTGACTCTTAGACAGAGGCACCCAATGCCTGAAAGGTACCATTATAAAGTCTTGAAAATTCTTGGCATTCATTATATCTAGAATTTTTTTTCTATCCCATTTAGATTTGATAAATATATATATGTGGCATGCTCAATTAATTTATTAAAATGGATGTATTTATAAAAGCATTGATTGTGTATATATATGTGTGTTGTGTATATTTATGTACAGGCTATTATTGTAGTTAGTTCCTATTGGTGGAGCGGGGATGTCCTTGTGTTCCTATTGGTGGAGAATAAGGTAATCTTCCATTGGTTATAGAGGGTGATTAGATATTATAACTGGTATTGATGACTTATTAGAGTTAGTATGAGTATTGATGGTGAGGCTTGCATGGGAATATTTGGGCATAGATTGAGGGGTGAATTATTACGTGGGGACACATATCTGTAGAGAAAGAGAGAGAGAGAGAGAGAGAAGGGAAAGCTAAAAAAATAAATATAACTTCCATTCCTATCTTTTTTATTTTTAATTTTCATTTACTCAGAGAATTACCCTCAAAACATACTTTTTCCTCCTTTTAATATTTGTCCCTTCTTCATTTTCTATTCTACATTAGTAAGAGAGAGAGAGAGAGAGAGAGAGAGAGAGTTTGATACCAAAGCCATTTGCTGAAGAGAAATTAGTTGGCGACGAACAAGATCGGGGATTAAGCTCGAATGGAGAGAGAGTTGTTGATTTATCCTAGAGGCCAACTCGAGTTGGTATAATTTAGGCATTTGTATACAACTTTCGACGTGTAAATCGAGATAGATGGGGTTTATATGTTAAGATGTATAGTTCTTAAATCATGTGAATATAAATACAATTATATGTAGGAGCATGTTAGGGAAAAAAAACAAAATATCTATCCTAAGCATGCTTTATTAAAATCTATGATATATACATGAGATATTGTAAAAAGGGACATAAGTTCTCAGATATATATAAGACTGCATGTATATATCTATTTATTCTACTTCTATTGTACCTGAATTGTAAAAAGGGTTTATAAAAGCTTGGATATATATATATATATCTCACTTCTGCGGATATGGTTGTTGCATGATCCGATTTGTGCACCAGGCCAGGAGGAGCACGAGTCTTCTGTCTTTATTGCGATTAGTGTGTCTTAGATTGCCCAATAAAATTCTAAAATTATTTTTTTGTTTCAAAATAGCACTAAAAGGTCATAA
>QLOD02000001.1:28230448-28244722 GCA_003260245.2 Sideroxylon spinosum | reverse complement strand
TGTGTGGATTTCCTCGCCACATATATTGCCTTCTGCTTTCAATTATTTGTGTGATTGATTGTTTGGGATATCTAGCACAGTACACGTGTGAATTTTCAGTAATAACCAATTACCTTTATCGAAGAAGAGGTTGACGAGTTATACCAGCCACACGAAGACTCACTCGTTATTTCATGAATAATCGCCAATTTTAAGATATGGAGAACATTGGTGGACAGTGGAAGCTCTGCCGATAATTTATGTTGGGGTGCATTCGAGAAAATGAATATAGGGAAAGAGAAACTGCGGCCAGTAATCTTTCCCTTGGTAGGGTTCACTGGCAATCACGTAACACTGCTTGGTTTAATTGTCTTGCCAGTTACACTTGGAGAGGAGCCCAGCTAGGCAACAAAGATGATAAACTTCCTCGTGGTCGACTGCCCGTTGGCTTACAACATCATTCTTAGGAGGACATCCCTGAATCAGTTCCTAGCTGTCACATCAACTTATCACTTGTGTGTAAAGTTCCTGACAAAAAAACAGGGATAGAATGTGCCAAAAGCGACCAGAAAACGGCCTAAGAATGTTACGTGTCTTCCCTCAAACAAACTTCAAGCAAGGAAACAATGGTTGTAGACAGTCTGAGGTCAGGGATGATGAAGAAATAAAGAACGGGGAGTCAGCGGAAGAACTGAAAGAAATCACGGTCGACTCCCCTGAGTAGAGCTGATTGACCAAAATCAGCTCCAAGGCCCTTGAAGAAATAAAAGCAAGGTTAAGGGAATTCTTGGAGAAAAATGTAGATGTTCTTGTATGGTCCCACGAAGATATGCCAGTAATTGATATAAAGGTGATAGCTCATCACTTAAATATCTCCCCGGGGGTAAGGCCAACAAAGCAAAAGTGCTGAAATTTCTGTCCCGAATGAAACGGGGCCATTGAGTAAGAAGCTGACAAGCTGATAAAGGCCAGGTTCATCCGTGAAGTCCATTATCCTACTTGGCAGTCCAATATTATTATGGTAAAAAGTGCAATGGCAAATGGAGAATGTGTGTCGATCTCACGGACCTCAATAAGGCATACCCGAAAGATAGCTTCACGTTGCCCTCCATCGACCTGTTGGTTGACTCCACTGTAGGTTATGAGATGCTATCATTCATGGATGCTTTCTCAAGCTATAACCAAATAAAAATGGCCAAGCACGATCAGGAGCACACAGCATTCATCACCGATCGAGGACTGTACTGCTTCAACGTTATACCGTTCAGTTTAAAGAACGGTGGAGCAACTTATGAAAGGCTTATGAACCGAATGTTCAAGAACCGGCTGGAATGCAAAAGTGTACGTCGATGACATGCTTATCAAAAGCAAAAGGTTAGTTCCCACATCGCTGATCTACAAGAAACATTCGACACTTTGAGGAAGTATGAAATGAAGTTAAACCCCGCCAAATGTGTATTTGGTGTGGTATCTGGCAAATTCCTTGGTTTCTTGATGTCGGATAGAGGGATTGAAGCAAACCCAGAGAAGATCCAAGTGATCATGGAGATACAGTCACCCCAAACTATAAAGGAAGTCCAAAAGCTAGCGGGAATAGCGGCCTTGAATAAGTTTATTGCTTGATCTATGGACAAGTGCCATCCTTTTTTCAAGGTGCTCAAAAAGGCCTTCGAGTGGACCGGAATGTGAAGAAGCCTTTGGGCAACTAAAACAGTACTTGGATCGATGCCTTTGCTTAGCCGAACCATTATCGGAGAAGAGCTTACTTATATTTGGTAGTCTCCACCACTACAGTAAGTTCTGCTCTCGTTAGGGATGACCAAGGGATCCAAAAACCATTCTACTGTTAAAGTAAGGCCCTTAAGGGGGTGGAGGAAAGATATCCGAAAATAAAGTTAATGGCCCTTGCACTTGTAACGGTGGCTTAACGGCTCAGAGCTTACTTCTAGGCACATACAATCGTCGTTCTCACAAACCAACCCCTAAAGAATATGCTACACAAACCGGAGACATCTGGTAGGCTGATGAAGTGGTAGATCGAGTTGGGATAGTTTGACATTCAATACCGACCAAGGTTGGTAATTAAAGGTCAAGCAGCAGCGGATTTTATTGCTAAATGCACGTTTTCCCCAACCAATTCCACTAAAAAGGACAAGTTTCTAAAATGACCCAGGTTACAAGTACCATTCAAAGTGGTAAACTTCCTGCACAAACCTTTCCAAACTCGAAAGGTTAAGTGAAAATTACTGAGTCATCGACCTCGGGTGCTATCCCACATGAAAAAGTGTAATCTGTCACTACTTTAAGAAGTGGGAAAGTTATCCAAAAACCAGTCGATCCTAAAGTCACTGCACCAAATGTTAAGATAGGATCAAGAGGTAGTGGGCAGGTTGAGGAGCCAAATGAGGAAGAAGTTGAGAAAGAAAGAAAGGGATAAAACAAAAAGAGTGATAGGAAAAATGATGAAGTGAAGGAAATTGAGGGAGAGTCAAGGGAAGAAGGAGGAGATAACAATAGGGGCATTTCAGGTAGGCAAGAAGACCAAATTGAAGAGTACATACCTAGGCCACGATTTTCCCATAGATTAGCAAAGGGCAAGAATGAGATGTTGAACTCTGAGATTTATGAGATTTTCAAGCAAGTGAGAATCAACATTCCATTACTTGAGGCTATCAAGTGAAATCCCACTTATGCTAAATTCCTCAGGGATATGTGAACTGTTAAGAGGAAGCTCAATGTCAAAGAGAAAACTTTCGTAACTGAGCAAGTTAGTGCCATCATCCAAAGTGATACATCTCCTAAGTATACAGATCTTGGGTGTCCGACCATTTCATGCATAATTGGGGACCACATCATAAACAAAGCTCTTCTTGGCCTAGGTGCTAGTGTCAACCTACTACCTTATACTGTTTATCAGCAATTAGGCTTAGGTGAGTTGAAACCCAGTAGAATAACATTGTAATTGGCTGATCATTCGGTTAAGATGTCACAAGGGATAGTGGAGGATGTGTTGGTCCAAGTGGACAAGTTCTACTTTCCAGTTGGTTTTATCATATTAGACACCTATTCTATCCAAAATCCCTCCCATTCCATTCTGATCATTTTAGGTAGACCATTCCTTGTCACATCCAACACTGTGATTAATTGGAGGAGTGGTGTTATGAAACTCTCCTTTGGAAATATGATGGTTGAGTTAAATATCTTTAGGGTTGGAAAGCAAATGGGAGAATTTGAGGGTATTCGGGAGGTGGATGTAATTTATGCTCTGAGTGATGAATACTTTGAAACGACATTCTTTAATGAACCCATAGAGAGAGCCTTAGTGAGAAGTGAGAGGGTGAGGCTCTTGATGGAGGAAGTGTTGTGAATGGTGAGGATTTTGTGAAAGCTAAGGAAGAAGTCATGGCTATTAGCGACTGGGTACTAGTTTTTGAACCATTGGAGCCATCTGCGAGTAAACCCAAGCCATTGGTTGAGTGCCCCCTTTGTCCTTCTAGGAAACCTTTACTAAGTGAACTTAAATATGCACTTCTAGGAGAGGGGCGATACGTTCCTGGTAGCTGTGTCTTCTATGTTGGAGAAAGTTTAGGAGGAAAGATTGTTAGCAATTTTAAGTGCCCACCATCAGGCCTTAGGTTGGATTGTGGTGGTCCTTTGAGGTATTAGTCTCTTAGTATGTTCCGATCATATATACCTAGAGGAAGACATCAAACTTGTAAGGAAAATGCAACGTAGATTGAACCCCAACATGAAAGAGATTGGGGGAAAATGCTTAAGGTGCTCAATGCGGGTATTATTTACCCCATGTCTAACTCGAAGTGGGTGAGTCCCACTCAAGTGGTTCCTAAAAAGTATGGTGTCACTATTGTTGAGAATGAGAAGGGAGAGTTAGTGCTTCAACGTACACAAACTAGATGACGTACGTGTATAGATTATAGAAGCTTGAATGTCGTGACCTGGAAGGACTATTTTCCTCTTCCGTTCCTAGATCAAGTGCTCGAAAGGGTTGCTGAAAAGTCTTTCTACCATTTTCTAGGTAGGTACTCGGGGTGTAATCAAGTTGAGATAGCATTAGAGGACTAAGAGAAAAGCACCTTCACATGTCCTTTTGGCACTTATGCGTGTAGACACATGCCATTTGGGTTATGTAACGCACCTGCGACATTTCAAAAGTGTGTAATGAGCATCTTTAGCAACATGGCTGAGAGATTTTTAGAGGTTTTCATGGATGATTTCTTCATCTATGGAGATTCATATGATGAGTGTCTGATCAACCTTGAGAAAGTTCTAATGCATTGTGAGGAGAGTAACTTGGTGCTAAAATGGGAAAAATGCCATTTCATGGTACAAAAAAGGATTGTGTTAGGTGATTGCATGCAATCGTTATTATTTCTAGCCACACTTCACGCTCTCCTAACGAACATTTTTACAAAGTGGAACACCATTCTATTGTGTTTTGATTACTTATGTTATTTTTGTGTTCTTTGTAGGAAATGGAGAAACACAACTTAAAGGAACTAACTCAAGAGCTAAAAAGACTGCAACAGGGAGTTCAGCACTTGGTGCGCACGACTGTGCTTGACCTTGTGCGCCCCTCGAAAGCCAATAAGAGCAGGACGTTGCATGAGACCTTGGGCGCACGACCAGGAAAACCTCTTGCGCATGAGACCTTAGGCGCACATCCAGCAACACCTCGTGCGCACGAGACCTTGGGTGTAGACCAGCAACACCGCACACGAGACCTTGGGCGCATGACCAGTAAACACCTCATGCACACTAGACCTTGGGCGCATGACCAGTAACACCTCGTGTGCATGAGACCACAAGCACACGCTTAAGTTGGACCTCGTGCACCCACCAAGGCTTGATTCCCCCCGAGCAAACCTTAGGTGCACCATTGAAGAAGGCTAGTGCACACAAGACCACAAGCGCACGCCTGTGTTAGGCCTTGTGCACACGCCGAGAATAGAAGTTCTGCAGCTGTTTAGGACTTGAAAATTTACACTTTTACCCCTGGGTTATGTATGCTTATAAATAGGCTTATTTTTGATAAAAAAAAAAAAAAAGAAAAGAGAAGAGAGGTTCTGAACCCTAGCGTTAGCCATCTTGTTTAGTTTTGGATTAGAGAAAAAGTTAACCTTCATCTTTGCATTAAGGTTTATGATTTCAAGTTCATTGCTTTAAGGGTTTATGTATAAGTGATTATTTCTCAATATTCTCAATAGCAGGTACTTTGGTTTTGTTTTTTAGCTTTCACTTTTATTTTGTAGTATTTCGTTTTTCCTTTTCTTCTTTCGCTTTTGCTTCGTACTTGTTTGTTTTATATTAATGGATGGTTTAAAAGCATATTTTTCTTTTCGAAGTTCAAGCACGTTAGGCTAGGGTTTGTTCTTGGCTTCAAGCCATTGAATGTGGTGTGGTAGTTTAGTGAACTCAGATGTAAAAGAATATTTTTCAATGAAATATCATTTTTGAGTGTTAATTGGAATCTAATATTAAGCTAGGGTTCTTTCGAACTCAACTCACCTGTGTTACAACCATAACTTAGTTATAAGTTTTCACTGGTTTAAGCAATGGTTTAATGTCTCATATTAAGCAATGGTTTAATGTCTCAGTGAGTTAGAAACATATTTTCTAAAACCCAGATTAGGTTTTCTTACGAAACCAAATCACCCGTGTTATAATCATTGCTTGGTTACAAGTGGCCAATCTTGTAAACCAAGTATTTGATTCGATGGCTCAGTGATTTAGAACATATTTTCCTAAAACCATAAATTGAGGTTTTCTTAAGAAATCGATTCACCTGTGTTACAATCGAAGCCTGGTTACGAGTCGACGCTCATGCACACTAGGTGCTCGATTCTGTCCCAATGAGTTCGAAACATATTTCAAAAGTGTCCGCTTACTTTGAGTTCCATAAATTTGGTTTTAATGAAATATCTTCTGACCTAGCGATGCATGTACATCTACTAGGTTGAGTTATCAATGCGTTTGAGTAAACCCCTACTATCCCACTACCGGATTTGGTTTGAAGTCAAGATTATCTTAGTTATTTTATTTGTGGTGTTTTTATCTTAATTTAGAATTATAATTCCTTCACTCAATTATTCTCAACTGAACCATAATCAAAATTTCCCTCAAATCCAAAGATAGTGTAGATTAGATTAGAATCACCTACAAATTAAAGAGAACAAGTCTAGAGCTTTTAACAAAGCCCTCATTGTGGAGATGACCTCGGTTTTCACCAAGTAAGACTATGACCACCCTCTTGCACTTAAGAGGTAGAACCCGAACACATTTCAGGGTCAGTCAAGTTTTTGGCGCCGTTGCCGGGGATGGCAACTAAGTGCTAGACTTGGGAGTCAAGAGGAGTTCACTTGAGAAATTGGATGAATTTTTTCTTTTCTCTATCTCTTTATTAGTAGTTTTCTTTCTTTTGCATTGTAATATATTCATTTGCACATCATATAGGCTAGCTTGCATGTTGGCTAACTTAGGTTGCATTTTAGTGTAGTTTTTCTTTTCTTTCATTTTGTTTTCATTTTTGTTTTCTTATCATGGACATGAATTTGGTGACTTTCTCATGGTCCCTTTGATGCCCAAGCATACATAGAGTCTCTAGTTGACCAATTTGGATATGACTATACAATAGAGACTTATCACCAATTACCCCAATTCTTCGGGCACGAAGAGGAAGACCTAGGTCTTCACCTTGATAGGTTTGAGGCAGTGTGTGGTTCATATGATACTAGAATGAGTGCGAGACTTAGGTTTATGCTTTTCCCTTTGTCTTTACAAAGTGTGGCTGGTGATTGGTGTTGTACTTTTGGTGAATGGACCACTTAGGAACAATGGTATCGAGCTTTTATTAAGAAATTCCTCCCTATCCATCAAACTTTCACCTATAGCCTTCAAAGGAAAAATTTTTATCGAAAAAAGAATGAAGTATTTTATAAATGTTGGGAGAGATTTAACATACTTTTGAACACACCAGGCCACGGGGGGTTAGAGTTAAGGGACGTCCTAGCCATATTATATAATGCTCTACCCCGTGAGTTGCACTAGACATTTGATGTAGTATTTGGTAGGAAATTCCTTGATCTCACCCCGAGTAAGGCATGGTTGTTCCTTGAATTTTTCTATGAACACACCAGGCCACGGGGAAGATTTAAACCTAGTTTTGAACCTCACATACTTGAAAACCACATTGACCCTTTCCTATATGCTCTTTTTTTTCTTGCTCTTCATGATCCATCCTTTGTAAGTAGCGTATGAATGGAGCCTAATTATTTAGATTTTGCATGTCTCAACCTTGTTCCACTCACGAGGGTTAGATTGAGGAGCCTCAAAATTACAGGCCTAGTGAACCTAATGATGCACAATTTGAGACCACAAGTACCGAATGGGACATTTGCCCTAATCACACTAGGGACGATTGTTGGGATGAGTGTCTTTCTCATCTCCTTGTGGACTCTCCTATTCAAGAGAATTATTTACTACCTACCGAGAGTCAGGGTGACATGCAATTCTTTCTTACTACCGAGCTTGATGCTCAATCCACCCCTACCACCTCAGACCCTATTGAGAGTCCTTTGGCTCCAACTGGGCATTTGAACGTCTCATGGCCCGAGGAGTATATCATTGAATCAGTTAACCTTAGTTCACTTCACTACACACCTGAGGTTGAGAGTGGTGCACACCTCTCACCTCTTGAGCCAACCCCACCTGAGAAGTTCATTTCGAGGATTGTGAGTGATCATATAAGTAATCATCATTGGGGGAAGTAGTAGATGTTAGGGGAGAGTACATTGATTTTCTAGGCAACGAGAGACTGATTAAACCCACCATGTCTATGCCCTTGCATGCATTATGGCCACATCTAAGGTTTCATGAACCTTACTTAGCCATTCATCCCTCGATGTGTTTTGCACCTGAGAAGCGTCCACCTCCAGTGTTTTATGGGTCCAAAGAGAACATTTTATTTCGTAAACCATTTGTTGATGCATGGGCTAAAAAGAGTGTTGGATAACCACTTTTCTTAATTTCATTTGTACATAATAGATTAGATTTTTCTATTTCTTATTTTCTTATTTCTTTTTAGTTTGATTTCTTCTCCCATTTTCTTTTATTTCATTTTTATTTCTTCTTTTGTACTAACTCTTTCTTTTATCTTATTTTTATTTTATTTCTTTCTTATTTTTGTCCTAACCTTTTCACTTATATAGTAACTTTTATTTTCTTCAAATAAGGAAGCACTTAAGGTAATATCCTTCCTCTTCCTTTTTTATTTAGTCTTACACTTCCAATTTTGGTACTTCATATATATATATATATATAAGTTACAGTTAGGAGTGTTGTAGACTTTAGGTTGGGGGTGTTTTTTGGGTAATGCCTTAAGAGGCTTAAATAATGGGTACATGCTTAACTTCTATGTTCTATATTGATTAATCTTTATGCTCATCATTCATCATGCTCACTTTGTTCACTAAGGACCACTTATTTTTCATGGTTCTCACATTGAGGATAATGTTTAGTTTAGGTTGGGGGTAGCATTCACATGATAAAGTTTGCATGATGGTCCCCATTTGTGATAAAATTGTCAAAATTAAAAAAAAAATAATTGAGCATCGTTGAGCTAGAAGGCATAAGTGAGCATTTTTGTTCTTGTATGTTGGTCCTTTTTGGTATGGTTGATTTTGGAATTGAGAGAGAAAGTGATGAGTGAATCGTATTCAAGCTTTAATAGGAAACTTAGTTCAAGTTGAGTGTGTCATGACCTTGTGCATTTTCACTATCATAGAGAAGAGCTTATGTACTTAAGAGTAGATTTTGTTTAACATTAGTTAAATGAGCATTTTTGGACTAGGTGGAGATTTATACCCCTTAATGGTGAGCTTTTAAGCCTATTATTCTTTTCTTGAGGGGTTACACATAATCATAGCTCTTTTATTCTTCATTTTGGTTTTTAATGCACTAATTGCATCACAAACACTTGCATGAGTTTCACTTGGCATAATATGAGTTGTTGTAAGCTTAGAACGTGATGCTAAGCTTTCTTTGCTATTTTGGGCCTTATTGTCCTTTCTTGATTATCAATTACCTTAGGAACCAACTTGGAGCCTTTTTAATAATGTGTGTGATATATTTTTCTTCCTTGGTTTACACCTCATATATTATTCCTTAGCATTATTCACACACTTTAAGCCTTACCCTCACATGTCTTGGGTTGTAAGAAATGCCTTAATGTCAATGATGTGAACTTGGGTTGAGAATGGAAACTTCTAAGAGCATATTAAGAGGAAATGTGGGGTGGAAAATTTAGTTGAAGTATACTTTAAGAAAAAAAAAAGAAGAAGAAAAAGAAAAAAAAAGATATCTCTCGTTTCTTTTTGCTTGTGGAATTATGGGACTTGTACATATATATTGTCATATTTGAAAAGTTCCCATGAGTAGTTTGTAAGTTTATGAATAAGCTTCTTGTTGAGCTTTTTATTGGGGTTTAGGAATTGGATAAATTGGGACTTGTGTGCACTTGAACTTTCCTATCCCAAGACATGTACTTTGATTTCCATGTCTTTTATGGTTAACCCATACCCCTAGCCAAGTTACAACTAAAATAAAGACCTAGCGGATTCTAAGCAAGAAACTATATTGTGCATGTAGTGGTCTTGTGTTGTTTGTGTGGTGTGATCTCTTACACATGCATTGGAATATGGTGATGAGCTGTCCACTTTGAACTTCAATTCAGTTCACTTACTTATTTGTGGGGTTGTGTGCAATTAGAATAGCATTATTGCTAATAGGTATGTGTGAACCCTCAATGAGTGAATTTCTTTCTATGAGTGGTACTTTGTGAGTATTCAAAGTTAAAACCTAGCTCTTTTTATGCTCTTGTAACCTTCTTGAATAAATGAAACAATTTTGCATACATGCTCTTTCAAGTTCGATAGTTCATGCATTCATGTTAGCACTTGGGAATTACACATAACATTTGGGTTTTTTGACTTGTTGAGTTTGAGCTTGAGTTATATTGAATCTTAATCACTTTTTAACATGTTGAGACCATACCATAGATGTTTGTGGGTACCATCTCTGCAAAACCTCATGAGACCTTACTTGTCCACTAAGGGGAACCTAGGGGTTTAAAGGGCTTGCCCCACGTGCTAAGTGTGGCCGTGTGTCTCCTACGAAAATGGACCTCTATTTTTTTCTTTTTAGTTGAATAAGATGGTTTTACTTGGTGTATGTCCCTTTCCTTGTTGTCATGATTGGTCCATTCCTAGGGACTAGTAATGTTTAGGTTGGGGGTGTGACTGCATGCAATCATTGTCATTTCTAGCCTCACTTCACACTCTCCTAACAAATATTTTTAGCAAGTGGAATACCATTTTATCGTGTTTTGATTACTTATGCTATTTTTGTGTGCTTTGTAGGAAATGGAGAAACAAAACTTAAAGGAACTAACTTAGAAGCTAAAAAGACTGCAACAGGGAGTTCAACACTTAGTGTGCACGATTGTGCTTGACCTTGTGCGCCTGTCGAAAGCCAACATGAGCAGGAGGTTGCACAGGACCTTGGGTACATGACCAGCAACACCTCATACGCACGAGATCTTGGGCGCACGACCAGCAACTCCTCGTGCGCATGGGACCACGGCTGCACGCCTGAGTTGGACCTCGTGCACCCACCGAGGCTGGATTTCCCCCAGAGCAAAGCTTGGGCGCACCACTAAAGAGGGCTAGTGCGCACAAGACCACAAGCACACGCTGAGAACAGAAGCTCTGCAGCAATTTAGGACTTGAAAATTTACACTTTTACCCCTGGGTTATGTATGCTTATAAATAGGCTTATTTATGATAAAAAAAAAAGAAGAAAAGAGAGGAGAGGTTCTGAACCCTAGTGTTAGCTGTCTTGTTTAGTTTTGGATCAGAGAAGAAGTTAACCTTCATCTTTGCATTAAGGTTTACGATTTCTAGTTCATTGCTTTAAGGGTTTACGTGTAAGTGATTATTTCTCGATATTCTCAATAGCAGGTACTTTGGTTTCGCTTTTATTTCGTAGTATTTCGTTTTCACTTTTCTTCATTCGCTTTTGCTTCATACTTGTTTGTTTTATATTAATGGATGGTTTAAAAGTATATTTTTCTTTTCGAAGTTCAAGCATGTTGGGCTAAGATTTGTTCTTGGCTTCAAGCCATTAAAGGTGGTATGATAGTTTGGTGAACTCAGTCGTAAAAGAATATTTCTCAATGAAACATCATTTTTGATTGTTAATTGGAATCTCATATTAAGCTAGGGTTCTTTCAAACTCAACTCAACCGTGTTACAACCATAGCTTGGTTACAAGTTTTCACTTGTGCACACCAAGTGTTTGGTTCAATGTCCCCGTGAGTTAAAAACATATTTTCTAAAACCCATATTAGGTTTTCTTACGAAACCAAATCACCCATGTTATAATCATTGCCTGGTTACGAGTGGCCAATCGTGCAAGTATTTGATTCAATGGCCCGGTGATTTAGAACATATTCTCCTAAAACCATATATTGAAGTTTTCTTAAGAAATTGATTCAGCCATGTTACAATCGAAGCCTGGTTAGGAGTCGACGATCGTGCACATTAGGTACTCGATTCAATGTCCCGATGAGTCCTAAACATATTTCAAAAGCCTCTGCTTACTTTGAGTTCCATAAATTTGGTTTTAATGAAATATCTTCCGAGCCAGCAATGCATGTGCTTTTGCTAGGTTGAGTTATCATTGCATTTGAGTAAACCACTACTATTCCACTACCAGATTTGGTTCGAAGTCAATATTAGCTTAGTTATTTTATTTGTAGTGTTTTTGTCTTAATTTAGAATTATAATTCCTTCACTTAATCATTCTCAACCCAACCATAATCAAAATTTACCACAAATCCAAACATAGTGTAATTTAGATTAGAATCACTTACAAATTAAAGAGAATAAGTCTAGAGCTTTTAACAAAGCCCTCTCTGTGGAGACGACCTCAGTTCTCACCGAGTAAGACTACGACCACCCTCTTGCACTTGAGAGGTAGAACCCGAGCGCATTTCAGGGTCGGTCATTAGGGCACATAGTGTCATCTCGCGTGGTTAAAGTGGATAAAGCAAAAGTTGAACTGATTCAAAATTTTCCTGCCCCTCGATGTGTAAAGGATGTAAGATCATTCCTTGGTCATGTTGGTTTTAATCAGTGGTTCATTCAGTCTTTCATTTCTATTGCCCGGCTCTTATGCTTATTGTAGACCAATGATGTTCCATTTAAATGAACAATGTCATGCTAAGAGGCATTTGATAGTCTTAAACAGTTGCTTACCACTGTACCAATCATTCAAGGCCCGAATTGGTCTTTACCATTTGGAGTCTTACTAGTGACTTTGCGGTGGGAGCAATTTTAGGGCAACGAAAAGATGGGAACCCTATGTGATATACTACGCTAGTAAGATTCTAAATGATGCTCAAGTGAATTATACCACCACAGAAAAAAAGCTTGGCTTAGGTCTTTATTTGGTAGGTTCTCATGTCACAATGTTCACGGACTATGCAGCCTTGGAACATCTTCTTCCAATCAAAAGGCCAAACCTCGTCTAATCAGATGGATGCTACTGCTTCAAGAGTTTGATTTAGGGATTAAGGACAAGAAAGGAGTAGAAAATGTGGTAGCTAACCATTTATCTAGGGTACTATATCATTTTTCCAAGTCTAATGATCTACCAATTAATGAGCATTTCCCTGCTGAGCATATTATGCACGTTAGCACCACACCTGATGACCAATCTTCTTGGTACTTTGATGTTGCTAAGTTCCTAGTGACTGGACAGATGCCCTCCCATTAGACAAAGGTTAATAGAGGTAAGTTCTTACGTAATGTGCGTAGTTTCCTTTGGGAAGATCCATACCTCTACAAGTATTGCCCAGATTAAATTGTTAGACGTTGCATTCCTGAGAGTAAGGTTCATAGTGTCATCGGATTTTATCATTCCCCAGCACGTGAAGGCCATTTCTCCTTAGAGAAAATAGCCGCTAAGATCCTTCGAAGCAAATTTTATCAACCTTCATTGTTTAGGGATGTCCATGACTATTGCGTCAGGTGTGATCGGTGTCAAAGGTTAGGAGCCCTTACCAAGTGTAATGAGATGTCTCAAAATCCCATAATCATTTTGGAGATTTTTGGTTGACGGGGCATTGATTTTACTGGACAATTTCCTAAGTCATTTGGGTTTGAGTTTATTCTTTTAGCCATCGACTATGTATCTATGTGGGTTGAAGCCATACCCACTCGCACCAATGACCATCGAGTTGTGATTGAGTTTTTAAAAGGAGTACATTTTTTTGCGCTTTGGGATGCCTAGGGCTATCATTAGTGATGGGGACAAGCATTTCTGCAATAAGCCTATAGGCCTCCTTATGCGTAAGTATGATGTGACACATAAGGTGTGTACCTCATATCACCCATAGAATAGTGACCAAGTAGAGTTGGCAAATATGGAGATCAAATGTATACTTGAAAAGACCATCAATCCCATACGCAAGAATTGGTCTTTATGCCTCATTAATGCATTGTGGGCGCATAGGATGGCTTATAAAACCATTTTGGGTATGTCTCCCTACTGTATTGTCTTTGGCAGAGTTTGCCACCTACTTGTTGCGATAGAACATAGAGCCTGTTGGGCAATTCAACAATATAATGAAATATAAGGAAAATAATCCATGTTCATGACATTTTATTTATTTTTTTTTTTAATTTTTAAAAAAAAATAGTAGAAGAGTAACCTAAACTTCCTAATGAATCAAAACTACAAAAGTTCCCCGGCAATGGCGCCAAAAACATGGCCGCCTCACAAATGTGTAGTTAAACCAACCCCCAAGTATAAGGGCATGCGGTGTAGTCTTACCTAGTGAGCCTAGGATCATATCCACAGGGAACTATGAGAATAAGCACTAGGGTTTCTAAGTTCTTCTAACCTGCTATTCTCTTTTAAAAAAAGAAAAACAAGAATAGGTTTTGAGTTTTGGAAATGTTGGTTTTTTTTTTTAAATCACTAATTAACAAATAAACTAAATTGCAATAATTAAATTAGACAAAAATAATGAAAGCAATAAAACCAAGCATTCAAGGTAATTAAAGATCTTGATCTAACCTACAACTCTGGGTGAACACCTTATTTTCGTATTAGATGTGATTTTTATCTCAGTTTACAACTCACGTTTAGGAAAAGTAAACCGAAAGATTTTATCGTGAAAGCATTAATTCCAAAGCATAGTTTTAAAATCACGTT
>QLOD02000001.1:28205414-28217488 GCA_003260245.2 Sideroxylon spinosum | reverse complement strand
AGCTTTCGGTTGTTTTCATGGACACACTTTACATCGTTAACTATGCCTTGCACGTTGACCGAAATCATCAAAAAAAATAATTACATATGTCCATTGAAACATACACCACGGAACAATCCGTCATCATATATATATAATATATCTATATTTATATAATGCATTCATGTTTATATATAACACATGCACTACAATAAAAGGTTTCCGCCCCTTACCTCTTGCTAATTCGGCAGTAAAAAAAAAGATTTCAGTCTGATTGTTTGCAGAAGCAACACCACACGCCCCAGCCCTTCTCTTCTTTTTCCTTTTTCCTTTCTCTTTCTCTCTTCCTCTAACTCTCTAGGGTTTAGCAAGAACCCACCCACAATATATATATATATATATATAGGTAGCCCTAATAAATTTAGTTAATTACCTATTCCTAATGAGTTCAGGAAAATAATATATTCTCCCCAAAATTTTAAAACCTTTTCAAAAATCACCAAAATTTAACCCTTTTAAATGCAACTAAAAATTAATAGCAAAACTTTTAAATTATTAAAATTAAATAGTAATCAAATTTATTAAATAATTAAATACAAAATAAATCCGGGTCATTACAGTTTTAAAGTTTTATAATGATATAAATATTTTATTTAATAAATTTAGGTTATAAAGATAGATTAATTTATCAAACAATTATAGAGACACAAATTAATTCGATAATGTTAATATTTTATTTGCATAGTTCACTTATTCAAAAATATGAACATAGCCAACTGAAATACCAAAAGATATATATACGTATTATATTATATCATATATGTATACATAAATTGTTAATAATTAAAAAGTAAGTCTAAGACATAATTATATATCTCATATATATAATTATTTTTAATTAAAGTGAAAGAAATCAAGAATATTGCTGCAATTGAACAATATTGAAAGTTTCAATACACTACTTCAGTTCTAGCATCCTAACCAACTTTTTTTTTTCTTCAGTTTGTACTGAGTTATTAGTGTATTATACTATTAGCTAATTTAGGTTTTAATAGGATGTGCAAGGTATAACAAGTGGGACTGAGCAAAAAAAAAAAAAAACAGTAAACCGAAAAACCAAACCAAACCGAGCAAACTGAATCGGAAATTACAGTTAACTAAACCGACGGTTTCGGTTCTGTTTTCCTATTTTTATTTTTATTTTTAGTTTTCGGTTTGGTTTTGGTTTTTAATATGCATTAACCATCAGTTTAGTTAACCGATCAAATTTTATTGTTAATATATAAATTATATAATATATATTTATTATATATTAATATATTATATAATTTTTTAAAGATAAAAGAAAAAAAAATCCCTAACTCCTCACAAATCGTAAGGTTGGTTGCCCTCTCTCGTTCGTCTACTTGCCTTATTGTCTTTTTCGTTCGTCTGTCTGTAAAACCAAGAAAAGAGAGATTTTCTGTCTTTTTTATTCGAGGATAAGGTACCCCTTAGCCCCTTCTCTATTCATAGGATGTGTTGATATTAGATGGTGGATACTATAGTCATTTATAAGATTTGCTCTTTTTGTATGTTGATCTCATCGCAATTCCTAATAAAGCCATTTTTTTTTTTTTTTGATAATATTCACTTTTTTGCTATCTTTCCATCTCTCTTTTGTTGAGTTGTATCCAAAAGTATTTACTATTTGATTATGAAATTCAATAAGAATTATTAACTAAGTTGGTTTAATTGTTAAGCATGTGATGCCAATAAAAGAAGAAATAGTTTGTCCCAAAATTCTTATTTGAGACTCGAGTTGATTATAGTAAAATGAAAGAAACCTAAAGTTTCATACATGTAGAACATGTTTTTTTTTTTTTTTTTAGTTTATTGGAAGTATAAAAAATGAATAAATTTCTTTCATTAATAAAGTAGTTATTTAATTTAATTAATTTTCTTTTCTTTTAGATTTCATTTTTTTTTTTTGCAGTGTAGACTAACCTAAATTTTCATGGGCGTGGATCATGTTTTAATTTTTTTTTTCTTTTTAGTGCATTAGATAGTATAAGAAAAAATAAATCTCTTGCATTAATAAACTAATTATTAAATCTAATTATTATTTTTTTTAGATTTCATTTTTTTTTCAATGTAGACTAATCTAAATTTTCATAGGCGTGGAACATTTTTTTAGTGCATTGGAAAGTATAAGAAAAATTAAATATCTTTCATTAATAAACTAGTTATTTTATTTAATTATTTTTATTTTCTTTTGGATTTCATTTTTTTATTTTTATTTTTTTTATTTTAACATTAGAAATAATTTTGATTCTACTTATTTCTTTTCCTTGACAAATATTTTATCCAAGTATATATAATGTTAAGGTGTCTTTCAAAATTGGATTTGTGAATAAAAAGAAAAGTGAAAATAAATGAAATAATTTATATATACTAATTTATTATAATTAATTAAATTAAAATTTTGTGAAGATATATATGGAAGGTTACTTCAATAATTAAATTGAGAATTAATATGATAAGATTTTTATATTTCTTAGAATCTTTAGTATTAAGGATTTCCATAAAATTGTTTCAAATCCATCGCCATCATCTTCAAGCTTTCAAAATCAAATCAGAATTTTAATTGAACATTTTTTTACATATGTCAAGTACAGGTGATAATACAAAAACTACAACAAATAGTGGAGATGTGCTCATATTCCAACAGACGTAAATAATCCAAGTGTTAATAATGGAAAAGAATAAACACAGTAGACTAAAGAATTAGAAGACAAATAAAATAATAATTTATTTTCAATGTATTTTTTATTGAAGGATACAATAGTATATATTTATAACAAAAGTAAAACCAAAGTGATACACAATTTAAGCCTCATGTGTAGGCAAAATCTCATGATAGAAGCTCCAATTTTTGGTTAAATTTTGCCCACATAAGGAATGTTACTGCTGATTCTAATTGGAATTAATTGATGGTAATATTCAATCATTAGAACTATCAATTCAGTTAGGAAAGTTGTCCCAAATCCACCTCATTGCTTGAAATTACTCTACCAAGAATTAGTAATTGATTATAAGGATGATTGCCCTTATTACTCTATGGAATTGGTAATTGATGATGAGGATGATTGCCTTTATCCCTCCATGAAATACCCTCACAAGAAGATATAGTCATTGATTCATGTGCCAAGTTGTTAATAACCTCCCTCAAATTGTGGCGGGGTTGAAGACATAATTTGCTACAAAAATAACGTAACGAGGACTTGGACATTGGCTTTTTGAAAATATCTACCAATTGTTTAGTGGTGGAGCCATATTGGGTCACAAGAAGACCGAGTACAACACGAACCTGAACAAAGTGATAGTCCAATTCAATATGCTTATTACTACCATAAAAAACAGGATTAACAATCATATGTAGAGCACTAAGATTGTCACAAAACAAAACAGGGGGTCTGAAGAGTGGTATTGGAAGATCACGAAGAATGAAAAAGAGCCAGGTAAGCTCGACTGTGGTGTGAACCATAACTCGATATTCAACTTTGGTATTGGGGAGAGAGATGATTGCTTATTTCTTTGCACACCAAGATATCAAGTTGTGACCAAGGAATGTGCAATAGCCAGTAGTGGGGCATTGCATAGTTAGACATTTAGTCCAATATGTATCAGAAAATGCAATAAATCAAGTGTAGTATCGGAAGTAAAGTAAATACCAAGATGGATGGTACCTTTTAAATATCGTAAAATATGTTGCCCCATCTTAAATGTAAAATGTAAGAGCATGCATAAATTGTGCAACAAAATTAACCCTGTAGGAATGTTAAGTCAAGTAAGGGTGAAATATTGCAAAGCCCCAAAAATTTCATGAAAATGCATTGGATCATCAAGTAGGGTATGATTCAAAAAGCCCTTAGTTTTTGTTTCTATTGGAGTACTTATGGATTTGCAATCTACCGGTTGCATTTTTCAAGAAGTGTTAAAGCATATTGAGATAGAGAGAAATGTATCCATCAGTAGTGGTTGTAATTTCAATGCCTAGAAAAGGATGTATGGGACCTTGATCCTTATTTGTAAATTTGTCACTCAAGACTTTGATAAATTGTTCAACAAGGTGCGAGTGAGATCCTATAAGAAGCGTATCATCAACGTATAACAGTAAAACAAGTGTACCTTGAGGTGAATGATGAATAAATAAAGATGAGTCAGCCAAGTTACAGAAAAACCATGTTTAAGTAAAAAGCACTAAAATGATCAAATCAGGCACAAGGAGCTTGTTTAGGTCCAACGAGTGCACGTTTGAGTTTGCACACATGAGTAGGGTGTTGAACATCTATCATTCTTAGAGGCTGTTCCATGAAGATATCTTTATTGATGCTACGATGTAGAAACACATTTTTGACATCAAGTTGATGTATGTCCCAGTGATGAATAAACGCAAGGCTAAGTATAATTCGAATGGTGCTGGGTTTGATGATAGGGGAGAAGGTTTCAGTATAATCAACACCACCCACTTGATGGTACCCTTTAGTGACTAAACAGGCCTTAAGGCTATTAAGAATGCCATCTGCTTTTAATTTAGTCTTAAATACCTATTTTGAGCCAATCACATGCATCGAAGGATGACGAGAAACAAGTGTCCATGTGCGAGTATGATAAAGGGCATCAAGTTCCTCACATATGACAACGTTCCAACCCACATATTTGGGAGCGATTCGAAAATAGTAGTGACCTTATGAGGGATTTTTTTGTTTGCACAATCAAAGCATACTTGGGATTAGGTTTGACAATGCCTAACTGAGCATGAGTCACGATGGGGTGAGGCGTATGGAACGATGAATCAGTAGTGGGTGAAGTAGTAGAAAATGGTGGTGTTATAGTGAGCGGGGCAGTAGAGAGGTTATCATTGACATGTATAGCACCGGAAACCACGTCACGATCAAAACTTCATCGCCATCAGCAGCTACACAACTCTAGATTCTATACTCATGACTTTTTCTACTATCCAGTTCAACTATTTTTGGATTGCTCTTATTTTCAAACTCAAGTTAGTTTACCATCTTGAGTTTGAGGAAGGGTGATAGGACATTATATATTAGTTTATGATATACTATTATGCATATTACCTATATTAGAATATTCTATATTTAGTATTTAGTAAGTAGTTGATTTTATGTTGCTATGTAAATCGTTACTATACATACCTCTCACTGTAAGGCTATCTAAAGGCCTATTCTTTACCTTTATAAGATATATGATAAGATGTAGACATTATATTCTCTCCCCAATTTATTATTTCTTGTCTTTTATTTTTTATTTTAACATGCAAGATAAATTACTAGTGTAGGAGCTATTATTGGGATTGTATTGGCTTCACTATTGGGGGTAAGGAATGGTTTACGTGCACTAGTAGTGGTTGTAGAACTAGAAGTTGTGGTAACATGTTCTAAGAGAGGTAAGTTGATGATGGTACTTTGAGGCAGTGGAATGTGAGGGATATCTGAGCCGAGTGTACCTATCGAGGAATTCAAGTTAGAATGAGTAATAGGTGTGGTCATCCAAGAATCAAAGATGCTTAGTAACTGATTAGATGACAGTGTTAACTTAGAGGTTTTTCGACAAGGGGAAGAAAGTCTCATCAAACACCACATGTTGTGAGATAATTATCTTTTGACTCAAAGGATGAACACATTTATACCCTTTGTGTTTGTCACTATTCCTTATAAATATAAATGGTATAGTTTTCAGATCAAATTTATTTTTACCTGTATTCCATGTGTAAGGAAAACATTTAGACCCAAACACCCATGATGAGGAATAGTTCAGATAGGTACCATGTAATTTAAATTATGGCATATCAAAATTAAGAGCGGAGGATGGAGGACGATTAATTATATATACAGTAGTAGTAAAGGTTTCAACCCATAAGTAAAAAGGCGCTTCGTATTGAAAAAGCTTTGTTAAACCCAACTCACGGATAATTTGATGTCAACACATAACTATACCTATTTGTTCCGGTATATTTGGACAAGAAATGAAGTGTAGAATAACCTGTGCTTGAAAATAAAAACCAAGCTAATTATTAATAAATTCTCCACTACTATTGAAATGAAAATTTTTAATTTGTTTATTAAACTACCGAACAATTTATTTTTCAAATACAAAATAAACAGTAACAAAATTTAGATTTTTGTTTGAGAGAAATAATCCAAGTATAGTAAGAGAAATCATCAACAAAACATGGATAATAATGTAAAAAATCCAAGAGACGTTACAGGACCTGGACCCCATAAATCACAATAGATTTTATCAAAAATACCTGAACTAGAATTTGTAAAACTATTGAATGGAAATTTACTAATTTTTCCTAATTGACACCTATCACAAAAAAAAAAAAAAAAAAAAATTTATTTGAGCCCACAACATCTATATGACCCTTGTCCTTGAGTAACTGTAAAGATGATGCTTGAGGGTGCCCAAAGCATTGATTCCACACATCTATGGTCCTAGATTTATAACAATTTATAAAATGCAGTATAGGTAGATTAGAAGGAACATAAAGATCACCCTTGCACATTCTTGGCATCATTATTTAGCCTGTTTTTCGTTCCGTCACACAAAAAAACATTATCAGAGAATTCAAAATTCAAAGGAAATTGGGCAGTTAATTGGCTAATAGACAATAAATTTTTAGCTAATTGAGGAACGAGTAAAACATCACGTAGAGGAAGAATCGTGGATTTATAATGAATACAAGTAGCCCCAATAGCTTTGATGGCTAGGGAAGTACCATCTCCAATTTGAATAGAGTCGGCGCCAAGAAAGGTCCTTAAATTGTTTGACATACCTGCATTTTCTATCATATAATTGGATGCTCAAGTTATTGATCCATTTAGTATCAGAGATTGAGGTGTTAAGAGGAAGAGCAGCCAAGGCTTGTGGTATCTCATTGTGGTTGACTGACAGCTTGGCTAAATACCAACAAATTTTAGCGATGTGCCTTAGTGTATCACAAAAATGACATTTCTCATCTCGATATTGTTGACAGTCGGTTAGAGTCATGCATCATTGTCTGGGTGGAGGTGGATGGTAAGAGAGACCATTTGGATTTGGGTTGTGTTTGCAGAAGATATACTAGTTAGTGATCTCGCAGGTTTGCTGGCGGTGGTTGGAGATTGCAATTAGATTGTTGTTATTGTGATTATATGCTTGGAAACCTCGACCACTTGAGGTAAATTGGAAACCTCCACCATTGGATTGTGAAGAGCGTTGTTTTTGACCAAAAAATGCCATATATGGTATGGTGGAGGTGTTGTTAAACTAAGTTTGGCGCTGCTCATACCCTTGAAGAAGTGACACAAGTTCTGAGTAGCTAGTTATTGGGGGCTTAATGTAGTAAAGGACTCGTATTTAAGTCCGAGACTTGTGAGAGAAGAAATTATTTTTCTTTCTTTGAAATAGAGTTACCAAGGGTAGCAAGACTATCACATATACCTTTGAAATGGCAAGGGTGATTGTTGATGGTTGTATCTTTATTTTTGTGAAGATAAGCAATCTCTGGGCGAAGTGTGAATTCACACTTTTGAGAGATTTGAGCATAAGCTTTTTGAAGGGCATCCCATACTTTATGAGTTGTATCCAATCCAATAACTAATCTAAGAGCTTTCTCTATGAGAGTGCCGATGAGCCATCCTCGAAGAAGACAATTAGAATTACGTCATTTGATGTAATCGTTAGTAATTTTTTTGGTGGGATTTTTAGCAATTGGTGGTGATTCGGTTTCACCGTTGAGGTGACCGACAAGCTCTTGGCTTTCAGAGAGAGCTGTTGCTTGTCGCACCATAAGGGGTAGTTACTGTGTTTAAGATTAAGGTTGATGAAGCTACTAACATCAAAGGATAGTTGTGCCATTGTCGTGAAAGTAAAATCACACAAGCTCTAATGCCAAATAAAAAAAAAAAAAAAACAAAGTATACTAAAGAATAAGAAGAAGAATAAAATAATAATTTATTTCCAATGTATTTTGTTGAAGGTTAGTATATATTATAGCAAAAGTAAAACCAAAGTGGTATACAATTTAAGCCTCTAATGTAGGCAAAATCCGATGATAGGAACTCTAATTTTTTGTTAACTTTTGCCCATAAAAAGAATTTTGTTGCTGATTTGAATTGAGGTTAATTGATGGTGATATTCCAATATTGGGACTATCAATTCAGTTACAAAAGTTGTCCCAAATCCACCTCATTGCCTGAAATTGCACTACTAAGAATTGGTAATTGATGATGAGGATGATTACCTTTATCACTCCACAAACTATCCTCACAAGAAGATGTAGCCCTTGATTCATGTGTCAAGTTGTTAATATTAATCATTCAAAACCACCTAATCCTCAAGCTTATTCGAAGGTTAGTGGGTCTAAAAAAAAAAATCTAAAGTGTGGGATCATTTTATCAAAATTGATTGTGAAATCCCAACTGATCAAAAAGCTAATTGCAAATATTATGATAAAGTACTTGCTTGTCCAACTGTGAATGGCACTAGTATTCTTAATAATCATTTGTCTCGATGTAAGAAATATCCATACAGCAATACTGATAAGAGACAAAAGATATAAACATTTCAACCTATACAAATGTGGGTGAGAGAACTACCACACATGCACTTGGGTCTTGGAAGTTTGATCAAAATGAATGTAAAAAGTTTCTTGCTAGGATGGTTATTGTAGATGAGTTGCCTTTTAAGCATGTAGAACTTGAGGGATTTCGTGACTTTTATTCTATCATGCACCTACGCTTTATGGTTCTTTCATGTCATACTGTAGCTAAAGATTGTTATAAAATTTATAAGAAAGAAAAGATCAAATTGAAGAATTTTTTGAAAAAAATTACCTTTAAGGGTTTGTATCACTACAGGTACATCTACTCATAATCTTAGTTACATGTGCCTTATTGCCCACTTTATTGATAATGATTGGAAATTACACAAACAATTCTAAACTTTTGTCCAATTGCTAATTATTCGGGTGAGGTAATAGGTAAAGCTATTAAGGGATGTTTGCCTAATTGGGGAATTGATAAAGTTTTCACTATAACTTTTGACAATATTATTTTGAATGATATGGGAATTCAATACTTGAAAATGAGACTTCATAACTGGAAGGAAAGTGTCTTGAAGGGCGAGTAATTATATATAAGATATGCTGCTCATATATAAAGTTTAACTGTTAGGGAGAGATTGGTGGAATCTGATGATTCCATTTTCAAAATTCGTTCTATTATGAAATATGTAAGGTCTTTTCCATCTAGGTTGCAAAATTTTAAGAGTTATGTGGAAACAAAATTGATACAAAGCAACAGTCATGTTTGCTTAGATGTGGAAATCAGGTGAAATTATACTTATTTGATGTTACAATCAGCTTCAAAATTTCAAAAAGCCTTTGAGTTGATGGAATGTGTTGATAGCAAGTATGTGAAGGATGTTACTAGAAGAAGAGGTATGCCTAATGAAAGTCATGGGATTACGCTTTACTAGAAAATGAGGTGTGCCTCCCCTTAAATTTTTTTTTTTTATTAAATCACTTTAAAATTGTCAGGCTCACTTTATGTTACTAGAAATGAATACATGAAATAAGGCTATGGTATTGGGATGATTATCTCTAGTCGATGCAAAAGTGGTAACTTAGGTGTGAGTTTAACGGCCTCCGAGATGAAAAGAAAACAAGATAAATATTGGGAAAATTTCAATAATGTCAACATCATGTCATTTATTGCAGTGCTTTTCAATCCTCGATGCAAATTAAAGTATGTGAACTGGATCTTTGATGAATCATATTATTATGATAATGCTGGTTTGTTGAAGAAAAAAGTGAAACAAATTTTTAATTCCTTGCTTGAGTTTTATGTTGCATCCTAATCACAATGTTGTGAGCAACCAAGTAGCTAATCTCAAGACACAAGTGGGATGGAATTTGATTTAGTGGATAATGCTTTAGATTTTTTGAATTATATGTACAAGATAAAAAAAGTTATTGAAAGGGGTTCAGAGAACAAAAATGAATTATATAAGTATTTGGGGTGAAGATTCTGAAAATACTAGTGAAAAATCTTTTGATATCCTGGTTTGGTGAAAATTAAATTCATCCAAATATCGAATGCTTTCTTTGATGGCTCGAGATGTACTATTTATGCTTGTATGCGTAGTTGCATCCGAGTAAGCTTTTAGCACCAAAGGTCATGTGCTTAATTTATTTCATAGTTCACTAGCTCCAAGAATGATGGAGAGCTCTTATTTGTGGACAAGATTGGCTAAGAAAATTACATGTTCCTTTTAACATGGAAGATAATTTAGAAGAGCTTGAAAAGATGGAATCGGGTTAAGTTGTTTACCATTTTTGTTCTTATTTAAATATTTTTATTATTTGAATTCTAATATCATTTGGTTTTTCTCGTAGAATTGTCACTCATGAATGAAGCGCATCTTTACTCAATATCAATGATTGACTACCATTGCAGTAAAAAGAATAATGGAGCAATTAAGTTTTCATTGTTGTTGAAAACTTATATGTATTAATATTATTGTTGTTGTAAATTTTATGATTTTTGTGTTTTTTTCTTTCATTTGTTTGGGTTATTAGTCGTTTTACTTTTCAAGTATTCAAAACTGAAGTTACGTTATTATTATTGTCAAATTATGTTTGATTTTAGAATTTTTTATATTCTTAAATGTATAGTTGATTAGTTACAAGTTAATAATTATTTTATATAGAAAAAATAGGTAAAAAAGGGTAACTAGACCGATTTGAACGACTAATTATTAAATGGTTAACTATTTATAGCAGTTTGGTTTTGGTTCAAAGAAAAAAAAATAAATTTGGTTGGTTCTGTTTTTTTTTTTTCTTGGCCTATGATTTATTTAACCGAACCATGAGTACCCTTAATAACAGGGCAAGTCTGAAGTGACAGAAGATTGATCAACTTCATAAATTTATTGCAAAATTCGTGGTTATCGGTAAGTCCTTATGATATTTTTCTTTTCTCGTGATTTAATTGGGTTTTCAAAGTCTTATAAAAATCTTGTGAATATATCAGAGGAAATTGATAGTTTTGAAGAATTTTGTTACCATGCTCAATCTATCATTTTACGATTTTCAAAATGTCTTTTATATGCTGAATATATTTTTATTAAACTTTTTAAAAAATTACAAGATTAAGTAAACTGAAGATATTTGCATGTAAAGGAGTGCAAAATGTATATGGTAGTATTTCAACATGAAATAATTATAATTTACTTGTATAATCAAATTCATCCAGAAAATATTATCTCAAAATTCCAAGCCAAATGCATTTTTCATTTGTCATTTTGAGAAAATCAAAGACATTTTCAATAGTCTAAAAAGTAAATCTCAAAACAAAAGAAAAAGAAAATAGAAGACAAAAACAAAAGATAAAATCACAAATTAAATACCACCTTAGTTTTTTGGCTTTTTTGAAACGATCAAACTTAATTTCTTTAATTATAATTTTTAAGTCATAAAAGGGAAAAAATATCCAATTAATAAAAAGTTAAAAAACTAATTACTAAGGTGGCATTTGATATGTATTTTTATTTTTTATCTTTATTTTTATATTCTATTTTATGTATTTTACGTTTTGAAAATCTCAAAATAAGAGAAACAAAAAACACATTTGGTTACTACAAAAAAAAAATATATATATTTGGTTTGATATTTTTGTTTTCCTTATTTTAGGTTAAAAATATTCACAATAACTTTTTTTTATTTACATTTCATGGGTAAACTAATTTTTTGTTTCCTAAAATAAATATTGAAAACATAAATAACTAAATACGTTTTGAACTATTTTCTGTATATTCAAAAAACGTAAAAGGGAAAATGGACTTAAATAAGTATAAGAATAACACCTAAGAAGTTACATTGTTTCTATTCCAAAACACGCGCGCACACATACACACAAACACAAAACTAGCTTTTTTTTTTTTTCTTCCAAACTAGGCCCAAGAGCCCATTTGGAACTTCAAAATTTGCCATAAATCTACATAAAACTATAACTTTTTCTAATTCTTTACAACCTTCATCATTT
>QLOD02000001.1:28166001-28183283 GCA_003260245.2 Sideroxylon spinosum | reverse complement strand
GGATTTATTTCCTAATTTACTCTTATTCTATTCTGACAATATCTTTGTAATTAACAGAGACTATTTGAGTAGGAGGATTTATAGGATCCTTTGCTGTAATTAGTTTCGTTGTTTGTAGATCTTAGTTTCCTTTTTCGTAGATCTCTTCCTGCTATAAGAAGAGACCTTTGCTGTGTATTTCATCTATGAGAAATAAGAAAGAAATTAAAAAATTCCTCCAAACCTCTCTTGGCTTATATGATCACAAGTGCTTCAACAAATCCCTCAACTTTGGCCACCAAGTTGCTCTTATCTGGATAGTCTTGTGGCTAAGTGTGTGTTATTAACCCCTTTGATTGCCCTAGGCCCCACTCTTAGTTTTTGGGAATGGAGTAAATCTCCCAAGTGTTCTCAAGAGAGATTCTACGGTGGGCGTCAGGAATGTCCCTTCCCAAATGCCCCTAGCAGGGGAGAAGGAGGCTCTGGGCAAGAAGCACCCATGACAAAGGTATGCCCATGAGGGTGTCAAAGGCAACACCACCTTACCATGGTGGAGGGTAGTGCAGGGTCTCCTCCCGCAACGGAGGTGGCTCCAGATATATATTCTAAATGATAAGTTATGATAAATATTATGTTGAATTATAATTAAATGTATAAACTAATAAAAGAGACCAAAAAAAAAAAAAAAACTAGTTATTTATAGATTTGTTGTTTATTTTGTTTTATTTTTTCTTTGTAAAATGTACTTTATTTCACGTGTTAAAGAATAATATGATAAAATAAGGGTAACGTTTTGAGTTGGAGTGTGATTGCAAAAATCTTATTATAATTTATTTAATAGGGTATGAGTTAATTATTTGTTTGAATGATATTTTATTATAATAAGAAAATAGAATTCTAATACGCTGTTTGGGAGGAGGTGAGTGGGGGATAGGGAATGTAATTAGAGAGAATGAAAAGATTAATCTTGTTTGGGAGGAGGTGAATGGAAGAAGAGAAGGTAAGGGAGACGAACAATTTATTGTCTCAAACGATGTCTTAGACTGTCATCAGTAAACTTCGTTTATCAGTAGCTTTCGAAAAATTCAGACATCTTAGTCGTCTCATCCTATCGCAGCTCTTATCCATAATAATTCATCTTCTCAGTTGTTTGAGCAGTTTCAGCAATATCCAGCATTCATGGCAACCATTCAAGCCCACACAAGCTTCTACAATGACTACTATTCAATTAGGTTTGTATAGTTCACCTTCCACCACAGGTATCTTATTCATCACATGGATTTTTTACCTAGTTCTTCTCATCATATAACTCCTAATTTGTCTCTTCATAGTAATTGTATTTCTCTTGCCTCTCCCACTAGTGTTGCAACTGCCAATGGATCCCCTATGCATTTTATTTCTATTGGTTCCATTTTCCCCACCCCATCGTGTTTATTGTCTCTCCCTGATGTATTTTATATTCCTCAACTATTTTTAAACCTTCTTTTAATAAGTCAATTATTTGACTCTAGTTTTCATTTTTTTCTTTTCTCCTAGTTGTTATGTCTTATAAGATCGGGTGTCCAAAAAGTAGACAAGAACCAAGCGTAGAGTTGGTGATCTTTATAATCTAAAAAGCTTGTAGATATCCCTTTGGTATCTACTTCCACTGCAATGTCATCTTTTTGTTTAAATGAAAAGTAGTCTCCATTTTATTTTTGACATTCTAGATTAGGTCATTTGCGTAGTGATTGTTTAAAACTTATAGTTCAGTCTAGTCATTTCGGAAAAATTTATGTTAGTGATGTTTCTGAGCGCAATGGTTGGAAGTCTACAAAAATGTCTGTTGTATCTTTTAGTAAAAATACTTCTTTTTTACTTCACCCTTCCATATTGTTCATAGAGATTTATGGGGTCCTTCCCCCATTGCATCTAAAGGTGGTTCCATGTATTATGTTTCATTTATTGATAATTATAATAGTTTTTCATGGGTTTATTTGATGACACGTAAATATGATTTTTTTAGTACACTTTTCATAAATGGTTTGAACTCAGTTCTCAACTTCTATTAAAATTAGTCGCCCTGATTTGGATGGAGAATATTTTTTTTCTAAATTCATAGACTTCTTAGCTATCCATGGCACTATTCAACAATCATCTGGTTCTGACATTCTTGTCCAAAACAGCAGTGCAAAACGCAAGCATCGTCATCTTCATACTGCTAGGTCTCTCTTTTTGTCTTCATCAGTCCCGTTTATGTTCCAGGGAGAAGCTTTTTTCACTACAACTTATCTTTTAAATTGGATGCTTACACCACTTCTCTCTAGTACTTATCCCCATTAGCGTCTCTATGGTTAGCTCCCAACTAGGGATGCACAAAAAAATCAAATAACTCGAAAATCGAACCAATCCAATCATTTTGGTTCGAGTTGGTTTGGTTCTACACCATTTTCTGTACGGTTCTAGGTTAAAAAGTTAGCAAACTGATATTTTTGATTTGTTTCTCGAGTTAATAGGTACTCAAACTGAACTAACTCGAACTAGAACCAAAAATAACCCAATTCAAACCAACGCGAACTAATATGATATAATATATATAAATATTATATAATTTTTATATAATATAATAAAACCAAATAATATTGTAATATATAAATATTTATATAATCCAAAAATTTGGACCAAATTGGCTTAAACCGAAAATGGATCCAGCCCAACCCGAAATGACTAAACCGAAAACTGAACCGAACGTGATATTTTCTGTTTGATTTAGTTCTAATTTAAAATCGATTCGATTTCGGACCCAAATTTTAGGAACTGATAAAAGTCGGCTTAGTTCTGGGTTAGGCATGAACTCGAACCAAACCGACCTATGCACACCCTTACTCCCAACTACTCTTCCTTTGTGTGTCTGGTTTTACACGCTTTGTTCTTCTCCCCAAGTCGGATTGTACCAAGCTTAGTGCCCGATTTGCCATACTTGTTTTCTTAGGATACGATATCAATCAAAAAGGCTATCGATATTATGTCCTGTCGATATTATGTCCTTGTAATTAAGAAGTTGTGTGTCTTGACATGTCATTGTTCTTAAGCGTTTACCATATTTTTCTATTCCTCACAAAACTGTTCCAATTGCCAAAGAGAATTTGATTCACATTGATCTCTTTCCTTCAAATGTATCCACCGAGGAATATATCTCCATGCTTGAGATATTTGATATTCTAGCTACAGACCTACACCTACAGTGACCCGAGCTCTGCTTCTCTCCCTTATAAACAATTAGTCTACTCTTGTCGTCGTGCAGCTTTTGCCTAATCCCAACTCTTCTGCCCCTCAATTTGCCTCTTACGGACTCTAATCCATGTGAATGTCAATATCTTGCAAGTAACCGCCATCTATTAATAATATTTAGCTTTTCAAATACTTCCTTCTCAACATCTTATTGTTCCCTTTTGTCTTGTATCCATGCTCACTGTGAACTTAAGTCATATAAAGAAGCTTGCCATGAGCCCACCTGGTGAATACTACGAACGACGGGCTCACTGCTTTTGCTAAAACTCAAACTTGAGAATTGGATCCTCTACCGGAAGGTAAGAATCTAATTGGGTGCAATGGGTTTACAAAGTGAACACTCATTTTGATGAGTCTTTGGAGCGGTGTAAAGCATAATTAGTGGCAAAGGAGTTTCGCAAAGGAGTTTTCTTAAGAATATGTTATTGATTACGTGGAGACCTTCAAATCTGTCGCAAAAAATGAGCACTATTCGCACTTTGATCTTTGTGGGTCCTGTGCATCAATGACCTATGATCCAGTTAAATATTAGGAATGCGTTTTTTAATTGCTGTCTTTCAGGAAAAGTCCATATGTGCCTGCCTCCGAGTGTTTCTCATAATCTAGGTCTTGTTTGTCGTCTACGTCGTGCCCTTTATGGCCTGAAATAGTCTCCTAGCACTTGGTATGCACGGTTTCAGGATGTGGTTCTTCAGAATGATTTTCAGTGTAACAATCATGACTCCGTTCTATTTACACACTGAACATCTCATGGCCTTGTTCTTCTCTTACCATACGTGGATGGTATGATCATAACTAGTTCTAATTCTGATGCTGTTCAAGAGATAAAACTTCATTTCTTCCATGAGTTGAAGTTAAAGATTTGGTTTGCCTTCATTATTTGCTTGGCATGGAAGTTTCCTTTTCTCCTAAGGGATACCTCTTGTCTCAGCCTACGTATGCTAACGACATTTTCCATCGTGCTCATCTTATGACTAACAAAAGTATTGATACTCCTATTGAGTTGCATGATAAGTTCAGTGCTTCAGATGGTGTTCCTCTTGATGATCTATAAATATTGCAAGCTAGTTGACTGCTCAGTTTATCTACCGTGACTTGGCCTAACATTGCCCATGTTGTCCACATGGGTTCTCAGTTTATCCATTAGTGTTTACAGCTCTCCTCTACTTCAAGCTTAACTCTTTAGGCTAATGCTCATGCTGATTGGGTTGGTGATATCTCTTATTAGAATTCCACCTCTAGCTTTTGTGTGTTTTTGGATGATTCTCGTGTTTCTTGAAAAAATAAGAACCAATTTGTTATTGCTCGCTCAACTGTTGATGCAAAATATCGAGCTATGGCACATGCTACATTTAAAATTGTTTGGCTTTGTTGACTTTTAACAGATATGGGTGTTACTCTTTCTACTTCCACGCCCCTCTATTGTGATAATAAGAGTACTATTTAGATTGTTCACGACTATTTTTCATAAACGCACAAAGTATATTGAGATTGACTATTACTTTATTCACCATCTCCAGTCAGGCACTATTATTTTGTCATTTGTCCCATTTTCTCTATAGCTGGCTAACTTCTTTCCTAGAACTTACACTACTACTCGTTTTGATTTCCTACATGACTAACTCTCAATGCTCTCATGCCTAGCATCCTGAGTTTTGAGGGGATGTGTGAATTTGGTATTATGTTATATTTTCAATTTATTTTGTGTTTGCTTCAGTTTCCTAGGGCTAGCTTAGTTTTTATTTATTAGGGTTAGGGATTTTATCTCCTCACAAAAATTTGAGTTTTGTTCGTTTTTTTCTCTTTGGCTGCTACCCCCCCTCCCCCAAAAAAAAAAAATTTAAACAGACTGTACTTCATGTTTCTAACATTTCATATTCTTTCATATTTTAGCATTGACTGCAAAATGTTTGATATTTTTTAAAATTTTCTATAACGCTTCCAAAATATTTTCGTTTCTGCACTAACAGAAACAGATTACTGAAACGAAATTTTGATCTTTGGCTCTAATTATCAAGTTTCAACACGAATATGGTACGTTGGGCAGCAACTCCCAAAAATCAAAATGTAAAGGGACAACATGCCGATAAAATCAAATGTATGTGTTCAGTTCATCATGTTCTGTGTATAGTTGATTTTTAATATCTATTCTCTTTATTGTTCACCAACTCACTATTATGACACTTAAAACTGCAAAGGCAAGTGGAGAACAAATTTTGTCTACTGATAGCCCTCCCTCTCAGTAAGGTAAGATGACAGTAAAACATTATTAAGCCTAGACTTGTGGGGTCTTAGTTGTTAAGAGTAAAGCCAAGCTGAGAACAAGAAAATGAAGACCTTTCTTATTTGATCATATGGTACCCAGTTTCAACCGCATGTTTAAAAGTATACGAAGTGGATTCCTTCCATCTTTTGGCAAGAACAAATGCAAATGTTTTAGAGTGTAAGGACCTTCAGAGTTTAAAACAACCTGTACAAGTATGGTGCCAGTTAATGATCCAAGTACCATATAACTGTAAACTACCTGCATCACAACACCAGCAACGGCGACAGCACACTGTGCAGCTTCAGCCCAAGATTGCATCTCCTGATGTGCGTCGCATAGATGCAATAGCCACATAATATGGAGATCTGGAACAGGAGCAAATGCCATTGCAAGTTTATGGAAGCCCTCTGCAGCTGCATATCTATCGTTCATCACAGGTGCCTGTAAAAATATGCATCCAACATCACGATATTGGTGATCAGCATTTACACTTCTCACAAGTCATGGCTCTGAAAAATATCTTGGAATTTACCAGAAGTGCATGTTCCAGGCTAGCATCAAGAGCCAGAAGGAGACTGTCAGACAGATATTTCACCTCTGACCATGACCACCGGTTCTCTGCTGAACTTTCAGGAATTGCTACAAGTGCACTTTCAGAAAGTCCACACTCCCTTAAAAGGTTACGGCTCTTAGATTCATCTGCCATTTCCTCCAAAGATTTACGGAGACGCCGTGCTTCACCACTTTCTTCAAGTGTTCCATCAGACTTCATCTGAGTCACTTGCACATCAGACAACAACTCCGACAATGTGATAGTCAGCATGACCCTTAACCTTGCTGTCTGCATAAAGTAGGAAAAAGAGCTCTGCAAAATAAAAGACAACAACTTAACAAAAGCCAAAAATTGGACAATATGGTAGAAACCAAAACAAATTAGAAAGAGATGTGCCAGTGTGAAGATCAGTAAGCCTACCCGGACAAGTATCTGTAGCCCAATAACTGCCCTTTTCCTAATATTATCATTTCTAAAAACTGCAAGCCGGAGAAGATGGAAAGCAATTTGTTTCAAGAAACGATCATTTTCTCTTGCCAACAGTGTTGCGCCATGAAGTGCGAATACACCATTGAACATAGGAAACAAGGCTTTCCAAAAAGCCAATGGCTGACTTCGTGAGAAGAAGCTCGTAAATACGGATGTGATACAATCAAGTTTTCCATAATCAGTGGCAATGCTATGAGATGCTGCAGTTGTGGAAAACTTCTCAGTTATTTCCAACACCTGAAGACTGACAGCAGCACTCAAGTTTTCTTCCCAAAGTTCCTGTAGTTAGCCATGGAAAAAATAAAACATAAAAAATAACTTGACTGTAGAGAAAGAAGGCAAGTTCTCTACTTCTCTTTTTTCCTGTCCTTATTTTTCTTTTTTTTTTTTTTTTGGTTGATGTTGAGAGGAAGAAAGAAGTTTTGATCCTTTAACAAAGAAATATCACCAAAATCATTGTCATATGCATTAGTGGGTTTGCATTTAATAGCAGTTTCGACGTAACACTATACCAGTTTTTGCCTCAATATTGGGTGCAAAGATTCTCTTAATGCTTGGGCAGAAGCTCCAATCCTTGATGATTGTGCCTGAGCAAGAGCTTCCCTCAAGGAATATGGCTGGCTAGGCGAACTGAGTTGTGAATTGACTCTCTGCCATAAGTAACCATTCTCAGGTGTTCCTGAAGACTGCATTAAAACATTCAAGCTATTGAGGGTGCATAAAATAAAAAATGATTTCCTATATCTTAATAGCAAACATTACCAATGAGAATCAAGGAAATCTGTGTGTCTGTGTGTGAGAGAGAGAGAGAGAAAGAGCTCCCCCTCAAGGGGCAGATACGAGTAACTTGCAAAAGCTTGAGCATTAAACTCAAAACGAACAAGAACAGAGAAAGGAAGCTCACTCTGACTTCTTGGCGTGAAGCCTCAGTAAGATAGTGGTTAATTGCAGGAGAAAGTCTATCAGAGTACTTTGGTGACATGGGTGCATCCCCAACAGCATTGCGAGAACCACTGCCCACAAGCATGCTATCAGCTGGTTTTCTGTGCTGTACCATATGAAATGTGACATTAGTAACATAAACAAATTGACAGACAGCAACAAAATATCAACCTGAATGGCAAAACACATGTATGCAATATGCATTTCATTTGCTAAGGAAATAAATGAAAAGTATACATCAAAGCACATCGTTTTCATAATGTTGGAGACTATTGGAATAAACAAAATGCATTTAAGTATCAACTTTGAAGCAAACTTACCAGAAAAAAAAAAAAAAAAAAGGCAATTTTGAAGCAAACTAATGGTGAATGCAGGCTATAGAACATGCTTCCTCAAAAAAACAATGAACGCAACAAACAAGAGAAGTTTAGCTGTTAAGGGGAAAGTTAAGTCAGCCTTGGAATAGCCATATGAGCTAAACTTATCCCCTAATCAAGTCAGCAAACTAGACATACAAACATACCCACTAAGCTATTTCATTGTTAATTTCATTTTGAACCACTATGATAAACTGATTAAGAACATGACAATACTGTTAGAATAGGAGATATTTGTTTCTATATTTTTCTTTTCTTGCTGTCAATTAGGATGTGTATTCTTGAAAACATATTGTGTAATTATGGATAGGTAATTGACATCTAACAATCTATATACAAGGTTAGTGGTCTGATGATAGGTCAATTAACTATTTTCTGGTTCTGTAATCTTGCTTTCAACTTGGTATCAGAGCCTCCTCCGATTATATTTTTGGGGGGGGGGGGGAAAACCCTAGCCTACCGACCACCGCTTGATGGCTGTCGATGTTTATCCATGAGTGTCGTGAAGCCTAGTGGACCTCATTGATGCTCGTCGTTACCCAAATCAACAGACATCAAAGTTGCTGCATTGCTGCTCAAATCTCTAGCATCATGGCTACTTGAACTTGATGTCACTACGTGAATCCCTCGCCGTTGACATTGCTGCATGAACCCTTTGCCGTTGACATCGCTACCATCATTGTGCATCGCTGACTCTTTCAGATGCTTATTGCGACTTTCTTAGTCGTCGTTGCTTGTCCTTCCTGATGATCCTCGTTGCAACTTCTTGTCATCATCATTGATTCTTCAACACCGCTGCTGATTGCTCCATTGCAAAGCTAGAATCTTGGTATTTTCTTTTCCTACTGATTTTTGTTCTTTATTCTTCATTATGGCTGAAGGGAAAGTTCCTATTGTTGAACCCAGATCAACATTAGTTAAAAATGAAAATGCTCCTGTTCTGTTACTTCCAAAAAATTGAATGGTCTAAACTATTTGGCTTGGGCTCATGTGGTGAAGGTATATCTTCGTGGGAAGAAAAAATTAAAATTTCTTACTGACTTTCCACCAAAACCAAATGATAGTATGCATGATGATTCGCTTAGCGAAGACTATTGTCATGGGGTGGTTGCGACATAGTCTTGAATCTCAAATTGCTACAATAGTGGAATTTTGTGACTCTTTCCAGAAAATTCAGGATTCTCTTACTAACTCATTCTCACAACAAAATAATGTTTCACGAGTTTTTGAATTATATGAGCAAATCTTCACAACCAAGCAATCTAATCGTCCTCTTTGAAAATATTACAGTGTTTTTAAAAAGCTCTAGGATCAGTTGTTGGAGCATAGACCCTTTACTACAGAACTTGAGCAACAAAAGAGGCATTGGAAAGATTTTATAATTGTTTATCTTCTCTCTGAACTTAATTCAAATCTGTGTGGTTTCAAATATCAAACTCTTGCAAGTGAGACCTTGTCTACTGCTGCAAATACCTACTCTCGTTTGTTGCGATCATCACCTGTTTAGACCTCTACTTAAACTTCTTTCTTGATCCCCAATGGTACTGCTTAGGAATCTTCTTGTGGAATTATGCTAGGACATGGTGGTCGTTCTTCTTAGGATTTAGCTTGACGTGGTCGCTCTTTAGAGGGACAAGGAGACCAAAGATGTAAGAACTGTGGTCGTACCAATCACATCGAGCCATATTATTGCGCCAAGCATAGACGATCAGATCAAGTTCACCATGTGTCAGATGGTTCTACTCATGTGGCTTCCCCTCGTTCAACGCCAATTGCTTCAGAGCCTTCAATATCTAGTACCCACAATGACCTTGCCACCCAACTTAGTGAACTATTGCAAAATCTTTGAACATCTCATTTATCTACTTCCACTGTTACAACTTACATTAGCAAATTCAAGTAACATTGCTTGTACTGTGTCCGCTCCACCTTCCTAGGTCATTAATTTTGGTGTAAGCTCTAATATTTCTAGTAAATTCTCCTTATTCTCTCATTTCAATTCTATCCGTCATCATGTGTTTTAGCCAATGGATCATCTCGCTCTGACAATGGCAAGGAGCTTTTTCTCTTCATTTTCAATCCTTTTGGCTCATAGCCTTTATGTGCCTAATTTTCCATTCAATTTATTAACTGTTAGTTAATTGACTAAATTATTACATTCTCCTGTAATATTTTCTCTTACCTCGTGTGTTTCAAGACCTCAAGATGAAGAGTATGATTGGTTCGGGACATGAGAAAGGTGGGCTTTACTACCTAGATCTTGCTAGTTTTTTTAGCATAGCTTCTTCTGCTTTGAGTGCTACAATTTCTCCTCTTCCGTGGCATTTTCGTCCCTAGCATCCTTCCTCAAATAAATTAAAGTCTGTCATTTCCCATTTGAGTCCTGTATCAAGTCTAGAATGTGAGGCCTGTTAATTTGGCAAGCACAATCGTAGTTCTTTTTCCAGTCATGATATCAATTGTCAAACAGAATCTTTTGATTTAGTTCACACAGATATATGCCGACCTTCTCGCATTACTAGTATTAATGGTTATCAATACTTTCTTGTTTTTGTTGATGATCATTCTCGCATGACTTGGTTATTTTTGATGAAAAAGCGATCTAAATTGTCTTATATTGTGACTCACTTTTACAGTAAGATTTTTACCTAATTTGGCAAACGTATCAAAATTTTCCGCTTTGATAATGCTTTGAAATACGCAATCTGTTATGGTTTCTTTTTGTACTAATCAGGTGATTATTCACTAGATAACTTGTGCTCATACTTCACAACAAAACGGTGTTACAGAGCATAAACATCGTCATTTGCTAGATGTTGTGTGCTATGATGCTCAATATGTAGGTGTCAAAGCCTTTTTAGGGGATGCTGTTCTCACTACTTGTTCTCTTATTAATCGTATGCTATCTATCTTATTAGGTAACAAGTCTCCATTTTCCAATTTGTATCTTTCTGATAATCGCTTCCCTCTTTCTCCTTGAGTTTTTAGTTGTGTTGCTTTTGTTTATAATCTTGATCCTGGTATAGATAAATTGTCATCTCATTCTCGAAAATGCATTTTTTTTGGGTTATTCTCATATACAAAAAGGATAGCATTTTTATCACCTACCTTCTTGTCAGTATTTTGTGAGTGCTGATGTTCCCTTTTTTGAATCCACGTCATTCTTCTCCACTTTTGGAACTCACATATCTCATGACCTTATTTCTACAAAAAAAGGGCGAGTCGTATCCTCATTCTTGTGAGGGGGAGACTAGTCAGGAGAAGACGATCCTACTTCACCTCTTTCTCAACCTTCTTTGCAGGAATACTAGCAAAATCAATGCAGTCAGATTATTCCTTGTAGGTTTACCAGTGGATGCAAGATAGACTAGTTGTTTCTTATGGTCCATCCAATTCATCCAGTCTATCTAAGGTTCCAATTCATGCTCCTCCTATCTCTGACGATAATCTACCTATTGCTTTGCGTTAAGGTAAGCGTCCTTGCAGCCAACATTCCATTGCCAAATTTGTGTCCTATCATTATACTTCTCCTTATTTGCATTCCTTTGTTTGTGCTTTGTCCTCTATTTTTCTTCCAGTCCCATATCAAGCCGCATTATCCTTTTTAAATGGAAACATGCTATGGATGAGGAGATGCAGGTAATTTATCAAAATCATCCTTAGGAGGTTGGCACCATTACCTTCTGAAAGCAAATAGTAGAATGTCGTTGGGTTTATAATGTGAAGTATCTTCCAGATGGTTCCGTTTAACAGCTTAAAGCAAAACTTGTTGCCAAAGGTTATATTCAAACTTATGGACTTAATTATTAGAAGACCTTCTCTCTAGTTGCTTGGTTGAACTTTGATTGCATACTTCTAGCTGTAGCTGTGAGCCGATCTTGGCCTCTTTAACAACTGAATATTAAGAATGCATTTCTTCATGGTGAGCTTCAAGAGGAGGTTTACATTAATCAACCACCTGGTTATGTTGTTCTCGAGAGTGAACACTTAAATTTGTAGATTCCATCGTGTCTTATATGGTCTGAAGCAATCCCCTCATGCTTGGTTTGATCACTCTGAAGTTTGGCAAAAAGCGCTCTACTTTAGATCATTCTGTCTTCACTTTGCACTTTTCTTTTGGTTCCATTGCTTTGAGTGTGTATGTTAATGACATCATTATCTCTTGGATAACATCTTAGGGATAGCTGATTTGAAATCTCATTTAAGTCAACATTTCCACACTAAAGACTTGCGTGCTTTTCGCTATTTCCTTGGCTTAGAAATATTGTGATCTCTTTTAAGACTCACTCTTTTACAGTGCAATTATGGTTTGGGCCTTTTATCTGAAATTGGTTTACTAGGTTCTCGCTCCGTTGAAGCTCCCATGGACACGTCTGTCAAATGTGATGCTACTAGTGGTACACCATTATCTAATGTTAGTCATTATTGACACTTGGTTAGCAAGTTGATCTATCTTATAGTCACTCGTCCTAAAATAATATATGCTATGAGTGTTGTCTATCAATTTATGCATGCTCCCCGTTCATCACACTTTGAGGCAATTTGTGGTATTTTATACTACTTGAAGCGTGCCCCTAGTCATGGTTTATTACATCGACCCTCATCTTTTTCTGTAACTAGTTATAATGATGTTGACTGGGTTGAGTGATGTAGTTTCGGTTGGGAGTTGCACCGTCCACTCTAGTTATTGTATCTTTATTGGTGACATCTTTTCACTTGGCTGAGCAAAAAAAAAAAAAAAAAAGAAAAATAAGTTATTACTCACTCTACTGCCTAAGCTAAATATCGTGCCATGACTCATTTAACAACTAAGATGTTTTAGGTTCGCTCACTTTTGCATGATTTTAGTACAGAGGTTCCTCAACTAATGTCTATATTTTATGATAATCAATCTGCTATCTTCATTGCCAACAATCATGTTTTTTCATGAGCGCAGAAAACATATTGAAATTGATTATCACTCTATTCGGGATCTTTTGATGCGGGGTGATATTTGCACGCCGTAAGTGCACTCGAAGTCATAGTTGGGCGACATTCTTAACAAGCCTATGCCTCTATTCTTTTCAGCATTTGCCAGCCAAGTTAGGCTTATTTGATTTGTATGCTTCAGCTTGAGAGGAGTGTTAAAATAGAAGATATTAGTTTTTATATTTTCCTTATCTTGCTGCCAATTAGAATCTGTTATTACTGGAAATATATTATGTAATTATGGATAGCCCGTTGGCATCCAATAATATGCATACAAGGTTAATGGTCCGATGATAGATCAATTAACCCTTTCATTATTTTCTGGTCCTGTATTCTTGCTTTCAACTTGAACAATTCAAATTCTGTTCTTCGTATTATATAGCACATATTTTGCACTCAAAGCCATAAAGCATTTTTCCACAATAAATCCCCACATGAAATCATAGTCCTCATCTTGATTCAAATCATCGAAAAATAAATGAGTTCCACATGAACCGAGGAAAAAACAATCACAAGATACCTCAGAAAATTTCCATAGGATATCTAACAAAGATATGCAATAGCCAATATCCAAAGCTCAACTTAGGAGAATCAAGCAATGCATTCAAAGGGAAATAACATTCCAAATTGATAAGAACCTCAAACAGAATTAGGCACTCCTCTAAGAGCTTGAAAAACAATCTTGTTCGAGCAATGCTTTGCTGCCAAGCCTTGACAAGTGATGCATCATCCAGATTGCGAACAATTTGCAAAATAACTATTAAGACTTCACGCTTTTCAATGGCATTCAGGTTGTAGAAGACAGGCATTTCATCTAGAATCTGCAAAGACAAATAAGAGTAACAAAGTTAGATAATTATACAGTTAATTAGAATCAAGCAGGTATAAGCACCCAAAAATACAAAAATTACAACTACAGCAAACTCGAAACCGAAACCCGTTCACCAATAGAATTAATTAATAAACAATTAACTAAGGCCAGTCACTGTGTTCCTTTCTAGTTACTGTCAGTAATATTTTTTTTGATAGGAATACACATTGATATTATTAGCAAAAAAAGTATGCTTCTTCATTTTAAATGTTCATTTTAAACGAAACATTACCGTGCAAGTTATTGATAAAAGAAAGTAGGAAACATATAAGTGGAGAGATGACTTTGCTCTGAAAGTGACGAGTTCTCCCACTCCTTTATAGGTACTGTGCAAGCACTTCGTCTAAACAGATAAATTAGCCATTGCTTTCACTTATTCATGTACTCACTGAAAAGCTCTCCAGCCATAGCTATAGTAGATTATATCACGTCATAATAAATTTGACATGGGATCATGAACTAACAAGAAGGAAATTACACTATTTCAGTACGTGTAATCAGTTAGGAGTTTTTAGTATATTTATTACTGATTGCCCCCGCCCCCCCCCCCAAAAAAAAGGGAAAAAAGTTTCCCTGTTTCCCTTGAGAGTAAGAAGCAGTCTCTCAATCAATTCTCATCTTAGACCTTTATTGTATAATACAAGAAAGTTAGTACAGTTTCTTTCCTAAATTATAGCCAAAAAGTAGTCATGAAGCCACATCACATCATTTATTCATATTCACCAAAGGAGAATGTGACATGGCTCCTTTTCACATATTGATACAACAGAAGTTTGTTCACAATAATGCTCCGTAATAGTCAATCATATGCTCTAAGAAAGAATTTGTTACTTGACACCATTTCACCAATATCTATGAACTTCGAACGGAATTTCCATTCATGTAACTGTTGAGTGATGCATTTCTCAATATTATAACAACTTTGCGCAGTTTTAAACTGCATCTCCAATACTTTTTTTTTTAATGTTGAAACACATCATCAAAATTATTGAGGAATTTCCATGTTAAACAACATCAAGAAGTCATCATTTCTTAGTTCAGTTGTCAAGCCAGGTTAGAAAAAATAAAGCTAAAAAGGAACGCTATATATAAAAAAGGGTTCTACCTCCAACGTTAACAGCCCAGAAAACCCTTGAGCAGAAAACAGCTTTTAATCTTTTAGATCAACATCTAATCCAGTTTTGAAAGTCTTGTGTATATATTGGCTATAGGAGACCTAACTAACAGGCCCTTCTGACTTCTTTGGCAAACTATGTTTTATTGAAGAGAATGCCTCGATGTCAAATACAACCATTTAGAAATAAGTTTACATAAAAGAGTGGGGTTATAAACTAACTTAGTTTGGCAAAATCACTTGGTAATCTAGCCAGAGACATGGAAAGGAATCATGCTTTCATCCTGATTGGGCCATTCATAGATTGAGAGACTCCGGTTGGCCTCATTTGGCCAAGCCTTTGCCACAAAGAGTAACAGACAGAAGCAGAATGCAGAAATCTTAACTTCAAAAAAACAAAAAAAAAAAAAAACAAAAAAATCCTTCTCCTAGTAACTCATCATTGATAGGTATCATCTCATTGCATATATGAGTGATCTACGTTAAAGCAAGATGAATCAGTTCATTAATTCAAAGTTAAAAGATAGCATGAATGCAAATATATTGAGTACATAATAATAATAATAATAATAATAATAATAATAATAATAAATTGGGGGGGGGGGGGGGTTGTGTGTTTTGAACCCAGTGGAAAAACATGTCTATCAATTACTGTGAGAACACTCCACCTGAGTCTTAGAATATCATTTCATCAACACACGTCAAAATACTGTTTAAATTTAAATAAATACCACTTGAAATCCAACAATACAAAGTAGACAAGAGACTACCCTTCAGTCCATATAAGGACAATTCATTCCTCGAAACATTCTCCTATTCCACTCCTGAGTCAACCTCTTAAGACAAAAAGGAACCACTTTCCAAATCTCCTCCTTTCTTGAACTCAACCTATAACCCAACCAATCCTCAAACATCTTCTTAGGGTCATTCAGGAACACCTAACACACTGCAAAGCATGATAAGATCATGTCCCATAATTCTCTAGTCCAAGAGCAATGCACAAAGTACATGATCAATAGATTTCCCCTCATTCTTATGAAGAAAACACTGATTTAACTAAAATTTTTCCTCTCAACAGTAAGTCGTCATTAGTGAGGATCTTCCCTCATATTACGCACCATTACCAAGAATACCACTTTTGTTACCCCCAACCTCCTAATGTGCCCAAAATCAGAGATCTGATCATAATTGGACATGGGGAAAATTTGAGGAAGGGAAAAGCTCTGCTTGTGGTGTTTCTGTATGATCATGTTTGCAAATAAAAGTAAAAGACTAGTATCCGTTGTTGATAAGAAAATTCACTACAAGAAGACAACTAGCTTGATTCACCACTGTAAGATGGAAGAACGAAGAGTGATAAGAACAAGAAAATTCACCACAAGAAGAAGACAACTAGCTTGATTCACCACACTCTAAGACAGAAGAACAAAGAATGATAAGAATCAGGTTTAATTCGCCACTAAACAAAAGAACTTTGTTCAGGTTAACTAGAAAAGAATTGAAGCTTTGACATACCCAAATGGGTTGTCACTGATTGTATTTATACACAAACCATACACATACAATAAATACAATCAAAGAACCTAGACTGGTTACATATTCCTGGGTACATGAATACAAATACTCCTAGGTACATGAATATACATTCATTAACAGTTCATAAGAATTAAATGAAAACATTGTAGTCCTGCGATTCCTGATCAAATTTCATGATATTCAGACCTCTGAATATGACCATATATAATCTTGGAACATCCCTTGAAGAATAGGTAGAGGTAACAAAACTTTACAGCTTCCAAAACGACCAGGTTGCTGGATTATTCAAGTTCCCTATATGATTGATCAGATGACCTAAATTCAAAAAGAGACAAGTGTAATAATGAGGTGTCCAGATATCCCTCACAAAGTTTAATGTATCCGGATACAATACTGAGGTATCCGGATATCCTGGTAAGAACTGCATCCGAATATCATACTGATGATGTATCCAAATGTTCATGCAAGAGGGAAAATAAATAAATAAATAAAAATAATAATAAGGACAAGATCCTGTATTCGAGTAAGCCCAGAAGGTACACACAAGTTACTAATATCCGGATATCTTTAGGCCATTTTCGGATATCACTCACATTAACCAAACCAAACCAAATCAAGCTAAACTTTTTTCCACTAGATGGGGTCGGTTATATGGATTTGACGACGCCAATCAAATCTGTTTAGGGCCATATCCTCCGCTAGATAAATAAAGACAAGGTTATGTCTAATAGTTTCTTTCCAACTTCTCTTAGGTCTCCCTCTCCTACTATTGGCAATCTCCATGCTTTCACACCTTTTAATCGGTGCCTCCATTAGACATCTTCTAACATGACCGAACCATCTTAAACGATTTTCTCTCGTTTTATCTTCAATTAGTACTGTTCCTACTTTGCCCCTAATTCCACGTTCCTAATCCT
>QLOD02000001.1:28120599-28149033 GCA_003260245.2 Sideroxylon spinosum | reverse complement strand
GATAGGATCTAGTCCTAGACCTCCTCTCAAGATCAGAATCTTGAGGAACAGGCTGTACCAAGCTAGGGAACTGAATATTATTTATATACTATTACGTGCTATTATATTAATTTTTTTTAACATCAACCTTTATTAGTGAAATATTTTTCTAGATCAAAAATTAGTCAACATAGCCATGGATCATTGGAAGCCATTTAAAACTTTCCACTTCATCATTGACACGATTAATTTTGTGTATCAAGACAGGAAACATTCCCAGCAAAGTTATTGCTTTTGAAGAAAAAGCTTGTACACATGTGATACAATTCACACCATTTAATTAGCTTACGCAATGAATTTTCTCCCTTTACCATTGATTTTTGATATAATGCATGTCAACAAAAGTCTATCAATTCCTTTTAGTTTGGTATTAATCCAAACGAATCCTGAGACTTGCAATCTATGAAGCACGGGTACAAATACGGGATATGATAATTTTTAAAAAATAAGGATACGAACACAGCGAAGATAGAGTAAGAAAATAAAATAAAATATATATTTTAAAATATTTTTGAAGATAGCATCTATATACTACCAAATATTATATAAATAACAATTATATAGCATGAAAACTACCATTCTTTAGAATCTTCGTTGATAGCGTCTCAGGTCTTCCAAGATTTGTATGAAGTTATATTTTAAGTATTTATAGTTTGGCCCCTAATTAAATTTTATCATATCAATTTTACCTGAATAAAGTTTAAAATATTACGTTTAAATCCTACCGTATATCAGAAGTATTCTTCCCATATCCTAATTGTATCCTATGCGAAATAGAAAATAAAAAATCAAGACACGCCACGATACGTATCTTGACGTATCTAAGCCGTATCTGATACGAGTACGACACCTAATTTGAAGTATCCATGCTTCATAGCTTGCAATCATATCACTTTAACCTACATAACAGCGCATAGAATGTCAAAGGAAAAAATGATAACGAAGGATTGAGAAAATCCAAATAAAAAGAAAACATACCAATTCAAAAACTTGGCGAGGCTCAACAACGGATAAAAGATCGTAGCAAAAAAAGGCCAAACTGCTATTCAAACGTTTTGCCAAGCTTAACCCCTTCTTGCAACGCTCATGTACTTCTGTTAAAAGGCAATCATATAACTGCATGATACATCTAAAAACACCCTCTTTCAACTGCATTGGCGGAACATCTTCATCTGTTGCACAAAATTAAAATTACCAAATGGAAAACAAATACAATAGAACTATGGGGACCTAAAGCTAATTCAAGTCGTTCCGTTTTCTTTGTCAAAAAATAGCACTGGCTGGGATTAACATGTCAACAAAAGGGTAAAAAATACAAGTCTTTTCAATGAGCTAACTGAAAATGTTGACGACCAAGCAATTTATGTTTTGGAATGCCCATTCTAAAATATGGTTCACTTGATTCCAAATAAAAAATCTAACAATCTAAACATTTTCTTTTGCGACGTAGTTGCTTGGAATTCTCCTTACAAGAGAAAAACTCACATATAATTAAATTTAAGAACAATTGAGTGTGGTTACAAGGAGGAGTCTAAAAGGGTGCTGCATTGCATCCATGGCTCAATTTATCTAAGATTTACATAAAAAGTGATTTTTAATATTTCAACAGTAAAAGTGCAGTTTAATATATTACATCCCCTTGAATGTGTAATTATAGAAGAAAATCAAATTTCGAACTTCCCTCGCAAACTAAAATATTAATATAAGCATACTAATTACCAATATATATATAAACCTACTATAAATTTTGCCACATTCCAGGCATGCGCTGTAACACATTCTTATTTCTATACAGTCTAGAAACTGATTTTTTCTAGGAAAACATTCCAAATAATGGGCAACCCGCACACCGGATTATAGGATTCAAAAAGAATGAACACCATCATTCATAGGACCATTGGTCCTGCTTTCCACATGTTCAAAAGTGTTACTAGAATGAGCGTGCATGATGGTTGAGGCAGCATTCCCTTTCCTTAGCATTGGTTTCCCTAGTTCCCAAGTTCTTTTCCTATTGTGGTGGCAGGATCATGGGAATGCCTCAGCTAGCCATCCCTCCTTTTCCATTCCATCCAAATTCAACATTAAGAAAACAAAAAAGAAAAACAAAATTATACATCAGTAACTAGAAGGAAAAGTATATATGTCCCAGATCTTTGCAAACATAAATGCAATGGTATTAAAATATTTTGGTATATAACAGCGAATTGTTTAAAAAAATAAAAAAAAAAAAACAAGAAAATAAAATAGTGTAGATATTCAAGAAATTAAGTACCCCTTCAGTTTGATATCAATCATTACTTATTATCCTTTCGGAAAGGTTTAAAGTTACCGGTTATTGTTATGAATTCAGTATTTTTAGAGGTATTTTCTAGTGAAAATATGATATCAGCATACGTATTCGAATCATCAAATTAGTGTACCATGTTCCGGACAGTGTATACCGAAACGTGGTTTGCATGGGCATTAGCAATTTCAGGTAACTATACTTAGATGCAGACCATCAAACACAGGTCCCACGTGTTATGATGAGTTGAGGCTCCATCAGAATAATGCACACATATAGCACCAGGAATTTGCTTCAAGGCCCATACCATGGTAAAAAGTAAGCAATTTAACAAATATTATAATACACATACAAAGAAGAAAAAAGCACAAAAATTTCAGTTGAAACATGATCTTTGTCATGTAAAGAATTAAGAAATTGCACATGGCTTGATAACAAAAAATACAAAATAATATTATTCATTTCAAATCTGCGAAGAGGTTTCATAAACTTTGCATGATTACCTCATTGTCAGCAGAAGTACATCTTTTTGAATAAATATGACTAAGTCGCCACTTATCCACTAATCTCCCATATTTTAACCAATTTTTCCTCTTTCTCTAATAAAAGAGTAACTTGACTCTTGGAAATTCTAATATTTAAGACTCCCAGCACCCAATTGGCCCTGATAAAACGGTTTGACACCTTTCAGTCCCTAAAAAGAACCATAGGAAAGTGATAGTTTTAATTGGTCAAAGACTGTCTTTAGAAATTCAAGCCAAATGGTTTGTTAGATTTCATGGCAAATTATATACCAAGATAATAGCTGGCGCATTAGGCAGACCACCTCATTGTCACATACGCTGATTACGCAATTGCATAACATCATATGATGAATGTAGATTGCCAAGTGGCATATTTAATCCATAGGACCGGTATTTGGGAGGCTGAATGTTGTGTACATGGATCATCGACAAGAAGATTGAAGTATGGAATGAAGCATACCCAATTCCAAGGAACTTTGAAACCATCAAACACTTGGTGGCAGTTCACCAGACAGGCAGAGCAATACATCCATTTTCACTGGACCGGCAATAAGCCACCTCTACGTACATTTCATTAGGAATTGACCATCTTTTAGCGATAGATTTGATATTGTCTTTATCAATGAGGATTTCAATTAAATCCATCAAGCTCTATTGTCAAAGCTATACATTATTACTTCATGCCATTTGAAGGGAGAGTTTTTATTTTTTCTCAGTATATCAACACTGCTGATATATGAGTATTGATCTGTCGTGAAACCAAGAGTCATTACAAGCAAATTGCTTTTGAACATTGCTGTAAAATGACGTAAGCTTTTTCAATAAGATGCGGCAACTTAAAGATGATAGTTTGGCAATATGAACATAGTTTCCAGTAACCCACCCAAGCGCGCACACACTGTTTCTAATGTGAATAAGAATTTTTTTTTTTTTTTTTTTTTTTTGGGTGCCCCTCTCTGTGTATGGACTATGCAGAGGAGGCTGGCCAACCAGAAAAAAACTCGTTGTTAATATTTCCACTATTTATAAAGTCACATTTCTGTGCAATGTGTTCTCTCTGATGCTTCCATGTTGTTCTCAATATTATCTGGAAAAGGTTTCTTGGTACAGAAGGTCCATTGACCTTCCATGATCCAAAAGTTGAAGAGCAAGTAGAGAAGTCCCATGATTATAATTACCTTCTTTCATGTTTAGTGTTGCTCATAAAATATCCTGAGGAAAAATTCTCCGAAACATTTTAATAATTTTGTGGTTGGTGAAATAACAATCTTTCAGAAAAGTGAAGTATAAGTTTCTTCTGGAAAATGCTCCTTAGGCTCCCCATAATTCACAATTTATACCATGAATAAGATTGGTTAACCAACATAACAAGTGGTCAGTGAGCTGAGGACAAGTGCAAAAGCAAGAGGACTTGGGTTTAATCCCCACTGGGTACTATTATTCATTATAGAGATCTTTATTTCCATTAGGATTCTTCATAATGTGTCAGTTAAAAATTAAACCAAGCATCCCAAGTTGCTAATTGTTCTTGAATTTCCAATCATTAACTTTCTTTGCCAACTGAACAAACCTCAACACTTATCTTCTAAATAATTCCTGTATTTGTTAAATATTGCTGAAATATTTTCAGATATTTAAACTAATTACCTGAAATCCAATTCACCACCTTCAATCCCCCCCCCCAAAATCCAAAAAATAAATAAATAAATAAAGCAATAAATAGGATTGATTTTCTTCATTTTTAGATCACAAATATATTTCAGACTGGCACCTACCCAGAGGAATGTTGTGATAGAACAGTCGAGTTTGCTCCAAAGCCATTGACTTGACGATTAACTCAAGGAAAAACCAAGCCATTGCCAAAACATCATCGTAAACAGGCCCCACACGATATCCTTTGGCCTACAAAATAAAGTCGTTACAATTAAAATAATAAAACTGAATCGAAGAAAAGGCAAAGTACAATAATGTTCCATCCAATGATATAGCAGCTAGTGTCAACAATGTCTTGTACAAACTAAATACGATATAAATATGATACATATATACTAAACACAATTACAATATTAACTAATAATTTAAAGATTATTAACATCTGATTATACAATGACCAAAAAAACTACATCACGGTAGTTTACTTGATCGATTGTAGTTATGAAGCATGGATACGGATACGGGAGGGGTATCCAAACGGGATACGGCAATTTTTAAAAAATGAGGATACGGGTACAACGAAAATAAAGCAAAAAAATAAAATAAACTAAAATAAAATATATAATTTATTTAAAATATTTTGGAATATAGCATCTATATACTACCAAACATTATATGAATAACAATTATATAACATGAAAAATACCATTCAATCCATAAATTAACATCATCCATACTCAAAACTACCAACATCATTCATACACAAAACACAAATATAAAAAAAGTATCAAAACACAAATAAAAAATTTTTTTTTTCCCTTTGTGCGTCTCAGTTATAATAGAACAAAAGAATAAGTATTAAATTATATTTTAGTTAATTACAATTTGACCCCTGTTAAAATTTATCATATCAATTTTACCCTGACAAAAGTTTGAAATATTAAATTTAAACTCCCGTCATATCCCAAAAGTATCATTCCCGTATCTCAGCCGTATCGTATGCAAAATTTAAACTAAACAATTAGGATACACCATGTGTATCAGACTGTATCCGAATCGTATCCGTATCCCCCCGCGTATCCGATACAAGTGCGGCACCTAATTTATAGTATCCATACTTCATAGATTGCAGTCAAATCAAGTCAATGTGATGTTCATTCTCAGTGTGATCATGTAAGCCTTTATTAAATCAACAACATTCTATTTAATCAAAAATTATTCAATTATTACATCGGAGTCCCACCTCAAGTAGAAATAGGAGAACCATAGCTACTTATATAAAAGCAATATTTATATTAAAACCATTAACTTTGAGCTGCATTTGTGTAGTTTTGCTTAGCCCTTGTGAGGATCAAGCCCTTCTATTTCCGTTACTTTTATAGTTCTTCCCCCTTTCAAATTAAATGAATAATGATTCCAGCGATAATAGTTTCCTATCAAATTCCTAACAAAACCCCAACCCCATCAACTGCTTGGCAAGACTGTAAGAGCCTGCCTTTTTTTTTCTTTATTGGATAGATAAAAGAAATTTATTTTAAAAGACATCAAGGGATGCCTAAGAAGTGGACCCAACTTCAAAAGTTGTTAACTATGCATTTCCATGTGCATGAAGTGGACCCAATAGCAAAAGTCAATGAATTTCCATATGTTCTATGACGTGTAAAAAACTAAATCTTTAGGTCTACACTCCTAGATAGCCAACTATACAAAAGAGATATTATTGGGAGTTTTCTCTGATGGGTAAGAGGAGGATCCTACAGGTTTCTGGGAAGACTTTCAACATTGCTGAAAAGAGAAGGTAGGTTTTTAGTCGTTGAAAGATCGCTACGTTTTAGAGGAGATATTGTGTTGTTGGCTGATAAAATGAAATGGGCCATTTGATGCTTAAGGTATTTCTCCCAGAGTTTGTGGAGAAATGTCTCGATCAAGCACATTTGCAAAGGAAATCGAAGAATCCAACTTAGAGGTTTGGAAAACCAAATAGTAGTCACTAGTCCAAGTCTCTTCAAGGCCATTGGAGGCTTATCAGGTCGTTCAGTTCAGGGCCTCTAGGGATTAGTCGAGGTACGCCAAGCTAGCCCAAAAACCCTGAGTTTTCAAAAAAACAAAGAAAAAAAAGCTTTCATGTTTTGTTTGTAGGAATTGAATAGCAAAAGTGAGGAAGTCGCTGACTTGGAGAAACAATACACAAAAAGGAGCAAAACCAAACTAGGGGACACAAGCGCATGCCCAAGGGGGGTCAATCGTGCACAAATAGAGAAGAGGATTTAGGCTTGATTTGGTGCTTCTCTGGGGCATTTGATCGAACATGTGGTGAAACAGTACCCGGACACACACACAAGGAAGGCTAGGAACAAGGGCTAGGCCAACACACGCCCATGGCCATCCATGTGAACAGAAGACACTACACAGCTCTGACTTTTGGGTTGCTTTTTATGTCCTTTTTTTCCTCTTTTGCCCTTATTTTGTATAAGCCTATATGTAGGCATGTCTTCAAACATATGGACAAGCTTATCATTAGTTCAATCATTAGCTAGACTAGTTCTCTCTCAAAAGGTTTATTTAAGTGACTTGTAAGTGACTTGTAAGTGACTTTGTAAGTGTTTTAATTTCAATCCTAATTTCAATTTCAGTTTCTCTCTTTATTTGTTACTTATTTATTTCTAAGTTTTCAATTTCGATTTCTCAATAATTTATCTTAGTATGATGGATAGCTTTGCTTCAGTTTCTTCCTTGTTTATGCTTGGTTCTTACTTAACAATGCTAGGCTAGAATTGTTACTTGGTTTCAATCTAGGAATGTAGTGAGATATTTGGCAGGTGGATTGAATTCAATGGGTTTAAAATGACAAATATATTTTGATTAGTTTGTAATGTTCACAGTGGCTAGGTTTAACTTACGAAACTGAATCACCCGCATTATAACCGAGCCTTGGTTATGAATCGATGCTTGTGTACACCAAGTATTCAGTTCAAAGTCTCGGTGACTTCCAACTTGATTTCAAAACCCTAATCATTGTGATTCTCCCATAAAACGGTTTTAACGAAATATCTTCCGACCTAACACCACATGTGGATGTTAGGTTGAGTTATAACTACATTCAAGACAACCAACGGTATATCACTATGGGAATAGATTGTGGCCAAGGTTTTTATTTCATAACTTAATTTTCTAAGCTATCTTCAATTTTAATATGTGAGTTGTTCTTAGTTTAATTTTAAGTTAACAAATCTATTTTCAAAACTCTTTCAAAAACCACAAAAAGATTTTCCCTTTCACTTTCTAATTCTTTGCAACGAATTTTCCGACTTAAGCTTTCAAAACCAAGTCACTAGCCCTTCATTCTGTCGAGAGTACTCTCTATAAAGATGACCTCAGTACTCATCAAGTTAAAACTACAACCATCCTCCTGCACTTGAAAGATAACCATATCCAAATTGGAGAACGATCAAGCAACCTCATCGTCAATCTAGGTTGGAACCATTTTCTTCTCGGGCTCTCGTTGTGGCTTCATCGTGAGAGCTGGTGTTCTCTTTCTTCATTCCCTCTTCTTCTAGTTTTGTTGTCTCTAAGGAGAGTTAGGTGTATAATGAGAGCAGGGTTACTATGGCAAGAGACTTGGAGGAACATGGGTACCTAGTTGACAAATTGATCGAGTCTGGCGAATGGGGTAACTGAGTGTTTGTGGCTAGTGGCAAGGATAAGCGGGCTGGGCTTTCACCGCGAAGGCGTGCCAAAAGATTCTCCTTTTCATACGCTCAGCCCAATCCGTGTGTTGATAGGCGGGAAAATTGTTGAGAAAGAAGAAGCCCAACTTCTCAACAAAACAATATCCCGTAAGCAAGGAGTTGAATTCCTCAAGGGCGACTATTAGTATAGGGAAGGGTAAGGAAGGAGATAGGGAAGAAAGGGAGGAAAGGCAAGTGGTTTATGGGGCAATGGGTGTGATTTTTTTCTGAAGAAAGGGAACCTCTAGATTGTGAAACATTAGCAATGAAGGTGTTGGAGGGTATTGTTTCTAACAATGTACCATGGGACTGTTGGGGGATCACAATGGAGAAGATTAGAGGGTGTACGATTTGGCACTTAGAAAAATTAAGGAGTCCAAAAGAATTTTGGGATTTTCATGTGAAAACATAGAGGAAATAGACAGGTTGATTGTTAGAATAGAAGAAAGACGAAATGCTAATCGATCTAATTTTAGCGGCAATAGCAAGGGGCTAAGGATAGAAGCAAGAGGGAGATGAGACTGCTGGAGTGTTTTTTTAACTATGATAAACAAGGAGAAGGTGAGGGGAGATCAAGGCGAAGAAAAGCGAAGGACAAAACCAATTCAGTTCAGAATGAATTTCAAAATAGTTAGTTAGAATGGTGAGGTTTATATGACCATCAAAACGGTGTCGTAGAGATGGAAACTAGATCTCGTATGTCTCCAAGAAACTAAAGTTGGACAAACTAATGACAAAGGGCTAGAGAGGTGTGGGAAAAGCTTTAAAAAACGGTGATGGACGTCGCAACAATAACAAACGCGACAACCGGGGCTCAGAGTGTAAAGGGTCTAACATAACAGGAACAAAAACCAAAGACGTGATTTTTTTTTTTTTTTTTTTTTAATTCACACTTCACCTAAAACGATAGTTTTTATGTGTCAATAATTAAAATGTATAAATATGAATTATTGATGTTCTTGAACATTGTATTACATTATTAAGATACAAAATAACATTTTCTAACAATTTAAAAAAAATAAAAAATAAAAAAGAGAATTATTCTATAATTTTTTTAAATCTAAAATAAATAAAAAAATAATTTTAGAATTATTGATGTTCATGAACATGGTATTACAATATTACAATACCAAATATTCATTTTCTAACAATTTAAATTAAAAAAGAAAAGAAAATTATTCTATAATTTTTTAAAATTGAATAAATAAAAAAAATTAATTATTCTATAGCCAACTGATGAACAAAATAACAAATTCACATTCAAGTATTCAACTAATTATAAATATATCACACATATTATTAATTTATTTTTAATGATTACCAAACACTTAATTAAAATTATTAAGTCATCAATTGTCCCAAAAGCTTAAGTTATTAGGAAATAGATCTAACAATGTATATCAAGCTATTTCAATACTCTTTCTCACATGCAACCCATTTTTGTACGTAGTGTAGAGATGAGTAAACCAAATTTAACAGGGTGTACCAATACAAGTAAACAAAGTGCACAATAATAAATGGGAAATAACAAGATTCAAACACAAGACCTCCTGAAACCAGAGCTGATACCATGTTAAGTCACCAATTGTCCCAAAAACTTAAGCTATTAGGAAATGGACCCAACAAAGTATATATATCAAGCTAACCAAACCAAAACTAAGCCTCTTCCCACTAGGTGGGCTCGGCTATATGGATTTGACGATACCAATCAAATCTGTTTTGGGCCATGTCCTCCGTTAGATCCATAGAGACAATGTCATGTCTAATTGTTTCTTTCCAACTTCTCTTAGGTCTCCATCTCCCTCTCCTACTCCTAGCAATCTCCATACTTTCACATCTTTTAACTGGTGCCTCCATTGGACGTCTTCTAACATGGCCGAACCATCTTAAACGATTTTCTCTTATTTTATCTTCAATTGGTGCTATTCCTACTTTGCCCATAATCTCCTCATTTCCAATCCTATATATATCAAGCTATTTCAACAAAAATAAAAAATAATCCAAACAAAATTAAACCCATGTCAACAGGTTGGTCTTTTATACTGTTTTACATATAATATATATTAGGAATTGAGGGTTCCTAAAATTGAAATACAACTTTGGGAATTAAAGTTGCATTTTCAACTTTGAATTCTTATGAAAGTTCATCCAATGGTCAATATCAAAACATTTTCATCCATTAAATGAACTTCCATAAGAATTCAAATGTCAAAAATGCAACTTCATCTCCTAAAGTTGTATTTTAACTTCAGAATCTTCTCATCCATGTATTATGGGGGCATATGGAGTGACAAGAAGTTATAAAAATTGTAGGTCTGTAATTCATGCATTGAAATAAAAAATAACTTTTAGAGATTTTTGGTATTTTTGGTAAATTTCAAAGCTGCAAACAAAGCTTGTAAAGGAAACCAACCAAGTTAAAAAAAAAAAAAAAACAAAAAACAAAAAGCAAACCCCTATGCCTCGCAACTTCTACCATCCACTTTGCCACCAAAGGCTGGAGCATGCCTCACGACTCATCTCTCTTCCCAAACGCTGTGGAGTGAAACAGTCATTTGACTGCTTGTGCCACGTAATGTACCATGGATGAAGCAGGTGATTTTTATTTTTTATTTTTTATATCAATTGTGAAGCAGGTGATCTTTTTCCCCCTAAAAATTAGGATATTCTGTCTAAATCTCTGGCACAATATTCAAAACAACACTTTTTTTTTCAGGTTTTAGGTTGAAACTTGATTGGGTCTTCATTATTTTTTAATTCCTTCTTAAAAAAGTTGGATTGTTGGCTACAACACGAGGGCTAACGCATTGTAATGCCAACACACTATTACAGGTGCCAATACTCCAGTTACAATAACCTTGATGAAACGTTATGGTGTGAAAATGAGTCACCACGCTTTTTCCGGATGTAACAGTAACACTGTGTGCTGAAACTGTTCTGAAACAGCGTTTTTTAATACCATGGGTGTGGGGTGGCAAAGGTGTTAGATGGTCAATTTTACTGGCAGAAGAGGCTTATGGGCTGACATGACCTTGTCTCGATGAATCTAACGGAGGAGATGACCCTCAACAAATTTGATTGGCGCCGTCAAATCCATATAGCCAACCCCACCAAGTGGGAAAAGGCTTAATATAGTTTGGTTTGGTTGGTAAGAGGCTTATGGGCTGATCTTGTTATTGTAGGTTGGTAGAAAAGTGGAGCTAGAACAAGTCGAGCTTGGCAGGTTCCCTATATCTGGTTTGTTTCAAGGAAGCAAGAATGATTTTAAATGGGCCTTCATAGGTGTTTATAAGCCAGTAATTAACTCTAAGAGAAGGGAGTTCCAGGAGGAGCTCTCTGCAAAACCACTTAGATGGAAGTACTATTGGTGTGTTAAGGGGAGTTTCAACGTGACTAAATTTGTTGAAGACAGGAAAGGTGGAAGAGAAGTATCAAGGTGATGAGATTTTTTAACGAATTTTTCGAGAAGCTTCAATTAATGGATCTGCCTTTGGCAATGAACAAAGTAGATCCCTTATTAATAGGTTGTTGATATCCACTAATGGAAGGAACACTTCGAACAAGTCAGACAGAGTTTACTTGCAAGAGTAACACCATATCATTTACCCATCCTCCTTATTGTGGGAGAATTGAGAGGGGCCCAGCTTCGTTTAGATTTGAAAACATGTGACTGTTGTTAGAGAATTTCAAGGAGAAACTGGTGGGTTGGTGGAACTCATATCAGGGGGGAGAAACAGGCAGCTATTTATTGCCACGAATCTAAAAAACCTAAAAAAGGATTGATACAGTGGAACAAGGAGGTTTTCAGCGACAAGGGAACCAAGAAGAGCAGTTTGCTCAAGGATATCTGTAGAATGAATGAAAAGGAAGAAAGGGATCTGTTGGCTGAAAAGGAGGCCTTGGAAAGGGAAGCCAGGAGAAAGAAATTAGGGTAAATAGCAAAAATAGAAGAAATTAGTTGTAGACAAAAGTTCAGAATTCTTTCATTGAAGGAGGGAAATAGAAGACAAAGTACTTCCACAGGAGGACTAACTCACACAGGAGAGCAAACTTTATTGGGAAGACCAATACTGAAGGCAGACAGTTAGAATGAAAGTCAGAGATTCAGGAAAAGGTAGCTCACTAATATTCCAGGCTGTTTAAGGAAAGGAAGCAGCGGAGACCTCATTTAGATGGGTTAGAGTTCAACTACATAAACACGGAGCAAGCTATAGGTTTCGAAGAGGTGCTCTCAAAAGAGGAAGTTTGGGCAGCTCCAAAATCCTTGAATAGGGAAAAAACTCTAGGCCCGGATGGGATGACGATTGCCTTTTCCCAGAATTGCTTGGAAGTGACGAAAGGATGTCTTATGAGGGTGTTCTGGGAGTTCTATGAGGAAGGGGATTTTATAATGAGCTTCAATGCTTCATTCATTGCTTTAATTCCAAAGAAGGAAGGGGGCAAGAACAACAAGGATTGCAGACTGAACAATTTAGTGGGAGGGTGCACAAGTTGCTCGTAACTGTGCTCACACAGTGGCATGGAATCGGAGGCTCAGATGCATTTGTTGAAGGGTGGCAATTTTGGTGCAGTTTTAATTGCTAATGAAGTGGTTTAAGCCTTGTCAAAAAGCAGAAAATCAGGGCTAGTATACAAATTGAATTTCAAGAAGGCTTATGATCCTGTCAATTCGAACTGTTTGTTATACTAATGGATCGACTTTGGTCTGAGACTGGGGATATGGATATTCTGGTGCATATCAACAGTCAAGTTCTCAGTAATGGTAAGTGGTACTCCCAACATGTTTCTTCGGGTCCACCGAGGACTTAGGGAGATCCACTATCTCCACTTTTATTTATTCTGGTGATGGAGGGCTTACACTGGGGAAATTTATGACGAGGATAACAGCAAGGGAACCCAGAATCAATGTGTTGGCAATTAGTTACCTTTTGTTTGCTGATGACTATTATCTTTTGCGAGGCAGAGCTGTTGATTCCTATTACTTTGTAAAGCGGTCTCAGCTTCAAGGGTGAATTTGGGAAAAACTGAGTTGATCCTCATAGGAGAGGTTCCAGATTTCGATGGATTGGCAACTATTTTGGGGTGTAAGGCGAGCCACCTCCCGTTGAGTTATTTAGGACTTTCATTGGGAACTTCTTTCAAGGCTAAGACTGTGTGGGATGGAATCATAGACAAATACCACAAGAAGCTTGCCGGTTGGAAGAGGGGTACCTTTGGAAACTGAAGATAACCCTTATCAAGAGAACTTTTATCAAGTATGTCGACTACGTCATTCTTTAGGGTTTCCACTTAATTTGTAAAGAGGCTGGAAAAGCTATAGCAAGACTTTATAAGGGAAGGAATAGGGGATGATGCCAAATTTTATTAAGACGAGTAGGACACAGTGCGCAAGCCATTGCTCACAAGGGATTAGGCCTTAGACATTTCTCGACAATTAATAAAGCTCATCTAGGACAATAGGTACGGAGATTTGGCAAGGAAATATTCTGTTTATAGAGGCAAGCGGTGGCAATCAAATATGGATTAGTGGGAGGGGAGTGAACATCCAAAGAGATAAAAGGGGCACATGGCACAAGCTTATGGAAGGGGATTCACGGCAACTGGCCCGAGTTTGGCAACTTCATTTTCTTTCAAGTGACTAAAGGTGACACAATTGATTTTTGGAATGATAAATGGGCTGAAGACAGGCATTTGCAAACAATGTTCCACAACATGTACCGAATAGCCTTATGCAAGAGTGGCACGGTTGCAGAATTCATGGAGGTTAACAATGGTACAAATGCATGGAATGTACGGCTGACAAGAAACACGCAAGACTGGCAGGTGTAGGAGTATAGCAGCCTCCTGAAAAGATTGTGGAAGCAAAGGTAGGGGAAGCCGAAGATAGTATGCGTTGGAATCATACCCACTCGAGATGATATGCATTGGAATCATACCCACTCGAGATGATCATACTCACTCGAGATGCTTTGAGGTTAGATCTTATTACACAGTTTTGGCAGGAGTTGAAAAGGGAAGCTTAGAATGGAAGAATCTTGAAGACTCGAAGCTCCTCCAAATGTGGCGTTTTTTGTGTGGTGTACTAGTACTGCTTATGCAAAAGGGAAGGAGACCCATTGATCATCTTTTTGTACATTGACAACGGGCTAGAGAAATTTGGAACTAACTTTAACTTACATTGAAATTCAATGGGTTTAGCATTGACAAGCGAAACAAACTTTCCATGAATAGTGGGGTGCTAGGATTCAGGAGAGCCAAAGTAAAGCCTGGACATTAATTCCTTTTTGCATCACTTGGTTAATCTAAGGGGTGAGGAATAGAAGATGCTTTTGCAATGTGGAAGCTCCTTTGCAGAGACTTGAGACTATATTTTTAGGGATAATGTGTAGTGGGCTAGCTAGTGGCAACAAGCTAGATACCGAGTCTTTTTTAAATTTTATTGAGCATATGTACGTCATTTGATTGAAGTAATTGTTTAGTGCTTGGCTCTAATACTTTTTGTACCAAGGTGCCCACCTTGATGCCTTTCAATAACCAAACCAAACTAAGCTTTTTCCCACTAGGTAGGATCGGCTATGTAGATTTGACGACGTCAATCAATAAATTTCCTTATTCAACAATAAATAAATAAAAAGAAAAAATAACACTTTTGACTCTGCAAACCGAATTTTCTGTATCTTGGAAGTTTCTCATGTATCTCTCCCCCAAGACCACCCATAATATACAAAATGGTACTAACATCCATGCTTTCCTCCTCTTGCCAACCATCACTCCCCACCAGGACCTCAATGCCAACCTCACCTCCAAAGGGAAGACCCACAGCATTCTAAAGCAACTCAGTATCAATTCCCAAAGCTCCCTCATCCAAGCGCACTATAAACAAGTGATCAATGGTTTCTGCATCTTTTTTACACAAATTGCACCTATTTGTCAATATCAGATCCCTTTTTTTATGAGATTATCCATAGTGAGTATCCTCCCCATAAATGCACTCCAGACTAAAAAGGCCACCTTCAATGGTATTCCATTCCTTCATATGCCCAGCCACGGAAAATCCACCTCCCCAGCAAGACCGAAAGAGCATGTTGCACTTACCATGACAGTCAGACACATATTGATGATGAGTAAGTAAAGAGCTCGTCATTTCTAAAAGAAATAATAGAAAAAAGGCATTAATGCTTACAGATTATTGAGGTCCTAAAATAAACTAGGGCCAACAAAGATAGGGATGACAAAACAGCGAGGTCTTTTGAAACGAGAAATCTAGTTGTGTCAATACAATCAAACTCCACCAATGTAATCAAACTGTTACCAACAATTCTCACAGACAAGATCACACACAACCCCAACTATATTTACACGGTTCCAATTCTATTTCAAATTTGAGAACCAGCAATATTGACTCCACAAAATGTGGCAAATTAACGTTCTTCAATACAGATTTGGACTAAACTACAAAGCATGCTACTATTTTTCATGATTGGATAAATGCTACCACAGCCAAAAGGAGCCACAAGGTTCCAATCCTCATTTGATACTAGCTAGTAGTGGCTGTGTCTTGCTTATCTTTTTTTCTTCTCCTTTTTTTTTTTTTGTCTCTGTGTGTGTGTGTTTGGGGGGGCGGGGGGAGATAAAAACAAAAATAAAATGAAGAACTGGCTATTAGCAGCCCATTTAAAAGAAGAAAATGAAACAAATTCTATTAAATAGGAATCTACAATCAAAATATGTTTAAACATGTTGAAGATAGCCCCTTCACGGCTCATACTAAAAAAAGGATATATACAAAATTTATACTAATTAGACACACGGACGAAGAGTAAGGAGCTTTCCATTTATAAAAACGAAGCACGGACAAAAAGCATTAATGCATACAAAGTATTTGAGGTCCTAAAACAAATTATGGCCCACAGCGAATAGGGATGCCAAATAGTATGTCTTTTGAAACGAAAAATCTGTCTGAAGCTCTCATCACTTAATACACCTTGCCAAAAGAAATAACGTTGCAAACACCACACACCAAACTCCACCACTCTACCTACACCAATATAATCAAATTACTACCAGTAATGAACACATAATCCTGGCTACTTAGTTCCAATTCTATTTCACAGCTGAGAACCAGCTTGATTGATTCCAAGAAACATGGCAATTAATGTTCTTTAAAACAGATTTGAAGTATAAATACCAAGCATGCCTCTATTTTGCATGGATTGGCTGAAAGCTATCACCACCAAAAGGAGCCACACAGTTCAAATCCTCGTTGGGATTGTATCTTGCTTATTCACATCCATAAAAAAAAAAACAGTAGTAAAATGAAGAATTAGCTATTTTATACTGCCTATTTGAAAGAAGAAAAGGTACCAAATTCAATTAAATAGGAATAGACAACCAAAATACATTAGCCCGAGTGGCTCGTGGGTATACTCCCCGTAGAGATCACACAGTTTCGATTCTTGACTCAAACAAGATGTGCGTGAAGGGCAACGTACAGCTCTTCGATTTACCCATTAGCTGTGTAGTTCGTTGAAGGCTGTAATAATCCAGTGAGGGTTCCGAGTTACCAAATATATATATATATACATATTTAAGCGCTTTTTAAAATATCTCCTTGACACATTTTTCATGGTATGGCCTGGAAAATGGAACGCTAAGAGTAAAAAGATGATGCAGTCAAATGAACACAAAACCATCGATGTTTCTGCCTTCAACTAAAAGGACAAATAAACCATATTGAACACACAAAGTCCACATATTCATACTAAAAAAAGGCCATCAGAATAAGGAGAACAACGATCAGTGAGATACCTTGCTGCGAGCCAAACTTCCCCACACAGTGGACAAACCAGGATAAACCGGCGGTTGACGACCTCCAAAATCATCAAAAGCATAATCAACATAGTTCACTAGAAAACGATTCCTTTCAGCTTCGTCAACTGACTCCTGCTGCACCCTATACAGTAGAGTACCACATAAAATTAGAAGGCAGATGCTGAAGAAGCCCAGTTGGAAAAACTTTACCACAAAAATTCATTTACATCAAGCCAACTGGATTACACAATCGAAAAATCCAAACCAGCAAATATAATGCACAAGGTCAAAATTCTTCAGTGTTATAAATGAATTAAACATTATTAGACATTAAAATTAACCAAAATATTACTTTTTAGACAGCAATATTGTTTAAATATTTTTCTTTCCAGAGCGTGAGTCTATGACATCCGATGAGATTTGAAAAGTTCCATTGTGATACCATATGCTGTTCAAACCTCTTTTTATGACAACTCTCCTGATTCTTGAAGAGCAAGAAAGTTATCTAACTATATATAAAGCCAGACAAACAGCCAGTCTTTACAATGAAATACTGATGATCCCGAGCAGTAGATGTAGGCTGAAAGACAGATAAAAGGCAACATATGAAAAACAAAACTCCATAGAAAAATAAAATAAAATACACCACCAACACACACACACCAAGAAACCATTTGTCTATTTGTTGCACCACACCTCGCAAAGATCAATTAATCAATAGTGACTGCTCTACCCAATATTTTAGTCCTAGGAAGCACGTACTCACCATCACGGATTCACAGGTTCCATGTGCGAGTCAGATTCACGAGAGACCTCGACACGCACTGGACACATTTAAACTTACCTTTTTGTCATGTCGGATTTTTTATTTTTTTTACTTTTTTTTTTTTTTGGGGGGGAGGTGGGTTCCGACACTGTTTGGAAACATACTAGATTTACTGCCAAAAAATTGTTATTTTTTAAAATTCTTTGTTTACTTAAAGCTGAATATAGTTTATGATATATCATTTAAAATGAACCGTAATCATAATGTAACTTATTTGTTGTCTTTTAAACTATAAAATACATGATTTTTAATTTAAGTATTATATTGCATTATTTCGATTATATTTGAATAAAATATTAATATCCAAGACAAAAATATATATATTTGCCTTGTGGCCGCCATATCGTGTTTTGCATTTTTTGAAAATCACCAAGTTGGAGCATCCGCATCGTGATGGTGTCAATGCTTTTTGGTTTCAGTCCATATAAAGAAAATCGCTAGTAAAGTCACTCAAATAATTCTGGATAACATTGGTAGCTGTCAAATATTGAGATTAACTAAACACAATACCACACACCCAACTGAGTGCTTGTATGTATATTTATAAATGTACACAAAGTAACCATTCAGATACAACGATGACTATTCACATTTCCTAAAGACTAGATACATTACCTACTATTATTGCACATTAACACTCCCCCTCAAGTTGGAACATGTATATCATATGTTCCAATCTTGTTATAAATGTATCTCACCCTAGCTCCCCCTAAAGCTTTAGTAAAGAAATCAGCCAATTGATCTTCAGACTTTACATGACTTGTCTTGATAACATTTTGTAGAATTTTCTCTCGAACGAAATGACAATCAACTTCAATATGCTTGGTTCGCTCATGAAACACTGAATTAGATATTATATGGACAACAACTTGATTATCACAAAACAGTTCCATAGACTGTGATTGAAAGACTCCCAATTTCTTTAACATATGACACATCGAAATCAATTCACAAGACGCATGGGCCATAGCCCTATATTCTAACTCTGATCTTACTACCATTGTTTGCTTTTTGCTCTTCCAGGATATTAGATTTCCTCCCGTAAATAAACAATATCCAGTAGTTGACCTTCTATCTGATGGGGTACCAACCCAATCAGCATCTGTATATCCTTGAACAAGAGTATGGCCATTATCTTGATACAGTAGATCACATTCTGGTGCACCTTTTAGGTACCTCAAAATACGAACGACAGCATCCCAGTAATTAGAGTGAGGTACATCAAGGAATTGACTGACTATACTTGTAGCAAATGAGATATATGGTCGTGTAGCTGTCAAATAATTGAGCTTCCCAACTAATTTGCGATATTGACTAGGATCATCCAATAATTCCCCCTTATTTGCAAGAAGTTTTGTATCTGGGTCCATTGGAGTGTCAATTAGTTTTGCTCCCAACATGCCGATTTCAGCTAGCAAATCAAGTACATATTTCCTTTGAGAAAAAGCAATGACTTTGTGTGATCTTGCAATTTCAATGCCCAGAAAATACCTCAATGAACCCAAATTTTTGGTATTGAATTTACTTTGAAGAAACATCTTCAGATCGTGAATACCTCGTGTATCAGCTCCTGTGATCACAATATCATCCACATAAACTAGCAACCATATCTTTCCATGAGAGGAATGGTGATAAAATACAAAATGATCAACACTACAACGTGTCAATCCAAACCATGCTAGAGAAGATTGTTTTAGGCCATACAGCGATTTCTTTAATTTGCAAACGAATCCAGACTAGCCCTGAGTAACAAACCCAGGAGGTTGCTCCATATATACCTCCTCAGCAAAATCACCATAAAGGAATGCATTCGTAACGTCTAGTTAGTGAAGAGACTAGTGAAAGATAACAGCAAGAGAAATGAAGAGGCAAACAGACGCAATCTTGGCCATAAGAGAGGCTCCGAAAAATCAAGACCATAGATCAGAGTGTATCCTTTTGCAACTAGTCATACTTTCAACCGATCAACAAAGCCATTAGAGTGAACTTTGACATTATGCACCAATCGACAACCAACAGCAAACTTTCTAGGAGGGAGAGTGATCAATTCCGAAGTATCATTAGCCCAGTTGAAAGAAATAAAGGAAAAGAGTATTGAATTGTCTATTCTCTTCTCCCTTGAATCTTTTTTATAATCAAAGTGTCTTACATCAAATAAAGAATCCTAGCTTTGTAAGGTAACAAGAATAAGGAAAGAAATAATAGGAAATAACTTGTAAGGAAACAAGAATTAAAAAAAAAAAAAAAATATCAAATCAAATCATCCTATATTCTAACACTCCCCCTCAAACTAGAGCATACAAGTCAGAAATGCCCAGCTTGGACGATAAACTCTGAAATGAGGAGCGAGGCAATGGCTTGATGAGAAGATCTGCCAATTGACAAGAAGATCGAACAAACGGAGTACTCAGCTCTTAGCGAAGCACCAAATCCCGAATGAAGTGGCAATCTACCTCAATATGCTTGGTACGTTCGTGAAACACAGGATTGCTTGCAATAAAGATGGCAGCTTGATTGTCACAATGCATTGCCATGGGAGTAAGAACATCAATACCAAAATCATGAAGCAGAGAACGAACTCAGAGCAGTTCAGAAGCAGTATGAGCCATAGCACGGTACTTTGCCTCAGCACTTGAACGAGCCACGACTTGTTGTTTTTTGCTGCGCCAAGTAACCAAATTACCACCAACAAATGTACAGTAACCTGAAGTGAGCCGACGATCATCTCAGTTCCCAGCCCAATCAGCATCACTATAGCCAGTCACTAAAAGGGAAGAAGGTCGATATAATAGACCCTGGCCAGGAGCACCCTTCAAGTAACGTAAAATATAACATACTGCTTCAAAATGGGTAGAACGAGGAGCATGCATAAACTGACTAACAACATGCACTGCATAGGTAATGTCAGGCCGAGTGACTGTAAGATAAATCAATTTCCCTACCAAGCGTCGATACCGACTCACATCAGAGAATGGGGAACCAGTAGTCGTATCAAGTTTGATAGATGCGTCCATAGGAGTATCAGCTGTTCAAGACCCTAGTAAGCCAGTCTCCGATAAAAGATCCAAAATATACTTGCGCTGAGAAAGCATGAGGCCTGCACTGGATCGGGCTATTTTTATGCCAAGAAAATAGCGAAGAGCACCCAAGTCTTTGGTATGAAAGTGTTGACTTAAATAGTTTTTCAAAGCAGCAATACCTTTGGCGTTATCTCCCGAGATAATGATATCGTCAACGTATACAATCAATACAATGGTACCAGAAGAAGAGTGTTGGGTAAAGACAGAATGATCTGAGGTAGATTGGTGCAGACCATATCTCAACAAAACCTCACTGAAGCCATCAAACCAAGCACGAAAGGATTGCTTCAGACCATATAGGGCACGGCGTAACCGGCAAACTAAGTGTTCACTCCCCGAAACCACATAACCAGGTGGTTGATCCATATAAACTTCTTCTTGAAGTTCACCATGAAGAAAGGCATTTTTAACGTCCAGCTGGTAAAGAGGCCAAGATCGACTTACAGCCACGGCAAGAAGAATATGAACAGAATTAAGCCGAGTAACTGGAGAAAAGGTCTCCAGATAATCAACGCCATAAGTTTGAGCATAACCTTTGGCAACAAATCGGGCTTTAAGTCGTTCAACTAATCCATCTGGTAAATACTTGACATTATAAACCCAACGACATCCCACCGATTGCTTCCCTAAAGGTAATGGTGCCAATTCCCAGGTATGATTTTTATAGAGAGCTTCCATCTCTTCATCCACGGCATGTTTCCATCCAGGAGAAAATAGTGGGGCTTGATATGATGCTGGAATAGAAACAGAAGACAAAGCACACACAAAGGAATACAAACAGGGAGAAGTACAATAATAGGAAATAAATTTAGCAATGGAATGCTGTGTGCAAGCACATTTACCTCGACGCAAAGCAATAAGTAAATTATCATCAGAGGTGCGAGAAACAGTGGTGGGAACCTCAGACAAATTGGTAGATTGAGATAGGCCATAAGAAACAACGGGCCTGTCCTGATTTCGCTGATACACCTGCATTTGAGAGTGTGGATTTTTCTGAGACTCATGCAAAATGGGTAAAGGTAATACAGGACTAGTCTCCCCCTCACGAGCAGGACATGACTCCACCGGAGTACTAGAAATAAGATCATGAGATAATTGAGTCCCAGAGATAGAGAAGAAGGGGGTAGACTCAAAAAAGGTAACATCAGCACTCACAAAATACCAACGAGATGCCAGATGATAACAACGGTACCCTTTTTGTGTGCGAGGATAGCCCAAGAAAATACATTTCCGAGAGCGAGGAGATAACTTATCTAAACTAGAATCAAGAACATGAACAAAGGCCACACAACCAAAGACACGAGGAGTAAGAGGAAAAGGATTACCATCTAGATACAAGATAGAAAAGGGAGACTTGTTACCCAAGACCGTGGATGGCATACGATTGATGAGAGAACATGCAGTAAGAACAACATCACCCCAAAAAGGTTTGGGCACCAACATATTAAACATCATAGTACGAGCGACATCAAGTAAATGACGGTGTTTACGTTCGGCAACACCATTTTGCTGTCACGTATGAACACAAGAAGTCTGGTGAATAATACCCCGATCAACACAAAACGAATCCATAACAAATTGTAGGTACTCAAGAGCATTATCAAAACGAAAAATTTTGATACGTCTCTCAAATTGGGTAAATACTTCATTATAAAAACGAGTCACAAGATAAGGCAATTCAGATCTATTTTTCATCAAAAATAACCAAGTCATGCGAGAGTGATCATCAACAAAAATAACAAAATACTGATAACCATCAACACTAGAAATGCGAGAAGGTCCCCAAATATCAGTATGAACTAAATCAAAAGGTTCTGGTTTATTACTAACACCATGACTAGGAAAAGAACTACGGTGATGTTTGCCAAATTGATAAGCTTCACATTCTAGACTTGATACAGGACTTAAATTAGAAATAACAGACTTCAATTTATTCAAAGAAGGATGGCTAAGGCGGAAATGCCATTGCATAGGAGACACAGTTGCACTCAAAACCGGTGAAGTTGTGGAAGGAAGACTAGCAGGATCCAAGTAATAAAGGCCGCCTTTCACATGCCCCAAACCAATCATCCTCTTGGTCTTAAGGTCCTGAAATACACAAAAAGTAGGAGAAAAGGTTACAGAACAATGTAAGGTTCTAGTCAACTGGCTAACAGATAATAAATTAAATGCAAAATTAGATACATAGAGACTTTGAGTCAAATGGAGTGAGGCATGAGGAGAAAGAATTCATTGCCCTTGTACTGGACGAGAGGACCCATCAGCTAAAACAACATTATGAGAAATAGGATTTAAATGAGAGAAGGAAGAAGAATTACCAGAGATATGAGAGCTTGCACCAGAATCAATGATCCAGGAAGGTGGAGCAGAAGCAATACAAGTAACATTACCTGAATTGGCTAATGTAGCAGTGGAAGTAGATGAGTGAGACGTCCAAAGAGTTTATAACAATTCAATGAGTTGTGCAGTCAGGTCAGTGGTTGAGGGCTCGGACTGGGTGAAAGCCACAGGCTTAGTATTATTGGATATGTGGTGAACTTGATCTGGTTTACCATACTTAGCCCAACAATATGGCTCAGCGTGATTGGTCCATCCACAGTTAGAATATTTACGATCGCCTCGTCCTTGAGAAGCACGACCACCACGAGCTGAACCTCATGATGTGCAATTGCGTCCTCGCGTACTGCCACGAGAGACTCCTTGAGCAGTGTCATTTGAGATCAAGGTAGAGGTTTCTGAAGTAGCGGCCTGAACCGATGTAATCCCTAAAGCTGATCTCAACAGGCGAGAATAGGCATTAACAGAAGTAGGCAAGGTTTCACTTGCAAGAATCTGATCTTTAAAATCACGTAAGTCTGAATCAAGCCCAGAAAGAAGAGAAGCAATCATAAAATCTTCCCAATGCCGCTTTTGCTGCTCAAGATCTATAGTAAAGGGCCGATGTTGTAACAACTGATCCCAAGACGTCCAATAGAGACACCGGTTAAACGATGTGAAAGTATGGAGATTGTCAGGAGTAGGAGAGGGAGAGGGAGACCTAAGAGAAGTTGAAAAGAAACAATTAGACATGATCTTGTCTCTATGGATCTAACAGAGGACATGGCCCAAAACAGATTTGATTGGCGTCGTCAAATCCATATAGCCGACCCCACCTAGTGGGAAAAGGCTTGGTTTGGTTTCGTAAGTTAAAACCATTTTAGACACTTTTAACTTCTGTCCACATCTTTGCTTCATATTGACTCACACATTTAACACAACAAAATGTATAACCATAGAATGAAAGTATACCGTGTTAATATGTTAACCATGGCTCTGAAGGCAGCAACCTGAAAACAAAAGGGAAAACAGAAAATTGAACACAACATGCTCTGCAAAGAATGCTTAATATCCCAATACAAAAATAAAGCATGGACAAGAAATATCTCCAGTTATTACGCTAAAAATTCTGTCTGAGACATCAAAAAAAATCACAGCCTAATGAAAAAAATAAGTACCTATCAAAAAAAAAAAATTAGTAAAGCATATGTGACATTAATTGAATAAAAACAGAAATTGTACATAAAAAAGTGTCAGGAAAAACTACTAGAGAACCTGGAGAGTTTCTCCACCATTGCCTATAAGATGGAGAAGCATATTCAAAATTGGCTGAAGAAACTGAAGCAGAGCAGTGGAATCGACATTCTTCAAACTGTTGATGGCCTACAAAAAATTTCAAAACTGTTTGATTGGGTAAAGAATCTGATAGAATCACAAAGCCAGAAGAAATTCATAAAAACATGAACAGTAAACAAAAGCTCTGTCGGACCACAAAAATGACATGCTTGCCACTTTATATATGACTCATACATGTCTAGCCTATGCAAGATAAGCTTAAAAAGCCATACGAAAACAAAGGCCATTGAATAATGATAACATTATGAACAAGGATATAATAGAATAAATATAAATAAGTGTGGTTCTAATTAGAATATGAAGTGTAGAGGAATTGCACCCCCAGGACTGGTTTTAATTAGAATAAGAAATGCAGAGGAATTGCACCCACATGACTGAGACATAATAAAGATAAATAGCCTGGACATTTTTAAGGGCACACAAACATGAGGAAGCCCCTAGCACATTATAAGTCTCAACATTTAAATTCTATGGCTGTCCCACAAAAAAAAAAAATGAATTTTCATGCTATGGTGTATGTGGAAGGAATTGAACGAGAAACTATAGGGGAACACATATAAATTGATCTTACTCAATATTGAGCAGACAAGAGAATTATCGTGACTTGGCAACAAACGTTTGAGACTCTTGTTAATTGCTTAAACCAGAATAACTAAAATGAGAATGTTTTCTTAAAAAAAAAAAAAAATGTAGAAGAATTTTTAAATAATTATCAACTTTAATTACTAGTTTCCTTTTTTTTTTTTTTTTTAAAAGTAATCTAATGGTTGATGATTAAGTTAACAATGCACACTCCAGCATCCAACAAATCATGAAGTGTGGGATGAATACCTTAAGGCATCATTTAAACAGCGGCTCTGGAGGATACAGACAGATCCAGACAGTATAACAATGGAAATGAAAAAGATAGGAAGACCAGAAGCATTTTTTGAAGAAACATATAATCAATATATACAGAAAAAGAAGGGAAAGGAGAACCTTAAAAAAATAAATAAATAAAAAAGCACCTCTAGAAGTTCAGAGCCCCAAGGAGGGCTTGTTCGAAGAGTGTGTCTATCGTACTCGAGAAAAAAGTCTCTAATGCGCTCACTAATGGGATATAATGATGAACATAATCGTAACCGCAATCTGAAGACATTTTGTCCATCCTCCAAGTAATCCAGCCTCTCCTGCACAATAATTCAGTAGATAAAACGGCAATGCTAGTTGAAAAAATCAAATAAGTACCTGTCAAACTAGCTATTTGCATAATCCCATGTAAGGAAATTACACCCCAAGGGAATATTAATAGGGAGAAAAAAGTAAAAAATGAACAAAAATAATTCCAGCGAATTTGAGTTCAAACAAGGTTCACATAGATATTCCACTAAAAAAAAAACACAATCCCTTTATACCTTGCCAGTTTCTTGAAGATAATGCGGAACCAGCTCTCTCATGATTGGTAAAGAAATTTCAGATCTCAACCTGAATGATTCATAAGCATTAAAAATGATAAGTTTGCAGATTAAATATGGCAGGCTGAGAAAAGTCACTTCCTAGTTCCTTTCTATGAGAAGATTGAGTAACAGGTGGAGAGGAAGGGGAAAAGCGGTGAGATCAATAATAAACAAATGACACAGAATCATCAGGACGATTGATCCTATAGATATATTCTGTCCAGAGAAATTCTAAAGCTAGGACTGGAATCTACTCACATGCAGCAGCAGCTGGCACTTAACTCTGAAACCAACACGTACCGCACCAAAAGGCATTCAAAAGAGATTACACACAAAAATACGCACATATCATGCACAGGATGTAGGGTACATACTATGAAAGAACAATAACCAGACTTGAGAGGGAATTAGTTATCGTTATTTTCCTGCTACTATCTTATGTTTCCTGTTTAATTTTTTATAAAAGTAACTATGCTTTAGGGTACAGAGCATTGGGCTATTAACAAACAATAATCTCATAAGATGAGTGTAGTGGAAATAAGGAAGCTAAAACGGATGATGGTAATATAAGAAAAGATAGGATATCCGAAAGCAAGTTGAGGTGACGTTGATAAAAGAGATCATTTTAAGATTGTGGTACTATCCAACATGAACCTAGAGATGCGCCAATAAGGAAGAATGCAAGCGAATCCATAGAAGGGGTAAAACCTGATACTACATATGCTGAAATTGTAGAAAAAGACCTAATTTCATATGAACTGACAGAAAACATAGTACATGATAGAAATGAATAGAGGAGGAGGATTCATTTAACCAAACCCACCTAGTTTGGGATTAAAGTTTTTTTGAGTTAGGTTTTGTCCTTCTATTTTAGGTCAAGGGCAGTTTGATACTGCAGTTTGGGCTGTAAAATGAATTGTCATATTGATTTGTTGCAGTGGGCTGATTTACTTGGTTTGGATCAAACATAACAGGCTTTAGTGATCAAAAATGGCCCTTTTCTCAACCTTTTGTTTGGGCATCAAGTTCTCTTCGTCCCTGAGTTCTCTAGGCCACCAAGTTAGCCCACTCGCATATAAATGGGGCAGTAGTATTTTTAAGAGGAATGGAACAACCCTTAGCTGCCTGTACCATATGGATATGCAATGCACCTTTCTTAACTGTGATTGCCTAAGAACCAAAATGTGAGTGCCTAGGATATTCCCACTCCTCCTCTTCTTCTAGTGTTCTCTTTCGTTCTCTTATCAGTCTTATGTCCATTAGTGTAGTTATCTGCAACCACATTGCTGCTTTCTTGATTTGCATTTAACCTCTAACCAAAGCCATTATTCAGCCTTGTAAGCAAAAAACTAATTCCCAAACTATCGGCTAACCTAACCCAATCCCCTTGACTAATTTTTACTAAGAAAACTTCAGTTATAAAATTATTATTGTGTTGAGAAATAAAAGATCCCATATGAAACATTGCTAAATGCATCACAGATAGCACACTCCAAACTAATACTTTGAAATTACCAAATTTAGGGGCTTCAAAATGCCAAATGATAATTCAAGGAATATATTATAATTATATTTTTAATCTTTTTAGTTAAATTATATTTCTCTATTAGACATGAATGGATTTTTATATAATCTCCTATCTACTTTTTAATCTCGTCTTTTGTTGAAATTGCAAATTGAATAATGCTCAAGTTGGAATGAAATGTTGGATTATGTGTTATTTTTTCAATAATTTTAGTGATTTGTAGACAAAATATTCACATGTATTAACAATAATATAATATATATACACATTATTTTGTTGTATCCTTGTCACATCTGTACTATTTTTCTAAAACAACCATGTCCATGTCTGCTTAGTCAAAAATATGAACATTTGGGTCAATGAAAGTTTCAGTATATATTATTTTGTTGTATCCATGTCATATCTGTACTACTTTTCAAAACAACCATGTTCAGGGGCTATACATAGCAGAGTTAAATTTGTATCATTATTAATTTTTTAGTTTTTATTTGGTGGAAATATATATATATATATATAAAAACAGTGTGAAATCAATCTTATCACTAATAAGCAGCCAGCTGAAAATAATGAATTACTTTCACTAAATTCAAAAATCATTAGAAAGCTTTGGGGGCACACAATAGGCTGTAAGGTGCATGTTTTGATTCAGTTAGCAAGGTTATTCTTAGACCAACAAAACTGAATCCAACCATTTGCTTGTGAACCTAGGAAGCCAACACAATAATGGATCACTCCCTCAACAACATCAGATGCATATGACAATATAGGCATGCAAAAAACAATAATTAGAACGCACCTTTTTTTTTTTTTTTTTTTTTTTTTTTTTTGGGGGGGGGGGGGGGGGGGTTTTTTTTTT
>QLOD02000001.1:28081671-28102167 GCA_003260245.2 Sideroxylon spinosum | reverse complement strand
TTTATGATATTAATGGGACCCTATATTTACATAGGGGTATTTTGAAAATATATTATCTTATTATCTTATCGAAATTTATTAAATTTTCAACTGGCCCAAGTCGGGACCGAAGAAAAATATTATCTTAGAGAGTTTATTAATTTACCGAGTATCAATTTAAAGAGGTTCTACTGTAATATGCTTCTTATATTAATAAATTTAAACATTGCTTGTGAAAAAAAAAATTATATTTAGGAAAGCAAGAGAGCTTACTCCATACACATAATATTTGTAACATCCTTGTTAAATTGTTAGCCAACGTCTCAGTTAAAAGCTTAAGTTGTCAGGGAGAGGAACAAAGATATCATTTTTATATTCTCAAAACAGCCCTTACATGTGGCCAAGCTCAATTTTTGGACAAGGCCAAACACGTGCAAAAATTGACTATTGGGTGTCGGTGAGATTAAAACTCAAGATTTTTGCCTACAATAATACCATGCTAAATTGTTAGCTAACATTTCATTTAAAAGTTTGAACTGTTAGGGAGTGAAACAACTATATTGTTTTTTATACTGTCAACAATTCTCATTCCAAACAAATTCAAAATGTGTGCCAAACGAGAGAAAAATATTCTTCAACAAAACAAGTTTCCCTGCCTTAGTTGTACAAATTACAAATAAAAAACTTTTTCCGGTAGTTGATAAAAACGAAATAGTGCATCTTGTAGTGGCATCTTTTTAAAATTTTATTTCATTACATAATAACCCTTAAAAACATTCACTAACCCCTTTGACCCACCATAGGCACACATATTCCCTTTTTTTTTTTTAGTCTAAGTTTCAGCACAATAGCCTTTGGAATAGAATAAATATTTAAAAGCATACTACAATTCTAGCATTACAGTACTAATACTCCACAATTTTTAAAAAATTAAAAGAACTGACTCCTTGACCATTAAGATTCACCTAGACCGAATAAACCCTTTGTACAAAAACTAACATAACTTTGGCATAAGTCATCCAATGGATGATTCCCACACCCATGCTAATCGTATCCCTAACTCAAAATGCCTTACAAAATATTAGTAAAATTGTTATAGCAATGTATACAAATAGTGTCAAAATGAAATATAACGCAACTAATAGTGCACAATCTTCCCTTCAACTAAAAAGTTTTCTGGATTGGTGAAGCTCACAAATCAATTTTAGGCCTCTAAAGTAAATCTCTTTGTCTCATTTAACCAAGCAATTGTTGCAGCATCAAGTTCCATTTACCACCATCCCATATGCTAGTAGCTCAACCATTCAAATTGAATTCTACTATTTCAAATGGTTAGTTCAGAGGGAGTAATTCTTGTAGGCAATACACGTTCCATTTCTTTGTGCCTCAAGTAAATGGATTGAGAAGGAACAGAAAGAACAATTCATGAAATTGTCCATTTCTCACTGCTATTTTCCCCAATCAAAGGGAAAAAAAGGCAGAGAAGATATCTAAATGATAACAATAACACTTCTTTTTGACCACTAAGCACATTTGTTAAGTAATTCAGCAATGCACAATAAGATACTTATGCGTGATATAAGTTAACCAGCATCCTGGCTCAGGCTACTCCAAATCTCCTCGTGGTTTCAAGAGATATTAAGATGTGATCTACAAATATCCATTCTTACTATACCTTTCTCCTTCAATTTGCTGTTTCATAACCAAACTATTGTGAATGGCAAGCAAGGACATAGAGATAAGCAGGCAATGATTATTACCATGTTTGATAAACCAGATGTAGTTGATCAACGATATTTATGCTAAAGTATCAAGACGAAATCATAACTAAAAACTTAATTATTGAAGAAGACTTGGAAATTAATCATTGGCAACCATATAATCGATGACAAACTCCAATGATCAAAACATTGCCAGTCTCAATCCAAAAGTGAAGATCGCAAATCCGCTCATGGTTTAAACAAAGCAAGACACACCAGGAACCTTAAAATGCAATGGCATTGATATGACAAAACTCACCAATGGGTCTAAGTTGAGATTTGCAGAAAAGAACTGTCGCGGTATTCTTCGAAAACGATTCCCACTGGATGAGAAATTTTCCATGGCCTGAAATCAAGCTTCAGGTGATAACATTAAACATCAACAAAACAGGAACAGACCGCATAAGCATACTCATTTAACCATAAATTATATGTGGGTGTAAATACACATGTTTATGTTCTTAGCAATATTTTTGACATGTGGAAGGCAAAGAAAATCACATCAGGATGGGGATTTTATAGAAATTGTTAAGAAACAAGAACTACCAAATGTCCTGGGAGTTAGAAGACTACGGAAAGATCCTGTTAAGCTCGATAGAGCCAGATCACTTGCAGTGTTGGATTAATTTCGTTTCTTTCTTAAGGACAAACACTGGTTCCTATGAAAACAAATTCAATATTTGCTTCTCAAAAACAAAGGCAGCAGAACTACCAAACCAACCAGCAAATGCCCCCACACACACACCGCCCCGGCACCAAAAAAATAATAATAATAATAATAATAAATCCACAACCTAAAACTCTGAAAAGAAAACCCCCAGTGTCCAAAACAACGTAAAATGCGGCCTCACCTACTCCACTATGAGCTCCTAAAGCATGAGATCTGCAAAACCTAGCTCTGTTTTTAGCTCCAGATCCTCCACTGAACAATGAAATAACCCAACGGAGCACTATACATGTGTTTCTGCAGAGAGAGAGAGAGAGAGGTCTGAAATTAGCCAAACCGAAACGGAGATCGGGGTTGATTGAGGGTGTAATGGGTCTCCTACCAACCAAAATTCGAAGAGATGCCTCAATGCGTGTGCCTCTACATCCAATGAAGAAAGGAGAATCTGACTGACTTATACAGATGCATATACAATGCATATATATACATGACATAGATATGATAAAATATGTTTATATGAATGTAGAGTGAGCGGAGTACAGATAAACAGTGAAGCATCGGATTAAAAAAAGAAAAGAAGAAGAAAGAGTAACGGAACCCTACTTCTAAGTAAAGAAAGCTAAACATTACCGGAAGAAGTGGGGGCGACCAGGACCAGAGCGAATGGAGTTGAGGACGGCACTACCCTCTGGCTCTCGTTGTTGTGGTAAATTTTGGAGGCAATGCAGGGAACGTTTGTGGAAATTTGGATGACCCGTTCTTCGACTTTGGATTTGGGGTGTTTGTCTGTCCGTTGATTTGGTTGGGTTTGGTGAGGCTGTCAGACACAGTGCACAAGTTTTGATTTTTTTTTTTTTTTTTTTTTTTTGGGGTTAGAAGTAGTTTTAATCTAAAATTTGTGAAAATACAGTCGAAAAAAAAATTTGAGAAAATACAGTCAATGAAAAAGCAATTTCATGCTACGTTTTTTGAACTATAATACCATTACACGAGTTTACTTAGACCAACTTAAAGCCGTGACATGATTTTATGGTTGTGAAAAATGAAATATCAATTTATATTTTCAATATGAGAGGCGCATTTCAATTTCACAGTTCTTTGCCCTTTAAAACCCTCAACTTTTCTTCCTCTTAGCTCAATCTTTGTTCTCAGGTCTCACAATTCTTTTCTCTACTTTTGTCGATCTCTCAGACAAACAAAGCTGTGTCAACTTCAATCAATCCTAGCTTTAGACCTCCTGCCTTCCGTGCAAATTGCCGACAAAGTGTGTCTCTCTTTTTTCATTTGGTTGATGCAGATGTTTTGATGGCAAATGCTTTTTTCTATTTTGTGGTGTTTATTACCAGTTTTGCAGGTTTGTTTGAGGAGGAGAAATCGCAAACTCATTTTGCATTTCTCAAGTGAACAACAAATCTTAGAAAAGGTGGACCGGAGAAGATTAGAAAGGAGAAGAATCAAGACTAGAAAAGTGAAGAACCGTGAAATTGTAATGTATTTCTCATATTGAAAACACGAAATGATAGTGCATTTTTTCAAAACCACAAAATCATGTCACGGTTTTAAGCTAGTCCAGGTAAACTCACGTAAAGCTATTGTGTTTCTAAAAATGTAGCATGAAATTACTGTTTCATTAATTGTATTCTCCAAAATTCTGTTTTTCGGTTGTATTTCTGTAAATTTTGGATTAAAACTCCTTAAAACCAAAATAAATAAATAAATAAATTCCATAAGTTTTAAGGGTGAAGCCAAATTAACAAGTGTTCCAAGTGCTATGATTCATTTGACCTAACCCCCAACCTTGCCTATGAGAACTCGGATTACCACCCGCATTCTATAGTAAACTCATATGTAAATAAGAGGCTTTTTTACATTAATATATATAATAATTAAACAATATACCAAAATAAGTTGAAATGGAACACTTTACAAAATTAGGGGTGTCGTTAAAGTATCGACGACACCCTTATTTATGTCATCAATGCCAGTAATGACACAGCCCAATTTGAATTAGAGGGGTGTCGTCAGTGCTATTAACGATATCCATAGGGGTATCGTCAATACCACTGATGACACTCTACGTATATATGTTTTCTCTAGTAGCCCGTTACGTTTATTTTGTGCAGAACCTTCTCCTTGCTTTCTGTCTCTCCAACAGTTGACTGCTACCATCTCTATCTCCAAGCTGCTCTAGGCTACTACTCTTCTATCATCTCCATCTGCAACGACTATAAATGTAAGTTCGTTCACCTAGACTGTATATATGTATGACACACTACCTTCCCTTGGTTCACTACACATATACACCCTGTCAATCTTTTAGATCTCTTCATTTGGTTACATTTTGAATAATTTGAGTGCTTGATTCGGTTTTATGAGTTGAAGAAGATGAGTTTGGGATTTTGAATTTCGAATTTGTGTTTGATATTGATTGTCTTTGGCTAAAATCAAAATTACCACGGTTGATTCCTGCTTGAAATTTGATTTACTCAGTCTTTCTTTTGAATGTGTATTGAATTAGGCTGCATTGTGACAATTGGGTTCAAATTTATTATTTAACATAAATTGAAATAATAAAATTAGTACAAATTACGCTAAAACTATGAAATTACAACTTTGAAATTTACATAGAACACAAGATTAAATTAGTACAAATTATGTTAAAATTATGTTTGATTTGAAACTATGTTATGTTAAAAAATAGTACAAACATCTCTCTCTCCTTTCTTTTTTTCTTTTTTTTGTGGATTTTTTGTTTTATCTTATTTTTTTCCACCTTTTAGTAAATTTGAATTCTTTTTATTTGATAACTTGTAAGCATGTTATTCACTTTTAGTAATTATTTTTAAATTATTTTGATGAATGTCAATGTTTGAAATTTTTATTTTTAATTTTATTCATCTTTTTAGTTATGTTAGTAAAATTTAAGTTAATTTAAATTTATGTGTAGAGAATTTATGAATATATGTACAGAAAATTAATGAAACTTACGCTTGTAATACAATACTTAGGTTAAATTCAATTTTAAATGCTATAGATTTAAGTTTACAAAATTTATTACGTTTCTTAATACAATGCTTAAGTTAAATTTAATTATACTAATTATATAGTTGAATTTAATTATATGAATTTATAAATAGAAATGAGAAGCATTAATTGAAATTTAAAGTAATTAAAATATAAATGTATGTAATTAAATCAAGTTACTTCATAATTTAAATTTAAAAAAATAATCTAAACAATTTTCAAAATATAAGTAAATAAATTACGTAATTTACTTAAATTACTTAATTGAAATATGTTAAGTAATGAAACCTACGCTTCTAATTATAATTTAACCTATATTATTTTTGGTAGGGTAATATCCCGACTGATCCCATCATTACTGACCCATCACCATGACCCGACCCGAACCTTTACCGACCGAACAATCACCTGCATTATTATCAACACATATACCGAATCACCTACATTGTCCCATCCCTTAAAATATGCTGAATCAGGTCCAGTAGTTGTAACAACGACCAAAGACATCATCATTCTTGGAATTCGTAATACACGTGGCATTGTTTTACTGGAAAAGACATACGTGGTGCTCACACATGGACATTGGGCCCAGGTAGGCTAAAACTTTCTATATACATTGGCACACAGGCATTACACAGGTAGATAATTTTTAACATACAAAAACTCTATCAAAATACTCTGAGAATTAAGCTAACTTGAGCATCGGAGCTTTTTTGGCAGGCACCATACTGGTGTGAGGACAGATTACCCGGAGCTGAGTAGGATCATCAAGGCTGCATGAGTTTACTGAACCATCAGTTGGCGCCGTCTGTGGGAACCGACATTCCTTGCAGTTTTTATGGTCTAAACCAAGCTCGGAACAAATACTGAACCACAACCGCAACCAACAAGGACGATGGAAAACAGAAATGACGATAGAGTTGATGCCATGGAGTCCCAGATAAGAGAAATGATGGCAGTCATGCAAACATTGGTGACCTAGAACTAAGCATTACTTCAACGGGTAAATGTTGCTCCTGCTGAGACTTCACTTCCAACAATTCCCCTGGGTAATGGAGCACATAACGGAGGAATTGTTGACGCGAATGGAGAACGAAGAAACGAAGCTAGCATTGTTGGGAAAAACAACGTCCCCAGCAGAGCAGCAGAGGAATCCAGGAGAAAGGAAAAGACTATGCCAACCGAGGACGGAATCGAAGTTTACATGAAGGCCTCATGGACTGAGGTGAAACCACTGCAAACCCTTAGGAAGAACAACTAAATGCCATGCAAGCTCAAATACAGGCTTGAATGGATGGTGTTTCGGCTACTGTTCGAGCATCAAACATGGTAGAAGATCTAATTGGAACTACCGGGTCTCCGTTTGCCCAGGTAGTAATGACTTCTCCTCTGCCATCCAAGTTCAAGATGCCAGCTATCGGCTCATTCGTTGGATCGTAATATCCATTGGATCATCTAGAAACTTTTAAAACCCTCATGCATATACATGAATACCCAAATGAGATAATGTATCGGGTGTTTCTTGCGACTTTAAAGGGTCCTACGAGGTTGTGGTTCACCAGAATCAGGTCGGGCATGATATCCGACTTCATTCAGTTGAGTAAGCTCTTTATGGGTAATTTCATCGGGGGGTAGAGACAACGAAGGCCAGCCAGGCACTTGATAACAATCGAGTAGGGGAAGGAAGAGACTCTCAGGAGCTACGTTAGAAGGTACAACAAGGAAGTCTTGGAAGTTGATGAAGTAGACGAGAAGGTGGTTATCACCGCCTTCATGAGTGGCCTACTTACTCCCATGTTCATAGCTTCCCTGGTGAAAAAAAACCCTGATCGATTTGGCTGACCTCATGTTCCAGGCCAGAAGTATATTAATGTGGAAAACGTCATCAAAGCCAAAAAAGATAATGAAGGGCAGGAAGTTCAAAGCCAGACAAGAGAAAGCTGACTGACCAAAGGAACACTCGAGAATCTAAAAGCTCAAAGAATAGGAGATATGATTATCGAGCGAGTCGATTCCCGAGGAGATATGGTGATACCGATCAAAACTTTACCCCCTGAACACCGACTGGAGAACATTTTCTATGAGATTCAGCACGACTCCACCCTGAAATGGCCGGAGAAGTTGAAAACACCCATGGACAAACGTTCTTAGACGAAATATTGTAGGTTCCATCAGGACCACGATCATGACATGGACGATTGCTTCGACCTGAAAAGATAAGTGAAAGAATTGCAGGTTGAGCAGATGCATTGATGGCCGGGATAAAGGCAGAAGGGCAGAGTCGAAGAGCCCCCAAAGAAGAAGTCCGAGAAGAATAAGCCCTGGATGAAGAAGTCCCAACCAAGGACAGCGAAACCACCAATCCCTAGGGGAAATAAGGGTGATCTCCAGTGGGTTTGTGGCGGGAGGAGAATCTTCAACTGCTCAGAAATAAGTATGCTTAGGAAGTACTGAGGAATGCAGAGGTGTTAGTTGCTGATTACCTAACCAAGAAGACCCGAACGAAGCAACAGGCAATCACCTTCACCGAAGAAGGGGCTGATGAGTTATACCAGCCACACGAAGACCCATTCGTTATTTCGTTAATAATTGCCAATTTTGAAACATGGAGAACATTGGTGGACAGTGGACGCTCTACCGATTTTTTATATTGGGGGGCATCGAGAAGATGAAGATAGGGTAAGAGAAGCTACGACCTGTAATCTCTCCCTTGGTTGGTTTCACCGATAATCGCATAACATCGCTAGGTTCAATTATCTTATCGGTTACACTTGGTGAGAAGCCCTGCCAAGCGACAAAGATGATCAATTTTCTCGTGGACGACTGTCCCTCGGCTTATAACACCATTCTTGGGAGAGCATCCCTGAACCAGTTCTGAGCCGTGAAATCCACTTATCATCTACATGTCAAGTTCCTGATAGAGAACGGGATAAGATGTGTTAAAAGCAATCAGAATGCGGCCCGGGGATGTTATGTGTCTTCCCTTAAACAAACTTCTACGACGGAAACAATGGTTGTGGACAGTCCAGAAGTCAGGGATGACGAAGAAATACGGAGCGGGGAGCCAGTGGAAGAATTGGAAAAAATCTCAATTGGTTCCCCTAAGCAAGGTCAATCTATCAAAATCGACTCAAAAGCCCCTGAAGAGATGAAAGTGAGGCTGAAAGCTAAAAGCTGGCTGGGAGAGTAGCGGCATTAAACAGGTTTGTTACCCGATCCACGGACAAGTGCCAGCCCTTTTTCAAAGTTCTCAGAAAGACCTTCGAATGGACACCGGAGTGTGAAGAAGTTTTTTGACAGCTAAAACGATACTTGAGGTCGAATCCTTTGCTCAGCCAAACCATCACAGGGGAAGAACTTTACTTATATTTGGCGGCTCCACCACTCGAGTAAGTTTTGCCCTCGTTAGGGACGACCAAGGAATCCAAAAACCTTCTACTATACGGGCAAGGCCCTTATGGGGGCAGAGGAAAGATATCCGAAGATGGAGTTAATGGTCCTTGCACTCGTAACAACTACTCGATGACTCAAAGCTTACTTCTAGGCCCATATAATTGTTGTCCTTACCAACCAACCCCTAACGATTGTGCTGCACAAACCGGAGACATCTGGCAGACTGATGAAGTGGTCGATCGAGTTGGGACAGTTTGATATACAATACCGACCGAGGTTGGCAATTAAAGGCCAAGCAGCAGCGGATTTATCGCTGAATTCACGTTCCTACCAACCGATTACGCCGAAGCTAACATTATAGAACAACTATGGACGCTTAATGTCGATGGTTCCTCCACACAGAACTCCGGTGGAGCAGGCCTTGTTCTCGTCTCATCTAAGGGTCACCAGTTTGAATACGCCGTTCGTTTCAAAATTTCTGCCTCGAATAATGAAATTGAGTATGAAGCCTTGATTGCTGGCCCCCATATAGCTTAGCGAATCGGGGCAGAGGAGATACGTGTTAACAGTGACTTTCAGCTAGTAGTTGAACAAGTTCAGGGAGATTATGAAGCAAGAGAAGATAGCATGGTAGAATATTGCCAGCTAGCTAAGAGTCTAGCAAGGAAGTTCAGAAAGTTTGAGCTGCAGAGAGTTCCAAAGAAACAAAATGAAGAAGCAGACAGACTGGCCAAAGTTGCCTCATCTGGAGAAGATAATACTGATATTCCCATGGAGATATTATATTCACTGAGCATCTGGGGACCGGTGATTAACCAAGTATAAAAAGATGCTGAGTGTACCAGGCCCATCAAACAATACTTAAAAAGCGGAATCCTTCCTAACGACATGAATGAAGCAAGGCGGGTCCAATACCGGGCAAACAGATACCTAGTGTTAGGTGGAATTTTGTATAAAAGAGGACATGGCTCCCCTTTGTTAAGATGTGTGGGAGAATAGGAAGCAGACTACATCATTAGGGAGATTCATGAAAGAGTTTGCAGGAATCACTCCGGAAGCAGAGCTTTGGTCAGAAAGATCCTAAGAGCTGGTTGCTTTTGGCCAACCATGGAGAAAGATGCCCAGGAGTTCGTTAGGAGGTGCGAGAAATGCCAGAGATTTGCCAACATCCCTCGACAACCCGCCAATGAGTTGATGTTGATCCCGAGTCCCTGGCCATTTGCTCAGTGGGGAATCAACAATATCGGACCACTTCCATTAGGAAAAGGCCAGAGACAATTTGCAGTGGTAGCAATTGATTACTTTACCAAATGGGCAGAAGCAGAAGCCTTGCCAACGGTCACTGAGCAAAATATGAAGAATTTTTTGTGGTAGAACATCGTTTGTCAACTTGGCATTCCTAAGGTTGTGATCACCGACAACGGCAAACAATTCGAAGGAAAGCAGTTCAATTAATTATGTGACGAATTGGGTATTAGTCATCATTATTCATTCCCCAAACATCCACAAGCCAATGGCCAGGTTAAAGTTATTAATCATTCCCTCTTAAAGATCATCAAGATGAAGCTTGACAAGGCTAAAGGTCTCTGGGCAGATGAACTTCTAACCATCTTATGGGCCTATCGAACAACGAAAAAGATTATGACAGGTCAAACACCATTCTTCCTTACATATGGAACGGAAGCTGTTATTCCTGTTGAGATCGAACTACCCAGCGTAAGAACTTTAGGATTCAACATGGAAGATAATAGTGCTAGGATGGTGGAAGAGATCCTTCTATTGGAGGAAAATCGGCTTCAAGCAGCGGTCAGGATGGCCCATTGTTAGCAGAAGATGCACCAGTACCATAGTTCAAGCACTCGACCTTGTGAATTCCACGCTGGAGATTTAGTACTGAAGAGGGTGAATCAGTTTACCAAAAACGCTCAAGATGGGAAGCTGGGCCCAAACTGGGAGAGACCATATGAAATGATGGAATCGGCTCGCAAAGGGACTTACTGGCTAAAGACGATGGAAGGCAGAAGTCTACCTCATCCCTAGAACGTGGGGCACTTGAAAAACTATTATGTGTAATGAAATTATCATGATTAAATTTGGAGTTATTTTTAATCAAGTATTATGCATTCCAACATTTATTTTTGTAGTGGATATGTCAACAATGATTTTACGAAGATCTGCTTGGCTCACATGGTGGAGCAGGAAAAGATGGCTCACAAGGCCAATTGTCTAAGAGGCACGATCCTGCTCGGTTCATGTGAGAGAATAGAGTAAAGATTTGCTCGGCTCACATGGCGGAGCAGGAAAAGATGGCTTACGAGGCAATTACCTAAGAGGCACGATCCTGCTCGGTCCATGTGACCCGGCAGAGCGAAGATCTACTTGGCTCACGTGGTCGAGCAGGAAAAGATGGCTCACGAGGCTAATTGCTTGAGAGGCACGATCCTGCTTGGTTCACGTGACCGAGTAGAGCGAAGATTCGAGCAGAAAAATATGCATCAAGATAGCAGAAAAAGAATATGACATTCAGAAAAAGAATATGACATTGAAATCAAATCCATGACATTCAATAAGAACATCCATTCTGATGAAAACGTCATAAAAATTTATTTCATAAAAGAAAAATTCTTGTTGTAAACTGATTGAACTCAAGTCTTAAGCAAAATTTTACATTCCAAAAAAAAAAAAAAAAAGAACAAGAAGGAAATGGGAATGAGCAGCTGTCTAATCGGATGTTCCAGCATTTGTTAGGGCACCTTCAACATCTTTAGAATGAATCACTTCCTCTTTGCTTTGTTGGGCACCCTCAGCCCGCTCTTCACTAGTAGCATGCTACTCACCGCCCTCCACCTCCTCAACTGGCTCTTCGGTAACTCTGTTGCTGCTGCTACCTAGCTCAATCTTAAAGATGTCGATGTCGGGAAAGGCATTGGCAAACTTGGACTTCGCATGTTCAAAGCCTTCCGAGAACACAGGCATAAGTAGTTCTTGGAAGTCGTCAATATTCTTGAAGTTGGCTACAGCGTTCTGCTCAGCATTCTCCATGTTACGTTCAAGTTTTGCCACCTTCATCTGTGACCTCTCCCACTCTCGATCCAAGCGAGCTCAGACAGTCTTCAAAATTTTATTCTCGTCGATCGTTTTTTGTTCATGAAGAAGAATTTTTTCTTTCTCTGACTCGGCAACAGCAATAAGCTCCTTAGTAGTCTCGAGCTCAATGAGGGTTTTCTCCCTTCTCTTCTTTTCAATCACTAGCGCCCTTTCAGTGTTGAGCAAATGATTGTACATTGCGAAAGACCTAACCATCATTTGAACAGAACAAGGTAATTAGCGTAAGAGTATAAGTGAAAATTATATGGTGTGAAAATTATAAATGAAAATTAAAAACATAACTTAACTACATTACCTTGAAAAGATCATGGTTCATATCTGTTGCGATCTTACCGCTTAGGCTGCCCGCTCAGCTTGCCCATTTCAATGTCAGTGACGTTAAACCTCAGTTTTTGCCATGCTAACTCACTACTTATGAGTAGCAATTGGCGAGTAGGGGCAGCCACTTGAGCATCCAATCCCGAGGCCGAAGTTACGGATCGGATCGTCGGTGCCCCTGTCTCGGGAGCATCTGAAGCTCCCATCTTCTTTGGGGCTGATAAAGTTGGACCCTTTGCTGTCCTGGCCTTTTTGGGAGCGGGATCTCCCAATGCGCCTTTCGCCTGTGATGGAGCAGTCTTCTTTTTCTTCGCCGCCCGATCAAGGTAGCTGATGTCGAACATTTCACCTTTCGTATAGCCGGCTTCTCTAAGGTTTGACAAAATCTCCTCGACCTTCGACATAAAAATGTCCTTCTCAGATTGCTCTGTCTCTTGCTCGGATCGATCGATTGAGGGAACACCAGGCTCAGAAGCCTCCAAAACTGTGTTATCTGCCCAAACACGTGCATGCTAGTTTGGCAGGTGAAAAATAAATTATTCTTAAAAAAACAAAATGCTAAACTCGCTACGCTAACATTTGGCGGCGATGGCTTCCTTAGAAGGGTCGGGTCTGAGAAGATACTAGGAAAGATTATCCATAGTTATCAGAAACTGGGCTTCTCGGATTTGATGTCTCTTGGCTAAGGCCAACAGCTCCTTTTGCTCTCGAGAGAGGGTTGGAGGCTTTTGAGCTGATTACCATAAATGTAATAAGGATCAAAATCTCATTTTGACCTAACACTCATATTTACAAACTATCCCAAAAGGAAAGTTCTTTTCATACCCTTTAACGTCAGCTGACCCCATGTTAGAGGTACCCGGATCTTTTTTTCTTCCTCGGTCTCCCACTATTGGAACTCCCACGTACTTCCCTGGATGAAGAAGTTCTTCTCTTTCCACCCTTTATGGGTTGTAGGCATCTTCGTCACAAAGTTGTACTCCGGCGTCCTTATCGAGAAGTACCACCAACCAGCTTTCCTCTCGGTCACCTTGTAGAGGTGGAAGAACATGTCGACAATCAGAGGTTACCTGGTGGTCGCGTGCCAGAACACGGCACACCCGTTTAGGACCCTCTATCCATTTGGTGCAACTTGACCAACCGTTTGACTGAGCTGGCCTAGCACTTCTCGAACGAGTCTTGGAAGTGGAAACTGAAGCCCCCCAATCAGCGCAGCTTCGTACACTGTTATTTTCCACCTCGAACTGATCGAACTCGGTGATGCGAGAACACCTTGAACCCACGTGAGGCTCGAAGGCATCAACAATACGTTCGGTCCCCACGTTGTTACGACCACTTGTGCTAGTGGCACTGGGGGCATTACGCCTTCCGAAAACGGGCATGTCGTTATCAGACTCGATGTCACTTCCGACGTTAATCCTCTCATGCTCACCCATATCGACAAACCTAAATAACTGGGACATACGTAGGGAATACGAAAGAATAATTAAGCCACTGGTCGCGGACCGAATGAAACTAAGGTTTCCTATAAAATCTATAGGGCAAGGTAGCTGAGAGTTACGCTCGTAAAAATAAGTAACCTGAGCCAAAAACCAAAACATAATGGAATAGAAGAAGAAGGAAACCTTACCAGTACGGGAAAAAAGCTTCTTGGACAAAAAGAACACCGGCAGCGAGTTCGTAAGCACGAAAAATGGCAACAACAAGGAGTTCTCAATGGCAGCAACGAAAGTGTAAAAAGCAAACAAGATGCTAGCCCAGGGTATTTATCTTAGCCGGGTTTCGAAATCTACAGCCAGTAACTAAGCGGGAAAAATCCAATCCTATGGTTCGAAGAGAGTGACTCTCCGGATTCGTACCATGGCTGACGAAAATTTGACATACGATAGGTATGTTAAGTGTCAAGTGGCTAATACACGCGCGCCTACATGTAATGCGACTGCGCATTAAATGCACGTTTTTATGATAATCAGGAAAACACCTCATAATATACACCAAACTTTCCCGATCGTATGCATGATTTGATTCCTTGCGGCCATCTTCAATGGCCGAAGGAATCAGGGGCATCTGGTAGGGTAGTATCCCGACCGATCCCATCCTTACCGATCGATCACCATGACCCAACCCGAACCTTTACTGACCAAACAATCACCTATATTATTACCAACTCATATACCGAATCACCTGCATTGTCACCATCCCTTAAAATACGCTACATCCTGTGCAGCAGTTGTAACAACGACCAAAGATATCATCATTCTTGGAACCCGTAATACATGTAGCATTGTTTAACTGGAAATGACATATGTGGTGCTCGCACATGGACATTGGGCCCAGGTAGGTTAAACCTTTCTATATACATTGGCACACAGGCATTACACAGGTAGACAACTCTTAACATATAAAAACTCTATCAAAATACTTTAAGAATTAAGCTAACTTGAGCATCAGAGCTTTTTTGGCAGGCACCAGACTGGCGTGAGGACAGATTATTCGGAGTTGAGTAGGATCATCAAGGCTGCACGAGTTTACTGAACCATCAATTTCTACTCATATTTAACTTTATTTGATCAAATTACTTAATTTAATACTAGGAAATAAATTAAGTAACCTTTATTTAAAATAATTATAACTTAAAATAAACTTAATGTTACATACATAAATTGCTTCTACTTAGCTAAATTTAATTTCAGTTACATACACAAATTTGATATGCTTACCTAAATTTAATTTATGTAGACAAATTTTGATATACTTAGCTAAATTTAATTTAAGTTATGTACATAAATTTTACATACTTAACTAAATTTAAATATGTGTGTTGATGAAAACCTAAATTTAATTTTAATTTAACTTATATCATGTGTGCTAAATTTAAATATATTAAGTGATGAAAACTTAAACTTAGTTTGTAGTTAACTTATCATCTCTACTTAAAATATTTATATTAGTTTCAGTTAAGTAACTTACACAAAATTCAAATTTAACCTTAGTTACATAAATTAGGTTAAGTTGAGTTAAGGTTGTTGGGGAACACGAAAACCTCAAGATAGCGGCTATCGTGTATACAAGGTAATATAAAAGTTTTTACCGATCTGATCTACGAGTAGAAGATCATACATTCGAGATCTCTCTGGTTTGATCTCGACATATCCAAACTTTGAGCAGTTGATAACTTTGGTACGACTATTCGATCTCAACCTTCAGCCTTCTACTGTATTCCTGAAAATATCTTGTTTCTCTCTCATAACGTGGAATCTTCAACAGTCTCTAGGGTTTCTTATTTTTCTTTTTAGAAAATGTTAACCCTAGCTACCAACATAGAGGGTACTATAGGGCTATGGTATGGACCAATAAGCAAATATGAAAAGATTTCCTCTGTAATCAAATCTCTAAATCTTACCTAGATTAGGATTTAATTATGTAAATTACAATTCATTCCACTAATGAATTATAATTGCACTCCTAATCATATTCGAAATTATATTTTTGAACCTTTAATATTAAATACTTATTATCTCCCCACGTTAAGATTTTAGATATCCACCAATAAATTTAATTATGGACAATTTTAATTTAATTGATTTCTTATTTTTCTTGAAACCTTTTTACTTAACTTATTTGACGTATCGGATTCAAAATCCACTTGCAAGATTTGATATAATCAAAACTTATAAGTTTCCTCAAGGAGATATCATTAATCCAACTTATTAGGACGTGGATTTCTTCAATTATTAATTTTCATCATATATATAATGTCATTGCTCAACCTGCTAAGTTTATTGAATCGTATAGAATCTCATTCTTTGTGTAATCAAACCAACAATTGCCATATACACGTGTCTAAAACAGAACTTTAACTAAGAACATAAGTAATTATAATAAGCATGAGGATTAAATTTGCATCTGTTCAACATTGTTAGGCGCTGTGGAAGATCCTTCAGCTTGGTTTACCTGGGCCTTTGGATTGGCTTGTGGTTGAGCAGGGAAATTGCCCTTAGGTTAGTTGCTCAACGTTTGAGCTAAAAGTGTTAGTTAACCCTTTATATCATCCAAAGTCCTACTATTGTAAGCCTACAATGTTGATTATGTACTCATAAATTGTTGAAGCGTCTCTTTGGTGGTTCTTCTATTTGGAGGTATATATGTGTTCTACAGTGGTTTTTAAATTCTGAGGCGATCTTAGGTTATGGATGGGAACTTAAGGTACGGGTGAAGGTGGAGCAGCATGGAATTGTCGAGGCATGGGTGATCATTCATTTCTCCACCCAAAATTACTGTGTTTCAGAAAAGGGATTTCCTCCTTAACTAGATCCCGATATAGTGGACGGAATTGGTTCACCACGTTAACTGAAAGTTTGTGATTTTGTTGCCTTTGTAAGATTTCCCACTAAATTGGTATGGTAGTATAGTTATCAATCTTATGTGATTGGCTATCGCAAGCTAGGCAATAAACATTCGCTACTGGCCCGTGGACAATTGGTGCCTCTTTCTTCATCTTTAAGGTCTCAATTTCTATAGTTAAGGTCGTACTATTAGCTTTGAGACTGTCATCTTCTCTCAATTGGTGTATTCCCTTGGGTGTATTGCTAGTGGCTTCTATTTGCTTAGCTCCTGTATCCTAAGTTTGAGCACTTTTTGGTTAAAAAAGTAGAAAAACTTGTATGCTTGTTCTGGAGTCTTATGATTGAACTATCCAATGCATATGAATTCAAAAAATTGTTTGACTTATGGCATCAGAGATCCAAAGCGGATGCTCGCAAGATGCCATGTTTTGAATCCATGGTGGAACATGAATGTAATGAGGCTTTAAACCTTTCCTAGCATTGATAGATGGTTTTAGCTGATTGAGGAACAAAATTTATAATTTGATGCTGAATAGCATTGGTCTTATCAGATTGGAAGAATTTCTTTAATAATTTTGATTGCATCTCTTCCCATGAGTAATGGAGTTGGGTTTCAAGACGTCAAACCATTTAGTAGCTTTATCCTTTAGAAAGAAAGGAAAAAGTTTAGGGAAGACTAGATCGATGGGATAATTTTGATCTCTGAAGGTCACATAGATGGTCCTAAAGCGAGTTAAGTGATCATATGGATTTTCAGATTCCATACAATGGAAGGTTGGAAAAAGTTGAATCATCCTAGGTTTGATGTTAAAGGGTCTTAGGTTCTCAAGCCCGACTATATAGGATTCAGCTGGTGTGTGCCTATCCTGTTGGAGATAACCCCCCAGGAACCTTACAGGAGGTGCCTAAGGTTGGCCATTAGGACTAAGTAATTGACCTACACCTCCAGCTCTGACATTAGCCACTTCAACTAAAGGGTCAGAAGGTTCGAAAAGTGGGTTAAGAATATTAGAACACTGAAGTCTACTTGATTCCCCGCAAATCCAGTTGCGCATACACAGAGAAGTGGATAATGGAGAATGATGTCCTGATAGTACCTATTGGCATATAGGCAAGAAGACACAGTATCGAAGGAATAAAATACTTCTTTTTATTTTTATTTTTATAAAAGGAAACAAGAAAAACTTGAACCTAGATTATCCTAGAAAACGAATAACTTCGGCTTCCCCGACAACAGCATCGAAAGCTTGACTGCTTCGAATAAATCTAACTAAAAATACCCCACAAGTACAAGAGAATACAATATAGTTTTAACCTAGTAAAACTAGGTGTCGAACTCTTAAGGAAGCTAATAGTTCCAATTTTCTAAGTTCTTTAAGTTTAGCTATTCTAAATTTCCAAGTGCAATAAAATAAAACCGATTCAAGTGATGGGATTTTCTGGATTACTAATCGTAAGGGTTACTGAAGAGCAAGTAAAATAAATTCTTTGACTCTATATTAAATGGTAAAGCTGAAACGAATACTTCTTAAAATAATGAACTAGAAGAATCAAACTAAGTTAACTTAAAGTAAGATAATATATGTCTAGGGTTTGAATCAATTATGACTTGATCTAACCTATGAATCCAAGTAGGTTATTTTGTTTTCAATTTGAATTCAATTTTACTGCAATTTAAATTTCTCGTTAGGAAAAATAAACCAAAAATATTATAGTTAAAAATAAATGTTTCCAAGCACAGTGTTAAATTCACGTTTAGGAAATACAAGCAGGAAATTTTTTTATGTTTTATCTTTTGTCTAAACTCAAGTTTATTTGATTTCAAAATACGTAACTGTTTTAATCATATAGCATTATCATTGATTTTTTTTGGAAAATATGATCAATGTTATAAGTTTTCAAAAGCTTTTGAATCAAATAAAAAATAGTTCAGAAAAAGACAAACCCTAACATGTAAAATTACCATTGCATGAAAGGTTTGCTTGGCATTCAAACATAGAACAAAAGCCTACCCATCATCTATGGGTTGAATAAAGTAAAAAAGTCTAGCCTAGCATCAAAAGAACGTAAGATTATAAATAGAAAGCATTAGAATAAACCTTGAACTTTATTCATGCTATAGAATTTTCAATGAATGGCTGTTTAATCCAATGTGTAAAACTTGAAACAATTAAAGAAAAAGATCAAAAACTAATCCTAGAACTTTAGAACTGCATAAACGGTTGAAAAAGAATGCCCTACGTTCTGCCTATACAAGACTATTTATAGGCAACAAACCGTAATATTCCAAAACAAAATTCACGAAATCTGACTGGACCACGCCGTCTAGACGGCCAAAACGAAGGTACAATTCGAATTGCAAAACGTTTCTAAGTGTAAAATGATTTTAGCTTCTAGAAATTAGCATTCGGGTAGTAGATTCCCGTTTGGACAGCAAAGCTAAATTTATCTTCTCTTCAGTTTTTGTTTCAATTTCTTCCATACTTGCTTCGTTGCCTACTGGATTAAATCTTTGAGTGTCTGAAATGGTGTGTCATAACCATTTTCATCCTTTCCTTCACTCCCATCTTTTCCATCCTTAGTATTTTTGCTACTGTCCATTGTTTTTCTGCATTTTGGAAACATAGACCATTAAACTTTAGGGATGGATAAAATTTCTCCTAAATGGTTGATAAATGCATGCTTTATGACTATTTCCATTAAACTCTATGCAGCAAAACAAATATGAACATCAACAAAAACTTTGTATAATGAACAAAGGATTTGTGCTTTGTGTAGATGAATGAAATTATGGTGTCATTACCCATTATTTATTATTTTCATTTTTTTAATTATATGGTGCTGAAAAGACATCTAATTCTCATCATCAAATGAAAACAGGATTCTTTATTCTTGTTATTTTGTACGCCTTTAACCTGCAAGTCATTGTTTTTTATTTTATTCGTAAATATTCTTTTGTATATGCTTCATTTCAAAAATAATCTTGTAGTGTAGTTGGAAATCCAAGGCACTGATTGATAGCTCTCTGAGGACAAATTTATTGCCTTTCAAGCATAAGCGCTTCGATTTTACCCGATTGCTTTTGAAGTTATGAAGGCACCCGCTTTGAGTTTTGAATTTGCTTTTTCTTTTGGTAGTGGTGGTAAGTGGCAAGGGTTAAGATGGAAAATAACTTCTTGCTTGTGATTAAAATGTCGGCCAGTTGCAGAAAGAGTGAAATCACGTACGGCTTTAGTTGATTTGGACGAGTTCATAATATGCCTTTCATAAGTGTTCATTTTGTGAATAAAATATCTCATCACATGCATTTCTGGATATGTTGACATCTTCAATTAAATTTGCCAGTCGCTAGATTTTTGAATTCTGTTGTGTAATATTATGCTACTCGATTTATTGCTGGGATTCACAAAGCCTTAGAAATCAAACTGACAAGATTTTTGAATACTGTTGTGTAATATTATGGCTCCGTTTGGTAACGTTTCAGTTTTCTGTTTTTCTGTTTATGTTTTCAAAACTTTGTAAACGAATAACAAAAACATGTTTGTTAAATCTGTTTCCGCTTTTTTGTTTCCAAAAAAATGAAAACTTAAACAGAAAAATGAAAACAAAAAAAAGTGTTTTTACTCTGTTTTCTTTTTCTGTTGCAAATATTTATATATATTTTATTACTTTATCTATTTTTGTTTTATCATATTAAAACAAATAACTTTATTCAAATATTTTATTAAACTTAATTATTTTAATAAAAATATAATTTAATTAAATAAATTATTTAAATAAATATGTAACATATTTTATTAACTTATGTTTAATAAATAATTTAATTTAAATTAATTATTAATTAAATTTATTTAATATGAAATATTAATTATTAAATTATTTTTAATAAATAAAAAATTAT
>QLOD02000001.1:28019999-28077957 GCA_003260245.2 Sideroxylon spinosum | reverse complement strand
TTACACTTCTATTTGACTCAAGACTATAGTGTCTTAGCCTACACTAAGTCTAAACATTACAGAACTCTTTGTTTGATTATGGTATTGCCAATATACAATATAATCCCTAACAAAGCATGCTAATTATGCATTATCCCAACTACCCCAGAATCTATTGAGAGTCATTTGACGAAATGCACATTTGAATGTCGTATAGCCCGGGGACCCTAGTTTACTTTCATTACACACCTGATATTGAGAGTGGTGCACACCTCTTACCTCTAGACTTAGTCCCATTTGAGAGTCTTACTATAGGGATTTTGAGTGACTACCATGAGATCAACCACCATTAGAGGAGGTAGTAGACAGTGACGAAGTTTATATAGACTTTTTGGGTGTCAAGAAATCATTAGAGCCCACCATTTGCACATTTGTTGATTTGCTGGGTGTCAAAAGTCTAATTGAACCCAGCATGTCCTCGTCCTTACATGCATTATGGCCATATCTAAGATTTCATGAAACTCACTTGACCTTTCATCCTCCGCACGTTTTAAACCCAAAGAGTGTCCACCTTCGGTGCGTCATGAGCTTAACAAGAACATTTTATTTCTTAAACCATTTACGGACATCTGGGATAGGGAGGGTGTTGGACAACCCTTTTCTTCATTTCATTTGTACATAGTAGGTTAGATTTTTCTTATTCTTATTTTTTATATACTTTTAGTTTGATTTATTCTCTTATTTACTTTTATATATTTTTGATTTCTTCTTTTGTACTAACTCTTTCTCTTGTCTTATTTTCCCTTTTTTTTTCTTTCTAACCTTTTCTCTTATATAGCTCTTTATTTACTTCAAATAAAGAAGCTCCTGAGGTAATATCCACCCCTTTTACCTTCCTGCTTCTACAATTTGCGGTTGGCACTTTGATATCCTTTGATGACTGTTGTTGGGAGTGTTGTAAAATCTTGGTTGGGGGTGTTTTGGGTGATTTCTTAAGCAATTTGAATAATGGAATTGTTTCAGGTTCTCACGTTGAGGACAATGTTTAGTGTAGGTTGGGATGTAGAGTTCGCATGATGACATGACCTTTTGTGCCAAAATTGCAAAATTTAATTTTTTTTTAGCATATTAGAGCTAAAATATATGATCTTGGTGCATTTGTACTCTTATCGGCCCTTATGTTTTGGTTGATGGTGAATTTGAGCGAAAAAGTAATAAATGAGTCTTGTTCAATTTTTGATAGGAAACTTAGTTCAAGTTGAATTCCTCATAACCTTGTGCATTTCCTTATGACCTTGTGCAATTTTTACTATAATGGAAGAGCTTATGTGCTTGAGAGTGAACTTTATTTAATATTCGTCAATCGAGAACATTTGGACTACGTAGAGACTTATACCTTTTATAAACGAGTTTTAAAGCTTTTTCTTTTTTCATGAGGGTTGCACATAATCATAGCTCATTTTCCTACACTTTGGATTCCGATGCACTAATTGCATTACGCACGCTCGCAAAAATACTATTTCACATATCATGAGTAATTGCAAGCTTGGAACATAATGCTAGGTTATATTTGCTATTTTGGGACTTTTATCCTTCTTGATAGTAAATTACCCTAGGATCCAACTTGAAGACTACAAATAAAAAGGTTTTGATTTCACTACTAGAAATACAGGTATTGGTAGACGAAAAATTTGACTGATTGCTTTTGGTGGTCGTAAAAGGCTTGTTAACGATCTCTTTTGGTGGTCACAAAGGGAGGAGTCGTAAATGTGCTGTGACTGGTGTATGGGTGACCAAAAAATTTAGACAACCACTAAAAAGCCCAATGGCGACATGTTTAGCGACCTCTTGTGGCAATTACTAATAGGCTCGATAAATCAACACCAGAACCTCTTTTTCTATCCCCCCCTCTCTCTTTTTCTTCTCTCCTCGTTTTCCCTCCCCCACGCACTCTCTGTTTCTGCATTGCCCACTACCTCCCATCCTAGATTTCGCCACCTCCGATCGCTGGATTTCGCTGCATCCTGTCACTGGTAACACTTATTTCTCCCTCTCTCTGATCTGTATGTATATATAATAACCGTTTTTTTTATTTTTTTTTGCCAATTTTTTCTTAAGATTGAGGGAGCAAAACTCTCGATCTTCTTCCCACTTGCTCTTCTCTTCCTTCTTAGGTATGTAATCTTTTTTTTATTTTTTTTAATATCTGTGAATATAATGTTAAGCCAATTTGATCATGCATGTTGGTTTATAAGTTATTTGTTATAAATTTTTTTTTTTGTGTATATTGTTTTCTTTTTCTTTTTAATTTTTATATGTAAACGTAATGTTGGGGAAGTTGTTGATGTAGTTAATTTATAAATTATCGTAATTTTTTTGTACTTCTCCTATATTGTTTGATCTTTTTTTTTTTTATTTGACTGTTGTATGAATGTTTTGGCGGTGAGATTGGGTGAAGAGGTTGCAAAATGTGGTTTTTGAGTTTCTGACAGTGGCAGCGAACAAATTTTAACAAATTAGTCATTAACATAATTTTGAAATTATTTTAAATTGAAAAAATCAATTTTGGACAAATTTTTTATTTTTATTGAACTAAAACTCTGAAATTATAGAGGAGTGAACGTTTAATTTTCTTTCTTAAATTTAAAATATTTTTAAATTCAAAAATTTTAATCGAAATTAACTCCTAAGAAAGAAATATATTTGTTTTTTGGATAATTTATATATATTATTACCATTCATTAAAGCAACTATCAAAATAATTTTAAATAGAAAAAAATAATTTTTGACATAGTATTCATTAAAACAACTATAAAAATAGCTTTAAGTAGAAAAAAAATAATTTTGGACAAACTATTTTATTTTATTGAACTAAATTATTTGAAATTATAAAGGAGTGGATATTTAATTTTTTTAAATTTAGAAAATATTTGTAAACACAAGAATTTGAATTTGAATTAACTCCTAACAAAAAAATATAATTTATTTTGATAATTTATATATATTATTACCAATTAGTATTTTTTGACAAAGTATTCACTAAAATAATTATAAAAATAACTTTAAGTGAAAAAAATTAAAAATATTTTTATATTCAAAAATAAAGATTTAAATTAACTCCTAACAAAAAAAATTAAAGTCTTTTAATATATATATATATTACCATTCATTAAAACAACTATAAAAAGATTATTAAATAAAAAAAAGTAAGTTTTGAAAAATTATTTTATTTTACTATGATAATATATTTTGAGTTACGATTATGTGAATTTTCAATTTTTTTAATTCAAAAAATATATTTAAATTCAAAAATTAAAATTAAAATTAATTCCTTATGGAAAAATTATTTTTTGTTAATTTATACATATTATTACAATTCATTAAAAAATAGTAAAAATACTGTTAAAAAATTGTTTTTGACAAAGTATTCATTAAACAGTTATAAGATTAATTTTAAATAGAAAGAATATTGAACTAACACATTTGGAAATATAAACACGTGAATGTTTATTTTTTTTTAAATTAAGTAATTAATATTACATTAGTTAAATTGAGTTATGATATTCATAATATTAAATAATAATTTTAAAAATATTGAAATTAGGTAAATAATGATTTTGATGGATAATGGTGTGGGGATATTCTACACCACCTCGAATGGATAAATGTCTCACTCGTCGATAACCCACTCGTACCCGACCCGACCGGGGGCCTTCGGGTGTCACTGTTACTGCCCGAATACTCTCTTCCTAGGCGGTTATCCAAGTATGGCAATATGGTTTTCCTTACCCTATCGATCGCCTAAGTAAAACATCTGTGGTCGAGCCTATACTGCTCAGTTAATCGTTAATCACCTAGTTCAGCCGGCTGACATCACGAGTCATGCGAACAATCCTTTCTTCATTCTTTCGGGATAAACACCTATAAAAATGCTAGGGACCAGCCTTGGATCCAAAATACAGGTGGCGATGTCTTATTAGAAGATAAGATATCACCGTTACGTACAGCTCATACATTCCCTTCGACGTGAGACCTTCACTATATATATATATCTGCATCATAACACACAAGTATGAGACTTCTCACCCTACTAAAACCCTCCAAAAAAGAAAAAAAAATTTGCTAGACTCCTTTACTAACTTAAGCATCAGAGGCTCTTTGGCAGGCATCACACTGATATTTCAGACAATTATTCAAGCTTGGATTGGACTCATAGGAAGATATATAGTTACTGAGTTATCTGTTGGTGCCATCTATGGGAATCGACTTTCTCATAATTTCTAGGGTCTGACCCAGTTCCGGCATAATCACTCAATCCTCTTTACCATCAACAGAAGCAATGGAGAATCAAAACAATGAGTGGATCAACTTCCTTGAGAACCACATGAGGGAGATGATGGTTTTAACGCAAAGCTTGGTATCCCAAAACCAGGCTCTACTTCAATGCGATAATACTACATATCCTCATGCTCCACCTCTTCCCCTGGTTCCACCCATCATAATATAGGGGTTATCAAAATAAATGATAGGGACCATGGAAGTAGGGAAGGAATGATTGGAGACGGGGTCATGAGGGAGACGAAATCTCTATCAGCCAACTGAAGGAATCTAAGAGACAGTAGAAAATAATGGGAGTCGGTGGCAGAATCGGTCACCATCCCAAAGCATGCCACATAGAAGTGGCTAGTGCAAGGACTGTCACTATCCATCCGTGGGAGAAGCCCATGCAGGTGATGCAAGCACAGATCCACGACGTCCTAGTAACAGTCAAGGGCCTAGACGTAATTGGGAAATCAGATGCTGATAGGGATTTGCTTTTCTTTCAAGTGGTAATGGCTTGTCCTTTGCCACCTAAATTCAAGATGCCAGTAATGGACTCATTTGATGGCTCGAATGATCATTTCGATCACTTAGAGACCTATAAAACTTTGATTCGTATTCATGCATATCCTAATAAAACAATGTACCGCTTGTTTCTGGCAACACTTAAGGGCCCAGCTTGGTGGTGGTTCAATAAAATCAAGTTAAGCACTATGACCAATTTTTTCTCAATTCGGCAAGTTATTCGTGGGCCATTTCATTAGAGGAAAAAGCCAAAGGGGGCCAATCACCCACCTCTTAACAATCAAACAGGGCAAAGATGAAGTGGACTATATGGTGAGATTTAATAAGGAAATCTTGGAGCTGGATGAAGTGGACGACAAAGTGGCCATTATAGCATTCATGAGAAGACTAACGATACCCAGATTCATGGCTTTACTCCTAAAAAAAGGTCCTGATAGTATGGCTGAGCTAATGGCTCAAGCTCAAAGACACATCAACATGGAGGATGGCTTAAGAGTGAAACACGATAGCGAGGGTGTAGGAGGCTCTAAGATAGACAAAAAGAGGCCAAATGATTCCGGGAAAGATTCTCAGAATTCTAAAAGCAAGAAGTAAGATGAAAGAGCAAAAAGGGGGTGCAGCGATATGCTGATCTGGATCGAAACATCACCCCCCTCAACACCAGACTAGAAAGTGTTTATGAGATCTAACTTGATCCAGCCCTAAAATGGCCTAGGAGGATAAGAACCCTAGCCGACAAATGATCCCATGCGAAGTATTGCCACTTCCACAGAGATCACGACCATGATACAAATGATTGTAGTGACCTAAAAAGATAAGTTGAGGACTTAATAAGGCGTGGTCGACTTAATTGGTTTGTGGTCGAGATAATAAAAGAGAAGAAATAAGAGTTCCTGAGCAGAGAAGACTAAAAAGAAAGAACTCAATGTGAGGAAGCCCGAGTCATGAAAGACCAGACAACCAACTGACTGGTGAGATTAAGTCATTTTTGTTGGATTCACAGCTAGAAGGAATTTTCTAAACCCTAGAAAGAAATTCCCTCGGGAAGCAAGTGGAGGTCGGAGAAGTACTTATCAAGACCGACCAAACAAGAAAGCCAAGGTGAGGTAACATCCTATCACTTCCATAGACAAGGAAGAAAATAAGGTATGCTAGGCCTATAATGACTTGTTGATTATTTCATCAATAATTGTAAATTTTAAAATCTATAGAGTTTTAGTGGATAGCAGGAGCTTGACAGATAGGCATTTGAAAAAATAAAAATAGAGAAGGATAAACTCCAACCAGTTTTCTCATCACTAGTCAGCTTTATAGGGAGCCGAGTGACTCCTCTCAGCTCCATCGTATTACTAGTCACTTTAGGGGAAGAACCACATAGAGCAACCAAGATGGTTACATTCTTAGTGGTAGATTGACCCTTGGCATATAATGCTATTCTGAGATGGACCTCATTAAACTAGTTAAGAGTAGTGATCTCCACCTTCCATTTGAAGATTAAGTTCCCAATAAAAGCTAGAGTAGGATGTGTCCCAATAGAAGCCAAAGAAGGATATCTAAAAGGAGATCAGCGGGTCACTCGAGAATCTTATATGTCATCGGTAAAAGGAGATATAAGTAAGGAAACTCTAGTAGTAGAAGAGCTTGAGATAAAAGACGAGGAGAAATTGAGAAAAGAGGGAGTCTGAACGAGAATTAGAGGATGTTGTGATTGGCAACCCCAATCTGGGGAGGATGGTCAAAGTGGGCTTAGTAACCTAAGAACCCATGAAGAGTAGGGATCTAAACGGGTAGGGTACTCGTCTAATTAGCTAATTCCATTACTAGATCCGTTTTTTTTTTTTTTTTTTTTTTTTGGCTTACCATTACCATCCCAAACCTAATTATTTTTTTGATAGGAATCCCAAACCTGTTCCGTTCCAAACCCGTGAAACCTGTCCTAAACTGCAAAACCCGTTTATGTTCAATTGGTCAAGTTACCTTTAAAATATCCAATTTGAAATAAAAAATAAAAAAATAATAAGTAACAAAAATGTTATATTTATTAAATGGAACAAATATATTGGTTAAAAGACCTCGAAGTTGTTTTTTTTTAAATGTAAAAAAATACTATAAATAAATAGAAATAAATGTACAAAATATATAGGGGTATACCACTGAAATAATACAATAGGAATTATAGTTCATGAACTTTCAAACCTAATGGTTATATTTGTTTGAGGGTATAAAAAAATAAGGGATAAATAATACTGTGTGATTAGTAATAATATGATGTAATAGATGGAAGATGAGTAATACTATGATATGATAGGCGATAAATAATACTGTATTTGGTGTGTATAAAGGAGAATGGTATAAATAATGAAATAAGTGTATGAAATGACTTTATTACTCTTACAATAAAATTAATATTATCCATTATATTTTTGTATTATCTTTATGTTACTTATTTATATAATTTATTGTATTAATACTATTTTCACATTTAATGTATAGTTATTAAAATAATATTACAAATAATATATTTTATTTTTTATTATTACCATTATCATATATATATGCTATTAAAATAATATTATAGTATAATGTAATGTATAACATATTAATACATATCATAATATAATAAATTAATAATATGGGTGTTTTAATACATTAATACATATATTAATCTAATATTATAAATAATGTTATAATATTGGTGTTAATATATTAAATCATATAATAAAATAATATTGTAATACACATGGACGTTATATTAAAATAATAATATAATCTAATATAATATAATATAATATAATATACATTATAATAAATAACATAATATATAGAAGAGTCGGGGAAAGGGTCATTTTGCCCTTATTACAATGGATGGTATTTGTCATACCACCTTCTCTTTGATATTGCTTATACCTTATTTTTAGGTTATAAGCATTCCGAAAGTACTAATAATTCCCTCCCACTTTTTTTCAACCAAGTGCGGGATTAGAGTGGACCCCAAGAACCTACAGTCCAATCCCAAGCTCTAACCCAGCAAACAAACGTAGCTAATATGAACAATCCATGATATGTAAAAATAAAACATAATAAATCATAAATTAAACAAGTCCAAAAGAACTATCCCACCAAAGTTAAAAGCAACTACCAACTGCCCAAGTAGGATAAATTGTTTCATGAAAATTTTGAAAAAGTCTAATAATTGAGAGATGATTGAGTACTTGAAGAAAACGACCCTCTATTCTGGTTGGAAAAAAAAATGGCTGTCAATATATGTAGTAGCACAATCATAAGTGATGAGAAAGAAGACTGAAGGGGGTTTGATTCTCAAATTTAGAGGGCTGCAGCTACTGATATAGTACATTATATACTAAGTTAAAAATGAGTGAAATTCCATAAATAACTTTACCATAAGAATTTTAAAAAATTTATTTCAAGGACAAAATTGTAAATATATAAAAATGTACTATATTATATTTTATTTTATTAAATGGGTACTTAACAAGTACCCTACCGGTATCTTGTACCCTATAAGCATAAACGGGTATCGGTTATCGGGTACTGAGTATCCTATAAGCAAATCCCAAACCCGCACGGGTATTAAATTTCAATCCCAAATCCATCCCAATCCTATTAGGGCATTTTCCAATGGGCTTTTATCGAGTTTGATAGAGTTAGTACCTCGTATACCCTTCCTATTGACATCCTTAATGAAGAGTAAGCTGAAGGAATTTCTGATGGAAAATGCTAGCATCTTTGCTTGGTCCCACAAGGATATGCCTAGTATAGCCACCAACATAGTGGCCCATCACCTGAACATCACCCCGATTACCGTGATGCAAAAGAAAAGAACATTTACCCCAGAGCAAAACGAAGCTATAGTAGAGGATGTAGATAAGTTGCTTAAGACAAAGTTCATCCGTAAAGTTCATTTTCCAACCTGGTTGTAAAATGTGGTCATGGTAAGGAAGTCAAATGGAAAATGGCAAATGTGCATGGATTTCACTGATCTAAATAAGGCATGCCCAAATGATAGTTTTCCCCTGCCCACAATTGACTCATTGGTCGATTCGATAGCGGGACACTAGTTATTGTCTTTCATGGATGCTTTCTCTAGGTGCAATCAAATCAAGATGGCAGAGTGTGACCAAGAACACATAGCCTTCATAACGAATCAGGGGCTATACTACTATGATGTCATGCCTTTCAGATTAAAAAATGAATGGGAAACATACCAGAGATCAACGAATAGAATGTTCAAAGATTAACACGAGAGGAACGTAGAAGTATACGTAGATGACATGCTTGTTAAAAATAAGAGGAGCGACTCCCATGTGATCGACCTGCGAGAGACCCTTAACAACCTGAGAAAATACAGGATGAAGTTGAATCCTACTATGTGTGCTTTTGGAGCAGCCTCAAGATAGTCCCTTGATTTCATGGTGTCAAGTCGAGGGATCGAGGCCAACCCAGAAAAGGTTTAAGCAATCAGGGAGATGTAGCCCCCGTGAACAACAAAGGAGCTCGAAAAACAAGCTGGTCGGGTTACTACACTAAATCGATTTATTCTCTAGATCAACTGATAAGTGTCACTTTTTCTTTAAGGGCTTGAGGAGGGTGTTTGAATAGACAGAGGAATGTGATGTAGCCTGTCGACAATTGAAGGAATATTTGGGATCAGTCCTGCTGCTCGATCGAACTGTTCCAGGGGAGGAGTTATACTTATACCTTTTCGTTTCAGATAAAACAGTGGGCTCAACACTTGTCTATGAGGAGGAGATGACACAAAGACCAGTATATCATATAAGCAACTCCCTCCAAGAAGCAGAATAAAGATACCCAAGGATGAAGTTAATGGCGCTTATCTTGATCGTGGTTGCTCGGTGACTCGAGGCATACTTCCAGGTGCATACGATTGTGGTATTAAAATGGCCAACCCTTGAAGAATATTCTTCAGATGCTCAAAACTTCAGGGAGATTGGTGAAATTTTTAGTAGAGTTGAGTCAGTTTGACATTTGGTATCATCTGCGGTCGGCATTCAAAGGTCAAGTAGCCACTGATTTCATTGCCAAATTCATAACCCTCCTGAGTGACCACCCAGAAACAGAAGATATAGAATACACTTGGGTACTCAATGTGGATGGCTAATCTACTCAATTGGCTAGCGAGGTAGTATCGTCCCTTTATCTTCTGATGGTCACAAAATCAAGTATGCTCTCTGTTTTAGGTTCCCTACCCCAAACAACAAAGCTAAATATGAGGCACTTATTACTAGCCTCCAAATGGCTTTGAGAATGGGAGCTAAACAGATTATAGTCAGGAATAATTCCCAGTTAGTGGTAAAATAAGTGCAGGGAACTATAAGGAGGATGGGGATAATATCGTAGAATATTATCTTAAGGCTAGAAGTTTAAGCAAGTTCTCCAAATTTCAACTGCAAAGGGTCCCAAGACTATAAAATGAAGAGGCCAATAGATTGGCCAGAGCTACATCCTCAAGAAAAGACAATCCTAATGTGCTGATTGAGATACTGGATTCCTCGATCATCCAGATCCTAGAAGTTAACCACTTCAGCGAAGATGCTAATGGGCCAAGCCAATCATGGAATACTTATAGAATGGGAGCTTGTCAAATGATAAAAATGAAGTAAGGAGGATTCAATACCGAGCTAGCAGATACATCCTGACTTGAGGAATTCTTTATAAAATAGGGCATAGTTCTCCCCTACTCAAATGTGAAAGCGAATAGAAAGAAGACTATATTATGAGAAAGGTCCATAAAGGTGTCTATGGAAATCATTCAGGGAGTAAAGCTTTAGCTAAGAAGGTTCCAAGAGCTGGCTACTACCAGCCCATCATGGAGAAAAATGCTCTGGAATTCGTCAAAAAATGTGATAAATTCCAAAGATTTACCAACATTTCAAGATAGCCCTCTCAGGAGTTAACACCAATCTAAAGTCCTTGGCCATTCGCACAATGGAGCATAACATTATTAGGCCATTCCCTTTAGAGAAAGAGCAAAGGAAGTTTACAGTCGTCACAATTGATTATTTCATAAAATGGGCTGAAGCCGAGGCCTTGCCAACCATCATTAAGTAGAACATGAAAGAAAATTTATGGCAGAAGATGGCTTGTAGGTTTGGGATCCTTAGAGCGGTGATTACAGACAACAGCAAGCAGTTCGAGGGCAAACAGTTCAATGAATTGTATGAAGAATTAGATCTTAGTCTTCACTACTCCTCACTAGAACATCCACAAGCCAATAGGGAAGTGGGAGTCACCAATCATTCCCTTCTCAAGATTATTAAGACAAAGCTGGATAAAGTAAAAGGTCTTTTCGCAGATGAACTTTCCAGCATCCTATGGGCATATAGGATGAAGGAAATAGTGACCACTAGCTAGATGCCATTCTCTCTCTAATTCGGGGTGGAGGCAGTCATTCCTATAAAGACAAGCTTGCCTAGATAGAGGGCATAGTAATTCAATCCAGAGAATGAAGAAATGATGGGTGAAGAAATAAATTTATTAGAAGGGGGGAGACTACAAGCTGTAATCAGAATGGCATCTTACTAGCGGAAAATTGTAACAATACCACAACTCGAGAGCCCAACCGAGGGAGTTTAAAGGAGGAGACTTGGTGCTAAAGCACAGAGGTGCTGGGGGGTAAAGGAAGAGACTTGGGTTACATTCACAAGGGAACATATCACCTAAAGGTGCTTACGGATAAAGATTACCTCATCCATGACATGTAGAGCATCTACATAAGTATTATGTATAGGAACTTAATGCTTTTGAAATTTTAATGGACATCTCAAGACAAATTTGACTTTCAGATTACTTTATACAGTGGATAACTTCTCAAGAAATCCTACTCAGCTTACGAGGTTAGTGCCAAAAAATGGCAAAAAGATCTTGCTCGGTTCACATGGCCAAGTAGAATAAAGACCCTGCTCGATTCACAAGATCGAGTAAAGTGAAGACGACTCACAAGGCCGGTGTCCAAAAATGGTAAAAAGATCTTACTCAGCTAATGTGGTCGAGTAGAATAAAGACCTTACTCGATTCATAATATCGAGTAGAGTGAAGATGGCTCACAAGGCCTGTGCCAAAAAATGAAAAACAAATCCCACTCGGCTCACGTGGTCGAGTAGGTTAAAGACCTCGTTCAGTTCACAAGATCGAGTGAAGTGAAGATGGCTCAGGAGGCTGGTGGCAAAAAATGGCAAAGAGATCCTCCTGTTCAAGTGGTCAAGTAGAATAAAGACCTTGCTCGGCTCATGAGACCGTTCACAAGACCGAGTGAAGTGAAGACAGTTCACGAGGCCGAGCATGAGAAGATCTTGCTTGGCTCATGTAACTAAGCAGTACAAAGACGGCCCACGAAGTCCAAAGCCAAAAAAAGGCTTAAGTAATCCCATTCAGATCACCTAGCAAAAAAAAATCCCGTTCGAAAACTCAACCACACCAACAAGTAAGTTCATATTTATACAAGTAATTTCCTCAAATAAATCAAAGCAAACAAGAAAATAATAAATAGGATAGAAAAAAGATTGTCCATTCATTTCATGAAAATGAAAAGTACTTTATACATTAGAAAAGGAAAAAGTAAAATGTTTATATGACAATCAAGAAGAAAAAGAGTTCAAGCAGCGGGGTATTTTGATTGAGCATCTCCAACCTCGCCCCTTCCTTGTTACATTCATTAACCACAATCGTGTCCTGATCTACTGGTTGTAAAATTAAAAATCAAGATCCGGATATAACTAGGAGGCTTTCGCTTGATCCACTTCAAAGGCTTGAAGAAAGATTAGCTCAAGCTCCTCTTGGAAGGCCTCAGACTACTTATAGCTCCCAAATATAGCTCGTTTGCATTGAGCAGACAAAGTAATAACCTTTTTGCTCAACTCCACCTTCTCAGCCTTGCAACGCTCTTTTGTCTCGACAATCTCTAAGGTGAGCTTCCTTTTTTCTTCCTCCACCGCCTTCTTCTCTATCACAGTGGCCTCCCTCTCCTTAGCAGTGGTAATGCTTCTTGATTTGTGCACCTCAACCTCTACGTCAATCTTCTTTATGTGCTCCTCATCAAACAGCATATGCTTGCCATACATAGAAAGACAAGTTGCTAGAATGACTAAAGAGATGTAAGTACCTTAAAAAAAAAAAGAGAGAAAAAGAACAAGTCCAAGTAATTACCCTCACTAGATCATGATTCAAATCTCGAGCTAGTCAGAGAAGTCACATTGGACAGTCAAATGAGCACATTATCATTCAACATCCCAATAAAAGTGTTCCAAACCAACTCTGAATCATTGATAAGGCTTTTAAAGGGGGCCATATTGGAAGTTGGAGAGCTAGTCTGAGAATGAAAAGATTCGATAGCGATCTACGGTGGAGGAGAAAGAGAACTAATCACAACATGATCAATTGGAGTTGCTTTGGGAGCAAGAGAGTGGCTGGAACTACCACCGACGATTGCCTTCATCTTTTTATAGCCCTGGTCTGCTTATTCTTCCTCATCAGGCGATTAACGTCAAACTTCATAGTATCAAAGGGAGCTAACTGGGAGGGTTTATCTATAAGGAAGAATAATAATAAAGGTTTACCCCAAAACAGAGAAGAAAACAACATGTAGAATATAGATCACTTCACTCACGTTCAATGGCTAGTGCTTCCCTTGTTGGCTCAGGGCTGAGCATATAGACAGCCAACGACCCAACATTGACCATTATGTCCCCTTCATGGACGGTATGGCCCTTAACAAGCTGAATCTGAACCTTAATTTCATTGGAAAACTTCAGCTGGGCACGAGCTATTTCCAAAAGTGAGAAAAAGAAGTTAATAAGGCAAGTACAGGCTAATACTTCAATTAAGAAAATTCAAACTGACAGAGTGTAACATACCTCTCTTGGTCAGGCAACCCCATCATCTTGGAACCCGAACGGCCAAGGGGTTATTTGCTTCCCAGTTCTAGAGCTCCCATCCATAACCGTAGATAAAAAGAACCTATCCTTCTTGCCTTTGTTGGAAGTTGGTAGGTGGGTCACCAAGTTAAAATCCTTCTCCCGACCCAAGAAGAACCACCAAGCTGCCCGCCTCAGTGACTTTGTAGCAATGTAGGAACTCCTCAACCGTCAGCTAGTGCCCAGTTGCCACTGTCTAAATAACAGAGCACTTGACTATAATCCTCCACCCGTTTGGGAGAATTTGGCCCGGTACCAGATCAAGATGGTTCACAATTTCTTAAACTAGCTTTACGAGGGGAAATGAAGATCGTTAACAGGGACTCAAAATGAGAGTCTCGGGGGAAATTTAAAATTAGACCAAAGTTATTGAATTTTGGCCGCATCCAGAGTGGATTTTATTTCCTCCACATAGAATTGGGTTGCTACCTAGCAAAATGACGTAATTCGCTAAGGCCTGACTCAAAAGCATCCACGTGGCCCAAGGTTTTTCAGCTAGGCCTCGAGTCCAACCGCAGAGTGGGATGTAGACACGGTCTCTTTAACCCTAACCAAATCTTCAGGGGGAGTAACCTTTGAACCAGCCATAAGATCCATCAGAGTCTCGGTGTAAGAATCGAAGAGAAGAATACCAAAAATGGCCCCAAGAAATCTAGGGTTCACTATGAATCCTTCCAATTTTGGGATTCGAGGTGACCTATGATAAAACCCTCAATGAGCAACCCAGTGCATAAACCAAAAACAAAAGTAAAGGAAGAATGAGGATCATAATCAAAGTGAAATTCACTAAGACAATGTAGGAGGCTACTTAGCAGCAAGGAAACAAAAAGTGCAGAGAAGACCAAAAGAAGTAAGGCATTGAAAGAGCAATGGAGAAAAAAGTAAACAATTTTTGAATCAAAGGCATTAAAGCTACAAAATCCCACTTCAAAGTCAATGGTATGGATTAGATAGTCCTTTCCCCATGAAGGGTTGAGATCTTCTCACGCGTTCCTAAAATTTTTTTAAAAAAAATCATAAATCGACACGAGGAAAGAGAAAAAAGAGCCACGTCCCATTAATGCCATACCTATATTACTATACCTGTGGCGCATTAAATGCGTAGGTGAAACGATAAAGCTAGCAGCCATCAAATTCCTCTGATCCCGCTTAAAAAATCAGCAAAATTAGGGGCATCTGTTGCGGAAAGATTTCATAGTGCCCAAAATGAAGAAGATCCTTGTTACGGTTGAGACCAAACAAGAGTTATTTAGTCGATCAGAAATTATGATAAAGTATTTGGTTATTAGATTCCTTTGACCCCACTTAGGAGATCAAGGGAATTTGGGGCATATGGTGTAGGGATATTCTACACCACCTCGAATGGATGATCATCTCAGTCATCGTTGACCCACTTGAAGCTACCCCAGTCGAGGGCCTCGTAGTGTCACTATTACAGCATGGATACTCTCTTCCTGGTCAGGTATCCAAGTATGGCGATATAGTCTTCTTTGCCCAGTTGATCGCCCAAGTAAAACATCCCTGGTCGGACCTATACTGCTCAGTCAGTCATTAATAACTTGATTTATGCCTGCTGATGTCACGGGTCATGCAGGCAATCCTTTCCTGATTCTTCCGAGATATACGCTTGTAAAAATGCTAGCCTAAACTGCATTATGTATGTATATAACTAACTAGGGACTAGTCTTGGGATCCAAAATATAGGCGGTGGCGTCTCACTGGAGGATAAGATACCACCGTTACATGTCACTCATACATTCCCTTCCACATGAAGCCTCCAACATATATATATATATATATATCTACGTCATAACACATAGGTATAAGACTTCTCAACCTATTGAAACCCTCCAAAAGAGAAAAAATATTTGTTGGACTCCTTCACTGACTTAAGTATCAGAGATTCTTTGGCATGCACCACACCGGTGTTTTAGATTGTTCTCAAGGCTTGGATTGGACTCACAGGATGGTACGAAGTTACTGAGTTAATAGATAATATTAAGTTAACAAAATATTGTTATGAGCTAAAATATTAAATAATGAATTATAATATTGGTAATATAATTAAATTACTTTAAAATAAATTAATGATATCGTAATGGCTATATTAAATTAGTTAAACTATTAAAAATTATTGTTATTATTTAAAGTATTAATTAATAATTTGATTAATATTATAATAAATACATATGTATTACTAAACTTAAATTAATATCAAATTTGAATATTGTTACATTACTTCAATTATAATATTAAATTATAATATTGAATTAATTAAATTAATAACATTAGTTCAATTATAATATTATAGTAATATTAATTTATAATAAAATTCAGTAATAAAAATAGTGGTAGTATTAGTTTATAATAAAATTAATACTAATAACAATAATAAAGTAATAATTGTTAAATTAACAATTAATACCCCAACCCCTAATAATTGGACCCAGTCCAATCAATTAATTATGGTACATATAGCAAAACAAGTTGTTGATTGGTTTATTTTTTTACTAATTTATTTTTAATTTATTTGTTATTAGTTAATTTAGTTGTTGTTAGTTAATTTAATTGTACATATATATATATATATATATATATTCAGTAATTAAGTGTAATTTAGATAATGGGTGAATATGTACATCATCTTAGGGGCATACCCCCATATGAAAAAACTCAGTTGCAAAAGAAAATTCCCAACTAGCCTAATATTTACATTAGTACTTTTAATGACAGGTTGCTGAGAAACTTTAATTTTATTTTCATGTAAAATGTTCTTAATGATGCTGAAAGTTGGTGAATGTTGAACCAAGATTCATAAACTTAGTTTTATAATTGATTTGATTATACCAAAAATTAGATTGAATTTTCACAATTAATTTTCAAATAGACATTGTATGAAATATTATAATTCATTTTAATTTGATAAATTCAAGATAAAATGTTTGAAAGATATTGATATTATTTTTCATGTATTTTTACATAATTTGGATGATGAAATAAAGGAATTTCAAAGTTTGGAGTAATGGAAATTAAAGAAAGATGAAAACTTGAAGATGAAGGTAAACTCGAATAAACAGCCAAATCAGACACATGTTAGTATATTGATGATATCTAAAGATCCAACGATTCAAATTGCATGAACTTTAATTGTAATAAACTAGAGTTCCATATCTATAACTTTGTCGGAGTAAGATTTTTGTTGATCTGAAGGTAAATTATCCGAAAATGAGTTGGACTACTAGTCATTACAGAAGTAAATGTAATTCTGAATTCTGGAGCTAGTGTTGGTTTTTAAGTCATTACTCATAATATCAAAGTTCAGGAATTCTGCTTTTCGGTGCGTGAAAAGAAGACTTATAAATATAAAACTTTTGATTTTTAAGTTTCTTCTAATTCCAAAAGTAGCAAGGTAAAATTGAAGCTTAAACGGGAAACACAGATTCAGAGTGTTAGAAGAAGCTATTGGGAGCTAATCTCGGATTGGAGCCTATATCTAAAGATCAACCCTTGGACAAAGCTCAAATTTTTCCAGAACATAGCTGACTTATATATCTACAAAGTCATCACCCAGAGCCAATGTCAGATATTAACGTTATGAGGGTGAAAAACGGTCACAAAAGTATCTTAGAAAATCTGAATCTGAAAGGCAGCATTGGAAGCAAGGAAATTCAATTTCTTTCAAGGGCAAAAGTGTCTTTTTACTTAGTAACGGCCACTTGAAGATTTTTTGCCTATACATATAGTCTCAAACTTAGATTCAAGAAGAAGAAGAAGAAAAGAGAAGGAAAGAAAAAAGTGCTTACAAAGAGATACAAGAAAGTCCATAACATTACAAATATAGAGTGATTTCTTCCTACACTTCTGCTTCATCTTTGATACTCAACTTGTGAGAGTTTCTTTTTTATTTGATTGAGTGCTAAACTCATTATTGTTATTGTGAGAGAGGAAAACTTACAACCTTCTCAATTTATGAGAGTTGGGTGAGCTCTTGGTGGTTTTGGTTCAAGTGTTGGAACCAAGAAAAAAAGATATTCTTTGAGAGAGACGTATAAAGTGATTTGGGGATAGAATCTCTTGGGAAAGGTTTTAACACCTTGGAAAGCTAATGTGTAATAAGCTCTTCAAAGAATAATGGAGAAATCTCAAGGAAGACCTTGAGGGAGTGGACGTAGGCAACATTGAAGCCCAACCACTATAAATCGATTGTGTTTGCTTCTCTTCCCTTCTCTTTATACTTATTGCAAACACTAGCACTCACTTTTCGTCCATAAATATTAAATTTTTTTGTGCAGTCCATTTTTCTATTATCCTTTTCATCTTGACATATATTATTTAAGGTTTAAAGTTTTATTTACAAATTTTTTTAAGCAACCCTATTCACCCCCCTCTGGTGTTGCTATTTGGGACAACAGTGAAGAAATCTCATTGAAGACTCTAGTATTTCTCTCTTTCCAAAGATGATACACCATAGCTCCCCAAATTAGTTTACAAATTGTTGTACCTGGGCTTTTCCCACTAAATTTTCCACAGCCCAAGTAATTTCTTCCTTCCAAAGTCGTGCAATTCTAACAATAAAGCATTTTCGTAGTGGTGTTTCTCTTAACTCAGCTGAGTAAGGACATAAGAAGAAGAGATGCTCCATATTTTCAGCACTTTGCCCACATAAAACACATAATGAATCAAAATTTATCCCCCAAGTAATCAGTTTATCTTGAGTAATTAATCTCTCCCTTATTGCAAGCAATAGAATAAAGCTATGTCTTGAATATGGTTATGGAACCAAATGAGACTATGCCAAGTTACCTTTTGATCGTTCCCTAATAGCATCCCATGTAACCATAGCATTGTAAGCTTTATTCTTTGACACAGTCCATATAAACTTATCTGGCAGTCACGGATTTAGAATGTAATTAGGAGGATTTTCAAGAACGATCTCTCGAGTTCCCATGTGCTTAGATAAGGCCAACTCCATTATCCATTCCTAATCACGTATCATATATTTTTGTTGTTGTAGATTTTTATTTCTAATTAATAATAATACACAAACCCCTAATCTTACTGGACCCAATCCAAGTTAATATTAATGATATAATAAAAATAGGTAAAACAATAATATAGTTAATAAATGATATTTAATTGGTTAAATTACAAAAAAATACACAAATTCGTAATGATGAACTATTATAATAATAGTAATGGTAAAATTAATTTACGATTAAATTATTAACAATAATTATTACATAATGTAATTTAATTAGTTAAATTAGTAATAAATACATAAATTTCTAGTGATAAACTATTATAATAATAGTAATGCTAATATCAATTTATAATTAAATTATTAATAACAATTGTTACATAATGTAATTTAATTAGTTAAATTAGTAACAAATACACAAATTCCTAGTGATAAACTATTATAATACTAGTAATGGTTATATTAATTAATGGGTTCCTAAAGCAGTATAAGTTTTGGAATCTCCATGGGGAAGAGTATACCCCCTCTCGCCAGGAGGAAACTGTTGAGGTGGAGGCTGAGACTATGGAGGAGTCTGATCTAATGTTGCATGCTAGCTAATATCACCTGTGGATTGGCACCTAAAAACATAGACTATCATCCTGATTTGACGGGTAAGACTAATCCTCGCTCGGGTGCAAATGACGAAGCCTTAAGATATTTTGAAATACTTAATGATGCATAGATATAATTGTATCCTAGATGCAAGGATTTCAGTAAATGGTATCATTGAGCTGTTACATTTGAAGGTGTTGAATTAGCGGTCGAATGCGTCATTTGACATGCTACTGCAGTTGTTACATAGAGTTCTACCATCGGGAGAAAAACTTGTTGATTTATACTACCAAGCTCGGAAACTAACTGAAAAATCTAAGATTCACATACGAGACTCTGGATGCATATCCAAACGGTTATATGTTGTTTAGAATGAGAATGCTCACCTCGATACGTATATTATGTGTCAAACTTTGAGGTGGAAGGATGTTGGGGGTGGCCAGGATCGTTAGAACACTTCAGATGTTTTAAATTATGGTAAGCTTGTGGCTACAAGGCAAGTGTGCTATTCCCACTTAAACCAAGGCTAAAGAGACTTTTCGTGTCCTCCAAAAATTCTAAACTAATGAGATGGCATGCCAAGAATATTGGGAGGAAGGGAAATTATCCCATCTAGCAAACTCCCCGACATGGAAGGATTTCAATCAGAGACACCCTGAATTTGCTGTTAAATATTCGTACTATGCGCTTTGGCTTGGCTAAAGATTGATTTAGCCGATTTAGGACCATGATTAGGATATATCACAGTATGGGGCCTGCATTGTTGGTTCCGTATAAACTTCCGCCTTAGTTATGTATAAAGCAACATTTCATAATCCTATTGACACTGATTGAAAGACTAAGAGGTCCCAGGGATAAGATAGACATATATATGTAGCCTTTGGTTGAAGAGCTTCATGAATTATAAGCCGATAGTGTGATGCAATTTTGACTCTAGACTTCGGGCATCATTAATAAGGATAATCAACGACTTCCCCATTTATGCTAACTTATCTAGTTGAAGCATGAAATGGGAGTTTGTATGTCCTTACTGCAACCAGAGCAAGAAGTTAACTTTGCTAAAGCATTGTATAAACGGGGCATACATGGGTCACAAATGCTTTCTACCTCTGTTGCATAGGTTTAAGAGGGACAGAGTCTGGTTTGACGACACTCGAAAGTATGGTTCGGCAACGCAAACAATGACTGAGGTTGATTTGTTAGCCCAAATTGAGTGGGAGCAAATATGAATATCGTACGATTTTCAAGACTCGTTGGCCCCCTCGCTGGTGTCTATTCCAGGTGCAAATAGGAACCGAAGTCATAATTGGAAGAAGAATAGTATTTTCAACAAGTTACCTTATTGGAAAGACAACTAACTGAGGCACAACCTGGATGCCATGTGCATCAAGAAGAATGTCTGCGATTTTCAAGGGGAAGTCGAAAGACAGTACCAATGCTTGACTTGATTTGTAAGAGATAAAGGTAATAATCCCATTACACTTGTAGTAGTGGGAGTCCAACAAAGCATACATGCTACCTACATAGTATAGGATGAGCAAAGAAGAGAATGACGCATTCCTATCAATCCTGAAGGATGTCAAGATGCCTGATGGGTATTGTTCAAATATTTCTGAATGAGTGAACATGAAAGACAAGGTGTTACTGGACTTGAAGAGTCATGACAATCACATTCTCATTCAATAGTTACTGCCTCTCATGGTAATGAATTATCTACCTATGAATATGGTGGAGTCAATGATTGAGGTCAATAACTTCTTCAGATAGCTAAATTATAAATTTCTCTACATAGATAGTTTGAAAGGTCTGCCAGAGAGGATTGCTTTGACATTGTGCCATATGGAGAAAAGTTTCCCACCAGCATTTTTCGATGTAATGTTTCACTTGACCATACACTTAACTAATGAAGCCGGACTTGGTGGCCTTGTTCAATTTAGGTGGATGTGTCCGACTTAGAGGTACATAAACACATTGAAGAGGTATGTACGTAACAAAGCTTAGTCTGTGGCATCCATAGCCAAGGGTTATTTGATAGATGAGTGCACCAATTTTTGCGCTGCATATCTTAATGACGATGTCCAAATGAAGTTAACTAGGTCAGAGCGGATAAATAAAGGTCCTGTTAGGGAGGGCAAGTAATTTGATCTCAACCACATCGAGTGCATCCAAGTTCACTGGTTCATGCTTTTCAACACCCAATCGGTTATGCCATTAACTCAATAAGTCATTCTTCCTCATAGAGAGCAAATTATGAAAAACTTGTAACAATTATCATGCTTATCGATAACACAATTTGATTTACATTATAGGAGACACATAAATGTAACACATGATCAACTTCAATTGTTCCATTATCAATCATTTCACAACTAGTTTAAGAATTACATACATGTTAAATATTTACATCAGTTTTATATGCCCTATCGAATTACTTTAAATTTGTATTCAACTAATACGCAAACTGTGTAGGTTTACAATTTATGAAGCACTAGTGATTCTACTTTGACCGATGAAAAGAACCAGTTAGCTAATGGTCCCTAGATGATGACTTAATCTTACACAACTTATATTATCAATGGGTTTCGATTTTTCATCAATCAAGTAAACGATAAACGAGCTACATAAAATAGTGGCATTGGTTATACATTCATCAATGGTGGTTACTACTATAGCCAAGTAAACGACATCATTGAAGTCATCTATAAGCGCGTTTTAAGATTTCTATTATTCAAATGTGGCTGGGCCAATCCAATCCGTAGAGTTAAAACTGATAAGTATCAATCTAAATTGGTAAACTTTAATAATTTGTTATACCGAGATGTGCGAATACAACGAGGACCCTACATACTGGCTCGATGGCAGAGTAATTTTATAACCTCGGAGACCATGCCATTAAACTGGCAAATTATTATTGAAATTTCGAGAAAGGGTGTATCAAATCGAATGCGATGAGCCAAGTATTGATGATTCTCCCAACAAGTTCTTGACTAGGATATAATTGTCTAACATGATGAAGATGTTAATTGGGTTAGGGAGATAATAGAAAGAGATACCGTCGACTTATATGACTAATAAAGGGTTGTACACTTTTTTATCTCAAACAAGGTTTATTTAAAATATTTTTTTTTTTTGAAATTAGAATAAATTTATCTTATGAACATATACACAGACATGTCTGGATGCAATAAAAGAGGATCTAGTAGAAGATGGCTGAGTGTCTTAGCCTTTTCTGTACAGACAATAGCTGCAAGGATGCCACCATGACATCACCATTGATGTCAACCTATCCTTGAACACACAATCAGGTAAGTTCTAACTGTCACACTGTGGATTTTAACAGAGTAGCTAGAATATAATAACCAGATTGTTTACAAGAGTTCTTCCCTAACCTAGCTATTAAAAAAATATTACATATATGCCAAGCCCTATTCTAACTATTAATCGTCGTCTTGGATCAGCCATTAGCCTCTGTCATCCTCAATTTTTGCTATCAGACAGCCTCTCTATATAAAATCCATAAGACGGGTGAGCTGCTAAGTCCAGTAGGAAAAATATTGAAACAATAACAACAAGTATTTCATTAAGGACAGATATTAATTGCTCAAAGCAATTATGATTATCAAATAAAATATACGGTAACATTATGAATTACATGAATAAACAGTGCAGTGCTCATACAAAGTTACTCCCTTCCCATTCTTATGACACCTTGCCATCCTTAAAACCCCTCAACAAGTTCCTCCTGCAAAGTGCACGAATCATTATAGTATTTATAATGATCCCTTCCCACCCTTATGACACCTTGTCACCTTTATAGCCTCTCGACATATTTTTTATGTAAGAGTGCATGAAATTATTATAATATTAACAATAACCCCTTTTCCACCCTTATATCCCCCAGCCACCCTTATATCATAACTCTATTACCGTAGCCTAGCGGCTTAAGCTCTCAAATCATAATTAACAATATTACCCACACAACTATTGATAAATTTCAGAATATCTGAGAGTAATTCTTCTCGTAAAGTCCGGTCCCATCATTTTACATTCTACCATAATATCACAATAGCCATGCAATGAAATTTTAGAGTATCTGATGATATGAATTCTTAGCATATAATCAACATTAATACTCATACTATTTCAACAAATTTTAGAATATCTGAGGGTAACTTTTATTATGCCTTTATACAAAATACTAAGTTTCAATTGAAAGAATAAATCCCCTATCTGAACGAGTTCAGTGATCTTTCTAGCTAACTTTTCTCTTAATCCGGGTTAAATTCTGTGTAAATAAATTATGGCTTGTCAATAATATTCGTATCTTGTTGTCTGGTCACTTCAATTGTTGTACTTAACCTAAGAGGTCTAGATTAATAATTCTTTCTTTACCAATAATTTACCTAAATTTTTGACAAATCTCTACCTCTCTTAACTAATTGTTGACTAGTACTTTATTATTATTATTATTACTATCATCAATATTATTATCGTTATTAATAAAAGAGGCTCCCATCAACTTAAATTCATATTAAATACCTTTTACTTAGTGATTATGTACACTTTGTTACACAAAAATTAAATTATGGAGGTGGTTACTATTGATTTATTTTCGAGTCTAAATTTTTAACCAAAATAAATTATATATATTAAACCAAACTTTAGTCCAAATTAGTTAATAATAGAAATCTACCAAATAAAACACTACCACTATATTTCAACACATTTAATCTATCAAAACTTCTATAAAATTTATTTTTAAATTAATAAATTAAGATACATACCTTAAAATTTGGCCCAATTTTCCTTAAATTTTTCTCTTTTTTTCTCACTATTTTTTTCTTCCAACTCCTTTCCTGTAACCTTCTTACAATTGTTTTTTTTTCTTTTCCTTCTTTCACGAGCACACATGCACCTTATATATATATGGCCCACCATCCATGCATATATTTATAATTTTTGCTTTTTTTTTTTTTTTTTTTTTTTGCAACCCACATGGCTTCTTATAAGTCTCACACATACCCACATTAATCATGCATACTGCCACTATGGAGCCTAGGTGAAATCCTTAGGTTGGCCACGTTTATGGCTTACTCATCAATTAGACCCATCCAAATCTCACACATGGCACAAGCAATTTAATGCCCACTACTCTTGTATAGACACTTGGCTACATGCCAATTTTAAAGGAATTAATTTCATCATTTAATTAATTGCTACTAAAGTAACTACTCCACTTACTAATTAATTTTAAAAATCATATATTATTTCAACTAGACTAATTAACTTCCATTAGCTAATTAACTTTAAAATCAAATATTATTTGAATAAAATATAAAGTAATGTTACATTATCACAATTAAAAATTCGGGCTTAAAATAAAGTAAAATTAAAGAAAATTTTGGATGTCACAATTCTCTTCCCCTTTAAGAATTTCGTTCTCAAAATTCTTAATTAGCGAAATTAGATATGTGTAGTGTTTTCTCTTTATTCTTCTAAGCAGCCTTCTCCATGGGTGACCTTTTCACACCTTTTGTGTATGTATATATAATATCTGTGTGAGCTAGAAAAACATAATTAGGGTGTACCAACTAGCATACCAGGGAAACAATGAATTACTATCATCTGAATAATTTAGGATACTTCATCCACATTTCTGCCACCGCCTCCCAGGTTGCTTCTTCAACTCCATGATGTTGCCATAATATATTCACCAACGGTATTATTTTATTTTTCAAGATTCTTTCTTTAGTGTCCAGCACCAGTATTGGTTTCTCTTCATATGTCACATCTAACTGTACCTCCACATCATTCCAATCTATGACGTGATTCAGATCTAGTATATATTTACGTAACATAGACACATGAAAGACATAATCGATTTGGGCCAACTCTGGGGTTAACTCCAGTTTGTATGCCACCTCCCCAACCCTTCGTATGATAAAAAATGGTCTAATATACCTAGTGGATAATTTATCCTTTTTCCCAAATCGAATTATTCCCTTCCAAGGTATCACCTTTAATAATACCCAATCTCCCTCTAAAAATTCCAATGGTCTTCTTCGTTGATCGGCGTAACTCTTCTGTCGACTCTAGGCTATTTTAAGTCTTTCTCTGATCAACTTAATTTTCTCAATGGTTTCTTGGAGTATGTCTAGTCCATATAGATTCGACTCTCTCATTTCTAACCAGGAATTTGGTGATCTACAAGGTCGACCATATAATGCTTCATAAGGTGCCATGCCTATGCTTGCTTGGTAGCTATTGTTATAAGAAAATTTTGCTAATGGTAAATGTTCATTCCAACTACCTTGGAAGTCAAATACACAGGCTCGTAACATATCTTCCAAAATTTGCATCACCCATTCCGATTGTCCGTCTGTCTACGGATGATAGGCAATACTAATATTAGGTGTGGTACCTAAAGCTCGTTGTAGGCTTCGCCAGAACTGTGAGACAAACCGGGGATCTCCATCTGACACTATTGGCTTAAGTTTGACTATCTCTTTAGTGTAGTATTTGCTAAGGGTATTAAGAGCGTCAGTTGTCCTCATTGGTATAAAGTGAGCTAACTTTGTGAGCCCATCTACGATTACTCATATAGCATCATACCCCTGTTGTATTCGAGATAACCCTACAACAAAATCCATGGTCATAAATTCCCATTTCCATTCTACTATGGGTAATGGCTGTAGTAGCCTTCCTGATTTCTAATGTTCTACTTTCACCTGTGGACATGTCAAACATCTGGCTATATATCACACAACGTCCCCTTTCATGGCTTTCCAATAGAACTGACGTTTCAGATCTTGAAACATCTTAGTACTACCTAGATGCATAGCATATTTAGATTTATGCACATCCTTTAAGATTTCTTCTTTCAAAGTGGAATCTTGGGTTACATATAGTCGACCTTTATATCTCAGGCTTCCATAAGGAAATATTTTTCACCCTGGCTTCTCATTTCCCTACTTAATCTTGGTTTCAAACCTTTGATCTCCTCATTATCCTCTTAAGTTTTTATCACGTTTTCTACCAAAGTAGGTTGAATCACCAAATTATATATGAATCCTTGGGAGTTTTGAGTCTCCACATGTAACTCATATGCCCTTAGAGTCTCTAGCATATCATGTTTGTCAACAGTTAGACAATGTAAGGCTTCTCGATTCTTCCGACTCAAAGCATCAGCAACTACATTAGCTTTGCCAGCATGACATTATAAAACAAAGTCATAATCTTCTAGGTACTCCACCTATCTTCTTTACCTTAGGTTCAGATCCTTTTGGGCCATGACATACTTTAAACTCTTATGATCTATAAAAATCTCAAATTTCTCCCCATAAAGATAGCATTTCCAAATTTTTAGAGCAAAAATCACTACCGCTAATTCTAAGTCTTGGGTAGGGTAATTCTCTTTATGCTTCTTCAATTGCCTAGATCCATAAGCTACAACCCTTCCATCTTGCATCAACACACATCCTAATCCCTTATGTGATACGTCTGTATATACCACGTATGACCTTTCGGAGTAGGTAGTGTCAAAACTGGTGCAGTTGTCAATCTTGTTTTTAATTCTTGAAAGGCTTCCTCACATTTGTCCCCCCATTCAAACTTAACAGCCTTTCTAGTTAACTGAGTTAGTGGAGCGGTTTTTTTTGACAACCCTTCTACAAATCGTCTGTAGTACCCGGCTAACCCTAGAAAGTTTCAAATTTTAGTTATAGATTTTGGTCTACCCCAATTTGCTACGTCCTCAACTTTACTAGGATCCACGGATATTCCAGTTTCTGACACCACATGATCCAAAATTTTGACTTCCTTCATCCAAAAGTCACATTTACTATGTTTCGCATATAATTGGTGGTCCTTTAACAATTGAAACACCACTTGCAGATGATTTCTATGCTCTTCTTCTATTCGTGAATATATTAAGATATCATTTATAAACACTATCACAAACTTATCCAAATATTCCCTGAATACTTGATTCATTAGATCCATAAATGCGGCAGGTGCATTTGTTAATCCAAATGGCATCACAAAAAATTCATAGTGCCCATATCGAGTCTGAAAATCTGTTTAACTGATGGTATCCTAATCTAAGATCAATTTTGGACAAAAATACTACGCCTCGTAATTGATCAAAGAGATCATCTATTCTAGGTAGTGGGTATTTGTTCTTAATAGTCACCTTATTCAACTACCTGTAATCAATACATAACCTCAGTGACCCATCTTTCTTCTTTACAAACAATACTGGTGCTCCCCGTGGTGAAGTACTTGGGCGAATGAATTTCTTTCCTAATAATTCATCTAATTGATTTTTCAATTCATTGAGTTAGGTAGGTGCCATGCAATATGAAGCTATTAAGATTGGTGTACCCAGGTACAAGTCTATAACAAATTCTATTTCTCTATCAGGTGGTAACCCAGGTAGTTCTTCAAGAAATACCTCCGAATATTCATTAGCTACTGGCGTAAGTTTTTCAATTCCTTGTCCTGTATTTTCTACCATTGTTTGTCCTAAGAAATCCAACTGATTATTAGCCGTAATTTGTCATTTCTTAAAGCTCATAAGTGTGAATAGTAATAAGGTACCCTTATCTCCAACAAACCTTACCCTATCCCCATATTCTATCCACAACATTACTGTCTCACAAAATCACTAGATCATTGCATGATATTTTGTTAACCAATCCATTCCCAGAATAACATCGAATCCTTGCATGTCCAAAACTATTAGATCGGTGTCAAACTCACGATCCTCAATTCTAATTAGACCAGCCTGACATATTTTTTATAGTTTTACTCTTCCATTAACTAGATTATTAACATGCATTCCTATATTCAAGGATTCCGTAGGTAATTGTAAACTATCCACACAACTTTGTGCTATAAAAGAATGAGTAGCTCCAGAATCAAATAAGGTTTTAACCAACGAGTTGAATAGAAGTATGCAACCTTCAACCACTGCATTTGACGCCTTTCCTTTTGTCTCCAAATTAGGTAGAGCATACATCCAATATGATCCTTAAGCTCCCTTTGCTGGACCTTTTCCATGCTCAGCAAAAGAAGTTTATGTCTGCTTAGGTGGGATAGTGAGATTGTTAGATCTTGCCTGGTATGGTTACACTTGGAATGGTGGCCGGTTTTGGTATCTTGGCCTTGGAGTCACATTAGTATAACCCTGCGGAGGTGGTAACTGAGGAGGCCGTGGAGCATCTAAGGGACCCACTCTTTGAGTGTTACCCAGCCATGGACATTGTAGTCCTAGATGCCCAAAACAGCCACAGTTAGAGCATTTCTTCGGCTCAATCTCATTTCTCATCATCATCTGACTTCCTTGCTATGTAGGGTTTATGGGGTATGGCCGATAATAGTTGGTTGTCCGACTCTGGCCAGTACCTCCCTTCCTATCGTTCCTTCAAGGTCCCTCTCTTCCTTGTTCGTTTTTTACATTTATCTGTATCTCATCTTGTTCTACCAGCATAGCACAATCAATCGATTGTGAAAAACTTTTCCCCATGAAAGCTACCACTTTGGAACGAATTGCAGGCTTCAACCCGCTTTGAAATCTTCAGGTCTTTTTCTCTTCTGTGTTCACAAAGTCAAAAGCATACTTAGATAATTTTAAAATTTTTGGCTCCAACTATATGAATTCCTCCATCTTCATTTCACGGGTGATTTCTCGAAAGTAATACTGATAAAACATATCTACAAACTCGATCTATCTCATCCCAATCACTTCCCTTCTTGCTTTAATAGAATCCCACCAAAAATCTACCTCCCCTTGTAACTGGTATACGGTGAATTCCACTTGATACTCGGCTGGGATCCCCATAATATCCAATACCTTACGAATCTGTCTTAACAATTTTTTTTCTGCTATGGTAGGATCAGCCTCTCTCGGGAACACCCAGCTTTTCGTTCCCCCTCCGTTATCTACTGGGAGTAGGTTCACCCCTGGTGATGCTTCATGTACTTGGGCTGGAGGTGGTATCACCTCTGGCATAGGTGCCTGAGTTGGTCTTAATTGTGCTCGCATTTGTCAGCTAAGGCTTCATTTGGTTTGTTTTTTTGTTTTCTGTTTTCTATTTTTGTTTTTTATTTTCTGTTTTTAGTTCATTTTTCATCTTACACTTTTGAAAACAAGGAAAACAATTCTAATGCATTTGGTCACTTGTGTTTTCAAATTTTGTTTTAGAAAACAGAAAATGATTTTACACATAAAATGAAAAATAACAAAAATTCATTTTGAGCATTTTCAATTCAAAATAAGGAAAATCCCAAAACAATCCTTATTTTGAGACTTTTAACACATAAAACGAAAACAGAAAACAGAAAATAAGAAAATAAACCAAATGCCACCTAAATTTTGCATTAATTGCCACATTTGTTCCATAGTAGGAACATTCCCAGTATTTGGTGGAACTGTGTCATTCATTTCTATGCTTACGTTTGCTTGTCATTCATTTCTATGATTACGTTCACTTCCTTCTGTCGATCTAATATTTCGTTATCCCTTCCTTCTCTTTGGTGTGACATTCTGAAAATAGAGTAGTTTGATTTAATGTGTATATATATTTAATCAAAGGAAACAACACATTGATAATATTATGAATTTCATTGACATTCTCCCGTCAGCTTACAAAAATATTCTTACATACATTTCATCCTGACTATGCAAAATGTCAATTTATACCTATAATTGAGGTGCACATTTATCACTGGTTCAGGGGTTTCCAAAAACTATACATAGACCAATGTCATAAAATAACCTTTGCATAATTATATATAACCACTACCCATCCCTTATGTAGTGTCAGAACTCACATCACTACTGTCGTCAAACTCACCGATCAAGTCAATAAAAATGGGTTCCTCCAACTCCATTTCCTCTGCATCATCATTTTCTCCTCTTGCAGCTCCCTGTGCAGGGACATGCTCGGGTATCGGATCAGGTTCCGGCACCACATTGGGTGCTGGACCATCAGCTGGTGCGGGCACAGGTGGAGGGGCTAAAGCAAATGGTAACTGGCTTGGATTGGGATGCACTGGTCCATCAGCCAATGGATGATAAATCAAAGACCCCTCTTGTACCATTGTGTGAATTAAGCCTAAGAATGCCTGCGGAGTGTCTAGCAACTATTACTATCATTGAGCTGCTAATAACTCGAACACAGCTTTCCTCCTAATGATCTTATTCTGGTATTGTCTTGACTCAAGCGCCCAAAATATGGTAGTATCCCGAATATAATGCTGAGCTAAGTCTTGAGCCCGTACCCGAATGTAATCCTATTCTAATACATCGAGATCAACTATAATATCCCCGCACGAAATTTCCCACTGAGACCACATTGCCCATGGATTCACCATATATCTACATTACACTGTGGACATCCACAAGAAGTCTAATCAGTGCCAATACTAACCTATGATCTCAGGAAATAAAATCTAAGATTAAATCAAATAACTTATTTTCTATACAAATTATTTAGGGATGTACTACGTCAATCTTGGTCTATTAAAGCCCATCAATTTATTTCTTATTATTTATTTATCCCTTTTTCTTAACCAAGGCCCTAAATTTGATCTATTAACTAGCTCCGATACCAATCCGTCATGCCCTGGGTTTTAATAGAAAAGCTGGAATACAATAACCAGATTGTTTACATGAGTTCTTCCCTAACCTAGCTGTTAAAAAAATATTACATATATGTCAAGTCCTATTCTAACTGTTAATCGTCGTCCTAGATCAGTCGTTAGCCTCTATCATCCTAAATTTTTGCTATCAGACAGCCTCTCTGTATAAAACCCATAAAACGGGATGAGCTGCTAAGCCCAGTAGGAAAAATATTCAAACAATATCAATAAGTATTTCCATATAAAGACAGATATTAAATGCTCAAAGCAATTATGATTATCAAATAAAATATACGGTAACATTACGAATTAAATGAATAAACAGTGCAGTGCTTATACAAAGTTACTTCCTTCCCACCCTTATGAAACCTTACAACCCTTATAACCCCTTAACAAGTTCCTCCTACAAAATACACGAATCATCATAGTATTTACAATAATCCCTTCCCACCCTTATGACACCTTGTCACCCTTATAGCCCCTCGACATATTTTTCGTGTAAAAGTACATGAAATTATTATAATATTAACAATAACTCCTTTTCCACCCTTATATCCCTCTGCCACCCTTATATCATAACTCTGATGCCTTAACCTAGCGGCTTAAGTTCTCAAATTACAATTAATAGTATTACCCGATAAATTTAAGAATATCTTAGTAATTCTTCAAACCCCATGAAGTCCACTCCCATCATTTTACACTCTCCCGTAATATCATAATAGTCATGCAATTAGATTTTAGAGTACCTGATGGCATGAATTCTCAACATATAGTCAACATTAATACTCAAACTATTTCAACAAATTTTAGAATATCTGAGGGCAACTTCTATTATGCCTTTATACAAAATGCCAAGTTTCAATTGAAGAATAAATCCCTTACCTAAACGTGTCTAGTAATCTTTCTTGCTGACTTTTCTCCTGATTCGGGTTAAATTCTGTGTAAATAAATTATGGCTTGTCAATAAATATTCGTATGTTGTTGTCTAATCACTTTAATTGTTGTATTTGACCTAAGAGGTCTAGATTAATAATTCTTTCTTTACCAATAATTTTACCTAAATTTTTGACAAATCTCTACCTCCCTTAACTAATTGTTTACTAGTACTTTATTATTATTATTACTACTATCATCATTATTATTTATTATCATTATTAATAAAAGAGGCTCCCATCAACTTAAATTCATATTAAATACCTTTTACTTGGTGATTATGTGCACTTTGTCACACAAAAATTAAATTATGGAGGAGGTTACTATTGATTTATTTCCGGGTTTAAATTTTTAACCAAAATAAATTATATACATTAAACCATACTTTAGCCCAAATTAGTTAATAATATAAATCTAATAAATAAAACACTACCACTACACTTCAACACATTTAATCTATCAAAACTTCCATAAAATTTATTTGTAAATTAACAAAGTAAGATACATTCCTTAAAATTTGGCCCAATTTTCCTTAAATTTTTTTCTTTTTTTTTTTCTCACTATATTTTCCTTCCAACTCCTTTCCCGTGACTTTAAATTTTTCTCTTTTTTTTCTCACTATATTTTCCTTCCAACTCCTTTCCCGTAACCTTCTTACAATTTTTTTTTTCTTTTCTTTCCTTCACGAGCACACATGCATTTTCTATATATATAGCCCACCATCCATGTATATATGTATAATTTTTTTTTTTTTTTTTTTTTTTTTGCATTCCACATGGCTTCTTATAAGCCTCACACATACCCACATTAATCATATATACTACCAATATGGAGGCACAACCAATGTAATGCCCACTACTCTTGTATAGACACTTGGCCACATGCCAATTTTAAAGGAATTAATTTTATCATTTAATTAATTGCTACTAAAGTAATTACTCCACTTACTCATTGATTTTGAAAACCATATATTATTTCAACTAGACTAACTAACTCCATTAATTAATTAATTTTAAAATCAAATATTATTTCAATAAAATATAAAGTAATGTTACATTATCATAACTAAAAATTTTCAGCTTAAAATAAAGTAAAATTAAAGAAACTTTCGGATGTCACACTGACTATATAGCGACTGGTAGAAAATTGTTAGTTTAAGAAATATTTTAGCCTTTACAATATTTTTCTTCCAACTCATTAAACTTAAAATTTTTTATACAACAGGTTATCCCACTCTGAGCAGGCCTTTCAAGTTGGGTAGAGGGCCTTCAAAGGGGTTACAGCAATAGAACTGTGGCTCACAATGGATGACTATGCAATTGGATGATACACCCCACCCAATGGGGAAGATCGGACGTTAGCTCACCTCCCAAATCAGACACATGGTCCATAATCGAATCAGATTCCCACTGACCACCCTTAATTGGGAGGACTTCCAGCCCGACGCATTCGAAAGGCTTTAGGCCGAGGTGCAAGTACCTAAAAATATTTTCATGTATCATAGTTTGCTTTATACTGTACACTATGCCACTAAACAATATTCTATAATTGGTCCTTTTTTAGGCCAATGTGATTAGGGTTCCTCCAAAGTTTCGGACATTTGCTACGGCAAATGTCGGAAGATGTGGAAGGACCATAAGAACAAGACAAAGTCTGGCCATTGGAAGGGCCATGAGACTGACCCTGACATCTTTCAAAAGGTCTCATTGGGCGTCTTCCTCCACCAATGGGCTAAGCTATTTAGTTATTAGTCGAGCAAGAAGGCACAGGTGAGTAGATTGTAATCTGAATTTTGTTTTCTTATGTCTTTAAATTATGAAGCATAATTTACAATAACTAATCAACAAGAAATGAAAACAAACAGTGGCTGAGAGGAACTCGCGAAACTAAAGGTTGCAAGGTCCCGGTCACAAGGAAGGGACTTGGCACTTTACGTAGACCACCACGAGCTAAAACGTTAGTCTAACACATAAAAAAATTTTCTTTCCTTTCGTAGCCTATCATAATATACAATTAACCAGTTTATTATCATTCAACAGTTACTGGAGTAGGGCCAGAGAGCTGATTGGATGGCTATCTGGTTAGCAACCCACAACGAGGCTTCGTCGAGGTTTAGGCCATACAAATAATTAAGGCTTTATTTTGGCCAATGAGCTTATTCAATTTTCCTTTACATAATTTAGTTACATATCATTCTTATCCATTTTTATCTTATTGCCCTTGGGCTCAGTTTGAGGCACGTTTGACTGAGTTACCAACAAATGAGAGGGAGTCTGAGGTAAGGAGAGATGAGATATTCTTCTCTATCGTCAGACATGATATCCACAAATACACGATCACATGAGGTGTGGGCATTCACGTCAGTCCTACAAATGAGCGGAGACATCCTCTAGGCCAGATGCCGTGACCACTACCTACTCCAGACCTTCCATGCAGAGATGGACGTAGGAGAAGCACCACTTAGGGCCTAGATGGAGAGGTGCTTCTCTCATATTCAAAGCCATCCTCCCCCTCCTTTAGCTAGAAATATTAATTTTTGTATTTGTGGTTAATTAAAATTTTGTATAAATTTATCTTTGTTTTGCTATCACGTTTCCATTCGTTTATTAATTCATTATAGGATCTGATAGATGGCTGATGGCTCAGTTGTACTAGACTAGGGTGATTACCGACATATTTTATGTTTTTGTATTTTGTTTTCCTATTATGTAAATTTTTTGTTTTTGTTTTTTTTTTTTTTTTTCCTTTTGTATACATTTGTATGTAACAAAATTTGTACTATTTTTGTATATATAAATGAACATTTTTTTTTTATGCTACTTAAAAAATTTTCTATTACATGTGCAATTTAAATTATAACCAAAAAAATTAATTTAGAAATAAATATTTAAAAGTAAATAATATAAATATTAAATGAATTTAAAAAAGTAATAAAAGGTACTTAAAATAATTTAAAAAATTAATTAAAATAATGTAAAAAATTAAAAAATTAAAAAATGCTAATGAAGAACAATATTATATAAAAAGTAACAAACTAATAATTAAAAAATAATTAATTAGGTTTTGCAATCACTAAAGGCGGTCGCTACTATATCCATGACAATTACTAATGTATTCCTGCCACATGGCGAGGACTTGCACCAAATTGGTGTCAAGTTTAGCAACCACTATTTAGTATTAGTGACCGCTTGGAGCAGTCGTAAAAGGTCCTAAACCAAATTTACCAACGGTCACCACTTTGGGTCGCTAATAGTTTTAATGATGATGCAATTGTGACCCCTGCCTGACGATCACCAAGTAGTCGCTAATAATGTTTAGTGACTGCTTCCCCCAATGGCAATCCCTAAAAAGCTCATTTCTGGTAGCATTTAGTTTTTGATTCTCACCTCATAATGTGACCCTTTTTACCCATTCAGAGAAGTTACCTCACCCTCATATGTCTTAGGTTTTGAAAGTGCATTAACACCTAAGTTGTGATGTTGGGTTCTTATATTAGGAGCATATAGTGCTTAGCACTTAATCTGAAAATGAGCCTCGCTTATCTGAAAATGAGCCTTGCTTACTCTGATTTATCATTATAGGGAGCCTCACTCCCAAGCCTAGCTTTATCAAGGGTGGTTTTGGCAAGGAGCGTGACTCCTAAGGTTGAGTCAGTACTTGGCACATGATCTCAAGGGAAAGAGTTTTGCTTCAACCAAAGAGTCTTACTCTCTAGGGTGTATTCTAGTGCAAAGAGAGGATTCAGTGCTTCGCACTTGATCCTAAGCCTAGCTTTAATTGATCTGGTAAGGAACCTCACTCTTAATCGGTCTAGTCTGGTAAGGAGCTTCACTCCCGAGTTTCACTCTATCTTGTCTAATGTGGTAAGGAACTTCACTCTTTCTGATCTGGTTTGGTAAGGAGCTTCGCTCCTGAACCTAGCTCGTTTTTTAGTCAAGTTTGTGCAATGTGGGTCAGAGGTTTGATGCTACGCAAATTCTCAAGTATAATGACAATTCTTATCACAGTATTAATAGATTCATAAGGTATATTTCACAGGTATTTCTGCAGGAGAATTAGATTTAGAGATAAATAGCTTCTAACAATCCTCAACTATTTCCCTTCTTTGGAGTGTTACTCGCTCAAGTAAATACACTAGATTGATAAGCATATATTTTCTAAGGCTATTTCCACCCTTGTGTGTGTGTTTACATGCCTTTTTGTGTTCTAACATTTTTAACATTATTTTGACATGGAAAATATCAAAACTTAAATAGAATATTACATGTATAAATGCATTATAACAATGGAAAATGCTGCAAAGAATTTTCTAAGATCTTCTCAGATTAATTCGATCAATATCATACATCGGGTAGAACTCAAACTTAAGTTATAAGCTAGATACAATTCATTGATAAAATAATTTTTATTTTAATCTTTAAAAATATTTTCAAATTAAAAATGTTGATATATTAATTAAAACACTTAAACAAATAAAATAAAAATATACAAAACTCTAGAGAGAGAAAATAATACCGAACGTGAAATTTTAGAGAGAAAAAGTCTAAAATCTGTTAAAGCCATAAGAACTCCCCTTGGTGTGAATATGGGAATTAAGAGGAGGGGGAGACCCCCTTATACATGATTTTTGGCCAATCAAATGTTTTGCCAATTCCAACAGGTAAAAAATATTGCTTATTTCATTTGATGAACAAGTTTGCCCGATAAAATGAGCAAAAATCTTGCTAAGTCCGTTTAGTAGTCCTTTTAGCCCTACAGAACAAGCAAGCATGTCTACATAGTGCCATAGCCAAATATGATCGCAGTAAAGGTCAACCAGACAAATTTATGATTCGGAACGGGCAAAAAAGCCTGCCAAGCTTGCATGGTAAGATTTTTGATGGCAAGGCTTAAATTGTGGCCAACTTAGCCTGAGCCCCTAGTTCAGGCCACGTTTTGTGAAGTTCAATTTCACCCTGAAAGGTTCGACTATTACTGAGACCTTTAGCATAGCTTTCAAGAGCATTCAGGACCTCCCAGGCAATTTTAGGAGTGATTTAGACCAATTAGGCCAAAACTGAACTCAATTTGAAATTTCAAAGGTCAAGTTACGTTCATTGAAGAAGTAGACGGCACCAAATCTTCTCTGTAACCTTTGTAGGTATATGAAAGAGGGCCCCACATACTAAAATCAAATATAAGTATTCCAAAACTGTCCTTGGAATGACTCCTGAGCCTCTCTATGAATTTACAAATAATTAACAAAATTTTGAGTTAGGACTTCAGAATGAGTCCCAAGAATTCAAACAAACTTGATCTAATTATACCTTTTCCTCAAGGAACATGTTCTCAACATTTTTGTGCAATTTTAAAGTCTTCTGACATGATTTAAGGTCTCAATGATATTTGTTGATTAGTCAATGCAATTTTGCCGATAAGGCCTATTTTGAGCATTTTGATACCCAAACAGCTTCCAGAAACACCTTTTGACCATTCCAAACCCAAATTTGAATTCCATCACATGGTCGTGAATATTCTGGAGCTTCTAAAATTTTTCAAACTTGACTTGGTTGCTCCGATCAATATTGTTTTGTGGGTTTATCAACAGTCTCCAAAATTGACCTTTGAAACTTGAGTTTGTCCAATTTTTCAATGTAAAAATATTGAATTCCACTCCTTGAATATCTAAGTAAATTCCTACAAAGTATTTGTCCAATTTTTCAATGTAAAAATATTGAATTCCACTCCTTGAACGTCTAAGTAAATTCCTACAAAGTTTTGATTCCATCCGGGTTCTCAATTTGACTTTGCTCTGAATCTAGGGACACAATTAACATTTTTGATTCAACAATTCCTAGCACTAAATTTGAGCTAATTTCCCTACCTAAAGCTTAAGAAAAATATAAAAAATATTCTAGACATAGAATTAAATATTTACAAGAATATGATAGAATTCAATATTTACAAGAATATGTGCTTGTCAAAATGAATTTCAAAAATGTACAAAATACTGAGAAAAAATGAGGTGTCAACAATCCCCGTGTCAATGTTGTAATTGCTGAATGTTTCCACATGCTACACAAAATCAGTAGTGATGAAAGGGGTAATTTATATTTTTTTTTTATAATCCTACAAAAACCTAAAATAATTTATTTAAATTTATCATTAAAGATAAACAACATTCTACTTTAAATGAAAATGAAAATTTTAAGAATTTATTCGCAATAGTTTTATACCATAATTTCATGGTTTTTCGAGAAATACTTTAAAACAATCAAGTTCTATAAGATTTTGAAACAAAAATATCAATTAGAACTTATTTGAAAATTTTGAAGGAAGCAGTTGTTTGACTTTTGATATGTGCAGATCTTGTAAAAATTTGAATATATATGCATAATTGCACATTATATTGACAAAAATTAGAAACTAAATAAGGGCATTATCTCTTTTAAATTCGTTGAACAACCATACACTGAATTAAGTGTTAGGGAAATGATTGTTATGAACTTTCGTTATGAGTTTAACTAGAAAAATATTTTCTATTACTTTAAACAATGTTTCATAAATTATATTTCTTACTTACCCAATGTTTCGCCTACAAAAGGTACTTTATATGGGTGTTGTTGTGCCCATATATTTAATTTAATTATCAAAGAGGGATTGAGTACTTATGAGTTGTCTATTTTGAAAATAAAACAGGTTGTGCTTTCTATTATGAGTTTTCAGAAAAAAAATGCTTTATTTGCGAGCATATGCAACTAAATAGGTTTAAAAACCTAGAAAATTTCTTATAGATATTACTATAAGACAGAATTCAATTTACTTCGTGTTAAAAGTGGTTATTAAATATCAAAAGACAATCGATTTATTTATTTAAAATAATCATAATTTGGGTTTAATAACTATTCAAGCAATTGATTGAGCAAATGTAATTTTTTAATAAAAAATTTCTATGTGTTTCTGATATTGTAAATAGAACATTTTGACATTTATGATCCTACCTCTTCAACCATTGCATATCAATTAGCTTCAATTGATAAGATTTTCAAAAAATATATTATTCAACCCAATTATCATGATAACCATACTAGAATGATAGAAATATCTAATAAATATTTTGACCCACTTCCAATACTTTTAGGTTTTGTAGCTATTTCAAACACTAAATAAAAAGAAGAAATTTTTTTTGTATTATTAGAGATGATATATATGGAAATGAAAGTGCCCAGAAACAATTAAAAATTATGAAAAAGTGTAAGCAAATTATAATTAATCATACACCTACACAAACGACCTCCACCATTTCTTCATCCTCTCACCGCAACAACTCCTCCATTTGGAAAACAAAAAATATAAAAAAAAAAAATCTCTCAATAGACAAAATCATTAACCAAAAGCAGTTCATCTTTATCAGATGTACAATGCTATCTGGGTCTAAGCCCTTTATAAGATGATTACGACATCAATCTTCGGACTAGTAGAAGGGACAATAACCTAAGTTTCTAGTACTTTCCGCTTTAACTTATGATATCCTCACATTTTTAGTATCTACTATAGCATTTGAAGAAGTGTTTAGTGCAAGCGTATGTGTAATTAGTGAAAGCAAGAGTCGACAGGCTCCTCAAGCAGTAGAGGCTCAATGTATTTGTGAGATTAGTATCTTGCCAATAAAAGGCAACAAGCCAATGGAAAAGAATACTCATTCTTGATTTGGAAGTAATGTATTTGGATGAAACAGAACACCACAATAGTGATTAATAATGTATAGATAGAGTAATATCTACAACTGCTAGTCAAGTTTATAGCTTGTAAGACTTGAAGTGATACACTTATTTATTTACTCTATCATTCTATAATTGTAAATTTGTAATTAGTTTTATTTTGACAATGTTTTATTTAGAATTCTAAATTTATAATTTGTATTCAATGTTATTATGCAATTGTTTATTTAATAATAAAAAATTTTCTTTATCAATAAATATTTTAATGTATTTTTATGAGTTTTATCTGTATTTATTTTATAAAAAAATAAAATATTAAAAAAATAAGCGAGGGTAACTAGGGTGGGATTAGGGGAATATCTGGATAACCCGACCCTACTTGGAGGAGAGTCAGATTAGCAAGGGCAAGTTGACACAATGGCGAATCAATACTAAGTCAAGGGGTAGGTCAAACCTAAACTAGCTCATTCTATCACTAGTCTTGAGATATTTTTTACACACTACACACATCGTTTGTGATTCTAACATTAGAAATATATATATATATATATGAAAATTTTCTTTTTGGATTATAATTTCAATAATTATATGCTGGAAAACACAATTTTTGAGTAGAAAAAGTATATTATAACTCCGTTTAGAGTAACAAAAAATTATTAAAAAAAAAGTTGAAAACTATTAAAAATTTCTAAATGTTATTCCCTTTTTATCTCACTATACGAATTACGAACCCATAGTTTATCTTACTTTATTTTATCTTATCTCACTTTTTATCATTCCAAACACAATTTATATATACTTGAGTGGAGGGAAACAAGATCAAAATCCGAGAAGGAATACTAAGGTCTTAACCACTTAATCCAACCCACTTTCATAATACATTCATACTATTACATTAATATTTGTCAAATTATTACCCACGTGATCTAATCCCTTCTCATACAATAACATTATTTGAAATTTAGGAATCTGTTACTAATTATTAAAAGAGAATTTATTCAAATATAATTTTATTTAGATAGAGATTTATGAATTTAAATAATTTAACATGATGAATTATAATAGATTTGTAATTATTAAAAATCTTTTATAACTGGCGTCACAATGTCTTTTTTTGGTAATTGACATCACAACGTTGAAATTTCTAATAACTACCCAACAAAAAAAAAAAAAAAAAACTTGGAATCTCAAATTTATTAATTTAAAGTTCCTAATTATCCATATTTATCTGCCTATTGATGCTTTATCCCCAACGCTAAAATCCCTCATAATTGCCAAAAAAGAAATAGTTAGTGGAAAATTATTTATTTAAAATCCCTAATTATTCATATTTCTCCCCCTATTGACGTTTTATCCTCGACTTTGGCAACACCAAGTGAACAGTCTCGATTCAAATTAATATATTTAATGTTTAATGTTTAATGTTCTAATACTAGTAACAACAGAATTTCTTTGAAGAAAGGCCTCAAATTAACTGGGTCCAGAACATTCCTTTCCACTGAAAAAATGAAAATAAAAAAAAATAAAAAACAATGGCTTGGGTTGGGTTCATGTCCTCTGCCGAACAGGGACTCCGAAGGCATGCATTTTTCACCAAACCAGCAAAAAAAAAGACTGATGAGAGATGCATTGAATAAAATTTGTTGAACTACATCACCATAACAGACTTGAAGGAAAATGAAACAAAATAAATGCCTAGAAACATATACATAAATATATAATAGTATCCCTTGCTTCATTTTCAATTAAAGAGACCTAATATCTAATATACATTATCTTTTTCTAAAGTTTCGTAATTTCGTATCATTTCTGTAGCAAAAATCAACCACGTCCACTTCAGCTACCAATCTTCCGACTTTTTTCTTGCACGCAAATTCTCAGAAGGAAATATAGATATATCAACTTCTTTAGTCAACTTAAAATGACGTATCTTTCAAATTTATCGATCAAAATGTTTTATTTCCCACCTTTTACTGTCCCTCTCCTCTTCATGGGGATGGCCCAACAAAATATCAAACAAAATCAATTAATTGGATCTACAGGGAGGAATTTTACTAATCAAGTGCAGCTTTGTTTCGTCGGCCAGTTATTGGATTTGGCAAGCCATCAAATATGGGTTTTGTAATGGCAGCAGTAGAAAGGGCCTGCAGATCTGGCTTCAAATTCCATTTTGATGTTGGCCAGATGGAAGAACATGCATTATTGTTGTCCTGCTCCTGCAAACTTGATGTACTCGATGACTTCCTTACTCCATTTAAGGCATCTGTAATCAGAGAGTCCCCTAAACCTATGGGGATAGGGTTCAACAAACCTCCTTCTTGATCGCCTCCTGAAACAGTTCGATTAGCTGCATTGGGTCTTAGAGCCAAACGCTTCCCCGTTATTGATGAAAATCCACCACCACTGCTGTTATCCTCCTTCAGAAGCATTTCCGGGGTATACGTAAAGTCAGCTTCAGATTTCTGCCGCCTTCTTATCAACTTCTCATTCCATTTATCAGATTCGCCTTCTCTGGCTTCTGCAACTGCCATATCATCAGCCAATTGTCCATTCTCCAAAAAGAAACCATTAGCTACACTTTTACATTTCCTATGATGACTCGAGCGTGGGTTTGAAGGTGTTGAGGGTTGAGCAAATGGACCATCCTCCAAATAATGAGAACTCCCCTTCCGATAGACAGCCATTTCAAAGCCCTCAGATGCAGCTTTTCGATCAGTTGGTTTTAGGCCGTAATAACCTTGTAAGTTGCTCATGGCCGGGGAAACCCTTTGCTGAGAAGAACCTTTAGGTTTAAGTGATTCGAATGATTCAAACAAATCAGAGTGCCTCCTGCGTGGTGGGGTCTGCTCAGAGCTACTCAGTCTGCAAAAACACACATCATAATTCATGATATTCTTTTCCATGCAGGTAACCACCAGAGAATAGGATTAGCTCTCAATCAGACACCATCTCATAAGAAATATAACACCATGACCAGAAAGAAGAAACCCACAAGGACCTCCATGCTTTCACATGGATTAAAATCAATTTTCTAATTACAATTAAATTGGTAGAAATTGCACTTTCATGGGTAAAACACTATATATCACAATTTGTTAAAAGGTCAGGCGGCATTAGGCAGGAAACAAGGAAATGTTTGTTTCAAATCTTAAGTTTTGATTATAATACTATTATAAACACAGTTCCAATAAATGTCAAATTTTCAATAGAACTATGAAGAGGGGAATTGCACTGAACTAGCGGGAAACACATGGGTATAAGGTTGGAAATTTGAAAATAAAGACACCTATATATAGGAAGCGCATATGCTTTATACATCTCTTACCATCTTTGCCCAGGGACATTCAAGACAACAAGAGAAAATCTAGCTATATTTAATATAGCCGTGTAACCAGTTTCAAATTAGAATTCACAAGTATGGGCACAACCCGGTACAAAAACTTATCTTGCAATCCTATTACAAAAGTAATTGAATTCTTTCAAATGCCTAGAGTCAAATAAAGAAGTTCATATGGATCTTGTTCTGGGAAAATTTAAAATACAGATTCACCCGCCCCACTCCCCAAAAGGAAATTCTAACCATAATTCTTACAATCAATCTCCCACAATCAGCTATAAAACCATGGCACTAAACAAACAATTGTTGACTCTTTTGACTAGGATTGCACGTGAACCCAAATGAACACAGATCAAACCAAAATTGATTAACTCAGATCAATTTGGTTTAGCTTTATAAAGCACTGGTTAGGTCCCAATCCCAAAATTGTAAGAACTAGAGAGATTTGGGTCAGGGATGATGGGATAATTTGGTTGACTATATTGTTCAACAAGATCTTTCATACCAATAAGATGCATAACGAATGGAGCACAAATATCTTAGTGTCTATCTACAAGAAGAAAGGAAATATCTAATAGTGCAACGACTGTCTGGAAATTACGCTCACGAGGCTAAGCTGAGATGTGTGACAAAAATATCAAAAAAAACCAATTTGATTTTACGCCTGGCAGATCGACTATGTAAGTTATTTTCTAAATAATATTGATGGAAAAGTGATGTGTCATCTGAAGTGTTCTAGACGTTATTCATTTATGAGTATTGTATTTTTGCTGATTGTTGATTGTATTTTTGTTGATCGGTAGTTGTTCGAGGAGTTATTGTCTCTCGGCTTGTCCAAGATAACTGCTGGTCATTTATCTCTTGGGTTGTCCAAGATGACTCTTACAGTCCAATTGGATGGAATGAAATGGGAAGAAAATAAGAGAAAATAAAAGATTTTAAAACCTATCACTTATTTGTGAGTTTTTCTAAGAAAGAAAAGAAAAAAAAAATTTTTTTTTTTTTGGGGGGGGGGGGAGTGTGTTGAAATTTTAAAATTTTTGTCTTTCCAAGAGTATCCTTATGCCCTTAGTTGCTCGGACACTGGACGGGAATCGGATATGGGTATGAATCTAGGTGCCCGATAATACAAGTCTAGATAATAGAAGATACGTGGATAATGATCCAAATTTGGATATGGGTACGGGGATATGCCATATAATTTTTAATTATTTTACAAATTAATATTATATATATACATTTTTAATTATTTTTCGTTTGTCCTTCCGTATCCCTATGTAATTTTTAATTATTATATAAATTAATATTATAAATATATATATTTCGTTTGTCTTTTCGTCTACTGACTCTCTCTCTCTATACATCATGCACAAAAGAGAAGAGAAAAAGGCTATGTACGCAAATGAAAGAGCAAAAATCTTACATAAAGGAATGTTTCTATCAGTGTAATTAATGTTAGCATAGTTAATAGCTTGCTTGGGACACATGACTTTTATGTAATACACGTAAATGTTGTAAAACATAATTATGTTTATATAATCAACACAAAGAAAACAAAAGTTGAAGCCATCCGAAGAATCCTTTGGATAGAGAATGCAATTGCCGGAGAATGCCATCGCCAGAGAAGTCTAAAATGGATGATTTTTTTATCTAAGCATTACAGCCATATCCGAATTACAAGTGCTACATCCGACTCCGCACCCGCACCCGCACCCGCACCCACACCCACACCGAGCGGGTACTCCATAGTTTTGGGAGAGTCCGCGCAACTTAGCTTATGCCTATATACAAGAACAAATGAGATATTCAGAACTGTGCGAACTACCGTGGGATTAAATTGATGAGTCATACGATAAAATTATGAGAGAGAGTTATTGAAAAACGACTAAGAAGGACAACAAACATTTCAGAGAACCAATTTGGTTTCATGCATGGGACATCAACCATAGAGGCGATCTTTCTCCTGAGGAGGTTAATGGAATAGTATAGAGAATGTCAAAAAGATTTACACATAATGTTCATCGATTTGGAGAAGGCATATGATCGGATTCCTAGGGAGATTCTATGGAGAATATTGGAAAATAAAAGAGTGTGTCTCGCATACATTGAGGCAATAAAGGACATGTATGATAGAGCCGTCACATCTATATGGATGACTGGCGGAGAGACTAAAGAATTTCCTATCACGATTGATCTACACCAAGGTTCAGCACTAAGCCCGTACTTATTTGCCCTAATTATGGATGAGATTACAAGGCATATTCAGGATGAGGTACCGTGGTTTATGCTATTTGCAGATGACATTATTTTAGTAGATGAGATAAAAGAAGTGAATGCTAAATTAAAATTGTGGAGGGAAACGTTAGAAATAAAAAGGTTTAGTTAAGTAAATGTAAAACAGAATATATAGAATGCGAGTTTAGTCAAAGTAGAACAACTGGGAGCATAGAAGTAAGTTTGGGCACACAAAAGATTGTAGAGAAAGAAAACTTTAGGTACCTTGGATCTATGGTACAACAGAATGGAGGGATTAATAATGATATAAGGCACAGAATTCAGGCTGGGTGGACCAAATAGAGGAGTGCTTCGGAAGTCTTGTGTAATCGAAAAGTCTCCCTCAAGGTGAAAGGAATGTATTAGAAAGTGGCAGTAAGACCAGCGTTACTATATGGATCAGAGTGTTGGGCAGTAAAGTATAATCATATTTAGAAGATGGCAGTTGCGAAGATGAGAATGCTAGGATGGATGTGTGGGATCACAAGGAGAGATAGGATTAGGAACGAGGAAATTAGAGACAAAGTAGGAACAGCACCAATTGAAGATAAAATGAGAGAAAATCGTTTAAGATGGTTCGGCCATGTTAGAAGACGTTCAATGGAGGTACCGGTTAAAAGGTGTGAAAGCATGGAGATTACTAGAAGCAGAAGAGGGAGACCTAAGAGAAGTTGGAAAGAAACTCTTAGACATGACCTTGTCTCTATGGATCTAATGGAAGACACAGCTCTCAACAGATTTGATTGGCGTCGTCAAATCCATATAGCTGACCCCACCTAGTGAGAAAAGGCTTAGTTTGTTTTGGTTTGATTCGTCTTCCCAAAAGTAGGCGAAGATCCAGAAAAGAGGAATGAATTAATGTAACTTTCGGAATGCAAAATTTACTCATAAACTAAAGAATAAGGAAAAATTTACAAATATATCCTAAGGATAAATAATTGACAATCCTTCAACTCCTCCATGAATTTCATGGTAATATAACAATATACACTTCCTTTTCCTATCAAAGAAGAAGTTATTATCTTGCAAACAAATAAAAAGAAAATATTATCATTTACCTTCTTTTTTTCTCTACTAACTAATATTTTCTTTTCTTCTCTTTTCTCTCCTAAACTCACAAACAAAGCCTTAGTGTACCTTGTTTTGCCTATACAAAGGCTGGGACGAATTTGTTTGGGGATAATTGAATTTATGAAATGAATGATGAACAGCCACGAGCTGGTGTCTCCTCCCCCTTATTCTACTTGGCTATTTCTTCTACTTTTTGTTAAGTTCTCTTCTTGGTTTCATATCAAATTGGTATCAAAGCTAAACCTAGTTAATCAAAATTTAATCCCAACCTCAATAACTTAAAACCACTGCTTGACTTCATCGCTTGAAGTCACCGACAATGTATCGAGAACCATTTGTCGTTGCCCATTACCAAGCCACCACCACCACAGGTCTCGCACTACTCCGGCGAGCCTCACGAATCCAAATAGAGCACCTCCTACATCTCCACGCACTGCCAGAGTAAGATATACTCTTCGAGGCCTTCCAGTGTACCTTCGTGCATTTTCAGCCACATCCAACTCCAATGACCACCACGACTTGCATCGCCTCCCTCTAGCAAACTCATCAGTGACTTGAGCGACTAACCGACGAAGTTCTGATAACACTCCAATTTTCCAGGACAGTCTAAGCACTTCCAGGCCACTCCGATGGTCTATTTTTGGTTATATCTTGCAACTAAAGTGCAATCGTTCTATTTCGTCTCTTTTTGATTACTTTCTATACCTTCATAGCATCAAACTTTGTTGTGTTGTGCCCAAATTTAAAGTTCTCATAAACTCCTTTGATCCAGAAAATATTTTGATTGAATCCTTTTTACCCTCCAATTTAAAGACAACCCTCATCATTAAATTTGGAGTTTAATTGAAAACTCGAAAACATTTGGTAATTAAAGTATTTGAACATTGCGTTAAAATTTTTCCTACAGTCATTACATTTGATTGTTGCACTGATCCATATTGTCACAAATCCGCCCCCCAACAAAAAAAAAAGAAATACTTGCCTGCCCTAGTTGTTTAGTGATCTCAACATACATAATCATTGTGTTGCATGCATTTGCGTACTGGTTGTCTTGTCACATTGAGTACATCAACCAATAATATGGAACCTCAACCCATTTCTCCGATAGATGCACGAGTAGTCCAAATGTTAGCCAACCTTCAAGACCAAATAACAATGGCGAAATCATATAGGACCCGTGACAGAAATTGTGGTCATCACCATAATGCAATTTAAGTCCCTAATTACCTTGAGAGTAGACTTTTCAAAAAACAACAATTTAGATGCCCCATCCTTTGATGGTCGTCTTGACCCTTCCATCTTTAGTCAATGCCTTCACAACATGGACCAGTTCTTTAACTGACATGGCATGTCTGAAGTAAGGAAGATAGAGTATACAAGTGCAAAGCTTACTGGCAATGCTCAACTTTTCTAGAAAAGTATAGAGGATCTTGTTGCTAGGCACCATGAGCCTTTAGTTAGGACTTGGGATGAAACGAAACAATATCTTCAAGAAAAAAACATGCCCCCAACCAATAGTATCGATTTATTAGACCCATGGAATAACCTTAGGCAAGGCAACTAATATGTGGTGAGTACGCAACTTGTTTTGACGAGTTTCATATGAAATGCAATGTTCTAGTTAAATAGATTTAAGCAGGACCTCCAGACTGATCTTAGGAGGGGAATTGTCCTTGGGGGTGTCACCAACTTGGAACGAGCTCACTCCTTTGTTCAAGACCATGAAATGGTCACTAAGAGTCCTAGCGATTCAAATGACCACAGCTGCCCGTCTTTTCACCAACCTTCATCTACAAAATCTAAGACTGTGTTAGGACTTGCTTCCTCTAATATCCCACATGCTCTTGACATCCGACGCAACATGAGACTACTAAATACACTGGCATAAGGAAGACATATCCCACATGCTCTTGACATTCTGCGTGCAATGTTTTAATTGTCGAAGTTTTGGCCACATTTGCCAACTATCCCAAGAGAGCCTTAATCGTTAGTGAAACTATGCAAGCAATTGATGAGGACCAATTGGAAGAACAAATCTATGAACCTAACCCCAGTGACTTTGAAGATTTTAATGATGAGCCTAATGAGACCTTTTTAGGATGCCTTGATGTCTCTTCCCCGACCCTTGATTCTGATCATACTGCCTATTTGCCTCCTTGATCAAGAATTGTGTGTTGTATGTATCCTTATGCAACCTAAGGAAATTGATGATTGGCGTCATCACGCCATTTTTCACACCTTCGTCAAAATCAATAACAAGCCATGCAAGAACATCATTGATAGCGGCAATTGCATTAATGTAGTCTTCGCAACTACTATAACTTGCCTTGGGCGACAACCCATTCCTCATCCTACCCCATATAGTCTCTTGGGTTGACAATTCTTCCGTCACTATCAAGCAACGTTACTATGTGCCCATTCAATACCTTGACTACAAGGATAACATTTGGTGTGATGTTATTCCCATGAACGTGGGACACCTCATCTTGGGTCGCCCTTGGTTATTTGACCTTGATGTTACCGTTTGGGGGCGATCAAATTCTGAAATCAATCTTCATACACTTCCTCCAAAACCCATCATTCCTTTCCTCACAAGACAAGCCCAATTGAGAATAAAAAGGAGCTACATATAATCAGTCATACGGAGTTTAAGCGTGAAATTCTTAGAGAATCTGTTGTGTTTGCTCGAGTACTTAAAGAAACCTCTTCTAGATCTCTGCCTGTTCTTCCCAATGAAGCCCGACATGTGCCACACAAGTTTCTAGATGTTGACGACTTGCCCGACCATTTGCCTCCCCTTCGAGAATACTCAACATGCTAAACTACAATAGTGAATAGCTCAAAAAGGGGCTCGTGCGTGAAAATTTAAGTCCTTGTGCAGTCGGAGCTCTTTCAAAGCCTAAGAAAAACGGGACTTGGAGGATGTGCGTTAATAGCTAGGTTGTCAATAAAATCACCATCAAATATAATTTTCCCATCCCAAGGCTTGATGACACGTTAGACATGATGATAGTAGCCTTCGTGTTTTCTAAGATAGACCTGAAAATGTGAATACCATCAGCTTAGGATTCAACTAGGGGACGAATAGAAGACTGCCTTCAAAACGAAGGACAATGTTTATAAATGATTAGTCATGCTCTTTGGTCTTTCTAATGCTCCCAGCACATTCATGAGATTAATGAACCAAGCACTTGGACCTTTTCATGCTGAACTACAATAGCGAATTACTCAAGAAGGGGTTTGTGCTTGAAAGTTCAAGTCCTTGAGCACTCGAAGCTCTTTTAAACCCTGAGAAAAAATGAGACTTCAGGGATATGTGCTGATAGCTTGGTTGTCAACAAAATCACCATTGAATATTTTCCCATCCCGAGGCTTGATGAAGTAGAACAATTAGCCCTAAATTATTTGGAAGGCCTAGGCCACATGAAGGATTCCAATAAGAAGAGCTAGCTTAATTGTCCTTATTTTATGAGTTGCTTTCAATAATAATTAGGGACTTATTTGTCTTCTTTTCAATATTTAGGTCCTAGAGTGCAATTTCTTTTTATTTTAGGGCATCTTCGTAATTTGTGTCATTAACGTATAAAAGGCTGAATTTGTCAACCTTTACGGCACTTTTTGGATCATCTTTTGAAGGTTTGAAGTATTATTCAAGAAAACCCTAATTTCTCCTTAACTATTTGCATGATTTCAGGGATACACGTTAGAATTCAATGAGTTGAATCTATGTTGATAGATTCAATTGTTTGCAAAGACTTTCATTCTGCGTCAATTGATATCATAGCAACGCATCTCCTCACTCTCTGGCAATGAATGTGGATGGAGGAGACACGTCTGCTGTTGAGCATGACGTGGAGTTAAACGCATCATTTGCCAATCAACAACAAAAATTTACAGAAGTTCGTCAAGAACTAGCGGAAATCTGGAGATTACTCACCGGTGTAGACCTCTATGCCAAAGACCTCTATGCCAGTGACGGTCAATCCGTGACAGCTTGGGGAGTTGCCCGCAACATACATGTTAACCAAACTTATCAGAGGATGAATAGAGATAGTAAAGCAGTACTAGCACACCTGGGGCTCGACCTAGATCCCTGGGAAGAAGCCCAGAAAGGGGTAGCACACCAAGCAGCAATTAATGGGGCTGGCGACAGCTTTAGAACAGGCAGCTAGAGATGGAGCGATTATCACAACCCATTAAACAATCTCATTAACACTAACAACAATCCTGATGCAAAGAATGAATCAAAAAACCATGCCCAAAACTCACAAAACCTAGAGTTCGACCATAGAATTTATTACGAAAATTTTGAAAATATCTACATCCAAAACTTCAATCCAGAAAGGCCATCAATAGCCAGCGGGAGAGGTATAGGCCACTAGTGCCAGCCACAGCCCTTGCGACAGCCTCCAAAAAAAAATTTTTTTTTTTTTTTTGGAAAGTAAGATTTATTAATAAAATATTGAAAAGATGCTAAAATAAGAAATCAATTACAGATCTTTCTTATTCACTGCAAATTAGCAATGAATTGTAGCAAGGAACGTATATCGATCTATTTATTCTCCTCAACCCAACTATACAAACATTGAAAAAGTAAACTTTTGGTACGCCAAACAGTCCTATCATATTATCAAAAATCCTCTTGTTGCGTTCCTTCCAAATCAACCAAAAGATTCCATATTTTCTTCTTTCTCTTTCCCATTGGTTGTCCCCACCAAGCTAAAAGGAAGCTTTTTAGATTCTCGGGAAAGCACACTTGAACACCGAAGCATAAAGAATTATTCTCCACTAATTAGTAGTCCATACACTGAATGAGCACATGATCAATTGATTCCTCACGACAACCTCCAAAATTGCACCAAAAAGCTATCCGACAGCACTATAGCCAATGAAAGCCTTTTCAAAACCCAGAATTCAACCCTAAAAACTTCCAAAATCCAACAAATTACCCTAGAAATTACTGCAGACCAGAAAATCATAATCGCTAGCATCATAAACAGATACAAAGACCCGGTATGACATGGGACAATTTTCTGATAGCGATTCCAACCCTAAAGTTGACCGAAACCAGTCCATTAATCACCCTCAGCCTAGAAACCAAAGAAACCAAGATGAATACTGCCTAAAAGCCGATATTCTAGCCTTCAGTGGCAATACGTACATTGAGGAATTTTTGGACTGGCTTTCGGAGGTCCAAAGATTTTTTGAGATGATAGAAATACCAAAAGACCGAATGGTGAAACTAGTGGCTTATCATTTGAAAAGTGGAGCAACTGTATGATGGGATCAATTGCAAAGAAATAGACAAGGCAAGGGAAGACGCATACTCGCCCATGGAGGAGGATGCAACAATGCCTTAGAGGGATATTTCTTCCACCAGACTACAAGCAATACTTATTCCAACAATATAAGAATTATATTCAGGGAGGTAAATCTATATGTGAATACACAGCTGAATTTTGTAGACTTGCTGCTAAGAATGATTTGCAAGTGGATGAACAACAAAAAAGTGGCGAGATATGTTAGTGGGTTGAGGGCATGTATTAGGGAGAAAATTGGCATGCAATATCTATGGATAGTAGAGAAGGCAAACAATATGACCTTAAAGGCCGAGTTGCTCAAAAAGTCCGACGATAGGAGTAGGTCAAAATTTTACAAGAAAACTAAGGAGTTAAAAGAGTTTTTCAGGAAAAGGAAAAGCAACACAGCATACCACTTCAGATCAGTCCAAAAACTTCAATAACAATGGTAGAAGAACTTTTAATAACATTGCAACGAGTAGTGGTCAAAAGGGAAATACTAGCCTTGCTTTCGGTAAAAGTTATATTCCTTCAAGCAAGAGTTCAAGCGATAAATGTTTTCGGTACAGGATAGTTAGGCACCGATCCAACAAATGTCCGAATAGGAGGGGAGGATGATACTAGAGAGGATGAGCCTATTGAGTTTGAGGAGAAGTTTGATAATGTTGCGGATGAGTATGAGTTGGAGGGTAAGAGAATTAACCTCGTTGTTCAAAGGATTTTATGCTTTTCCAAACTAAAGGAGCCATCACAGAGAAAGAACATCCTTAGATCCTTTTGCACCGTCCAGATGAAAATTTGTAATTTAATTGTTGATAATGGCAGCTATGATAATTTTGTTACTAAGAAACTTGTGGATTTTATAGGGTTAAAGACCAAGCCGCATCCTTCACCCTATTCTATTGGTTGGGTGACAAAGGATCCGACAATGAAAGTTAAAGAAATTATTAGAATTCCTATTTCTATTGGGAAGTATTATCATGAAGAGGTGATTTGTGATGTAATTGGAATGGCTACGCGTCACATATCACTTGAGAGGCCGTGACAATTTGATGCGAGTGCCACTCATAGGGGGAGAAACAATATATACTCCTTCGTTTGGGAGGGTTGCAACGAAACCTTCTAAAGTGCAGGGGCAAGCCTTTCTTACCATCGTTGAGGAGGAGGGGGAGTTTGAAAAGGAAGCTAAGGAGACAGGTGAAATTCATGTAAAGTTTCGATGGGAATAATTTACCAACTAAAAAATGCACCCAAGTCGCTATGGTTCCCACCAAAAACCGTGGCATTCAAACGAAACCTTCTAAAGTAGAGGGGCAAGCCTTCCTTACCATTGCGAAGGAGGGGAAGTTTGAAAAGGAAGCTAAGGAGACAGGTGAAATTCATGTGATTGTCATTCAAACTGGTGGTTCAAGGTTTTGATGAGAATAATTTACCAACTAAAAAATGCACCCAAGTCCAATTTTCCAGTGCCAAAAAACTCATTTTCAGCACCTTTTCAACCTCTGTACAGCACTTTAAATAACCAAAGCAGCCCAATAAAAATATCTCCCAACCAAGCCAACTTGCAACCCAAGCTATCCCATTCATTTTTCAATCCAAAAACACCTTTAAAAGCCCATTTACAACAGCTGGATGGCACCATCCAGCCACTTTCCAGCACCCAAAATGACCCCAACAGCCTTATGACAGTCCACCAAAATGGCAACCATAGTAGACAACCTCCTATGGAAACTTTGGAGGAAAAAGGGGGAGGTACAGCAATATATTGAGGAGGAAAATGGTGATTTAGAGGCTCAGAAATCAGTTCCAAGGGGTGTACAACAAGTTCTTGAAAAATTTCCCGAATTAGTGACTGAAGATTTACCTAATGAGTCGCCACCAATAAGGGATATACAACAGAAAATTGATTTTGTACCTGAGGCCAGTCTTCCTAATCTACCACACTACAGAATGAGTCCTAGAGAATGAGAGATCTTGAGGGAGAAAGTGGAAGAGTTATTAAAAAGGCCTTTATTAGGGAGAGTATTAATCCTTGTGGAGTACCAACTTTGTTGACACCCAAGAAGGATGACTCATGGCGGATGTGTATTGATAGTGGAACCATTAATAAAATTACAGTAAGGTATCGGTTCCCTATACCCCGTTTGGATGACATGTCGGAGGTTTCTACATTCTATAGAGTTTTCAAATATTGATCAGAAGAGTAGGTATCATCAAATTCGTGTTCGGCCTGGGGATGAGTGGAAGATTGCTTCAACACTGAGGAGGGACTTTATGAATGGATGGTGATTTTTGGCTTGTCAAATGCTCCTACAACTTTTATGAGGCCCATGAATCAAGAAATGAAACATTTTGTTAGCAAATTTGTTGTGGTCTATTTTGATGACATCTTGATTTACAGTTGTGGGAAGGAGAAGCATTTGATTCATTTGGAGGAAGTACTAGAGGTATTATAGAAAATAAGCTTTATGTTAATTTCAAGATATACACTTTTATGACAGACAGCTTGTTATTCCTGGGGTATGTGGTGAGTTCTAATGGGATTCATGTTGATGATAGTAAGATCAAGGCAATAATGGAATAGCCTACACCTACTGCAGTGATAGAGGTTCGTAAATTCCATGGATTTGCTACTTTTTACGAGAGATTTATCAAAAATTTCAGCTTCTAAGTGCACCAATAACAGATTGTTTGAAGAAAGAGAAGTTCAAATGAGGAGAGGAAGAAGAATGGAGTTTTGCTTTGATCAAAGAGAATCTCTGCAGTGCTCCAGTGTTAGCTTTGCCTTCATTTGAAAAGTTGTTTGAAGCCGAGTTCAATGCTAGCAGTGTAGAAATGGGAGCAATTTTATCACAGAAGAGTAGGCTTGTGTCGTTCTTTAGTGAGAAACTTAACGAGGCCAAGCAGCAGTGGTCCATGTATGATCAGGAATTTCATGCTGTGGTTCGGGCTTTAAAGCATTGGGACATTACCTGGTACAGTGCGAGTTTATACTTTATACTGATCACCAAGCTTTGAAATTTTTGAATAGCTAAAAACATCTCAGTAGCATGCATGCCAGATGGGCGACTTATCTTCAAAAATTTCCTTTTGTCCTAAAACAAAAGTCGGGCGTTCTTAATAAAGTAACTGATGAACTAAATAGGAGAGCACTTCGTTGGTGACTATGAGTCAAGAGGTTGTGGGGTTTGAGTGCCTCAAGGAGTTATATGCTGATGATAATGATTTTCAAGAAATTTAGGAAAAGTGTGCAGCAAGCAAGCCACAGGGGACTTTCACATTTTAGATGGCTATGTATTTAGTGGTTATAAGTTGTGCATACCTAAGGTATCATTGAGGGAGAAATTGATGAGACTTGCATGGAGAACTTAGTGGGCGCTTGAACCGTGGAGAAGATGTATTATTGGCCACAGCTTAAGCTGGATGTTGGTAACTATGTGAGAAAATGCTGTCTACCAAACTTCTAAGGGCCAATCTCAGAATAATGGATTGTATACACCCCTACCTATTCCTAATTATATTTGGATGGATTTGTCTATGGACTTTGTGTTGGTTCGCCTCGCACCCAAAGGGGCATAGATTCTGTTTGTGATAGTGAACAGGTTTTTAAAAATGGCTCCATTTTATCTCTTGTGGGAAGTCTTCTAATGCCTCCTATACAGCTTGATCTTTTTTTCGTAAGGAAGTCAGGTTGCATGGAGTTACCTAATCCATTACTTCTGATAGAAATACCAAATTTCTTAACCATTTTTGAATGACCCATTTGGCAAATGTTTAATACCTTCTTGAAATTCAGTAGCACGACGCATCCTCAGACAGAGGGCCGATCGGTAGCGGTGAATAGAACTTTGAAAAATTTGGTAAGGTGCACATGTGAGGATAAGCTAAGACACTGGAATTACGCCCTTCCTCAGATGGAGTTCGCTTACAATAATACAGTGAATCAATTCTATTCGAGTGTCACCCTTTTCCGTGGTGTACTGTAAGCAACCACAACATGCTTTGGACTTGATGAAGTTGCCTAGGGGTATGGGAAATGGTACAATCAGTTCGGAAAGCTAGATTGTTTTGTTTAATGTGCAGATATCCAACAGCCACAGAAAACACAACACATCAATTTCAGGATATCCAGAAGACAGTCCTTGAGAAGTTAGAAGCCACAAATGCCAAATATAAGGCAACAGCTAACAACCATAACCATTTCAAAACTTTCAAGGAAGGGAATACCGTTATGGTCTTTCTACATGAGGAGCAATTTCTAGTCGATTTTTACAAGCACAAGCCCAAAAAATATGGCCCTTACAAAATCATCGAGAAGATCAGTGACAATGCCAACGTGATTGACTTGCCGCTAGACATGGAAATCTCAAGGATTTTCAATGTAACTGATATACACGAGTTCCATGAGCAGGATGAGCACATCTATCCAGACATTAATGCAAGGATGAGTTCCATTTAAGTGGAGGGGACTAAGGTAGAATAATTAGCCCTAAATTATTTGGAAGGCCTAGCCACATGAAGGATTCCAAGAAGAAGAGCTAGCTTAATTGTCCTTATTTTATTAGTTGCTTTCATTAATAACTAGGGACTTATTTGTCTTCTTTTCAATATTTAGAACTTAAGAGTGCAATTTCTTTTTATTTTAGGGCATTTTCGTAATTTGTGTAATTAGCCTATAAAAGGCTGAATTTTTTAGCCTTTAGGGCACTTTTTGGATCGTCTTTTGAAGGTTTGAAATATTATTCAGGAAAACCCTAATTTCTCTTTACCTCTTTGTGTGCTTTGAGTGATACACCTGAAAATTGAGTGAATTGAGTCAACGTTGATAGATTCAATTGTTTATGAAGACTTCCGTACTACATCACTTGATGACATGTGAGACATGATGGCAATAGCCTTCATGTTTTCTAAGATAGACCTAAAAAGTGGGTACCATCAGCTTACGATTCGACCAAGGGACAAATGGAAAACTGCCTTCAAAATGAAGGACAGTCTTTATGAATGATTAGTCATGCCCTTTGGTCTTTCTAATGCTCCTAACACATTCATGATATTAATGACCTAGGCACTTAGACCTTTTCATGGGTAGTTTCCTAGTTGTCTACTTTTACGATATTCATGTAAATAGCAAAACACAAGGAATAACATTCCGATCAGCTATCCTAGTATGTTTTTCTACCATCCGAAAAGAAAGCCTATATGCAAATTTAAGCAAGTGTGCTTTCTTCGTAAACAAGGTTGCCTTTCTTGGTTTCATTGTCTCCTCCAAGGGTGTTTCTATTGACCCTTAGAAAGTACAAGCGATTGTAGATTAGCCTGAACCTCAATCTCTCCACGTAGTTAGGAGTTTTAGTGGATTAGTGACTTTCCATCATTGTTTCATCAAGGGTTTTAGCACCCTTATGAAGAGATAAGAGTTTCTTTGGTCCACTGAAGCTTCAAAAGCCTTTGCAAATATGAAAAAGAAAATGATTGAAGCACCTATTATGTGCCATCCTCACTTTTCTAAAGTTTTTGAAGTCGAGTGTGATGCATCATGATTAGCTATTAGTGAAGTTTATAGTCAGGATTGTCATCCATTGCCCACTTCAGTGAGAAATTGAATGACTCCAAACAAAGGTATTCTATCTCTGTTAAGGAGTTCTATGCTATTGTACGAGCCTTGCACCATTGGCATTATTATTTGCTTTCTCAGGAATTTGTTCTATATTCTAACCATGAAGCTCTTCGATATCCTAATTCTCAAAAAAAAAAAAAAAATCAACTGCCAACATAGCTGTTGGATTTAATATATGCAAGTCTATACCTTTTATCCTCAAACATCGCAAGGGCATTGAGAATCAAGCCATTGATACTTTAAGCAGACAAATCTTTTCTTTTCTTTTTTTTATCAGCATTGATGTTATTATGTTTGAACAACTCAAAGAAGAATACAAGTATTGTCTCGACTTTAAAGAAGTTTTTGTTCAATTGCTCCATAGCTAGCAAGATTCCACTCTATGAAGCACAGATATGGATACAGGTACGAATACAGAATACGATAATTTTTAAAAAATGAAAATACGAACACGGCGAAGATATGGCAAAAAAAATCAAATAAAATATGTAGTTTATTTAAAATATTTTTGAAGATGACATCTAGATACTACCAAATATTATATAAATAACAACTATATAGCATGAAAAATATCATTCAATCTATAAATTAATATCATTCATATTCAAAACTACTAAAATCATTCATAGACAAAATATAAATAGAAAAAAGCAATGTTATTAAAATCCCGATTTAAATCTTAAAATCTTACGATTTTACGATATTAGAATGGAAAAACTTGTTCGATTTTATGTAA
>QLOD02000001.1:28000120-28019899 GCA_003260245.2 Sideroxylon spinosum | reverse complement strand
CACCAAATTGAATACCATAAATTAAATGTACTAGCTAGGATATAAACCAAGATAACTATAATAAAATATTATAAATACATATCACTCAAACAAAAAATTAAGATAAAATAAAGTCAGTATTTTAATGTCAGTTGTATAGATCACACCAAACATTTTAATGGTCTCAATTGTATAGTTAGGTAAACGGAGTATAGAACCAGATATAGAATCTTTTGTAAATTTTATTGAGGATTCGTTTTGTTAATATGAGTAAATTTTTGTGTATGGCATTTTTCTTGATATATGTCTTTCTCTCTTCTCTTATTAATAAAATTATTAACTTATTAAAAAAAAATACAAACTCTAAATGAAAAATTGTAACAAAGTAGACTATATTTTGATTTTATAAAATCTTACGATTTTGCGATTCGATTTTACGATCCGATTCTTAGACCTTCCACCGATCTTAAGTAAAATCTCGATTTTAACAACCTTGGAAAAAAGTATTAAAAGCAAGTACAATTTCACACATCCCAAAATGAAAAAAAGTTTTTTTATTTCCTAAATTTTAGTAGGATCCAACTTCAATCAACTCATCCTTCCAGGATTTGTATTAAGTTATATTTTAATTATTTGCCTCTAATTAAATTTTATCATATCAATTTTGCCCCAAAATAAAGTTTGAAATATTAAATTTGAACCCCTCGCCGTATTTCAAAAGTATCATTCTCGTATCTTACACAAAATAAAAAATAAAAATAACAGGATACACCACGATACGTATCTTGGCGTATCAGAGCCACATCCATGCCCCAAAGTATCTGATACGAGTGCGGCACTTGATTTGAAGCATCCATGCTTCATAGATTCCACTATTGGTTTCCATTTTCAAGATGGCTACCTGTTCCGAGCAAATAGACTCTGTATCCCAAAAACTTCTATGAAAGATTTCAACATTTGAAAGACCCATGCTGAAGGTCTCTCCGGGCATTTTAGACCATAATTACCAAGTTCGCGAGCCAATCTAATACATGACACGGGTACGGATTTATGGTACAGTACCTTGGTCGATACACCATACGGTAGGGGTATTCTTAGTTGGAACGCTATTTTCGATCGCAATTTGCTTTAAATTTTTATTTGGTTCAATATGTAATATCTGCACTATGCATTATGTGTATTATAAAATATTTATGGAGTGTTTAACAGTTAAGTCTTTTTTTATTTGAAAAGACAAAGAAAATTCGTCGAGTCTTTTTTTTTTTTTTTTGGGAACAAAAATACACAAATTAATTATCCTGACTTGAAAAAAATGAGAGGAAGTTGTAGAGTCCTATGTTAGACCAAAGACCTAAATATCAAACGTAGTTACAGAGTCTCATGTTTTGATTTGAAAAAACAAAGGAAATTCGTGAAGTCTTTTTTGGTTGGTGCAAAAAAACACAGATCAATTATCCTAACTTGAAAAAATGGAAGGAATGAAGTTCAATATTTGGACCAAATCTTGACCTAAATATCAAAGGAAGTTTGTAGGGTTCTTTGTTGGACTAACTCCAATAAAAGGTGACTGCAACGACGACGACATTTCAAGTCGAAACTCGTTTCTTTCTTATCTCAAGTATTTGTTCTCTCATGAAAGTGGATCGTCAATATTTGCGATTTAGATCGCTAAAGCACCCCATTTGGGATCGCACGAACTAGTTCGAGGGTTGGAGGAGTGTTAACAAATTAGGTAACTATGTTTTAGACACCATACAACTTGTGAGAAAGTTGAGCACCAATTCTATTGCCCAAGCTTAAAGAGAGATGTGGTAAAAACAGTTACCTATGTCAAAAATGCCATCAGGCCAAACAAAATAAGCAAAATTCTAGCCTTTCTACTCTCCTTTCGGATCTTAGTTGTCCATGGCAAGATGTTAGCATGGATTTTGAGTTGGGGCTTCCTAGGATCCCCAAGAAACATGATTCAATCTCTGTTATTGTGGACCGTTTTTCTAAAATGGCTCGCTTCATGCCTTGCAGTAAGACTTTTGATGCCTTTATAGTTGCTCGACCATATTTTGACGAGATTATTAAGTTGTATGGCGTCCCTAAGACAATTTTGTCTAACCAGAATGTTCGTTTTACCAACCATTTTTGGCGAACCCTATGGTCCTTAGTTAGAACTGAGCTCAAATTCTCCACCATCTACGATCCCCAGACTGATGGAGAAACTGATGTTGATAATCGAAGTCTTGGTAACTTGTTAAAATGCCTAGTATGAGAAAATCTTAGGAATTGGAATTTGGTTCTCCCCACTACTCAACTTGCCTATAACAACTCCATGAATGTCTTTAATAATGAGTTTATTTAAGGTTGTGCATAAATATAAACCTACGAAACCTTTTGACCTTATTCCCATGTCTCTACATACTTGTATGTTTATAACTGTTGAGGTATTTCCCCAACACTTGCATGATTTACATTTTGAGATCAATAAACAATTAGAAGATAGTAATGCCTCTTACAAACTTCATGGTGATGCCCGTAGACAACATGTGGAATTTAAAGTTGGGGATTTTGTGATGATTTGGATTCACCCGAAACAACACTGGTGGCACCGCTTCCAAATTGCAATCTCAAAGTGCTAGTCAATTTAAAATTTTAAAGCAAGCTAGTCCCAATGCTTATGTCATTAATAAACCACCGAAGTTTGGTTTTAGCTCCACCTTTAATGTTGAGGAATTAGTTGCTTTTCCCAGGCACTTCATTCCCCCATTTGACCTATTTTCCCCCCACTGTCCCATCTAATAATTATCTTACTATGATCCCTACTACTACCAGCTTCTAACCCAACACATATAGATAATATTAATGCTAATTTAGGAGATCAGATTGCTTTCACTAAGGGGGGACGGTTCAGTGTTACTTGATCCGCTGGGTTGAACGATCAGATTCTGATTTTTTTTAGATCTCTCGCACTATAATGCAATAGTTTGATCCGGATCTATTGGAGTCCTATCAAAGCCAGTCAAATCTCTCGCCTAGCTTGAGTTCTTCCCACCCTAGGAGAGATGGTGGGGACACCACCTTTAGACCTTCACTCACGCGCATCTATCAGCATCACAAAAAGGTTGCATAGGCACTTAGTTTATGGATAGGAGATTGACTGCTATAGCCCATGTTTGCCACTCGACAAGGTCAAGTTTCTTCCATTCCGAGAGGATTGATGGGTCATCTGAAGTGTTCTCCATATTATTCATTTATAAGTCTTGTATTTTTGTTGATTGTATTTTTGTTGATTGGTAGTTGTTCGAAGAGTTAGTCTTTTGGCTTATCAAAGATGACTATACCTTGTTTTGCCTATATAAAGGATGGGATGATTTTTGTTTTAAGGATGGTTAAATTTATGAAATGAATAATGAACAGCCGTGAGTTGATGTTTCCTCCCCTTATTCTTATTGGCTTAATTTTTCTCTCCTTGGCCATTTCCTCTCCTCTTCGCAAAATTCTCTTCTCGATTTCACATCAAAAAGTACAGATAGAAGAAAAATCTTCACATAATTTTTATTAACTTAATGAAGGCATAAATCAAAGTTCCAAGAAAAAATTTATAATGGATGTTAAAAAAGAAAAAAGTTACTATGAAATATATTAAAGTGATTAAGAATATATATGATGGAGCAGTTAGTAAAGCAAGAATTCTTGGAGGAGTACAAATAAATTTTCAATTACAATTGATCTCCACTAAGGATCTACTTTAAGCACTTTTTGGTTATATTCAAGATGATATCCCTTTGTATATTAATCGCAGATGATATTATACTAGTAGATAAAACTAGGTTTGCGGTTAATCATAAAACATTGGAATCCTATTCAGAATCAAGAGGTATTAAAGACAAAACTAGAACAGAATATATACATTATAAATTCAATAAAACCAAAACTATGAATGAGTATATACTACAAATTGAAAATCAAGAAGTGCCAAAAAAATAATCATTTTCAATAACTTGGATTAATTTTTCATGTAAATAGAGAGATTGAAGATGATGTTATTTATAGGATTTAAGAGGAAGTTGAGCCATAGGTTATAAGGCCAATTATTCTTTACGATGAGATCGTGTTAGGTCATTAAGAAAATACTCATAATATAAGTGCTGCGAAAATGAGGATGCTAAAATCAATATATAGTAACAAGAAAAGATAGGATAAAAAATGAATATATTCGAAAAAAAGTAAAAACGCGGCATTGATAGAAGGGAAGTTAAGAGCATGTCGTTTAAAATAATTCTGTTGTGTCCAACATAGAACTAAGGATGCAACAGCATAAAAGAGTGAGCCGATTCAAGTAGAAAGGTTAAAAAAAGCAAACAGTTGACATAAATTTAAATAGATTAAAATTGTGAAAAAAGACTTAATTTAATATAAAAACATAACACATGACATGAACGAATGGGAAAAGAAGATTTATATAACCAACCCCAACTAGTTTGTGATTAAAGCTTTGTCGAATTGTAAAAACCCTCCACCAACCAACCCTAAGGCTATGTTTGTTTACAGGGATTGGATGACGGGTTATAAGTAATATAATGAGATAATATGTAAGATTAGATATAACATGGGATTAAATTTCTAAGTGGGATTATTTTTTTAGTGTTTGATTGGTGGGATATAAAGTGGGATAAAAGATGTGAATTGACATAAAATGTGATTGGAAATAATTTTTAACCTTTAGATTTTGGCAGAAAGCAAATTAAAAAATAGAGTATAAATAATACCATACCCCCCATGGTATTACTTATCCCACATTTTGAGGGATATGAAATCCAATCTGAAGTTCTAATACTACAAATCAAACACGAGACTAAAATTAACTTAGTCAAAAATGATAGACTGCTTATCCAATCACCCATTTATATCCCTCAAACACAAATTGCCTAAGTATGATAGATGAACACTTCAAATATCATTCTAAAGCTTTCTAAACCATGTGGCCACTCGCATATATAAAGCATTGACGATTGTATTGCCAAGGATGAAAGCATTCCAAGACAACACAACCAATGTTCCACGCCAAAACCAAACATCAACTTCAATTTTATCATAGAGCTAGTCATATCACACATCAAATGGACACTAGAGCTTCTGTTCCTCTTTTTATAAAATACGACCAACAAGGCTTCAAGTTTCTCACTCTCAGCCTTGGAGACTATTAAATCACTTATTGATCTAAAAGCTTAAACTGTTAGAAAATTGACCCAACCTATGTTACTTGGACTCTTCTATTTCATCTAGTGTACCCATATCCCTCAGATATGATAAGGGTAAGATATGGGATATATGTCCGACATCCGTAACCATATCTTCATATCCCAAGTACATTTTTAAATAATCGCTATATTTTATATCAATTTATTACAATATACATTATATTTAAATATTCACAAGTTGTACATGTATCTTACCCAATTTTTGAATCATATTCTAGTATCATAAAATTAAAAGTTTTGAGAGGTCTGACACCTAGACATATACCCGCAATCGACTCTCTTAACCCAAGTCCAAGTAAGCATAGGGCCCAAAAATGTATATTAAGCTTGTTAAAAAACAAGACTTAATTAGCATTATCCGGATTATCTATGAGTACATACATATATGTACAAAGAGTGTCCTAGATTTCCTAGAGTCTAGATACATCCGACATTAGTATAAATACATTCCTAGATAGACACATGAATCTTATTGATGCGTATTAACACTCCCTCTCAAGTATATATATACTAAACTTGTTACAAATGATGAGTCTTACTCTAACTCCCCCTAATGCTTTAGTAAATAAATCAGTCTACTGATCTTTAAAATTCACATGACTAGTCTTAATGACATTTTATAAAATCTTTTTCTTGACAAAGTGACAGTCAACTTCAATATATTTGATTCGCTCATGAAACACTGAATTAGAAACTATGCGGACGGCAACTTGATTATCACAAAATAGTTTCATAGACTGTAACATAGAAACTCCCAACTCCTTTAACATATGATTTATGCAAATCAATTTTACGAGAAGTATGTGCCATGACTCGATATTCTCACTCTGCACTTAATCTTGCCTCCACTTGTTACTTTTTACTTTCCCAAGATCAGCCAACTGATCTTCAAACTTTACATGACTGGTCTTAATGACATTTTGTGTAAGGGGCACCCCCACAAAAAAAATAGTGTATAATAATAAATAGGGAATAACGAGATCCAAAGTTAGGACCACCTAAAAATAGAGTTCTAATACCTTATTTAGTCACCAATTGTCCCAAAATCTTAACCTGTTTGGAAATAGGCTTAACAATATACATCAAGCTATGTTAGTGGAAATTTTCTATGAGGTGTTAGGCACTTGTATATATATAATGTATGTTGGGCCTTTGTTTCATAGGCTCAATATAACGGCCAATTTTAGTTTTTGTTTAAAAGACAAAAAAAAGCATATTCCACAACCCCTTTTAGATGTCATGAGAGACATTTGGCTCTGGGTTCAAATTTGAAGAACCAATTTAGGTTGGTTTTAATTTTGGGTTTAGTAGTAAGCTAAACTGAATCATAGTAACACAAATCGAACTAAACCATGTAGGCTCCTACTTACTTTCAACAAAGAAAAAAGCCGAGCCCACTGCCCCACCATCAATGCTGCTATTGTAACCCATTGCCATCATGAAACTCATTGCTATTACCAGCCACTCCAAATCAGACTCAGCACAACTAGCACTAAAAAACCAGAAACACTAATATCAACCTTTCATATTAATTCGAAGCTACCAAAACCCCATTCTTCATGTGCCACTTTTAAAAGAACCAAGGTAGCATAACTACATTCACAAATCATGCAATCCTGCTCACAGGGGTTACAATTTCTATTACAAGCACAGCTATGTAATTCCCAATCTAGAGTCGGGCATTATTATCCTGATCAACTAGGAAAGCTTCCACTTAATTATTTCAACATTAGATAAAAAATTCTTCATTTATATTTTTAAAATGCAGTTTTTTCAATATATCCATCCAATTATTACTTTACAAACTCCAAAGTGCATAATTTTTTACGTAGTAATCCTTTTCCAACCCATCTTGTATATCCCCATAAAAGCTTGACGTATTAAAAGGAGACATGTGGCCTGACAAGCCGTCAAAACAACAAAAGGCCATCATTAAAGATTCGTCATCGGCCAAATAAGGGAATGGCCAATGTGCAAAAATCAAATATCATATTACAGTGTCGATAGAAATGGCGATGCCGATGGAGTCAAAGGTGAGCATTTGGAATATATTGTCGACCAGATAATTATGAGATGCCAAGAGACCAAAACCTATAAAAATATGCCCCCTAGGGATTAATGAAGTGAGGTTGGACGGCCCGACGAAAAATAACAAGAGTAAAGGAGTACAAACAGTATAATCGATCACAATAAAAACAATCAGATTGTTGATAACCGCCACGTTCCGGATTTTCAAGACCACTGCAACATAATGCCACAATCTCAGAGACATATGAAGAAGGAAGACGTGTTGAAAGTGGATGCAAATGCCTATTTCAAGTTGCCTATAAATGAAAGATCCGCAGAAGAAAGAAGGGTCCCTGCACCAACCTCCCCTAGCGAGAATTTCATTTATGTTGCCATTTACTCTTTTGCATAGTCTAAAAGTTAGGAGTACATAACTTAGTTTTTCCTCACCTAATACTCTTTGTAATATCAAGACGCATCCCCGCTTACTTGATTGATTGTACCTAATTTATTTCATTTCTTTGGAAGAAAGAAGAATATTTCATCCACTGATGGAGGCTCAGGTACATGTCCGTGTTATCCCTCCATAAATTTGTTTTACTTCTCTGTGTACGCATATTTTCTTTTTGCTTTGGTTCTGTGATTACTAAGAGAAAGAGTTCCAATCTAAAAGTAAATCCCACTTATGAACTCGCCTAAATCTGTTCAGTAAACACACACATACACATTTGAATCCTTTGGATTCTGGTACGCCCACACATATCCGCACATATATATTTTTCCAAAAAACCCATGAAAGAACGTGCAGCTGGTTGTGTTTAAAATTTTTGAGTGCAAACACAACCCAAGTAATATTATTCATTATTTGTACAAAAAAATAAATATAAACAAATTTTCCATGTCTCTGGATGAAGGCTTAAAGCTATAAGGAACGAATACATCAACTGTTCAAACTTCAAATTCTCAAAAGCAAGGACAAATTGAAATGCTCAAGTCTCAAATACCATAAATATTAATAAATCTTGACTTAAAGGGGGGGTTCTTGCTTATTTAACAAGAGAATCATTTTTCAATAAACTTAAATTAAAAAAAAAACAAATGAGCATTAGATAGAAAGACAAAGGTGGAAAAAGCATTGCATGTTCACACCAGATGATTTTTGTCATTTAAAATCTAAACTAATCACACTTCTCTAAAAGCAAATGCATTGACCAAAAAAATTAGCCAGACGGTATGAAGCACTAGATAGAATAATGGCTCAGCTTGTTTGAGGAAGCTGGTTTCAAGCCATCAATATTTCCCTTAACATCCAGACCACAAGATGTCAACTTTTGTCCAAGATTGTACATCAGACAGCTCGCAAGAAGCACGTCCTGAGGACCAACTTCCACTTTGTTACTTATTATTTTTTCTTAAGTATATGGTAAGACCACTAGCAATTTGTTAGAACATATTTTAGCTCACAACAGATAAAAACAGAGAATGGCTGAAGTGACATAGCATTGTAACATAGTCATCCATAGCATGGTAACATAGTCAGCCAAGCACACATGATATTCAACGTATAAAATGTAACAACCTGAAACTTGAGAAGAATTAACCATATATCAAAGCAACAAAATACAAACGAAACTCTAATTTCTTGTCATGGATTGCATATGAACATGATCGATGGAGCAAAAAGTGATAAAAGATTTTAAAATGTAGATAAAAATACCCTTGATTATCTAAACCATTTGACAAATTGAGAGATGGAGTGTGCCTCCCTGGTAGTGGTATCTGAAGCGTCTTGAGAGCAAACATTTGTAGATCTGTCACAAGGCCATTTATCCTTTTAATGTCTGCCACCTAACAAATTCACCATCACATGTTACAGAAAAATGGTCAGTGGTGCTATTGTCTGACATTATGGGAAGAAGGAAAGGCAAGACAAACATTACAAATCAAAGATCAGACAAGTAAACATTAATATCCATTAATGGGGAGAAATGGCGGAAGATAGAAACATAGGGGTTTAAAGCCAAAGAATCATCCAAAACACTTCTTTTGGTAGCATATGTGAAAGGACTCTGCAACCAAAGGATTCTTCAAGAAAACATATCTAGAACAAAGTGCCATAAGTGTTATCCAATCAATTTAAAACAAATTATCCAATCAATTTAAAACAAACACCCATCCAAATGCACTTCAATTACAAGACCTCATTGCTACATCATTTTGGTTGCCTACTCCACAACATTTTTCCTTTTTGTGGTAGAATAGCATCTTCCTACTTGAAACTATGACATCATTCAACTTAAAATTTTGACTTTCTGAGTCAAACCGACAAGAGTCGGTCTTTTAAAATTAATTTGTATCCACCTAGTGCATAGCATCTCTCAATAAGCAAAGATACAGTAGACCAATTTTCTCAATTATCCTAAGAGTTCTAATAGGTTCGTTCTTTTCATCTCCCCCCCCCCTCTTTTGGTGTCGTGTATGGTTGTAAAAAATAAAAAATAAAAATAAGTGATAGCATAAAAATAAGTTTGAATGCTTTCCCAGGATATCTTAGCAATTTACAAACCGCTTCTGATTAACACAAGTTGAACGACCAGTCTGCACTGATAATAATTTACAATACGCTAAGAATGATCAGAGAGTGATGATCAATCATCATTCATATGCCAATAAAAACAAAACAATACAACATAAAAAATTTGCATCAGAAAATATATAAAGAAATAATAATAATCATAATTATTATAATATAAAACAAAAAGCGAGCAGTGATTTTTTTATTGTTAACAAATAACGATAACCACATCTCACATTTTCTGTTTTTATGTTTTTACCTCTACTCCGTACTTGATAGCGACGCCGGCGAGAGTATCCATCTTAGAGACACGGTGTTCGATGTAACCAGCACTGCCACCAACCGGCGAGCAAGACGGAGGCAACGGAGGAGTACAAGGACGAGCAGGCATCGATGATGAAATCGGGGCCTTCGACGGCATTCGTTCAGGGCTCACTCGATCCGGCTCCCGACTGTGAGGAAAAAGGTAATAATCTCCATTCTCGTGGCTCTCCCTCGCCATTTCAAACTCGATACACCTCTTTACCACCCAAATCAACGACCTAACATAAAGCCACAAAAGAACTGCATCTACACGCCATTATAGCCGCGCAAATACATATGGAATCCCATATGCGCCAGATCTGAACCCGATTGAAAGGAAATTTGAAAACGATCAACTTTTCACTCGATTGAATGAAGAAAATTAAAAGAATGCAAGGAATTGCGCAGAAGCAAACCCTGGATCCGGTGGTGTTTTGCGGTGAACGGTGGCGTTGAACTCTCTCTCTCTCTCTCTCTCTCTCTCTCTCGCCGCACGTATGTGTGTATGGGTGGAGATCGACGCTTCGTCCCTTTCACCGGGACAGTCCAGTGCAAGGTGATGTTTGGATTAGAAAAAGAGAAGATATTGGTGTAAAAGTGAAATCTCGTGAAAATTATTTGACAGAAATTAAATTTTGTAACTTTTGATGTGTCAAACACCACTAGCACTTATAAATCGTTTTATTTATTTATTTATTAATTTATTTATTAATATTTAATTTTTAATGTGTAATTTTACATCTTGTGTGGAGTGTAAGTATTATTATGTTGGAATTTTTTTTGTTTTATATCTTCTCGGGTGTTCCATAAACTTAAAATTTTGAAATTGTTTTTTTTTATAATTTTTGTTTTGTTGCTATCATGTGATATTTTTGTTAAAATTATGTATTTTCATAAAAATTTATAAAAATTAAAAAAAGTTAAAGAAAAGTAACAAAATTATTAGAAATTAAAAAAGTTGGTAAAATTAAAAAAATGATAAAAATTAAAGAGAGTTGAAGAAACTTTTTAACAAATTTTAGTGAAAAAAAGTAAGAAGAAAATAAAGATAATTAAAAAAATTAAAATTTATTGTAAAATTAGAGAAAGTTTGAGAACCCAAAACTTTAAAAGGAAAATGTTATAAATGGTCTTATATGTTCTAGGACACGAGGTAGGTATTCATTGAATTATTATTATTTTTTTGTCATTAATTAATAAAATTAAATGACTTCCGTAGTTCGATTAAAAATAATTGCAAGATCACGTTAATAAAAATGTGTTTTAAAACTATATTTTCAATATACTAAAAGCACATTTTCAATGTGCGTTTTCTTCTCATCTTGCGAACACTAAAAATGCTACATTTTTAGCCTCCTTTAAACACTGTTTCATAATGTGTTTTCTTTGAAACTCATGTTTGTTAGAAAATACATTATCAAAACACGCTTTTCTGCCTTACTGCTAAAAGTGCATTTTGATAATACGTTTTTTACATTTTATAAGTTTAAATCACTCTCCTCTGGTTTTCATTCTAACTTTCCCTTTATATATATATATATATATATATATATCTTTTCTGGATTGAGTTCGTGCTTCCCGCGAAGCTTCTCGTTGCCGGCAATCCTCCCATTGAGCTCCTCACCATTACATGTGAATGTATATACATTAGTAGGTTTTTGTTTGGTTTTAGATTTGTTTTAATTTTTTTTATCAGAATACTTGGATTTCTTAAGATTTGGTTGCTATATGCACTATTACTGCATGAAAAGTTCAATTTTGTTGAGTGAATTGTTTTTAAATCTAATTAACTAAACATAAGTGGCACGTGTGTACAGGCATTTATGACCTGCGTTCTCACTGTCTTTGTTGTCTTGGTGCTATAACTATCATTTTCATGGTCAAAGAGAGTTTCAATCTAGTAGTAGAAAAATCGTCTACTCCAAAGATTTGGGAGTTTGTAAACCTCAAGGGGTAACTCAAATGGTCAGTGAGTTTAGATTAAGTGTAAAGTACAGGGGATTCAACTTCAATACCTAGTTTAGATTACTACAGGCCACCAAAGTTTACACCTAAAAAGAGAAAAAAAGGCAAGTCTTTGTTGGATGGTGATTCTCTAAGTTATAAAAAAAAAATGGAGAAGAAAACATTTAGGAGTTAGTATTTTATGGTTTTGGGAGTTCATGACAACAAAGAAATGTGGGACCCTGGAGCTTGGTTGGATTTGCGGCAAACATGACATGTTATTTCTTAGGATTTTTACCCTTGAGAATACATGCCAACACAATCATATTTTTGCCCCATTTTGTTTCATCCTAGAGTAGCTTTACATTATCTTTTCTAATTTTACTAGTGGAAGTCCTTGTATCTTAATAATCCATCATTTTTTTTTTCTAATTTTTCCTTCTGTAAATTTTTTCTTTTCCTTTTACTATGGAACTTAAAAGTGAAAAACATGCATGCAGAGCATTGATAGCTTTGTTTGTATTATTATGATCTTTCGTTAATTTAGTTAGAACCTAGTCAAATTGCATTCAATGTAGTGAAACTCGATCAGAATATCTAAAAGAAATGCTTATGCTTTTGTTTTAAAATGCTTGGGCTATTTATATTTTCTACATAATAATAGGATTTGCTTCATACTACAGCATTTCATTCAAAAGAAATAAAAAGAAAAACAATGTCAAAGTTACGACAATATGAGAAATATAAATGATTTTTTGGATAAATTTAAATGAATTTATTTATTGTAATTAATTTTTAAGCTATACATTTATTGGATAAGAAATGTCTATTATTTTTAACGTAACAAGGCTTGAAAAGTATCCTTTTCCCAAACATACCTTAGAGCCTTCCCAGATTAAATGAAAGAAATCAAAACTAAAAAGATAAAAATTATAACTTAATATCCAAACTTACATTGGTGAAAGTTAATTGAGCCATGATGAATGTGTAATCCAAATATAATTTTAAGAGGAAAGATATGAGTTGTGGTTCTTTTTTTTTTTAACACCTTATTTATCCATCCTTGCAAATATAGTTTTATGCCATTGTGGTTCTCAAATCATTTTCTAGGTGGTGGTTGTTCAATTAGTTAACTGATTGATAATAAGGATTACATTTCTCATCATTTGGTAATAAGTTAAATTAATGAGGAGATTTTGTTTGTAATTGAAAGTATTATGGTTGAAGATTACGTGTCATTTTTTTGTTATTGGGGGGGGGAGTAAGTATTATATCAATGGTTGAAGGATTGTCATATGACCACGACTACGAGTGATGCATTTGGATGCTTCTGAATGTAAGCTATGAAGAATTTGTTACGAAGTTGTGCTCTGTATTAGGCATTCAACAAGGTCGGGTGAAAATTAAAGTCACGTGTCGATATCCGTTTCTATTTGGAGATACAGTCCGTACGGGTGGCTTAAATTGGATGACGATGATTTAGTTCGGACATTGATGGAAAGAATTAAGAAGTTGAAGTGGTTTCACTCTGAACTGTACTTAGAGTACGAAGTTATGTCGGTCGAGTCTCCCATATGTGCACCGTTCATTCCTGAAAGAGAGCCAGTTCTTGCAGCCAGCTCAAGAGGAGAACATAATATTCTATGTCCCTCTAGACACAACATTGTCGATGTGGCTCAATGGGATGCAATCTGAGAGTTAGTTGATCACCAACAAGAAATAGGAGTCAATGATTCAGCTAAGCCACCATACATGGAGGAAATGATGGTCAAACCCGAGGATAACCAATTCATTGGTCTAGATTTTGATGAGAATGTGGATTTCGATGTGACTTTAGCATCTCCCAATGAGTAAATGAGGGAGAGCCCAAATTGCATCAACCTAATTCATAAATATTTACAATATTACTTGAAGTTAGCACTACCTACTCCACGTTAGGGATTAGTTTTAAATAGTGGGATCCCAAGACTCAGGAACCTCACACTGGTATTTTATTTAAGGAGAAACTTGATTTTGTGAACGCCTTGAAGACTTATTCATTGAGGAGCAACACACGGTTCCAAATTGTAGAGTCTGATACAAGGACATGGGTAATCAAGTGCAAGATGGTGGGGGGAACAACTTGCAATTGGCAATTGCGTGCAACTAAGCTATAAAAACATGGATAGTGGCAGATAATTGTCTATGTTGGCCCTTATACATGTGTCTACGCCTGGATAAAACAGGATCAGTCGTAGTTAAATGCTTGATACGTCACGTCTTACATCGAGGAAATGGTAAAGAAAGACCCATCCATATTAGCAAGCATGCTAATGGTGACAATGAACAAAAATATCAGTATCATATTTCTTATAACAAAGCATGAGTTGCAAAACAAAAGGTAATTGCTAGCATTTTTGACAATTGGGAAGAATTCTACAGTAAATTGCTAATCCTTTTACATGCGATTCAAACATTCAATCCTGGTAGCATTGTTGACTATATGTACCATCCCGCGATTACTCCAGGTACTATAATCTTGTAATACGTATTCTGGCCTTTCAAACCCTATATCAAAAGTTTCAAATTTTGTAGATTTAATGTGAGCATTGATGGCACTTACCTATATAACAAATACAAGAGTAAGCTTCTAATTACTATGGGAGTTGATGTGAACCTATAAATCTTCCCACTTGCCTTTGTTGTGGTCAATGAGGAGTCATTCGAGAGTTGGTTCTGGTTTCTCCGCAATTTGAGGATACATGTAGTGCCAAACAAACGAGGTCTGTGTCTTATTCAGATCCGCATCTTGGCCTTCTTTCAGCAGTTAATATACCAATTTCAGGCTGGGCATCAACAAACACCACCCATCGATTTTGTCTACGGCATGTGGAGGTAAAGATTAAAAACAAGTTTAGTGGAGTTCAGCTTACTAAGTTGATGTCAAATGATGCCAAAACCCCTCAAGTTCGCAAGTGTGAGGCTATGATACAAACGATAGGATAGTTAAACCCAGATGTGTGGAAGTGTCTTAATGAGATCCCAAAGGAGAAGTAAACTATGTCCTATGATAGGGGTCATAGATATTGAAACAAGACCACCAATATATCAGAGTTCTTCAAAAAGTAATGTGGGGTGCTAGGGCCTTGACTGTCATAGTTTACTCTCAATTTACTTTTTACAAAGTATTGACATATTTCAATGACAAATATACAGTGGGGGTGGCTTGCCGGAGGATTAAAGTTCAACATTCCCCACATGTCCAAGAGTTAGTGGAGAAGTTCCAATGCTGTGCTCACAGCCATTGTGTAATACGTTTCAACCAAATTGATGGTGTCTATGAGATACTCTATGAGATAACCACTAGCCACCATGTTAATGGAGGAGACAATGTCCAAGTTATGGATCTAAAGGAAGAAACTTGCACGTGCGGTAAAAGGAGTCATTTTAGGATTCCATAGTCATATGTCATTGCCATATGCGAGGAGTAGCACTATGATTGGATGGAGATGATAGAACTAGAGTACTCTATTGATGCTTGTATCAACATTTATGCTTCTCGTGTCAAGCCCCTGCATAATCCAAGGTATTGGGAAACACTGAGTGTTCCAAAGTTTATTCCGAATGAGCGTCTAAATTAATAAAAAGGCAGATCAATGTTGACCCACATCAGGAATGAGAAGGATAAGAGTGAAAGCTCTTCAGAAGTATGATGTCAGATATATCGTGAGGAGGGTCATAATAAAACGAAGTACCTCGGTAAACTTTTGGGATAGTTATGATAGTTGATGGTGTTTTTACTTTTGGTAATGTAATGATATTTAGTCTTGGATATGTTGGGCAGTAATGGTTTCTATATTTGAATGATTTTTTGTCTCGAATATGTACTTAGTAATGTGTTTGGTTATATTAATGGCACTTTTTATTTATTTGCTCATAATAACTAATTTGAACATAGTTTGAATGACATTTTTGTTATCTGCTAATGTTATAACTAAAGAGAACCTATTGTGAATGACACGTCTTTTATTTGCTTGTGTGGTTCATTTTTGATATTTCATCCAATGCTTATGTTGTTCTAATCCATTATCTTATATATATCCAGTTATAGGTTAGTTATGGACCCAGAGACGGATTTGTTTTCACCGAGACCCGATGATCCATCAATATTGTTCTGCCAGGCATGGCATAGATCTTCACAAATAAGGGATGATGGCATTAGTCTTATCTTAAATTTAATCAACAAGTGCATTGACGTTTTTCCAATTATTAATTTGATTAAAGTAATATTTACTTAACTGTCATCAATGGTATATTCGTTATTTAATGCAATTAACGTTATTGCTTCACATATGCTAATTTATTGTGTTTTTTCTAATTACAGGATGAGATGGTCCTTATTGTCAGGAACAGCAAGCATATGATGCGCGATTTTAGTTGTATACCCAGAGATGACGGGGTGGTTGTTTACTTGGTTGGGGGTCTATGGATTCTACAAGATGGGCTATATTAAGTTGTACCACCCCCTCACCGTAGCGATGGTTAAGCGATGGAGGCCTGAGACGCATACATTCCATATGCCCTGCGAGGAGTGCACACTCACGTTAGAGGACATCAGCATGATGACAGGCCTACCAGTTGATGGATTTGTTGTGACTGGCACGGATAAGGACTGTAGTGTAGTAGAGTGGATTGCCATCCCTGAGAGGTTACTGGGAATTGCCCCTCCTATAGCTTCTAATCATGGAGCACAGATACAGATCAGTTGGTTAATGCAATACTTTACTCAATTATCGGATGGTGCAGATGATGAGATTGTCTAACAACATGCATGTGCGACTTTGTTGTTGTTGATCGGGGTTGGCGTACTAGTAGATAAGTTAGAGAACCTGGTGAAACCCATGTACCTTCCCATGTTGGAGCGATTATAGTTCGGGCATTATAGCTGGGGGTCAGCTGCACTTGCTTACCTGTATCGAGAGATGTGGAAGGTGGCATGGTCAGGTGTGAAAGAGATCTCAAGCCCCTAGTGATACTACAGATTAGGGCTTAGGAGCGGTTCTTTCTACTATGACCACTAATCTAACAGCTTGCGTCGATTCCAACACCCGTTGATTCTCCAAAATATGATGCACCTATAGATGTAGGACTACTTGAGGCTATACATGCGGAGGGGGTATCAGCCCTAGATCCACCCATGCTGTAGATGCACATCTCGGCCCTCATCACTACCAGCAGACCTATACGACTATAAGTATGAATGCTAACAAATATTTTAGTTAGTTGTTAATTAAGCTTCATTTTATTTTCTCTAACATAATCGTTAATGTAACTAATACTACATATTCTCACTATAGGTGGCACGCTAGACTTACATTGACAGCTTCCCGTATTCTGCGAGAATATAGGGACCAGCTAGATATGATGACAGAGTTACAGATAACATGACAACCATTTCTGATCGATTTTCCCTTACTTGCACACGACTGGGTGATTTGGTGGGCTAAAGTGCCCCTTAAAAGTTATGACGTGGTGGAGATGTACTTTCTTGATCGGGTCATACAACAGGTTGGGATGATTCATTAGAAGCCAATTACAAGCGAGACCAGCCTTGCTTTGCATGCACATGATCGATGAGGTCGCGCGAGGACTCATTGGGATGTCCACCATCGAGAGCATATCGGCGGGTGGGAGGATCGATTTAATAGGGTCGTCATAGCTGAACCATTTAGAAGCTGGATACACATGATGAAAAAATGTTATTACAAGATACGCTTTCAAGGGCATAAATGTAATATAAGTCCAACACTTTATTATACAAATGCTATTCTATCAAATAATAATAATTATAAAAAAAATTTAACTAAGTTTATAAAATTGAAATTTTTTTTTATCTTGAATAAACAAGTAATTAAAATTTTCATTAATAAATAGACTAAAACTATTATGTAATTTTAATTGATTTTTAAAATTTAATATTATGCTTAAATTTAAATATGTGAGAAATAAAGTGAAATTAAATGTAAACAAGAAAAATATATTCAATTTTATTTTTTATTTCATTAAATGAAAAAATGAAATATTATTTTATTTTTTAAAGAGACTCAATTTCTTAAACAAATAGATGACTTAGTCGCACAAGTACGCCAAGAGTTAATTTGACAATTAAGGATGAAAAAGAAGCAAATAATGTGGTTGCTGACTATTTATTAAGGCTAACACATGACCGTAGTGATGACCAAATTCCCATGGGTAAGTCATTCTTGATAAGAAACTTTTTTTTTTTTGTTTCTTGAACTCCATGCTTGTGGATACACTTGGCTATAAGATTTTTTCCCCCAAATATTTTCCAATCCATGATAGGAGGAAGTTTTTGAGTAAGGTTTGTCATTTTTTAGGATGATCAATATCATTTTATCATGACCAAAAATGTGTGTGCTACAAATGTTTAGAAATGAAAATCAAATCATAAAGTGTGATGTCGGCTCTCAATCCTGTTGATTTTAAAGTGTTTAGGTTTTGGATGAGTCATGATATATAATTCAAATCTCAGTGGATCATGATATATAATTCACTTGATGCCTTTAAGAAAAGTGTGTCTCATTTTTGATATAAAAATTATGTTTAGAAATAGTCTGATAGAAATAAGTGGGTTCTTACACTAGAACTAGTCCGATTTTTTATATAAAAATTATGTTTAAAAATTGAGTTAATTTTTCAGATTTATACACATGAGATTAGACACCTAAAATATTTTTCAATTATACTTTCATGATCTTTATAATTAAAAAGATTTTTTTTCTTAAAAGAAAAAGTCAAACTTGAGTATTCGGTTTGGACTTCTGCACTAGAACCGGTTTGGTTTTGACATAAAATTCATACTTAGAAATTAAATTAATTTATGAGATTTTTACACATTATGCTATACATCTAGAAGAGTGTCCACTAAATATTTCATTATTTTAGGAGTTAAAATTAATTTTATAAAAATAGTCAAACTTGACCATTCGGCTTGGATTTTTACACTGTCACCAATCCAGTTTTTGGTATAAGAACTATACATAGAAGTTTAATTAATTTCTGAGATTTGTACGCCTAAAACTAGATGTAGAAGAATAATTCTTAAAGCTTCATGATTTGTAGAGTTAAAATGAGTTTTATAAAAATATTCAAAGATGGCTATTTTATAAGGTCCTAGACAGAAACACATATTTGTTTTTCTTAAAATTTGTATTAATTAGTTACATGAATAAATTCCAAAATTTGTTCTCATGAAACTAGACTTAATTCTAACCATTTTTAGCATTTGAATTAACTGAAAATTATTTGTTTTCTATTCTATATGAATTATTAAAGTTCGTATCCAAAGTCTATTTTTTCAAGATAATTTGATATTAATTTAGTTTATCTATTTAGTTGTATATACTCTTTAATATGGTTGTATGATGTTTGATTTGATTGATCTTGTAAGGAGAATAATATTTATGAAGGGGTAGCATGAAATTTAGGCCTTCGTAAAACATGATCCATAAAACTAAATTATAAAAGTTGAAACATAATAAACCTATATTAGGTGTGAAATTTCACACGTGTACTGTGCTAGATATCCCAAAACAATCAATCACCCAAATAATTGAAAGCAGAAGGCAATATATGTGGTGAAGAAATCCACACAGGAAACTCCTCTAAAAACTTTCACTAAAATAAACGTTGATTACAAACTCAAAGCTCTCGATAGAT
>QLOD02000001.1:27972322-28000020 GCA_003260245.2 Sideroxylon spinosum | reverse complement strand
TGTGGTAGCTAGGGTTAACGTTTTCAAAAGAGAAAAATAAGAACCCTAGAGAAACTGCCGAGAGATCCCACCATCTTGTGAGAGAGAAGGAAGGTATTTTCAGGAATACGACAGAAGGCTGAAGGTTGAGATCAAGCATTCGAATCGAAGTCAACAAAAGTTTTCTCTATTGGAGCTGTCGAGATCAAACCAGAGAGATCTCGAATGTATGATCTTGTTCTCGTAGTATAGAACGGTAAAGAATTTTTGTGTTAATTATATACACTCTAGCCGTGATCTAGGGGTTTTTCGTATTTCCCAACACAATTGTGGTACATCCTTCACATGCCCGGGTTCCTCTCCTTATTCCAAAATAGCTAAGTGTTGAAGGTAACTCTAAACCTTGATCAATTTGATCCAACAATCCATCATATTATCATCATTATCTCATTAATATAACATAAAATTTTGGGTTATTAGACATTATATGTGCAAAATATACTTTAAGCTGTCATGATCGAAAAACACATCAAACTTTTCGCCATGTTGATAATGCCTCTAGATCTTCAACGCAAATATAACTGTAAAAATTCTAAATCATGTAATTAGTAGTTTTGTTCATGAGTCTTCAGCTGTCTCGACTCATATGTCATCACCTTTTTATTTTATATCAACACATAACCTAATCCTTCCCTGGAAGCATCACAATACACTAACTACACTGCACCACTCTCTGAAAAAATCAACATTGGTGTTTTTGTCAATATTTTCTTTATTTCCTAAAGTGACCTCTCACAAACCTCATCTCACATAAACTTAACTCCCTTTTAGGTTAGCTGAGTCAAAGGAGTGGCTAACTTAGAGAAGTCAAGTACAAACCTCTTCCAAGGAACTATGAATCTGAAATATAATATTCGATCTTGTTCAATTAAGGATAGCCTTAACCTTAAAGGGATCCACTACAATGCCCATTGCAAGAAATATATGCCCAAGGAACTTTACTTAATTGAGCCATAACTCACATTTACTCATACAACTGGTGATCCTTCAACATCTGCAATACTTCCCTCAAATGCCCGAGGAACTTTACTTAATTAAGCCATAACTCACATTTACTCATACAACTAGTGATCCTTTAACGTCTGCAATACTTCCCTCAAATGCCCTTCATGCTCTTCCTTTGTCTTGCAATACACCAATACATTATCAATGAGTATAACCACAAACTTATTTAGGTTGGCACTGAGAACACTGTTCATCAAATCCATAAACACAGGAGAAACATCAATCAAATTGGATAACATCACTAGAAGCTCATAATGGCCATATTGAGTTCACAATACTGTCATGGAAATATCCTCCTACCTCATCCTCAACTAGTGATACTCGAACTTGAGTGAGAACACTAATGAACCCTTCAACTAATCAAACAAATCATTAATTCTCGGTAATGGATACTGATTCTTGGTGGTCACACCATTTAACTTTCTATAATTTTTGCACATCTTCAAAAGTTTCATCATTCTTAGCTACAAATAAAGCTGGCGCATCCCAAGGCGTGGTACTCGATTGAATGAACCCTTAAGTCAACAGATCTTTCCCCTAAGTCTTCAACTCAGCCAGTTCTATTAGTGCCAACCTATACAGAGCAATGAAGATAGGTTCCAAGCTAGGAACTAGATCAATACGTAACTTCATCTCATAATTAGGCAACAACCTTGATAACATCTCCAAGAATACCTTAGGGAACTTACAAACAACCCTGGGCGCTCAGCCCTGCCTCTATCCTCATCATCATCAATTGACATACAAGTAAACAAACTACAAAGATCTACTCATCCCTGCCCATTTAAAGATGGCAAAAGCCTAAGAACCATACAGATCAACAAAGAACTGAACATAATCAGCTTTAAGGTGATCAAAATCATCTGTCCCTTGGAACAATCTAACATTGCCTAATATTTTCAAATTAAATATTAAAACTTAGATTTCTTAACGTACCAATAATTAAAATATCATGTGGCAACTTCAAACATCTGTATCATAATCCTCAATAAAAAAATTAATTTTCACTAATTAGAAGATTTGGAATGCACCACGTTGCAATTGAGGGTCATAATCTAAACCGCGCACAGGTGCAATCACAATAACCAACTTGATTAACGAGGACAAGATAACTCTAAGCAACGAAGATGTATTTTCAAAATCAAGAGCTCATGCACGGTACATCGTCTAATTCTTGACACTCAACCTATTGCCTCGGGTTGCACATACAAGTTTGATCCCAACATGCCTTAAGCGTCAATTGATGAGGTTTTTGCCTAAAGCATGCAAGGATCTAGCATAAATCCTTCATGAATTTAATTAAAAAATAGTTTCCTAATTAATGTACCAGATAAAGTTAATTTTTGGAATAACAATTTTAATTTTTATTAAAAAATAAAAGTCATTAGTTCAAACAATGATTTTAAAGTCAATTTTTTTTTTAAAAAAGAGAGTATAAAAACGATATTTAGGCTCCATTTAGAGTTCTAAATTTTATAACAAATTTTCAAAAGTTATCAACTTTTTGTTTCATTCTACAAATTACAGGACTATAATTTTTATTAATTTTTACTAATTTTTTGATACTCCAAACACACTCTTAGCATTAAAATACTTTAGTCAAAACTTTTAATTTTTGAACCTTCAAAGTGACTTCTGAAATTAAAAGACTTAATCCCTGTTCGGTAACTTTTCATTTTTTTATTTTTTTGTTTATATTTTTCAAGTTTTATAAACTGGTAACAGAAACGTATTTGATAAGTCTGTTTATATATATTTTTTTCTTTTCTAAAAAAATAAAAACTTAAATACAATAACGTAGACAAAAAAAGTATTTTCACTCTTTTTTGTTGCAAATATTTTTCAATCTTTTTTGTTTAAACTTTATCTATTTTTGTTGCATCATATTAGAATAAATTATTTTATTCAAATATTTTTATTAAACTAAAATTATTTTTAATAAATAATATAATTAAATTAAATTAATTGGTTGTCTAAATTAATATGTAATATATTTTACTAATTTATTATTTATAAATAATTTAATTAATTAATTAAATTAATATGAAATATATTTTATTAAATTTTTTTAATAAATATCATAATTAAATTATTTAAATTATTATAAAATATATTTACTCAAATTTTTCATAAATTTGTTTTAAGAAAATTGTTTTTAATAAACAATATAATTAAACTATAATTAATATATTTTGTATTTGTTGAATTAAATGATATAATTAGTATATTTTATTCAATTATTTTTAATAAATAATATAATTGAATTATAATTTAATATATTTTATAGATTTATTAATTAAATGTTTTTTAATAATTAAAATAAATTAATCTATCTTTAATTAATCAAATTAATTAAATTAAATTACTATGAAATATATTTGATTAAATTCAATTAATTATTAAAAACAAATAAAATTAAATATTTTATTAAAACGAAAAATTAATAATTATAAATGAAATTCAATTTTAAACGTAGTTTTAGTTTTTATTAAAAAAAATAATAATAAAGATAAAAATTAAAAAAATCAATAAAAAATAACAGCATCATCAAACATCGCCTTAAAAAATAAGAGGGGTTGTAGTAGGAAGTTACTACAGTACCTAAAACAACGATGTATCGAGGGTGCCGTAACTCCTACTACAATAGCATCGTTCTAGGTATTATAACGACTGCAATAACCCTTTTATTGTAGCTCTCGAGTGATAAGTCGCTTTAAAAATTGTTTTTGGAGAGGTGATTTTAGATCTTTAAAGCATATGTTTTTGTTTTTTTAAAGAGTGATTTGGTTTGACATATTATAGGGGTTATTTAGTTGGTCAAAAATAAATCAAAATCAATCAATTTTTTATATTTTTTCCGATAAAATTTTACCATATATTATTTTATATTAAATTTTTTTATTTTCATTGTATTTTTTAGTTACCAAACATCCTTTAATGATTTATGCGCCAGTCAAGCTATCGTTTATTTATTTATTTATTTTTTTGTTCGGGATTATGAGCGAAGGAATTTTGCTCAAATAGTGGAGCGAGCTAAACGCTAGCAATTGTCGCAGGAAACAGCAGTCATGGCGATGTCTATCTCAGCCAGAACCACTGTCCCTTCGATCTTCTCCCTTCGGCTTCCCCATTTGAATCCTCAAGCAGGGCCATTTTACATTTCGTTTTCAATCTCTAACCCTAAAACAATCCGTCTCGCTATCTGCGGCGCCGCCGCCAAGCATCAGAGCGGCCCTGTGAACAAGCCCGTCGCCAACAAGAAGAACAGAAAGAAGGTTGGTGGTTCCAGGCGTTTAAGTTTGGATGATGTTGAAATTGAAGACGACGGAGATGCGTTTGCTGGCGGTTCCGCAACGGAGGATATTGACTTGCCGTCACAACGGTACCAACCGCTTCCACTGCCGAACCCCCCTGCCGGGTTTGTGGTGGATGAGCAAGGAAAGGTGTTGATGGCTTCCAACAAGCGAATTGCCACTATTGTACGTTTTCTTTTTACATATATCACTTTGGTGTTATTTTTGTTTAGTTTGAAATTCATGTTGAAGCGCCTCTCTCTCTCTCTCTAAATTCTATTTAATTTTCCGATTGTTCGTTATAATTTGTCTCTCTTCTATAATTTGCAAGTCGGGTTTTTTTTTTGTTGGTAATTAAGTATAATTTGGATTAGTGGGAGAATATTTACATCATCTTATGGCATTCCTCGTATCAAAGTAATGTTTAAATTACAGGAAAGGATGATGCAAATGGACTCTTATCCAAAATACCGATCGGTTAGGTAGAGGTATCATATGCATATATAAAAGACACTTCACAACCTCTCACCCAAGCAATGTGGAACAAAGGTATGAGTAGTTATCTTCTACTAGAGGACCGTTTGCATCATTATCTCCTCTCACAGACATATATCTCTTGTGATCCCACATGTTTCAAGCAATGTGGGACGAAAGTATGAGTAGTCACCTTTCATTAGAGGACCGTTTGCATCATTACCTCCCCTTTCACAGACACATGTCTCGTGTGATCCCATATGTTTCTCACTTAGGTCTGCTCTGATACCAAATTGATGCAAATGGGCTTAGGGAGAGGTACTATATGCATATATAAGACACTTTATAACCTCTTACCCAAACAATGTGGGACGAAGATATGAGTAGTCAACTTCCACTAGAGGGCCGTCTGCATCAAAGGATCTCCCAGTTTGTATCAAAATAATGTTTTAATTGCAAGTCGGGGTTAGAAACTGCAGCAGGTTTGTTTGCATGTTACACCTGTGATATTCTTTTTTAGCTGAAATGTTCAATTCGAGTGGGGAAAAGTTGATTGCTTTTCTGAGATAAGCAGCATTAGAATTTTTTAAAATACAGCCATTTTCCTTTTGTTTCATTTTTCTTTCAAACCAGTTTCTTTTCTTTCATATTCTTCTTCTTCTTCTTCTTTTTTCTTTTTGTTTTTTTTTTTAGAATCGAGAAAGCAATTTAAAATTGAAAATAGAGAAGGCAATTTGAAATTGTTTTCTAAAAATGGGATTCGGAAATTCTCAAAAAGAAGTTTTCCCCCCTTTTTTTCTTGGGAAGATTTGGCTTGTTCTTGAAAATAGGAAAGATGGCAACTTATATGGAAAACTCATTCGATAAACCCTTTACTAAAAATTTTTCAGAATGCACTCAATTTTTTGGAAAGAGTTGTGAAATATTTTATGAAATTTGGATAATTGTATTCATACAAAAATGAAAACATATATCAATAACCAATGATGAGAAAACTTGTTTTTTGTTTTTAGACACACAGGAAATGAAAATGATACCAACAAGGATTGAAATTTTGTTTTGTGGGTGTTTCCGCATAGTAGGCACAGAAAGGGAAACATTAAGTGTTTCGGAAAGGTTTTGAAAGCAGCACAAAATTATTAAAGTACCTAGAAATGCTACGAAATATTTATTAGAATCCATCTAAATATACAGTAGCTTAATAATAAAATAATTAAGCAACTTATTTATTAAAAAAATAATAACTACACAACTTATTAGTCTAGTATATCGTGCTGTATTGTGTTATGTTGGAAACATTAGAATAATTATTACATTAATCTTTTGTTTCGGTCTCTTAGGAAATGAAAACTTTTCTACAGTTTTATGCAAAAGAGAGAATATTTTGATATTTGGATAACAAATGGTTGACTTACAGAGTACCATACCATGTATGTGTTGCCTATCTTTAATTTTCTGAAGGAATATATTCTGTTTGGATTCTATAAAGGCTAATTTAATGAGACTGCAATGAAGTTTATTAGGTTGTTCTTTTTATGCAAACATGAAACCGAAGAATGGGGTTGTGATGCTATAACATGTCCGGTTTTGATCATTTGAATGGGAAATGTATATAAATTCAATTAGATGCACAGAAGATCTCTAACAAGGAGATGCTTTAGGGAAGTATTGTCTTAGGCAGAGTCCTCAAGCTTGGGGATTTCACCTTGTACCCTAAAATGATTTAGGTCCCTGTTATCCTTACTACTGGGAGCTAAAGCTATTTAAATGAACCTATATAATAGGGGCAAGTAAGTACTTTTTGGCTGAGATGATAAGCTCTGTAAAGCGAACTCTGCAAGTGCCAAACCTAACTATTTTGGGATTAGCATGTGAAACTTAATTTTCTGATCTCATGTCTGTCCTTTTTCTTTTTTGTTTTTTGATGGATTTGTTTTATCCTTCATAACATTGAGAAATTACATCTGGATTACGCATTATTAATGCGGTGATATTTACTAATGATTTAATGATTATTTAGATAGATAAAGATAATGAATGTTCAGACAAAAATGATATACAGGTAGATGATTTTGTGGAGCTAATAAAAGGACAGCCCATTGCATGAACCTCCTGTAATGATGGGAGTCTGAGAGGATCATGTGCATGCAGCCTTACTCCTGCATGCAGAGTAGCTGTTTTTGTGTTTTGAACTTGTGATGATTGGTTGAAATGGAACAATCTTACAGTGCTAATTTACCACTATGTATATTCAAATCTCATTTTGATTCATGGCAGATATGGAGAGCTCTATATTGTTAACAAATATTCCTTGCATAGGACTTGGTTAAATGCTGCTTGAATGCAGTGATACTCTATTCTTTTTTGGTACCATTGGAGTGATGTCCAACTATTTTTTTGGAACCCTTCAGTCTTGTTCTTTGCATTTCCTTAATTGTAACAATTTTTAGACACTCATGTTAGGTTGATTCTACCAATGGTTTCCCATTAGAATGCATCATCAGGAGAGTATTTAGAAGTTCGAAGGGAGATGAGTGCATGCTGCTCTGCCCTGTTGATACGTAAGTGAGGTTGCACCCGCATTATTACACAATATATCCAAACAAAGTTGACAAGTTTCTATTGTTCTGGGAGTTAGCTAATGCCAGGTTTGATGCTGCAGGCCTGTTCAGATTTTAAAGAGCACAAACGTTGATGGATGGTCAGCTGTATGTCTATTTTTTCAAATTCTAACTCAAGTACCTACCTGTTGTTTATCATAAAAATGAAAGTTAAATAGTTGTTTAGCTCATGATTATGAGGATTATCTGAAGGTGGTGTGTTTATGAACAGTATAATAGAGAATATTTTGTTGCAGCAGTTAACAAAAAAATATTATGGAGGAAGATTACATGATATTATGTATTTATGTTGCAGTTCTCAATAAGTTACTATTTATTTACTCAGGATTCATTATTGTTAAACTTTTAGCCTCACTATCTCACTTAAAAGCTTAAGTTGTTAGGGAAGGACAAACTTAAGTAATTATACTATTATTTTGTACTGTCAACACGCTCCCTCGCATGTGGCTAGACTATTATTTTTTTTTTTCACATGACCAAACACGTGCAACAATTGACTGTCGGTTGGCCAACTCTTATATCATGTAAAACTTTTAACCACCATCTTACCAAAAAGCATGTTAGAGGTGGCAATTTTATTGCTTACATTATTATTTTATACTCTTTATGTTCTCAACAATTATTTTTTTTATTGCTAGCTATTCTTCATCCTTTGGGCACCAGATATTAGTTGTTCTTAGTTGTCTTGGTTTGACCCTGACAGAATATTTTTTTTCATATTAAAATCAGAGAGCACTATCATTCTGTTTTGAGTTGTTTCCCTATATTAACGGCAATTGCAAGAAGAGGAAAGGGAACGAGAATTAGGTTACAGACTTGTAAATAAGCTACTGCTTTTCAAAATTAGGTAAACTAGGTGAGAATTTGGTTGTTGAACATTTGCTTCAGCCTTGAGTTATTTGTTTTTCTTGCTCTTCTTAACAATTTTTTAATTTTCTCAACCTTTTACCTTTCATTCTGATATATCTCCAGGAAAATCATGAAAAAAAAAAAAGAGCTTGAATGGTATGAATCCTCCATCACCCCATAATGAATGGGTGATCTCGTAATTCTTGGTCTATGAAGATTCATTGTTAGGTGCTTCTTTTTTCCTAGTGAGGTTGTGTAAATGAAGAAGTTCCAATCAAAGTCTAGAATTTAATTGCGACCTCAGATAGTTGAAGAGTTGTTGTAAGCCAGCAAACCAATATCTTCTGTTTTCTGATTATCCCTTCTTCCATTCATGGTTTGTCACTGGTCATTCCAATGAGATCTCTCGGTGATATTTGGGATCATATTAATCTAGTTTCATCTTATTTTATCTTCCCCTGCTTTTTTTGTATCAAAGCAGTGGAAATAGGTAATTGAATTTATATTAGATCTTTATAAAGTTCAAGATATTGTAATGTTGACTATGCATTGGGTCCAATCAGCAACAAAAGGAAAATGGCAAAGAAGTGTCCAAGTTGAAGCTCATGTTATTACGCCATTATGAAAAAAGTAGGTTTATTTATTTATTTTAATTTCCAGAGGAAACTTGTGATATCAAAAGAACATATGAAAATTATTTTTTAATCGTTAGAAACCATCAACTTAAGCTTGTAGAGAGTGATGTAAGTTAATTATTTATATCTAAAAAAGCCTACTTTCTTGTGGCAACCTTACAATCTAAATATGGAAGAAGATTCATGATTAGACGCGAAGATTAGCTTGCTGATTTATACCTTAACGAGCTTCCATACATGATGGGGCTTCGTATTTGGATCCACCAAAAGAATCATGTTTAGAACCTACTTTACATGTCTTAGACACCAAGTCTAGAACACACTTCTTATTTGATAGGTCAATTTCCTTGCTTGATCAGGCTATCTAAATACTCAAGTTCAGTAGCTGTATATTCTTCGTGTTGAACTGACTTTGAAGGAATGGCGAGGCATATCCTGTCACAAGTGAAGCTGCAATGGAAGATAGAGTGGTTAACACTGCATTGAGTTAGACCAAACTCTATAATCATAGTACTGAATCAATCAAACCATACATGAGGAGATTGTTTCAGGCCATACAACAATTTATTTAGCTTGTAAACTAACCTAGACTCATCCCATGTGACAAACCTTGGAGGTTACTCCATGTGGACTTTTCTTTCAAATCCCTTTGCAAGAATGCATTCTTGATATCAAGTTTATGAAAAGGCCAATGATAGATGGCATCAAAAGTGAAAATTTATAAAATGTAGTATCAACTAATCAATTACACAACGGTAAGCATAATAATAAAGAGAAGTATCAACTATCCCTTTTTGGTGTGCATCTGTGCTTCCCAAATCACTTCCGGGATTTTCTTTTGTCTTGGTGGGGGCAGCCTTTGGTTAATCAACGGAAAGGTTCATGGAATTTGGTGCCCATATGTCTTATTTGGATGGTTTGGAAGGAACGTAATAGAAGGATCTTTGAAGATAATGCAAGGTGTGGATTTAACATTAAAAGTTTATTTCTCTCTTGTTTGTATGGTTGGGTTAATTTGGGAAGGGAAGTTGAGTTAGGTTCTTATATGCATTTTCTGGATTCTTTGATTTGGACAGTGGGGTAGTTTTATTGGGATTGTATTGTTTATTGCATCTCCTTGATGCCTATTCCTTTTATTTCCGATAAATTTTAATTTTATCTTTTTCAAAAAAAATAAAATAAAGAGACAAGTATTTAATGTGGAAGCCCAAATTAGGAAAAATCACCAGTTCTAAACGAAGGACTAGGCATGCTTCCTCCACTATGACAAACGTGTTACAAAGTTTACAACTATAAAGTGACAATCGAGTCCACCATCCCTTGTGTTGAAGCTTTGCTCGAATCTATGATACGTCCTCCTTAGAGAAAGACTAATCTTCCAATTCTTGAAGATCAAAACACCAAAGTGTGACGTTGTTTTGCTAAGAGATGAAGAGCACTCTTGAAACAATGTGGTAGCTTTTAGTCTCACGTTCTTTGTGTAGAAGCTTTAGGCCTTTATTTATAGAGCACTCAAGCAATCCAATCCTTTATAGGATTGTATAGTTTCCCATTTCCAAAATCTTTTGGGAAACTTTCTAACCTTCTTAAATATTAGGGTACCTTTCTTAAAATACTTCCAACCTCCATAAGTATTTGGAATTCTTAAGTATTAAGGGAGTGTTTGATTAGAAAAAAGTTGGTCAAAAAGTATAGTAAAAATACAAAGATTTGATATAAAAGTGATATGTGGCAAATTTGATTGGGAGAAGGTACAAAAGTTGGTGGGTTTTGATTTGTTTTGGTTAATCAAACATCCCCTAAAAAACCTTTCAAACTTTTACCTTTGACACCTTAGTTTGATGCTTAAAAGTACAAGTTTAAAATTATTATTTTCTTCACTAATTTGCCAATTACAAAAATAAACCTAACAAAAAGAAATGAGGAGACGCACATAGCTGATTTTAGCTACAAGAGAGAAGGTTTTAGAAAAGTTGAATCCATACATTTGTGTTTAGTTGTTGAGCTTTCAATCTAACAACCAATCCATTAGGGTGTACCTTAACTAATAAACCTATCTACAACCAGCAACTAATTTTCCAGATGATAGAGATACCAAGTTCCATGGATCATTGGCTCAAAGAGCTAACTTCTCTTCCATGTTAGTATGCCATTTAGAATTAGAAAAAGTTTCATGGACAAATTTAAGAACAAAAATAAAAGATAAGGCAAAATGAGATGAGAAGTACAAGTAGGTTTACCATTTCGGATAGCAATAGAAAGAGCTAAGTCATTGATAGGTTCTATAGACTCAGGAAAGGGTTATATAGTGACAACTGCTTTTGGCAGTGCAACTACCTGACGTCCAATGTAAACTTGTAGATTTGGATGAGAAAGGCGATTCAAGGTGCATTGTTGTAGTTTTACGGAAGGAAGAATTGGTAAAGGGTCAAAAAAGGATAGAGACTGAGATTGAGATTGAGAGAAGAATGGGGTGGTCTGAAGGATGTGTCATCAACACATATGAAATACCAATTAACGGATGGATTATAACATCAATGTCCTTAATGTAAGAAAGAGTACTCTAAAAAGACACAATTATGAGAGTGAGGATTGAGTTTGTCGACCTCACTGTCATTGATTGTCAAACACAATACACCCAAACATATTAAGTGAGAGGAATTAGGTAGTTTTGGAAACATGGAGTGAGGGGACTGATTATTTGCCATTCACTAACCCAAATTCATTTTGTTAGGCGTGCATAATTGAATAAAATGAGGACCACTTTTTGATGACCAACAAACAACATAAAGTTAAGTGCCCTAGAATTGAAGAAGGCATCTTATTAATCACGTGCCATGTAGTAAGTGTTGTATCACCCCTGTAGACTTTGGGGTGAAGTTTGAAATAACGAACATTGTGTTGTTTCAATGGGATACAAATTCTTTTATCTTAGCTACCCCCATTTTGTTGTGGAGTGCGAGATTGATGAAGCGTACTAAGAGAGGATGTGAAATTAGTGAATAGTTTTTGAAAGATATTCAAACTGAGATTGAATTTCAGTAAAAAAGGATTTAAAAAGATAGAATAATTCATAGCAATTTTTCGTTAAATATTGTTAAGTCAAGTAGTTCTTGGGAACTCGTCTGCAAAAATCACAAAATACTAAAATTGTAATTTAGAAACAATATGACTCAAACACCAAAAATCTGGATGAACTTAATGAAATGGTTGTAAAACCCTATTTCCTAATCGAGACGACTCACAATATAAAGATTTTAACTAACTCAAGCTGAGGGCTATTGATTTCAATCGAGCAAGTGGGCGATGGCTTGGATGTTAAGTGAGGAAGCAATATTTGAATAAGCCATCGAGGTTGGCGCTGATGGTGCATTAAGGTAATAAACCCCCTTAACTTCATATCATCCACCAATCTGCTCCTTCATCTTTATATCCTAAATAATGATAGAATCGAGGAAGGAAGTTACTGAACAATCTAATTGCTTACTAAATTTACGGATGGACATAAGATTAAGTGAAGGGGGGCACATGTAAGACAACAGAAAAAGATGAATTGGAAAAATTATGGATTGTACCAGTTGAACTTACATAAAACCACTTGAATTGAATTGGGTCTAAGAAAATGCCCACCTACATAAAACCACCCTCCCTGAACTTAAATCGTCTTACTCTTAACAAAAGTAAAAAATATACCCCCCTCTTTAACGAAATAGACAAAAATAAGCTCTGCAATCTATATAACGACATCTTCATTCCTTCAAAGAATCTTCTGTTTCTCTTCTTCCATGTCAACCAAAACAAACAAAAGGGAGCCACATGTCATGTCTTCCTCAGAATCTTACTTATAGCCCCACCAAAAACTTAAAAAATTCTTCAACTCCTTTAGTGACACCCATCGAACCCCAAAATTGGATGACATCATATCCAAGAACTCCTTCGTCTATGAACAATGGATGAAAATGTGATCAATGGATTCCTTTCCGCTGTATATGCAAATCTAATAACTAAAGTATGCTGGCAATGTTGTTTTGGTCATTGTGAGAAGTTGCTCCTCTCTCTCTCATCAATTGTTTTTCTTTCTTGTAAAGCTTGGCCTCACATTTCTTATGATGTGGATATGCATGCAACTGCCTTTTAGGTCAGTGATGAAGAAGCTGAAGCCATACTTCCTGATGCAGCTTATGCACTAGCAAAAATACGCATGCATCTTGTTCATAGCGGGTACAACAACTTTAATACAGGATTTAAAGGAAGATTCTATTTATTCTTTGTTTTGTTTACTCGCTAAATCACAGACTTTGTCCTATTTTTCTTGTATTTGATATATCTTAGCCATTTCTTCTATCTTCCATTCAGATTTTGTTATACAGCTCGGGGGGGATTTTGCTACACAGAGGATGATATATTTGAATTTTGTACAGGCAATGCTTTGATCCTTAACCATTTAAGCTTATTGGATTATTGTATTAATTTTGACCTCCACACTCATTAACCCAAATGACTTTAGCATTGTTTTAGATTGTGACAAGCTTCTCAATTTATGTGACTCGTTTTAAAGGGAAGTTAATAAACAGAACTCCCCTCCCTTTCAACATGTAAAACTATCATTTCATCTATAATGGTAGATGGTTTTCATGTGTGGAATTTTCTGTGAATTCCTATTTCCCAGCAAGGCAGCATACCTGTCCTCCTTGTTTGGCATCCTGCCCGCTGGCAACCAACCAAGCAACCTTTGAACAAAGAGAATAAAACTCCAAAAATCCTAAGCTACAACTGGTTCATTGTACATCTGTTATATTTAAATGCATAATATCGACGGTCTTTCTCTAGGAAGCACAGGTTACCATCAAAGGAGCCATTTGTGAGTTGGGCCATGGGGGACTCCCAACACGTGGCGGATTAGCGCGAGACACGCTTTGGGCTCACCTTTTTCCGCGTTGGGTTTTTTAATTCTTTTCTTGGCTTTGACACGTCACATGACACGTCACAGGCTTGTTTTTAACACTTTTAGTGGATTTTATATTTGGATGATTTGATGAAATCTAATGACATTTTAGTTTCTGGATTCATAGAGCAATAATTTGTTAAGATGATGTATTAGTTATCATTTTGGATGGAATGTTAATCATTATGTGACCTCTCTATTAATGTTTAAGTTACGAAATGCATGGTTCTTAAGTTCTTGTTGTGTCATTAGGGACGACAATTTTAACTTGCTCCGATGGGTACCTGTTTGACTCGGAACTGATAAGCGTGGTTATTTTTAAATTTTACGAGTAATAGGGTGGGTTAGGGTATAAAAATAAAATAACTGTAGGGTACGGGAATGGGGATAATAAATGTAGTGTATCCAGCGAGTATTACTTGAATTCGCTTGATTACCTTGATTATAGGGTACCGATGGGAATACCCCGATTATCACTCAAATTACCCACACTAAATATCCATTATTGGACATCCAGTTGATTTTACTTGATTATTCGTTTAAATTACTTAGTTATTAGCATAAATTATCGAATACCTGACTTTTTATGCAAATTATACCATCAATTTGGATACTAAATTATATATATATATATATTTTGGTAAGTAAATTATAATATATATTATATAGTTGAAGAATGGAATCCATTTAATTAATATGAAATAACTTTAGATTCTAATAACAAAGAAATTATTTTTAGAATTAGGATTTTGTTCTCGATATAACGAATGAAAACAAATTTTTTTTTTAACTTAATTATAATAGAAGTTTAAGACGAGATCAAATATAAGAATTTTTTTTAAATTTTATTTTTATAAAAGTAATATAATAAATTTTACTTGGTAAAAAATATTTGAGAACTTTTATTGAAAAATAGTTTTTTGAGTCTTTTAAAATGTGAAATTACTTATAAAGTTGTTATATTTAAAGAATTTTTTTAATACTCATTCTTGATTTAATCGCTTCATATTTGAAGGATATGGATACTCGATTAACCGATGGGCATCCGGTTACCCGATGGGTTAGGGGATGGTAGTCAGTTAAAAGTACCCATCGGATACTAGCCTAGTTTGGGTATTTTTTTTTTCACCCGACAGATTAGGGGATGGTATAGGTAATATTCGATCCCGATTCGAACTATTGCCATCCTTGTGTCATGTCTTGCATTTTTTGAAAATCACTTAGTCGGCGCCTTCAGGTCATTTCGGTGTCCATACTTCTTCAGTCTTTCCTATTTAATCAAACTAACGCATAACCCGTACTTATGGCGCTCTTCAACTAAAATTAATTTTAAAATTAGAATTTAAAAAAAAAAAATAATTGCCCCATGATTAATTTTATTCAAATAGTTGTCAAAATTAAAAAACAAAAGTAGAATGATGAATATATAGAGCGTTACATAGGATTTGATAATAAATTTTTAATTGGTTTTCTAAAAATAACTCAAATAAAAATATTATTATAAATCTTATATGCTTTATAAAATAAAACAAATAGAATAAATGTGACTAATTTAAATTTAAAGTTAGAATGTATAAAAATAACTACTCCTGAGCTTAATTAATATACAACATATTTTTGTACTTTTAAATTTTAAAAATACTAAGAGTTGTTATAAAAAAATAACCTAATTATTAATTTTATTTTTATTTTTGTTTTTTAGTGTAACTCAATTTTTTCCTTACATTTTTAATTTAATTACTAATATAATTGAATATATAAATTTAGCAATCATATTAAATTTTTAAGCAAGTGAGTCCCCTTTTGGAACTCATGAGCAAGTGAATTCCTTTTTGAAACCCAAAAAAGTGTTTCCCTTTTCAAAACTCTTGAATTTTTTTCATTTATTATTTATTAAATCATGTGCCATAATTCTAGTGTTTTTATAGGCAAAAGAAAAGGTGAAGTTGTTGTGTTTTACCAATGTGGAACAAAGAAACAAAGGTTTTGTGAATGTAAAAAATCATTTCAACCGTTCATTAAAAAATAAAATTCAATATCCGCTGTTGGATCTTAATTTGTAATAGGGATATTTTCAAAAATCGTCCTGTTTTATTATATAGATTTCCTGTGGTTTTCTGGTTGTCTAAACGAGGAAGAGGATTTCAACACCTTACTATCTAGGAGTATCACATCAGCAACTCTGAAAAGAAATGGAATTACTTAGCTGATTGTTTTTTATTGTTCTCCAAACTTTTCAATCTTCTTCTTACCAACTAGCAGCAGTGAAAGAAAGCATCTTGAATAAACAATTAAAAACAAACTAAGCAAATTTACAGAAACTTTTTTTGTAGGATACGACTCCCAACACATGCCATTTTGTTCATCCTTTTTTCTTATTCCACCCAATGTTGCATGCCTACCTAGAAGTAAACACCCAACCATGAACTCCTCTTAAGAAAGTAGTTCCCACATGGAATCTTATAGCTAAATTTTATATCTCATAGTCTGCCTTGAAAGTCCAACACGGCTTGGAAAAAACCCAAGCATTTCTCGTGATGGCTTTATGTAGCCTAGCTGATGAAACATCTAAAATCACATTTTGGTTGGTCTTATTGTCAGAATCTTCTAGTAGGTTGAGGATTTTGTTTGCATTAAATAAGGAGTCCAAAAGTTAGTCCAATGTATTAAATAAGAAGTTTAAAAGGTGGTCCAAAACATTTAATATTATTAATGCTCTATAGCAGCAGGTTGCCTATTATAAATAGGGAATACTTGTAAGCATTTGGGCAGCAATGAAAAGTTTAATCTGAGCTATCCTTGGTTTATTTCCAGCAGCATCCAGCTTGCTTTTATTTGGTACAGAACTGATTTTTCAGATCTGTCCAAGGAGGTGGACTCCTCCTACATCTTCATTTCTTCATCCAATCACTTCAAACTTTTCCCCATTCCTTCCCAACTCCATTAACCGTTAAAATCCAGATTTTCCTTGAACAATTAACTCAAATAACAGTCCTATTTACAATAGTTTAATTCAGATTTTCTGGGTTGCATCAGTCCATCAAATCTGAATTTTCTTGGAGCTGCATCAGTTTGGTATCAGAGCTGCAGGCTGTTGACCACTTATAGTTCCAGTGGTGACTCGAAGTGGAAGGGATTTCCGAGGAAGATTTACTGATTGCCAAAGAGATGAATTTCTGGAGTATTTTTCTCAAGTGTTGTAGACCCTTTCAGGTAGAGTTGATGATTTAGAAGCATGGAGAGACGCAACCTCACTCAATTAAGCTACAAGAGAAATTGGAGACCATGTTGATCATTAGGGAGTTCTAAAGGAAGATCAAGATACTGAAAATAATGTTGATGCAACTATAAGATCTGCATCTAGACCTGCCCCATTTAATAGAAATCATCAACACAACCAAGCTCCTATCCTGGATGCTTACAGGCAGCGTACTGGATCAAATGATGATTACAATGACAGTACTAAGAAGGTGAAGGTGGATGTTCCAGACTTCTCTGGAAAACTTGATCCTCACTTCTTCAATGATTGGATTGTGGCTATGGAAGATTATTTTGAATGGTATGGAATGTCCGAAGATCGTAATATCCAGTTTGCAAAAATGAAGTTGAAGGGGCAAGCACGTATGGGGTGGCGTGGTGTTGAAAGATCGCATGAGTAGACTTGGTCTACCTCCTATTCTTCATTAGGAGGAAATGAAAATGAAGCTACAAGAAAGGTATCTTCCTCTTAATTATGAAAATTCAATCTATGAAGAGCTATTGCAATTAAAGCAAGGTGCGATGACAGTTGAAGAATACACGGAGAAATTCAATAATCTAACAGTTCGATGCCAGCTTAATGAGGATGATTGTTAGCTTTTGTCACGCTACAAAATAGGGTTGCGTGCTGAAATCAAACGAGAAATGACAACCGTGCGTTTTTTCAGCTTTGATGAAGTCTATCAAATGGCTTTAAAGATGGAACAGCAACTCCAACTACGACAGGTCAAGTGTGTGGGATCTCAAGCACGAACTTTTGTTGCCAAGAGACCAAATCCTGCAGTCCATTCAGCAACCAACAATTTGATTACTTAGAAAAATCTTTTGAAGCTACACACTCCAAAGGAAGATACGTTGTAGGAAATTTGAACAAACAAGGTAAAGAAACTGAGTGTTTTAAGTGTGGTGGAAAGGGACATTTTGCATGAATGTGTCCTACAAAGAATCTGAATCTTTGTGAAGAGGAGGATGCAATAGGGAATCAACATAAGGATGATGAACCAAAGATTGAAGTACAAGAGGATGACGTAGATGATGTTGAAGGAGTGAGACACGTGACGATGGTGATGCGGCGTCTCTTGACAACATCAAAGGAAGGAACCACAAATGGTTTGCTTTGTACAAATATTTTTCACACAAACGTGAGCTGTGGAGATCAGGTTGTAAAACTCATCATTGATGGAGGAAGCTGTGCAAACGTTGTTTCACAACCGCTTGTTGATAAACTCAAGCTCAAATCCCGAGAGCATCCAACACCATACAAGGTTGCTCGGATTAATGACACATTCATTCTAGTTAACAAGCAATGCCTTGTGACCTTTTCGATTGGAGATCGTTACAAAGACACCATTTGGTGTGATGTTATTCTAATGAAAGTTGCTCACATTTTGTTAGGGTGACCATGGCAAAATGATAGAAAAGCTTTGCATGATGGAAAGACTAATACCTTCACTTTTTTGTATAAGGGAAGGAAGATAAGGTTATTATCAATGACAGATAAGAAGGTCCAAGCTGTGCAAACAGCCAAGGAAAAAGCTGTTCGCACTTTGTTAATGAAGCAATTTGCAAGAGAATTTGAAAGAGCGGGTGTTGTTTATGCTTTGGTTGTTCATGAGAAGCAAGAAGACAACCAACAAAATGAACCAACACCTGAAATGCAGGAACTATTATTAGAATTTCAAGATTTATTTGGCGAAGGGTTGCCAAAGGGACTGTCACCAGTGCAGGATATCCAGCATGCCATCGATCTTGTACCTAGAGCAACTCTCCCAAACTTGCCAGCCTATCGGACGAGTCCAATAGAGCATGAAGAATTAAGGAGGCAAGTAGAAGATCTCTGTCTAAAGGCTTTATTAAGGAAAGTCTCAATCCATGTGTTGTCCTAGCATTGTTGACACCAAAGAAAGATGGAAGCTGGAGGATGTGCAGTGATAACTAAGCAATCAATAAAATAATAAAGTACTGGTTTACCATATTGAAGCTTGATGATATGCTTGACTTAATGACTGGAGCAACAATATTTTCCAAGATTGATCTTCGAAGTGGATATCATCAAATAAGAATTTGTCCTGGAGTTGAATGAAAAACTGCATTCAAGACAAAAGATGACCTCTATGAATGGTTGGTGATGCGATTTGGGCTTACCAATGGTCCAAGCACTTTCATCAGAGTAATGTCTCATATCCTACGACCATTTATTGGAAGGTTTGTTGTTGTATATTTTGATGATATACTGATTTATAGTAGTAGCAGGGAAGTGCATTTAGGCCGTTTAAGGCAGGTCTTGAATACTATACAAGAGGAAAAGCTCTACCCCAATTTGAAGAAGTGTCAATCTTTAGCTGATCAAGTAAATTTCTTGGGATTTGTTATCTCCTCTAAAGGTGTTGTAGCTGTTCTAGAGAAGATCAAGGCCATTCTTGAGTGGTCGACTCCCAATTCCAAAAGTGCAGTTAGAAGCTTTCCATGGTTTGGCTATATTTTATTGGTGATTCATTCGCAATTTCAGTTCTATTATGGCACCAATTATTGAGTGTCTCAAGAAATGAAATTTCTTTTGGACGAAGGGAGCTGATAAAGCTTTTTAGGAAATAAAGCAAGGATGATGGCAACGCTCGTGCTTAAGTTTCCCAATTTTGATAAGATATTTGAATTAGTTTGTGATGCTTCACATAGAGGCATTGGTGCAGTCCTTGGTCAAGGACACCCTATTGCCTATTATGGTGAGAAGTTAATAGTGAGAAGTTAAATGAGACAAAGAAGAAGTATTCTACCTATGACCTTGAGTTCTATGCCGTGGTACAAGCTATCAAGCATTGGAAGCACTATTTGTCCCATAAAGAATTCATTATTTACCTACGTCATGAGGCATCGAAGTATCTAAATTCTCAAAAGCATATTAATGCTAGGCATGCAGAGTGGAGCGCGTATTTATAGCAATTTTCTTATGTCATAAAACACCGTTCGGGGTCTGAGAATAAGACGGCAAATGCTCTTAGTAGAAAGGCTACTTTGTTGGCTGTTATGTCCATTAATGTGACTGGTTTTGAAGAAATAAGAAAAAAGTACCCAAGTAACCCATATTTGGGGGCAATCTATAAAGATTTGCAAGTGAACCTTGTTATGAAGCATCCTTATTTCAACCTGAAATATGGTTACCTCTTCTATGGTAATCGATTGTGTTTTCCCAACACCTTGATTTGTGATTTTGTTACATGAGAGCTACGTTCAGGAGGTCTTATTGGACATTTTGGGAAGGACAAGATAGCTACCTTAGTGGAGGATCGATTTTATTGGCCTCGATTAAGGCGTGATGTGGAAAAAAGTTATTCGGCAATGTGGCATTTGTCAAGTTTCTAAGGGTTACAAGCAAAACATGGGGTTGAACACACCCTTTCCAACTCCTCAATCGCCTTGGGAAGACTTATCTATAGATTTTGTTTTGGGTCTCCCAAAGACACCGCGAGGATTTGATTCAATCTTTGTGCTGGTAGATCGGTTTTCCAAAATAGCTCATTTTCTTCCTTATCGAAAGACATCAAATGCATCAAAAGTTGCTCAAATATTCTTTCGTGGAGTGGTGAGACTATATGGTCTACCAAAGACAATAGTCTCTGATTGGGATGTTAAATTTGTTAGTTATTTTTGGAAAACCCTATGGAAACTCATGAGTACCCTACTAAAGTTTTCTAGTGCCTGTCACACACAAACCGATGGGAACCTAAGGTGATAATAAAAATTTGGGCAATCTTTTACGCTGTCTTGTGGAAGAAAATTTACAATCTTGGGATATTATTCTTCCAACAGCAGAATTTACTTATAATCCTTAGTCAATCGATCTACGGTTGTTCTCCATTTGAGATTGCTATAGGTTTAAAGCCACAACAGCCCATTGACTTAGTGTTATTACTTCTTGATGCTAGATCTAGGCAAGAAGCTAAGGAATTTGCCAAACATATTCAAAATGTTTATGAGGAAGTTCATAAGAAGATTGCATTGCATTGCATAACGAGCAATATAAAAGTGCTACAGATGAGTTATAGAATCTCAAGTTCGGGATAACATCATGGTTCGCCTACGACCTGAACATTTTCCAAAGGGGTCATTTCAGAAGCTTCATTCAAGGAAAGCTAGTCCATTTAAGATACTTAAGCGTCTTTGAGCAAATGCTTATCTAGTTGAGCTTCTAGAAAAGTTCAATTTCAGACCTATATTCAACATGAAGCATCTTAGTCTATACTATGGGGATGGTGGAGGTGCAAGTAAAGATAAGATCACTCATCGTCTTCCAAAAATGCCAAAAGAATTAAATATAATTGAAGATATTCCGGATGAACAAGTTGTCGCAACAAGGCGTGAGAATTACAAGAAATTCCTAGTAAGATGGAAAGGCAAGCCAATATCAGAAAGCACATGGATTACTGCTTCAGATTTTCAGTGCATTGATCCAGAAGTCTTTGGAAGATATCAAGCTCTAAACTCGTTGGAGACAAGTTTCCGCTACCGGGGGAGAATTGATGAAACATCTAGAATCAGATTTTGGTGGATGTTGTTGCCAGAATCTTCTAGTAGGTTGTGGATTTTGTTTGCATTGAATGAGGAGTCCAAAAGTTAGTCCGATGTATTAAATAAGAAGTCTAAAAGGCAGTCCAAAACATAAAAATATTTTGAACGTTCTAGAGCTGTAGGTTGCCTATTATAAATAGGGAATACTTGTAAGCATTTGGGCAGCAATGAATTATTTCCAGCAGCATCCAGCTTGCTTTTATTTGGTACAGATCTGTCCTACATCTTCGTTTCTTCATCCTTATCACTTCAAACTTTCCCCCCATTCCTTTCCAACTCCATTAACCATTAAAATCCAGATTTTCCGAGAACAATTTACTCAAATACAGTCCTATTTGCAATAGTTTAATTCAGATTTTCTGGGTTGCATCAGTCCATTAAATCTGAATTTTCTTGGAGCTTCATAACTAGCTAGTGCTACCATCTAGTTGTATGTCTTTTGAAAGTGGATTGTGCTCATAACATCTCATAAGTTTATACCATATACAACAAAAAAGAGTTGGTTTTATAGGTGGTTTGAGATCATTAGAAAAAGTTGTTGAGAACTAAAAAAGAGTTTAGTTAATTTTTTTTCAATTACTATGTTAAAGAAGCTCAGTTCTTCATAGGTATGGAAATTATGGCATCAGTGAGAATGCCATTTCATAAATATATGGGCATTATGGCCACTGATGAGCACACTTAAAAGAAAGCTTGATTTATTTCTTGTTTTTAGTTTGAATTAAAAAAATCATTTTTTTATGGATGACTTTTGGTCTTGACACGTTTAGGTACCCTTGCCTTGGTCCACATGGCCTATCTCCTTTAGGACCCTTGAATCAACCCCTTCTCCATATGATATGCTTGTGACATGGGGCACAACTTGCCTCATCCATCGAGTCACTCAAGCCATTCACCTCCACTTAAGTCTCCTCCACAAGCACCTTTTTGACGAGGTCCTCCCTTAGCGAGTTGCTTGCTTGCTTTGTGAGTGCTTCTAGTTAGGAAATCACAAAGTCGCAGCAGCCTTGTCTCCCTCTAACGAAGACCATCACTTTGGACCATTTACAAGGGCAAGGTAAAAATAAGGGCTCACCACCTCCCATTAGATAGTGGGTTCACCAGTATCTTAGAAGGCATGACATGACAAGTCACTTTGCCACGACAAAGATTCCTTAAATATTCCTGTTCCCCTTTGTATGAGCTTGGCAAGCGGGGCTTGTAAGAATGTCTAAAATGCATGTATTGAGGAGGGTAAATAAGGTGAGTCCCCGAATCCCAAGTCCCTCGTCTTAAGCTTACTTGTCTTCTCATTTAATTGTTGTATAAATAGTGTGCCATCAATAAAAGTCCCTCATTCTCATTATAGAGTATTGAAATCCCGATTTATTTTTGGCTTCATCTGTGGTAGAATTTGATTAGAGATTGATTCAAAATTAGGTAGATTATCCATTTTGTAATTTAGGAGATTTATTTTCTTTTTTGTTCATCTTTTGTAATATAAATAGAGGTTCATTGCTTGTATATAATTATTGAAGAGGTACAAAAAAAATTATTCTGATTTCATGGTATCAGAGCAAGGTCACTTGTTGACCCTTCTTGTCCGATTGGTTTTTCCGTTTATCCATAGTCTGGCTCTTTTTAGCCTCCATTGCTTCTCAACAACTTGATTTTACTGATGATTGTTTGATTTCTCGACAAATCAAGAATCGATTGTCTATCAATTGCCAGAGTTGATTGTTCATCCAAAAAAGATTTGAATCGATCATTCGTTGTTAATTCTATTCATCGTCCTCAATAATCCACGATTTCATTATCGATGTCGTCTTTGGCGTCGTTGATCTCCAGCATCATTAAATCTCTAGTGTTGTCTCTGCCATCCTTATAGTTGTCGACGATTCATCACTTGCAGTCAACAATCAACGTCCTCCAAGCCCTAGTTGGCGTCTCTCAACGTCAACTATAAGCATCCAAGTCCTAGTCAGCGTCTCTAAACGCACTCTGCATCTATCTTCCATCATCTACTCTTAGCTTTGTTGATTTCTTCACTATAGTTCAAAAATTCCAGCATCGATGGAAACTCCCAAAACAGAGCCAATTTCCATGGGTTCAAGCGGACTTGACAGTTCGTCTTTTCAACTGATGGTGGAGAATTTAAACGTAAAAAATTTTCTCGAATGGGCTCAATCGATCAAACTTGTGATTGATGATAAAGTAAAATTAGGTTACCTTATTGGTGAAACAAAGAAGCTAGTCGCAATCGATGTTGCCTTTATGCAAAAGTGAAAGTTAGAGAACTCAATAGTGACTGCTTGGCTTATTAATTTCTATGAAACCCTCCATTGGAAAGACCTATATGTTCTTGCTGTCAGGGAAAGGTGTTTGGGATGCGAAAGGTGTTTGGGATGCAGCTCGGGAGACTTAAAGGTGTTTGGGATGCGAAAGGTGTTTGGGATGCAGCTCGGGAGACTTACTTTAATGCTGAAAGTGCCTCCCAGATTTTTAAAATAAGACCCGATTAGGTAAATGAAGCAAGGGGAAAGGGAGGTCATACACTACTACATGGAGATGACAGCTCTCTGGCAAGAACTTGATATGAGTTTCGAAGAAGAGTGGGAATGTCCAGGCGATAGCATTAGACACAGGAAGAAACTCGAAAATGAAAGAGAGTTTGAATTTCTTGCTAGGCTCAATGGCGATTTAGATGAAGTTAGAGGAAGAATTCTTGGCTGACGTCTTCTGCCTTCAACTCGAGAAGTCTTTTCAGAAGTAAGACAAGAAGAAAATAGGCGTAAAGTGACGCTAAAGGAGAATGTTTCTACTAGGTCGACTGAACTTGAGATGTTTGCCTTGACGAGTTGAGGAACATCAATTGGGTCAAACCAAAATCAGTAAAAAAGGCGTTCTTGGTGTAAGCATTGTTGTAAGCCTAGACACACAAAGGATAGTTGTTGGGAGATACATGAGAGGCCAGCTGATTGGAAATTAAGGCAACACACTTAAAATCGTGGCTACCAAGCTGCTGTTAAAAATCAGGGTAGGAGACCTTAGGAGGAAAAGAATAACTCCATTTGAAGCGGTGCATTTAACCCTCTACAGTTGGAGCAACTCTACAAAATATTTTCTAGCCTCCAAGCATTTGGTCAGTCTTCCCCGAACATCCCTCCCAGCTTGTTAACTCATAGAGGTAATTTTTTGAGAGCCTTAAGCACTTCTCGAACTAAGACTCCTTGGATAATTGACTCTGGTGCTTCGGATCATATGACTGATTCTTACGAACTTTTTTTCTCATACTCACCATGTGCTGGCAATTTTGAAGTTAAAATTTGAATATCTGATTCTATAACACTAGTGTATATTCTTCATGTTCCAAATTCCTCCTGCAAGTTGTTATCAATTAGCCAACTAACAAAAAATTGCATTTGGTCTGCTAAATCCCTTCCTTCTTATTGTGACTTTCAGGTGCTATTATCGGAGAAGAGGACTGATAGTGCTAAAGAGTGTGAGAGACTTTAGTATTTTGAGGAGGTCAACGTGTATTTGAACAATGTTAAATTGCATTTTGTGATTCTGCATCTATTTATAGAGGTAGTGAAATTTTGTTATGGCATTTTAGAATGGGTCATCCCAATTTTCAATATTTGAGATCGTTATTTCCTTCCATTTTCTCGAATAAAAGGTCTGTTAATTTGCAATGTGAAATTTGTGAACTTTACAAAACATCAATGCGCTTCATACCCAAAATCCTAGTATCGACCATCCAAACCATTTACCATGTTTCATAGTGATTTATGGGGACCTTCTTGTATACTTAAACATACCCGTACAAAGTGGTTTGTTACATTTATTGATGACCATACTCGAGTCTGTTGGGTTTATCATTTGAAGGAAAAAACTGTTGTTCGTTATGTGTTTATCAATTTTCATTCAATGATTCAAACACAATTCCGAACACAAGTTCAAATTTTGTGCACTGATAAAATGGCAAAGAACATTTCAACTCTACCTTGGTAGATTATCTTCAAAATTATGGCCTTATTCACCAAAGTTCATGTGTTAACACTCGCCAACAAAATGGGGTTGCTTAACGAAAAAATAGGCACCTCCTTGAAGTTGCTTGTGCTTTGATGTTTATTACGAATATGCCCACAGTTTTCTGAGGAGATGCCATTCTAACGTCTACCTATCTCATCAATCGAATGCCCAGTTGAGTTCTTTCTTTTGAAACCTCTCTCCATAAACTCCAAAAACTTTTTCTTACTTCTCGTCTAAGCTCTAGTCTATCTCTCAAAGTGTTTGGATGTACCACATTTGCTCATATTCGTTCCCATAATCGAAGTAAATTGGATCCTAGATCTTTTAAGTGTTTTCATTGGATATTCTCCTACTTAAAAAGGCTACAAGTGCTATGATCCATCCGCAAAAAAAAAAAATGTAATTGTTGGTCTTGATGTTACATTGTTTGGAAACACTTGAAAGTCCTCTCTTTAGGGGGAAAGCTTGAGTGAAGATCCTTCTTTAGACTTCTATATCCCTTTTTTTTGAGCCTATTCTAACACCATCTCGTTCTGATATGTCATCTATAGAAGGAGACTTGAACTTAGGATAAGATATAGGAGAACAAAATGAAAAGGAGATAATTTTTTATTCACGAAGGCCAAACCAAGGTGCTAGGAGAATCTCACACCTAAAGCACCAAAAGAGTTAGAACTGGTGATAGCTGCAACTATCCATGAGTTCCCTTCCAATTCAGGTAATTCTAATTCTCGTGATATCAATTTACCTATCGCTCTCAGAAAACCAACTCGGTCATGTACTCTTCATCCCATCTCGAGATTCGTGTCTTATAATGCTCTGTCTATTAGATTTCGTACTTTTACCTCCAACCTTGATAGATAGAAATTCCAAGAATTATTCACGAGGTCTTGGAGGTTCCCAAATGGAGAGAAGCAGTAATGAAAGAGATGTGGGCCTTGGAAACGAATAAAACTTGGGATGTGAAAGATTTACCAAGAGGAAAAAAAACCTATTGGTTGCAAATGGGTCTTTACGGTGAAGTATAAAGCTGATGGGAGCATAAAACGTTACAAGGCCCGGCTTGTTATCAATGGGGTTACACAAACTTATGGCATTGACTACACAAACATTTGCACCGGTGGCAAAACTGAATACGGTTTGGGTTTTCTTGTCTTTGGCAGTCAATCTAAATTGGCCTCATTAATAACTTGACACTAAGAATGCATTTTTGAATGACAAACCAAACCAAACCAAACTAAGCCTTTTCTCACTAGGTGGGGTCGGTTATATGGATTTGACAATGTCAATCAAATCTGTTGAGTGCCATGTCCTCTGTTAGATCTGTTAATGTATAGCATTAATATATGAGAAGTTTAATGTATAGCATTAATGTATAGGATGAACCTAGACTACTAGGAATATGTATAGTCACCTTTGTATGTATATAACTTACCACACATAAACCTGTTAGTGTGTGGTGTGTTCTTCTAATCTACTCAGTTTCTTCATGGTATCAGAGCGTTGTTACTCCTGTGTGTGTGTCTTTGTCTTTGTTTCTGCCAACGTCTAGTACAACGGAAGAACAGTGTCCAAACGGAGCTCAGACCCATCAAAGTCCATCGTCGAGCTTCCTATTAGTGATCAAACCGTAGCTGTACAGTCGCCGGAGGGAGGCGATCGTCATTGGAGAAGCACCGTCGCCGACAAGCAAGTCGCGCGCCCCCACGCGCCTCCCATACGTCTGCGCGTGGGACTCACGCGCCACCACTGGAGATGCGCGTGAGAGTGCGCGAGACTCCGGCAGACCTCTGGCCTTCTCTACAGTTTTCTCTCCTCCTTCACGTGACTCGCCTGGTACTTGTTACGTGTTGTTTGGACAATTTTTTGTATTTTTCCAGTAACCTATTTGGTGTCTTGTGACTCTGTGTTGTACTGCTGTTCTTGTGGTTGATTTTTTCATGGCTTCTGATATGAATATTGAACAAAAACTGGTCAGTGGTTCAATTCCTATGCCTCC
>QLOD02000001.1:27946583-27972222 GCA_003260245.2 Sideroxylon spinosum | reverse complement strand
CCTTTGTATGTATATAACTTACCACACATAAACCTGTTAGTGTGTGGTGTGTTCTTCTAATCTACTCAGTTTCTTCAAGATCCATAGAGACAAGGTCATGTCTAATAATTTTTTTTCAACTTCTCTTAGGTCTCCCTCTTCTTCTCCTGCTCCTGGCAATCTCCATGCATTCACACCTTTTAACCGGTGTCTCCATTGGACGTCTTCTGACATGGGCGAACCATCTTAAATGATTTTCTCTCATTTTATCGTCAATTGGTGCTATTCCTACTTTGCCCTTAATCTCCTCGTTCCTAATCCTCTCTCTCCTTGTGATCCCACACATCCATCTTAGCATTCTCATCTCCGCAACTGCCATCTTCTGAATATGATTATGCTTTACTGCCCAATACTCTGATCCATACAATAACGTTGGTCTTACCGTCACTTTATAATACCTTCCTTTCACCTTGAGGGGGATTTTTCGATCATATAAGACCCCCAAGCACTCCTCTATTTGGTCTACCCGACTGGAATCTTATACCTTACGTAAGTATCAGTTCCTCTATCCTGTTGCACCATATATCCATGGTACCTAAGTTGTCTTTCTCTACAATCGTTTGTGTGCCTAAACTTACTTCTCTGTCCCTAGTTGCCTTACTTTGGCTAAACTTGCATTCCATATATTTCATTTTACATCTACTTAGCCTAAACATTTTTGTTTCTAATGTTTTCCGCCACAATTCTAACTTAGCATTCACTCAGTCTCTCGTCTCATTTATTAAAACAGTGTCATCTGCAAATAGCATACACCACGGTACTTCATCTTGAATATACCTTTTAATCTCATCCATAACTAGGGAAAACAAGTATGGGCTTAATGCTAAGCCTTGGTGTAGACCAATTGTGATAGGAAATTCCTTAGTCTCTCCGTCAGTCGTCTGTATAGATGTAACGCTTCTATCATACATGTCATTTATTGTCTCAGTATATGTGACACACACTCCTTTCTTTTCCAATACTCTCCATAGAATCTCCTTAGGAACCCGGTCATATACCTTCTCCAAATCAATGAACACCATGTGTAAATCGCTTTCACCTTCTTTATACTGTTTCGTTAACCTCCTCAGGGAAATATCGCCTCCATTTTTGAATGACAAATTAGAAGATAAAGTTTTTATGACATTACCACTAGGTTTCTATAAAAAGGGTGAAGAAAATCAGCTATGTAAACTCAAGGAGTCTCTTTACGGTCTCAAATAGCCACCAAGAGTTTGGATTGATAGATTTGCAAAGGTGATAAAAGATCAAGGATATCGGCAGGGGCAATCAGATCACACTATGTTCTTCCAACAAACTGGAGATGGAAGGAAGACAATTCTCATTGTATATTTTAATGATATAATCCTAGCTGAGGATAATACAGTGGAGATGGTGAGACTAAAGAAAATCTTGCCACTGAGTTTGAAGTAAAAGATTTGGGGTAAATGCGATACTTCTTGGGAATGGAGATCGTTAATAAAAAAGGGGTATTGGTGTCTCTCAATTGAAGTCTATTTTTGACCTTCTAACTAAAATTGGCATGCTTGGGTGTAAACCTAGTAACACATTGATTGAAGTAGGGAAAAAGACAGAAGATGATGGGAACCCTGTTGAAAAAGAGAGATATCAAGACTAGTTGGCAAGCTAATCTACATATCATTAGACTTGACATTGCATTTACAGTTACGTATGGTGAGCCAACGCATGCATTCACCAAAGGAAACTCATCTAGAAGCCGTGTACAAGATTCTTAGATATCTCAAAGGCTTGCCGGAGAGAGGACCATTCTTCAAGAAAAGTGAAAGTAAAGAAATAGAAGTCTTCACAGATGCAGATTAGGTAGGTTGAAAAGAAGATAGAAGGTTTACTGCCGGATACTGCACTTTTGTATGGAGAAACTTGGTAACGTGGAGAATTAAAACAGAACGTTGTGGTCAGAGGCAGTGTTGAAATTGAGTTTAGAGCGGTTGCACAGGGGATGTGTGAAGGATTGTGGCTAAGAAAACTATAGAAAGAACTACATGTCACATTAAAATTTTCAATTAAACTCTACGGCGATAACAAAGCGGCCATCAATATTTCTCTCAATACAGTTTAGCTGGATCGAACTAAGCATCTAGAAGTGGACAAACATTTTATCAAGGAAAAGGTTGAGGACGAAATTGTTTGTGTCACGCTCCAGATCTCATGACTTGAAGGATGAGTGAATAATCATACAAATCCTGCACTAATTAACAATACTCTGATCAGAGCATTACAACCTCCCTGGAGCAACATACATAACCACCCCAATAATGAGTTAAGCATAATATAAACTAAGCCTTGGTACATTCAAGCTATCATGCTCCAACACATTCCACAAAATAAATAAATATAGGCCTATGGTTTTTACAATCTAATCGAAATAAGTCTCCACCTTAAATAATATAATCCCAATAAAATTAAACTTAAGTAAATAAAAATGCAATGTCTGCAATAGCTTATGTAGCTTCTAGTCCCACCAAATGCTCACCTAATTATTAGGATATGTTCATGCAACAAAGTCTGTAGGGACGTGAATATTAGTCCACTTATGCCCACGAAACAAAATAAAAAGTTATAAAATATGTGAAGCGGTAACATTAAACACGGCTATCATGTACAAATCAATATATATAACTTAACCATTATCAAGATTATCATATGGGTGAATCATATTTCTCATCATCATCACAATATCTCAGTAAAATCAAATATCATAATCATCGTCACCAATCTCAATATTTTGTCCAGTTATTATCTCAGCATTATTATCGTCATTTCTCAATCACATTATCATTTGCATTTAAATCTATGGGTTGGGTACAATCAACGTTGTCGTTCAAGGCCACAATTAGCCATAATATACGTGCCATAGCATGTGTCGTCATTAAAGGTCACGATTAGCCACAATACATGTCATGTTATAGGCTACTAACCTACCGGCATGAGTACCAATCCCTGCGTACGTCAATCCCTGCGCAGGTTTCGAGTCTTTCAATTTTAGGGTAATCTTTGTATCCTTTCTATTTTCCCGTATCCTCCATCCCCCTATCATCATATTAATCACATTACTATTTATCTAATTTCATTTCCATTAACACATTTATATTCACTTTATCATCTCATTCACTCAATTAGCAAGTCAAATCATTATAGTGTTTTATTTATTTATTTTTATCTCGATTGATTTCTACCCCTTGAGTTTTTCTGGGCTCAGTGCTAACTCAACATTCTTCAAGTTTGTAAACGAAGCAAATTTATTATTTGCAGATGATGGTCAAGATGTAGATGGCATGCCAACTGAAGGCATAGAAATTACATGCTTCAATTTGGTAAGGTTTCAGACATCTACTTTCTGAACTATTGGTGATGTTCTTGCAAAATGTTTTGGATAAGTACCATGGATGTGAGGATATTACTTTTTGTTGGTCCCAGTTAGCAAGGGTGTGGGGGAAGTTCAATTAGTACAAATAGACATCTAATCTTGGCACCATTGTTACACAAAGTAGCTGCTGTCGACTTGAAAATGCATTTTTAAGCTTGGCATCTTGAGCTTTTATTTTGCACTAACGCACCAAAAACACTCCTGTGGTTAAGAAAGCATTGTTCGATTTCTCATCTGTTCAGGAGTTATCTGGAAAATATACTTTGTGTTGCTGTTCTCGAACTCTTTTATTCTTGTACAATCTTGTTTTCTATTTACTGAAGCAAGTATCTTGCAGTACTTAAAGTTTTTTTGTATAATATGATGTGATTCTCTCCTTGAACATTTATAAGCTTATGATTAAAATGCTGCATCTGCATGTCACTATGCTAGTTTACTTGCACTTTTTGTTCGTATACTTCATTATCTGTGAATTCTGGTTATGCTGCACCATTCAGATTGTGCTCTGCAAAAGCACTGAGAAAGGACTTTGATTAAGTCTTTGTGAGGATATGGTCAACCAGAGTAAACAAATACATGATGACTCCAAGGGGGGTATAATGCTTGTTAGTTCTTCTTCTTGTGTTATGCAAATCAACTATTTTATAGATATTCCTTTTTCATGGATGAGTCAATTCTTTTTATTTTGTCTATGGTTCGTTTTTTATATCTACTTTCACTCTTTAAGCCTTCTTGTAGTGTCAAGAAGTTTCTTTTTGTTGATATTTGTTGACAATAGAAAATGAAAATAATATATTTTTTTCTCATAAATCAGAATGATTAATACATTACAATTTATAGGCTACTTCTCAGGAAAAATTAGGAAACTAACTATCAAAAAAACTAACTAATCAATCCCTCAATCAATCACATAATTTGAGGGATCCTAACCTAATCACACTTTCCTTAACTGATCTAGCTAATTATATGCAACAAATGTACTTCCTAATAAACCTTATAATACAGCTGTACATTCCAACACTTCCCCTCAAGGTGGGAATAGATTTCTTCCATTACTAGCTTGGAAATAAGATCATAAAAGTTTGCATTGCTAAGCCCCTTTGTTAATACATCAGCCAATTGACTCCCTGAAGGTACATAAGGCATGTAGATTAGACCTTCTTCTGGCTTTTCCTTAATGAAATGTTTGTTGACCTCAATATGCTTTGTTCTGTCGTGTTGTGTAGGGTTATGAGCAATGCTGTCCTTTCCACTTAATTCTCAAATCATCAGGATGATCTTCTGCCACAACAATTCACACAATCTTTGTGCCATTGCTCTAAATTTATTATTCAGCACAAGACCTTGCTATTACATTCTATCTTTTGCTTCTCTATGTAGCCAAATTTTCACTAAGCAACATGCAGTAACCAGAAGTTGATCCTTTATGCACTGTGGATCCTGTATAGTCAACATCTGTGAGCTCGTTCCTTCTTTTGAATAGGATTCCTTTTCCTAGACATCTATTCAAATGGTGTAGTACTCTGTAAGCAGCCTGTAGATGTGATTCCCTTGGCTTATACATGAACTGACTAATCACGCTTACTGAGTAAGTTATGTTTGGTCGGGTATGAGCTAGATAGATGAGTTCTCCTACCAACCTATGATACATCTTTTTATCAACAGTTGGTTTTTCTTTTGCTTCCCAAAGTTTTTGGTTCTACTCGATGGGTGTAACTATTGGTTTACAACCAAGTTTGCTTGCCTCCTTCAAAAGTTCAGTTACATACTTCTATATGGTGATCTAGAAGAAGAAATTTACATGAGCATTCCACCTAGCTATGGAGGAAAAGAGACAACTGGTAAGGCACGTAAATTGAAAAAGCTGCTTTATGGGCTCAAGCAATCCCTAAGAATCTGTTTTGGGAGATTTGCCAGAGTAATGAGATCAATAGGGTATAAATAGAGTCAAGGAGATCATACTCTCTTCAATAAACCTTCAGGCTTAGGGGAAGTGACAGCTCTTCTAGTATATGTCGATGGTATAATTGTCATGGGGAATGATGAAAGGGAGAAACAAAACCTTGAAAAAGTGCTTGATCAAGGAATTTGAGATAAAACAACTTGGAAGATTAAAATATTTCCTTGGAATTGAAGTCTCATAACCTTGTATCTCAGAGTAACACCCATTTACAACCAATTAACTTCTTTCCTGTTGGGTTGTCTACTATTTCCCATGTTTTTTTTTTTTTTTTTCAATGCATCAATTTCCTCTCACATAGCCATTCTCCATTCACTTTTGAATAAAGCCTCAGATAGTGTTTGGAATAGAAATACCATTAAATTCACAATGAAATTTCTATGTAGTGGAGACAAATGTTTAAGTGACACATAGTGAGGCAAGGGATACAAGGGTCGTTTTTTGCATTCTCTGGTACCTTTTCTAATAGCGATAGGAAGGTTAGAATCGTTTCAGCTGGCTGTGTATGTTACGGAGAATCAAAACTTACCATGTGTTCATTAACAGAGCTCGGGTTGACATCTTGGACTTCTGTTAGGAAACCTTGTAGGATCATGAATACAGACATATGTTGGAGCTGGAGTGGACACAGGATGTGGTATAGAAGCGGAGACATAATTGGACTCGGTAGAGACCTCGAATGGTTTTGGAATGGGAGTGAACGAAGGTGGAACTCAAGGAACTAAAGATGGTAGTTTAAGAGGGTTAAAGGACTCAAGACAGTCGTTATCTTCCAATAGTGAAATCTCCCCTTAAAGATAAGACCGGGTGAAGAATGGTTTGGTTTCAGCAAAGGTGACATCGGCAGTAGTGTAGTATTTTTGAGGAGGAGGGTGATAACATTTATACCCTTTCTGTGTAGGAAAATAGCCAAGAAAAACGCACTTGATACCTCTAGGGTCCAATTTTCCTCAATCTTGGGTGTGAACATGGACAAAGGAAGTACAACCAAAAACTCTAGGGATTAGGCCATTTGATGTTTGGTAATCAGGAGAGAACTGAGCAAGAACTTCCATGGGAGATTTAAGATTTAAAGTTCGTGAAGGTAATTGATTGATCATAAATGTGGCAATAAGGACAACATCTTCCCAATAGGATTTAGGAATATTTTCCTGGAATAATAATGCTCGAGTGGTATTAAGTAAATGACCATTTTTTCGCTCAGCAACCTTATTCGGTTGTGGTGAGTTAACACATGAAGATTCATGAATTATAATCTCTTGTTGGAAGCATGGAGATAGGATTTGGTTAAAGTAATCTCTTGCATTATCAGATCTAAGGTTCTTAATTTTGGTTCCAAATTGATTTTGAGCCAAAGAATGAAAAGTAGGAACAATACTACTCACATCAGATTTTTTTTGAGCAAGAATATTCATGTAACCTAGTACAATAATCAATAAAGGAAACAAACCACTTAGACCCTGAAATATTTGGTACTGTGGATGGTCCCCAAATGTCACTGTGAACTAAGTTAAAAGGATGAGGGCTTCTTTTATTGCTAATAGGAAAAGATACACGAGTGTGCTTTGCAAGCTCACAAACTTCACAATGAAAATCAGTAATATGCAGCCCTTAAACAAGGATTGAAAAATATTATTCAAGACTCGAAAAGAAGGATGACCAAGACGAAAATGATGAAGCCATATGGCATCTTTATTAGATGAACCAAGTAATGACAAGGACAAGTTATTCACGATTCTTTTTGAAGTACTTGGTATTTCAAGATAGCAAAAGTCCATTCCATGCCTTAGCAAGTCCAATCCTCCTCCCCAGCCCTAGTCTTGAAAAACACAATTAAGTAGGATGAAAAATTACGTAGCATTTAAAGTCCTTTGTAAGTTTTTGGATGGAAACAAGGGTTGCTGATAATTTTGGTACATGGAAGACATTCTTAAGAACAAGAGAGGAGGTGACATGGATATCTCCCAACCCTGCAACTGTTGCAAGGGATTTATTTGCTACAACAATTTTCCTATTACTTGGACAAGGAGTATATGTGATGGAAATTTTGTGAGGTATGTGTCATGTGATTAGTAGCTCTTGAGTCAATAATCTAAGAAACAACAAAACACTTTTATGAGGTATTTAATCCATACGAGAGTAGAGACTTACCTGAGAGTGCCAATGAAATGCACCAGAAGGTTTCTTAAGAGATCCTAACAGACCTCATAGTTTCTCAGTCTCTTCACTGTTGAATCCTCCTTTCTCTGACCCTTCTCCTTGATCTTTCTGTTCTTTTAGATGTGCTTGAGACCGTTGTTGTTTTTCCCGGTTTCCCCACTTTTGGCTTGGTGGGTTACCATGTAATTTCCAGCAATGTTTTCAAGTCTGTCCAGGCTTTTTGCAGTGGTTGCACATCTTTCTTATCTCTCCACTGACCATCTTTGTTGTCCTTCCGAGAAGCTCTTGAAAGGTCCGTCTTTCCACTGTCTTGTGCTTGGAGCACTTCTGTTTTGGTGGCTAAGGCTAATCCTTCGAAAGATGGAGACTCTAACATGATATCTCGTCGAATTTCTTCGGCCCGAATTAAGGAAATAGTCTCTTCCAATGAAGGTATTTCCTCCTTACCAAGTATTTGAACCCTAACCTGATCAAATTTAGGATTAAGGCCAACTAAGAAATCATATACTTTGTCCTTTTCAATGGTCTTCAAGGTAGCTGCATCTTCAGGCCCTTCATCTCAAATACCCAATAGTGATTAAGCTCCTCCCATAAATTTCATATCAAATTGGCATATTCTGTACAGTCTTGCCTTCTTGTTTGGTTGCATTTGTTTTGATCCTTATATCATATACTTGAGCAACATCCCGTGCTTTTGAATAGGTTCAACGAATAGAATCCCATACTTCTTCTGTGGTTGTCAAAAACATGAAAGTCACTAATTGTTGGATCCATCGAATTCCACAGCCATGACATGATGATTGGGTCAATGGTATCCAATGCTTCAAACGTTGGATCTTCCTTTTTCGGTCCTTTTCCGAGGAGATGACTTAGTTTCACTTTACCCTTAAGATATGTCTTGACAAAAAGAGACCATTTGAGATAATTTTTGTCATTTAGTCTGTATGTAGTCCGGATATTTTGCAAATCTTTAGTCGTGATTCGAATTAGCTTCTTCTGATTGACCAGATCATTCGAGTCAGTGGACTTCGTTTCCAACATGTTGAAGAGAGAGAGACTAACGGTCACAATAGAAGAACAATCGTCAATGATTGACGACTGGAGCTCCGAATTTCAGCAAAATCAACGATTGTTGACTGAGCAATGATGACTGAAATCATGATTGACTGAAAACCAGAGTATTGTTGAAGGATGATAATCGCGCTAGGATTCCTAGCGATGAGTAATAATGGCACTGTGGTTCCTAGTAAAGGTCGACGACACCTAGCGATGGTTGACAGCGATAAACGACGATGATACCCGGCGATGGTTGATAGCGAATAACAACAATCAATGCTAGGGTTTTTAGCGAAGAGCAATGGTGACACTGATGTTGCACGACGTCGTCTAGAGTTTCTTTGGCAAAGACGATCGTGGTGACGGATTTCGTAGAATTGAACCGTCGTTTATTTGAAGGCTTCAAACTGAACAGTAAGACTGTACTAAACTTTAAAAAATTGGATAGTTTTCTGACAATGAAAGCCAAATGGAGCTGGAAAAAATTTCCTGACAATGAAGGCCAAGGGAAAAAAAAATTTCTAGAGAGCTTAAAGCTTTGATACCATGTTAACAATAAAAAATAAAAATAATATATTTTTCTCATAAAGTAGAATGATTGATATATTACAATTTATAGGCTACTTCTCCGGAAAAATATAGAAACTAACCAATCCCTTAATCAATCACATAATTTGAGGGATCCTAACCTAATCACACTTTCCTTAACTTGTCTAATTAATTATATATAGGAAATTTACTTCCTAATAAACCATATAATATAGTTGTACATTCCAACAATATTGTTAGTAGGACAAGTAATTATCTATAGATATCCCTTTTCCATGTACAAGTCAATACTTTTTATCTTGTCTATGGTTCCTTTTTTATGTTTACTTTCACTCTTTATGCCTTCTTGTAGCGTCATTAAGTTTCTTTTTGTTGATATTCAAAGAACTTATCTGCAATCTTTTGTTACCTCAACCTCCTTATTCTATGCTGTGCCTACCATTGGGTTGTTGCACACAATTTGTCGGGTGATATAATTGTTTCTTTTCACTAAAAGTCATTATAATAGAAAAAACTCAAGTAGTGAAATTAGGCACTTTTGTCAAATCATGATATAATACTTCTAAGAGGAATGGACAAGGACATGAAATGGGTGCGATACGATATGGCTGCTTTCAAGAAATGATGGAGATGCCCCTGGACACAACAAAAAAATGTTAATAAATACATATTTTTGTCAAAAATGAATTAATATTTTATTCAAACGTAGCGGAAAAAAATTACAAGATAACCATATAATGATGAGCTGCTTGGACATCCTAAAACCAAATCATCGAACTTACAAAATGTGGCCATTGCCTACTGCACCAACAAATGATTTGTGAAATTGAATGCATAATATATGAAATTTGGGTATCCTTCACAATATGTAGTATTGTAGAAGGGAGATTTACTGAATGGTTACCTCTAGACCAGATACATCACCACTAGACTAGATTCATGAATGTACATCAATACTCTCTCTCAAGCTAGAGCATGAATATCAAATGAATTTCAATCTAGCTCTTTCCAAAGCTTTAGTAAATAAATCAGCTAATTGATCTTTAGACTTTCATGACTATATTTTATGACATTCTGCAAAATATGTTCTCTGATAAAGTTATGATCAAGTTTAATATGTTTAGTTCGCTTATGAAATAGTAGATTAGAAGCTATGGATAGCTGCTTGATTATTACATAATAGCTCCATATGTTGTAATAAAGAAACTCTTAACACATTCATCGTATGGTGTATCCAAACCAATTCACAAGATATATGTGCCATGGTCCTATACTTTAACTCTACACTTGATCGCTTGCTTTTTACTCTTCCAGGGTACCAAATTGCCTCCCACAAAGATACAATATCCAATGATTGATTGCTCAATTGATGGAGATCTTGCCCAATTGGCATTTGTGTATCTTTGAACTAAATTGTGGCTATTATCTTCATATAATAGAGCACGTTATGATGAACCTTTTAGATACCTTAAAATATGAATGAATGCATCTCAATGACTAGAACGAGGTGCATCCAGGAACTGACTAATTACATTTGTGGCAAATGATATGTCTAGCTGTGTAACTATTAGATAATTAAGCTTTCCACTAAGTTGCACGGATTCATCCAAAACTGTGGGGTACCCACACAGGTGTGGGTGGAGTGGGGGCCCGGAATCAGGTACGGCAACTTTAATCTGGATACGGCGGTGATGCTTAGATGAAGGAATTATCCATTTTGGACTCTTCTGGCAATGGCATTCTTCGTCCAATGCGTTGTTTGGATGGCTTCTTCAATCTTTTATCTTCTTTGTGTTGATTACACAAACATAATTAGGTTTTACAAACATCATCTGTATTACATAGAGGTCACTTGTCCCAAACGAGCTATTAATTGCCCTAATATTAATTATACTGGTAGAAAAATTCCCCCACGCGAGACTTTTGCTCTTTCATTTATGTACATAGACTTTTTCTATTCCATTTTATGTATTTTGTATAGAAAGATAGTCAGTAGACGAAGGTCCAAATGACAAATAATTAAAAATATATACTTATAATATTGATTTATAAAATAATTAAAAATTACATTGGGATACTAAAAGGCAAATAGCAAATAATTAAAAATATATACATATAATATTAATTTATAAAATAATTAAAAATTAAATGGCATATCTCCGTTCCTGTATCCAAATTCGGATCTATATTCACGTATCATCTATTCTTTAGACTTGCATTGTCCGAAACCTAGATTTACATGCACACTCGATTCCCGTCCGGTGTTCAAGCAATTTGCGATATCGACCAGGATCATCCAGTAATTCACCCTTATCTACAAGAAGTTTAATATTGGGCTCCATTGGAGTATCAATAGGTTTAGCTCCCAACAGACCTGTTTTAGACAAGAAATCAAGCACACATCTCCTTTGGGAAAGAGCAATACCCTTGCATGATCTCGCAATTTCAATGCCCAGAAAGTACTTTAATGAACCCAAGTCTTTGGTATTGAACGTAGTTTGGAGAAACATTTTTAGATCATGAACACCTTATATATCATCTATAGTGATCACAATATCATTCACTTACACTAATAACCATATCTTACCCTGATAAGAAGGATAACAACATACTAAATGATAAATCCCAGGAGGTTGATCTACATACACGCCTTCAACAAGATCACCGCCATGTAGAAAAGCATATTTAACATTCATTTGATGAAGTGGCCAACAAAAAGTAGCAGCAAGTGAAATAAGAAGATGAACAGATGTAATCTTAGCCACAGGAGAGGTCTTTGAAAAATCAAGACCATAAGTGGCCAACAAAAAGTAGCAGCAAGTGAAATAAGAAGATGAACAAATGTAATCTTAGCCACAGGAGAGGTCTCTGAAAAATCAAGACCATAAATCTGAGTGTATCCCCTGGTGAGCTTTTAAACGATCAACAAAACTATCAATCTGAGCTTTAACAGTACACTCTTACAGACAACCAACAAGTGACTTTCCAGTAGGGAGAACTACCAACTTCCAAATATCATTAGCTCGAAGAGTAGACGTTTTATCCTCCATGGCAGAATGTCATCTTGAATGAGATAATACTTTAGGTACAGAACTAGGAATAGAAACAGTAGATAGGGACGTAACAAAAGCATGATAAGAGGGAAAGCTGTATAGGAGATAGAATTAGAAATAAGATGGGAAGTGCAATCACTTCTACCTTTTCGAAGAGCCACTGGAAGATTGAGATCACTAGCTTTTATTTCAGGAGGAGGATCTAAAGATTGGAGAGGAGAAGATAGAGTGCCTGAAGCGTCAGGTGAAGACTCAGTAGTCGCTAGTCTTCTATAAACTTGCAAATCAGGACGATGGAGATGAAAAGGGAAAATCATAGGCAAAGGAAAACTCGCATCAAGATTAGATAAGGACAGAGCATCAGTAAAAGAATAGAGTGGATTCAAGGAATGAAATGTTAGCATAAACAAAATATTGATGAAGAGATGGACTTTAACATCAATATCCCTTTTGTAATCGAGAATAACTTAAAAATGCTCACTTAAGAGCATGTGGATCTAACTTATCAATTTTACCATCAAGTTAATGGACAAAAACAGCACAGTAAAATGCGAGGAGGAAGATGAAACAGTGGTGTTTAGGGAAACAAGATAGAATAAGGAGAACGACTTTTAAGGACAGAAGGTAGTATTCTATTAATTAAATAGCATGTAGTGAGAATAGCATTACTCTAAAAAATCTTAGGAACTTTCAATTGAAACATCAGGCATCAAGCTCTCTCAGTGAGATGTAAATTCTTCCTCCTTACAACTTCATTTTGTTGCGGAGTGTGAGTGCAAGAAATTGGTGGAGCATATTAGAAGAGATCATAAATCTCTGATATCTTTGGAAAAATATTCCTTAACATTATCTTTGTGAATAAATTTTAGCACAAAAAGCTTGGATGATAAAAAATAACATAGAACGATCTTTCATCAAATAAATCTATATAAATTGGAAAATAATCAACAAAATTAACAAAGTACTTAAACCTCGATTTGGAAATAACACAACTAGGTCTCTAGGCATTTTATTAAAGAAGCCTAACAACACATAAAGAGTAGAGGTGATTACCTTAAAACGTAGGTATTAAGGTGAGGAAAGTCCATCTCTTATATGAGAGGAATGACTTTTATCACATGCCGATATGGGACAACATCTAACAGTCCCCTCACGCTACCTCGTATGGACATAAGCTCAACGTGGACAATTGTCAGGCTCAGCTGGACAATGGTGAGTCCCAATTTGAAAACCCGCTCTTAATCCATGTTATGAACTCAAGGATTGAAGGTTCTTGACACACCCAAAATGGGTTATTAGTTTTTGTATTTATATACAACTATATACATACAATAAATTCAAATCAAGAACCTAGACTAGTTACATCTTCCTATGCACATGAATACACATACTCCTATGTTATGAACTCAGGGATTGAAGGTTCTTGACACACCTAAAATGGGTTATTAGTCTTTGTATTTATACACAAATATACACATACAATAAATTCAAATCAAGAACCTAGACTAGTTACATCTTCTTAGGAAGATGGATAAACATACTCCTAAGTATATAAATATACATTCATTAACATTAGAAGATGGATAAACATACTCCTAAGTATATAAATATACATTCATTAACATTCTCCTTCAAGCTGGAGCATATATGTCATATGTTTCAAACTTGTTATAAATAAACCTTACTACAGAGCCTTCAAGAGCTTTTCTAACGAAATCTGCAAGTTGGTCTTCAGACTTCATATGATTAGTTTTGATCACATTTTGTAGAGTATTCACTTCAACAAAATGGAAATCGACCTCAATATGTTTAGTTCTCTCATGAAATGCCGGATTAGAGGCAATAGGAATTGCCACCTAATTATCACATAGTAATTTCATGGGTTGTAAGGGATAAACTCCCAATTCCTTTAGCATGTGATGTATCTAGATCAACTTACAAGATGTATGCATCATGGCTCTATATTCCAACTTAGCACTTGACTGTGCTATTACTTTCTACTTTTTACTCTTTTAGGATACCAAATTGCCTCCAACAAAGAGATATTACCCTATAGTAGATCGTTTATTTGATGGTGATCCAGCCCAGTTTGCATCAACGTATCCCTGAACTAAAGTGGGCCTGTTATCCTTGTACAATAAGCCTTCGCCAGGTCCATTTTTTAGGTATCTTAAAATTTAGACAACAGCATCCCAATAACTGGTACGAGGGGTTTCTAGGAACTGACTGATCACACTTGTAGCAAAAGATATATCAAGTCTGGTGACGGTTAAGTAGTTTAGCTTCCCAACTAACCTTGATACTAACCTTAATACTAGCTAGATCTTGTAATAACTCTCCCTGATCAACAACCAACTTGGCATTTGGGTCCATTAGAATGTTCACAAGTTTAGAACCCAACATACCTGTATCTAGCAATGGATCAAGTACATATTTTCTTTGAGAGAGAAATACTCATACATGATTGGGCAACCTTAATGCTTAAGAAGTATTTTAATGTTCCCAAATCTTTGGTGCTAAACTTACTGTAAGGAAACAGTTTTTAGTCAGTAATGCCTTGTGAATCATCTCCTGTAATAATAATGTCATCTACGTACACGGGGAGCCAAATATTCTCTTTAGGAGAATGTCGATAAAAAAACTGAGTGATCAATTCTGAACCAGACCAAATTCAGTCACAACATACTCCCAAGGAGATTGTTTCAGGCCATATAATGATTTCTTCAGTTTGCATACCAATCCAAACTGTCCCTGAGCAACATACCTAGGAGGTTACTCCATGTATATTTCATCAGCAAGATCACCTTGCAAAAATGCATTCTTCACATCTAGTTGGTGTAGAGACCAATGATAGACTGCAGCCAAAGAGATAAGAAGATGAATAGAGATAATCTTTGCAATAGGAGAAAAAGGGCTTTAGAAACGGTGTAAGGAATAGAAACAAAGATAAAGATGTAACAAATGATCGATAGGAAGGTAATAAAGCATCATAAGATACAAAATAAGAGATGAGATGAGAAGTACAAGAACGTGTATTCTTCCTAAGAGCAATAAAAACATTTGAATCACTTATCAGAGCAGGCGGCACGGGAGAAGCTAATGTTGTAGTACCGAAAGTAGGTGGAGTAGTCACTTTTTGACGCTGAGTACATACCTGCAAATCAAGACGTGACAAACGACCAGATGGAGTTAAAGGAGTATGGTGACTAGGTGAAACTGTTTCAATTGAGATAATTGGAAGAGGAAGACACACATCAAGACTGGATGGAGACTGAGACTGAGAAAAGGACGGGGGACTCAAAACAAGTGACATCAGCACTAACAAAGAATCATTTAAGAGTATGACTAGAACAATGATAACCCTTATGTAACCTGGAAAACCCGAAGAAGATGTACTTATGGGCTCGGGCATTCAGTTTATCAACTCCAGGGGCCAATTGATGAACAAAGGAAATGCATCCAAAAATTTGAGGTGGAAGGGAAAATAAGGGATTGTTAGGGAACAACACAAAATGAGAGGGTACTCTTTCGAGAATTGTAGAGGGCATGCGATTAATTAAATAACATTTAGTCAAAACAGCATCACTCCACATGTTTTGGGAACATTCATTTGAAAGAGAAGACATTTTAGAAAAATACTCTTTGGCATTGTCACTGCGAAGAATCTATATAAATAAATTAAATTAGGTTCTTATTTTAGCATAGAAAGCTTGAAAAATAGAGAATAGCTCAGAACGATGTTCATTAAATAAGCTTGTCATTCTTGAAAAATCATCCACAAAGGTGACAAAATACTAAAATCCCAGCTTTGAAGTAACCCGATTAGGACTCCAAACATTTGAATGAACTATGAAAATATACTCGATGACCTTTTATTGATTTTGGAAGTAAAAGGCACAAGATGATGCTTTTCCAATTGACAAGACTCACAATTTAAAGATGGTAAATGATGTAAACTAAGAAGGATACGCTTTAGTGTATTCATGGATAGATGACCAAGATGACAATGAACCTCTATGGGAGAGGCTATTGCAGCTCGTCATATCCTAAAGAACAACAGAATCAGGAAAGAAGGTTACTGAACAATGATGATGTTTGGTTAGTTGACTAACAGACAACAGATTGAAAGGAAAAGAGGGAACATGGAATCTGAGTTTGAAGAAGGAGAAGAGGAAGGAGGTGCTGTACTAATACCATTGACGAAGGTGGATGACCCATTGGCCAAAGTCACTGCTAGGAGGGAAGGAGAATATTGAATACTAGAAAACAATGTAAATTTTTCATACATGGTTACACGCACCAAAATCTATAATCCAAGAGGTAGAGGAATGAGTGGAAAAGCATGAAATGGTTTTACCTTGATGAGCAAGGGAACTAGTAGGAAGATAGGCCTGATGAGCTGTTTGATACTGCGGGAGCCTTGAATACTCTTCTTTAGATAGAGTCATAGTCTCTAGACGCTTGTAGAATTGGCTGTAGGAGCATCAAATGAAGCAGTATTTGCCATATGTGGGGGTCTTCCTATTAAATCCCAACATCTCTCATGGTTATGCCCAGTTTTTCCACAACTGGTGCAAAGAGGTCGAGATCCTTTCCCATGTCCCCCTCGTCCACGTCCCAGAATTATCAACAGAAGATGGAGGTGTATGACCGATAAGTGCAGATTGAGAGGGGTCTGAATGAACTGAAGAATCTCGAGATGCAAATTGCATAACCCTAGAATAGGTCTTCGCAAATGAAGGAAGAGAAGCCCTATTAAGTATCTAAGCCTTCACTGGCTCAAATTTAGGATCAAGGTCTACAAGAAACCACGGTACTAACATTTGCTCACGTTACTTTTTGTTTCACGAATGTCTGTTGTTAAGGGTTGAATGGAGTTCAATTCTTCATAGACTCGTTTGAGGGAAGCAAAATTGTCTGTAACTAGTTTCGTAGACTGCTGTAATTGAAAGAACTCACGAGATAAATCGTACATGTGAGTCAAGTCACTCGAAAATAATAGACGGACATGCTTGCAAATCTCCTTGCAGGTATCAAGTGAGTACACATATATCAGAGGTTCCATGGAATTCCATGAAAGGCTAACAATGTTTGCATCCTCTTGAACCCACTTATCATACATTGCTTCAGTTGAATCAGGGGTTGACTCCATAAGATGCTTCTATTTTTCATAACCCGTCAAAGTTATCTCGACAGCCTTAGACCATAGGATATAATTTGTGCCGTTTAATTTTCTGGTTGTTAACAGTTAAGGCAAAGAGATAGGGTTACTGAAGATATTTTGTTCAATAGATTATTTGTAGATGCCATTGGAACTAAATAAATGGTATTGGATTGGGATGGGTATTAGAAATAACCAATTGGTACTGTACTGGAGTATTAGAATTAGCCTAACAACACTTTAGTCAAGAGGAGGAGGAATAGTGTACTGGATTGAGAAACAAGTTCAAAGCAACAAACTGATAGCAGGATAGTGCTCATCGGAGGATGACGACGGCATCTGAGAAAGGACTAGGTCAAACCGAGTAGCCACACACTCTCACGTGCTGGCGAGGATGCTGCTCGTGGGCTTCACGCTCTGGCGACAGGTGGGGCGTGGATGTTTTTCTAGTAACGGGAATTTGATGAACAGGTTCGTTGGTGGCAGGCAATTCCTTCGGTATGAAAAGTGGCAGGCAATTCCTTCGGTATGAAAACTTTGGTAAAAAGGTTACCAAAATTGGATGGGCTGACTACATAACTCCGACTACCATTGTTCTTCGGTTGTTCTTCACAATGTTATACTTACTGACTTTTCTATGCTGGGGGCAAGATCTGCTCTTGTACTATATTAAAGAAGCTCAATGACACATAAGAATAGGGGTCTCAACTTTAAAATCTCAGTATTAAGATAAGGGAAGTCCATCTCTTATATGGGAGGAATGACTTTTATCACGGATCGATGTGGGATAACATCTAACACATTTGAATATACTAAATGAGAAGGATTGAATGACCTATTATTGACTCAAGGACTGAAGGAAGCACGAAGATTATTATCTAGCTTACAAGACTCAACAATCTAAATATTATAATTGATTCAAATTGGGAACCATAGATTTCAACTTATCAAAAGCTGGATGACTAAGACGATAATGACTCTTAAAGGGAAATGTGGTTGAATCAAAAAAGAAGGGAATCCCGTTGCGTACTTAAAAATAATTAGATTCTTGTAGACCAAACGATTGCTGAAGATGTAGTTGGACCAGCCAAATGATAGAGTTCCTGAGTTTCATGCCCTTTTCCAATCTTTTTACATGTCTTCAAATACTAAAGAATTATAGAATTGGGAAAGAATGTCACTAAACAATTTTGGTTACTTGGTGAGGTTGCTGACAAATAGGAAGCTAAAAGAAAATGACGGAACATATAACATAAAAGATAAAGTAGAAGATGGAACTGACCGATACCTTTAATTATATTAGATGAACCATTAGCTTTAGTGACATTTGGATGGAAGAACACTGAATGTCATATAGCAATGAAACAATGCCTGTCATATGATATGAAGCACCAGAATCAAGAACGCATGATGCATACGACGTGGTAGATAAACAAGCAACAAAATTACCTTAATGAGCTGAAGAAGCTATGGGAGAAATGCTTGATGAGTTGTCTGATACTGAAGAAGTTTGGCACATTCCTCTCTTGAAATAGTCACATATGCTGGTTTGGCTATCTCATTATTACTAAGGGGCATTTGGAATGGCAAAAAATTTGTAAAAATTTATAAAATTTACAGTTTCATAATTTGTGCAGTGAGATAAAAAGTGAGTACTTTTAGAGATTTTTGTATTTTTTGGTGCATTTTAGAGTTCCAAATAGAGTCTTAGTGTATTTGTAGAAACTTAGAACATCAGATGAAGCTGCATGAGCCATATGAATTGGGTTCCCATAAAGATCCCAATAGTTCTCCATAACATTCCAACACAACCACAATGAGTGCATTTAGGCCTTGTGTCATGACCTCCATGACTACAACCCCCACAATTGCGTCCTCCATGAGTATTGTGACCATCAGACTGAGATGGGGTTTGAACACCAAGATTCGTACTATCCTGGTGTGATAGAGGTGTCTGACTATCAAAAACAGGCCGTGTAGCATTAGAAGTAGCAGATTAATTTCAAGAAGAAGCTCTCATAACACTAGAGTAAGTCTCTGCAAATGAGGGAATGGAAGCTCCACTAGGTATTTGAGTTTTAATTGGCTCACATTCAGAATCCAGATCAACAAAAAAGCGAAGTACAACCATTTGTTCACGTTGCTTTTGCATCTCGTTAATATCTATAGATAACGGCCGTAGATAATTCAATTCTTCATAAACACGCTTCAGAGAAGCAAAATACTTAGTAACTGGTTTGCCTAACTGTTGTAGTTGAAAGAGCTCAAGCGAGAGGTCATACATGTGAGTGAGATCATTGGAGCATAATTGATGAATATATTCTCATATATCTTTATATGTATCTAGATGAGTGCACATATCAACAATATGGGATTTCATAGAGTTCCATGACAAACTAACTAGTTGAGCATCCTCTTGAACCCAAACATCATACTAAGGATTAGGTTGATGGCTTAGTTCAATGTTTTTGTTTGCCATACCCAATCAACGCAATTTTAAGGGCCTTGGACTATTGGATGTAACTTGTTCAGTTCAATTTTCTAGTTAACTATTGAGGCACAGTGATAAGACTACTGAACATCTTTTGTTCAATAGGTGAGCTAGAAGATGTCCTAGAAGGCATTAGAACAAGAAGAAATAGTAATTAGCTGAGAAGAGTATATAGTGATCAAAAAAACTGTTCAATCTAGTGAACAGAGGGTGTTGAATGGGCCGCTCGGAAGAGGTAAGTAGACTGCACAAAGGCCGAAGCCCGGTGGATGGTTCACCCGTTTACACGTGCCGCTTGACTGGAGGTGCATGAATTCCATGCACAGAGGGTTTTGTGATGCGTGGGGAACAATCTGCGGATGATCTTTCTTCGACGACGATTGGCAGCCTTTGATGACTTCACTAGGGTATAACTTCGGTCAAAACAGGCATTGGATGATGACACATGAGATCGTCAGTGACGAAGACGAAGACTTCTTCGTAACTGAGCAACGAGGAGCAGGAACTTCTGGGTTTTGATTCTTCAACAATCGTACAACTAGGGTTTCTTGATACACACAAAAACTACAAAGAATCGATACTCTGATACCATGTTATAGAAAAGAGATTTACTGAATGGTTTGACACTCAATTGGGTTGTCTTATGATCGTGTTTACACTTTACAAAATAGATTGTTCGGATTATCTCTAGACTAGATATATCACCCTTAGACTAGATACATGAATGTATATTAACATATACAAATAATTCAATTTCTTCATTTTTAATTCAAAAACTTGTGCCTTTTTGTTCTTGGGAGACATCCCCTTGATCAGCTTTTGTTCTCTTTGTGGGAACTTGGGATGCAGCTGCCTTCTGACCTTACAGGCACTTTACTGCTTGCAACTTTGTTGCATTTATTGAGGAGAAACCATAATAAGCTATTGCACTGAAATAACAAATTCACTACAAAAATATGGTATTATTTGTGTTAAGTACTATAATAAGCTATCACAAGGGGGGGGGGCTAGTGAAGGAGATCTCCTTGAACTGGGACTGTTTCAGCTAGTTGAAAGGGCTCCTTGTCTGCATCTTCTGATTGCAGATGAATCGGTTAGTCGTCTTCTTTTTGTTGTAACCTCTGCTGGCTGGGCTACATTGCCTTCCATGACCTAGAGTCTCCCCGTCCTATTTGAACCTCTATTGCACATCAAATTTAATGGAGGCTGCTGTTTCATTTCAGTTTACAAAATTTTTCCATTTTACAAATTTTATCACGCACTTGATAATTTTTAAAATTATATTCAAAGCCTTGTTTTGACCACATCATGTCTCGAATGGGGACTAGCATGTCTCTTGTGCGTCAGAAGAAAAAAGAATGAAATTAGACATGTACAACCCAATTCCATGCCTTATATTTGTCAGGACACTTGTACACCCTCTGTGGAGTGTGTATGGTTCCTAGTGATTTTGTGTTGTTGCACCATCTTTATGATACAATCTGCTCGCTCGAACATATATTTATGTATTAAAAGAGAATGTAGTGTAATCTAAATTGCAAAAGGATTGAGTTGTGTTTAACACCCCCTTCCCCACCACAAAAAAAAGAAAAGGGAAAAAAAAGAATAAAATAAAATAAAAATAAAAATAATAAATGAATAAAAAAAACACTCACTCATGGAGAAAATATTTATGCTTGTTTCAGAAAAAAAGTTTGTGGATGTCCTTGTCTCCAAGGGAAGGTGGTAGAAACATTGCAAGGACGGTGGGGACATATAGTGGGGAAAGGAGGAGAAAGGCTTGGTAACTGGTTTGTTTTTGCTCAACGTGACTCGTATGGAGTGAATGTAACTGGACTCTCCCAGTTGAAGACCACCTCTATAAACTAGAGTGTAATTTTTCCATTTTGTATAGCTGATTGTTTGGTGATAAGCTCAGTCTTGGTCAATTATTAGATTGCATTGACACTGCATTTCTAATGAGGGAACAGGGCTCTGTTTTGTGAATGTTTACCTTGACTTTATTATCAATGTATTGGTTTCCAGTTTGTTTGCTGAATGAATTTGGGTGGTTGGCATCAGTGTCATGCATTAAATGATGTCCTGTATCTAAATAGCTCTAACAATTGATTTTTATGTATATTCTGTTACTCCGTCGTTACACTGTTATGTCATCTGTCAAGAGGTTATACTCCCAAAATAGAAGTGTCTTATTGGATACTTACGCTGAAATTCTGATGCAAAGTTACATAATGATCTTTGTGTCTAGTACCTTTTAATCTTGAAAAATTATCCCTACAGGATGGAAGCCATTACATGATTTATACGCCATCTGATCCACTTCTTTTTGTTGCTGTGAAGGTAAACAACTAATTCCCCTTTGTATAAGGAAACTAGTGTTAAAGCCCTCGAAAGCAACTCTACTATAATTTTTGTTAGTTTTGAAGGCCTTGTGAACTGTTTGCATATTACTTTTACCCAGAATAACTAGAGTGTGAACTCTAGAATCTCTTGTATTAGAAGTTGAATCTGTAATTATGAAGGTTCTATTTTGTTTGTCGTGTTTTTATGGATTTTTTTTCTCCTAATGCAGGATCAGAATTGCCAGTTGCAAATTGTGGATGACGTAAGCAATTTTTTTGGCTAGATAATTTAATGGATACTGTGTCCACTTGCTTTGATATCGTCACTTTATAATTCTAAACTACGTATATCAATATTTAAATTTTACTCTATCATCCATAAGTCACTTATATAGTTATATATTTTGGTTTCAGTCATGCTATAATATTATACCAATCCATTGGTTGCTTCTTTGCCTTTTGGCCACTACCATCAGTCATTTTGTTTTGAAATAATAAGATACATTAGCTTTTCCCTTATAAGCGTGTTTTGGCATATTCTACGGCATACTATCAGATTGGTGTAGTAGCTTAGTTAGTGAGTGTTTTTGTTATGTAGCCTCCCACTACGCGCTTCTTTTCTTTAGTTCATAGTTGCACTTCTCATTCAAAGCCCATATTCAGAATTAGATATCCTCGACGTAATTAGTGATTCATCAATGAATGGGGTTGTAGGTAAGAGAACTGGTCAATTTGACAAAAAATTACAGGTTTTAACGTATCAAAATTTGCACAAGGATTACAATAAACTTGCAATGTGATGTTATCAAATATCAAAATATCATTTCTTTTTCATGAGACGGTCTAAAAGTTTCCATTTTCTAAGGCCCCGTTTGGTAACGTGTCGTTTTTTTGTTTATATTTATCTGTTTTTTGTTGTTTTTTTTTGTTTTTATTATTTATTTATTTTTTATTTTTTTCTGAGGTGAAAACTGAAACTTTATTTGAAAACATTAGTTTGTTTACAATTATTAATTTTTTATTTTGATAAAATATTTAATTTTATTAGTTTTTTGAAAAATTAATTGAATTTAATAAAATATAGTTCATATTAATTTAATTTAATTAATTAATTTAATCAAGTTATTTATTAAAATCATTTAATTCAATAAATATAAATTATAGCACAATATAATTTAATTATGTAATTTATTAAAGACAAATGAATAAAATATAATTATTATATCATTTAATTTAGTAAATATAAAATATATTAATTATAATTGAAGAAAGAAGAAAAATCTCTTTTTCATATATTTTCTCACAAAGTACATTCAAATTTATAGGAGAAATATGACCATAAATCAGCCATAACTCCCCTTGATTCTAGCAACTAACAGCTGGATATAAATCTCTAAGAAAAGGAAAATAAAATCAGAGAGATTGGATAATTGACTATTCTAATCTCGTTATTCAAAAATAATAAACCTAACTAAAATAATCTCTAGAATTAAGGAAACAGAGCTATAATTCCACACTTCCCCTCAAGTTGGAACATAAATGTTAATCATTCACAGCTTAGTGATCAAAGCTTCAAAGTTGGTTCTTGGAAGAGCTTTTTTAAGAGTGTCTATAGTTTGAAAACATGTAGGAGTTCATGTCATTTTGATTATTTCTTCCTCAATCTTCTCTTTAATGAAGTGACGGTCAATTTCCACATGTTTAGTTTTGTCATGATGGACTGGTTTCTTCGCAATACTTATTGTTGCTTGATTGTCACATAACATCTTCATTGAATAGTTGGAATTTGTAACTCTGCAAGTAGCCTTTTCAACCATATTCCTTCGCACATGCAGTGTGCCATAGCTTTGAATTCGATCTCAGCACAGCTCCTTGCAACTACGAACTACTTTTTACTTCGCCACGTGACAAAAGTACAATAATCAGAGGTGGATCTTTGATCGATTATAGAACCAGCACAATTAGCATCTGAAAAAATTTTAATGCTTTTGTTTGTTCCCTTTTGGAAGTAAAGGCCTTTTCTAATGCTCAGCATCAAGATATTCATCGATTGGATTATTCATGAATTGACTCACCACACTTACTAAAAAACTAATGTTTGGCCTTGTATGAGAAGATATATGAGTTTCCCTACAAGTCTTTGATATCTTCCTTTTTCAACTAGAGAGCGTCCTCCTTTTGTGCTCACTTTACAAGTTAGATCCATAGGTGTGTTAGCTGATTTGCATCCAAGTATTCGTATCTCCTTAGTAAGTCCTCAGTGTACTTACGTTGAGAAACCGAAATACCCTTCTTTGATCTAGCAATTTCCATGCCCACGAAGTATTTGAGAGCTCTAAGATCTTTGATTTCAAATTCTTTGGCAAGAATTGCTTTTAATTTGTTCATCTCCTCTTCTTAGTCTCCTGTTCGAATGATGTCATCCACATACACAATGAGAGAGGCAATTTTCCCTTTAGATGAGTGCTTGAAAAATAATGTATGATTCAGCTGTCCTTGATAATACCTGTGCTTTTTTACCATTTTTGTGAATCTGTCAAACCAAGCTCTTGGAAACTGCTTGAGACCATACAAATGACTTCCATAGTTTACAGGCCTTGTTGGTATTGCTAGTTGTTTCGAATCGTAAAGGAATTTCTATGTAAACTTTATCTTCTAAATCACGATTTAGGAAGGCTTTTTGACATCTAACTGGTAAAGAGGCCAATCTAAATTGGTTGCCGAGGATAACAACACCCGGACTGTATTTAGTTTCTCCATAGGAGCAAAAGTTTCCTAGTAGTCAATTCTATGTGTCTGAGTGAATTCTTTTGCAACAAATCTGGCTTTATACCGATCTATACATCCATCAGCTTTGTTTTTGACGTTAAAGATCCATTTGCATCCCGCATGTTTCCCTTCAGGTAATTCAAAGAGTTCACAATTACCATTGTTCTCCAGTGCACAAATCTTCTCTCTAATATCTCCTCTCCATTCTAGTTTTTAAGAGCTTCTTGAATACTATTTGGAATTTCTATATTGGATAGATTAGTGGTAAAAGCATGATAACTTGGAGATAAACCTTCATAAGACCGAAAATTGGAAATTGGATGTTGTGTACAAGATCTAAGATCATTACTAGATGAAACAATAGGATAAGTTTTATGAATTGTGTTACCTAGGAGAGGGTCAGGATTGTCTGAACTTGAAGTGGTTTTGCTCAGGTACTGTATCATGTTCCATCTCCTCTTGAGTTTTTTAGCCTCCTTGAATAAACAAGTCGTTCTTTGTTAGTCGCACGTTGTGTGGGGGTTTGGGAATCTACGTTGTTAGCGGGTTTCGACTGGATGATTATTCGTATTCTGAGATACTTAAAAGGTGTACTAAGTTGTGGTTTATTGTATCTAGATAACGATCATACACTTGTTCAAGGTTATATACACGTAGATTGGGTTGGTTCA